>CM062653.1:52540861-53235195 GCA_031772095.1 Zeugodacus tau | reverse complement strand
TTACAACAACAATTTCAGGCAACAAAAAATTGAAAAAAGAAAATTTAAAGACATTTAATTTTTGAAAAAATATAAAAAATAATCGCCATGCCATTCGTGCTTGTGAAATAAGCGGCAATGGAGCGCGACAAAATAGTGTGTGCATCAATGCACAATAGCAACAACAACAAAAGCAAATTTATTGAAAGCTGACAAACAAAGAAAACACCCGCCTAAATCGACAGCGTCCAACGCCAGGGCTAATGTGTATGCCAACAATGGCCACTCGTTAGCAAACAACAAAACCAACAACAACGACGATACAAAAATCAACGCTCTGCTTAGTATGGCATTTATTGTTATTGTACTTCCGTTTCCGCCTCCATAGGAAACAGATGAATGGTAAGCAGCGTAGTCGACGTCTCAGCCATAGTTAACATTGCTCCAACTACAACCTACATACTAGCTGCTACCAACAATACAAAGCTTCGGCGGGTGAGCAAATACAAAATGAGCTGCACAAACACAAACAACAACACGGATACAATGAGCGCTATTTACACATTTGTGTGCGATTGTGGGTATCTCTCCTCTCTCTCTCTCTGTATGAATGTGTGTGTGTTTTCATTTGTTGTTTGATCGCAAATATTGGCCAGTGTTGTATTGTCACGTGGGCACCGGAAACGCATAAACCAATGTTGGTGCGTTTGTGTTAACCAAAACAACAAATACAAATAGCGAGAGAGGGAGACAGCGAGGAGATGGTCGGTGAGCTGGAATAAGAGGTCAAGCTGTTAAATAGAGGCATATGAATAAGCAGGATGTGATGTTGGCGGCGGATGTTGAGGGAAAGTTTTGATGGTGGAGCTAAAATTTTTGGCGTTTCGGAGTTGAAATATATTTAGAATTTTTCATATTTTCCGATTTGGTGACCAAAAATTACTAATGACATTTTAAAAATAGTAATTTGAAGAAGAACTTTTAGAAAATTTTTGAACCCTAGATTTTTCTTTTCCTTTTTTGCCAAGAAAATAAAAAACAAGAAAAAACGTTAACTTCGGCTGTCAAATTTCGTGAAGATACCACGTTAAATGCGAAAATTTTCCATACAAGCCATTGATTACGATCGTTCGGTTTGTATGGCAGCTATATGCTATAGTGAACCGATCTGAAGAATTTTTGCGGAGATTAAATTATTTCTGTGTACAATAACTCACACCAAATTTTGTGAAGATATGTAGTAAAATGCGGAAGTTTTCCATACAAGCTCTTGATTCCGATCGTTCAGTTTGTATGGCAGCTATATGCTATAGTGAACCGATCTGAACAATTTTTGCGGAGATTAAATTATTTCTATGAAAAATAACTCACACCAAATTTCGTGAAGATATGTAGCAAAATGCGGAAGTTTTCCATACAAGCCATTGATTCCGATCGTTCAGTTTGTATGGCAGCTATATGATATAGTGGTCCGATGTCGGCAGTTCCGACAAATGAGCAGCTTTTTGATGTGAAAATAACATCTGCAAAATTTCAAAACGATATCTTAAAAACTGAAGGACTAGTTCGTATATATACAGACAGACAGACGGACGGACAGACAGACGGACATGGCTAAATCGACTCAGTTCAACATACTGATCATTTATATATATACTTTATAGGACCTCCAACGCTTCCTTCTGGGTGTTACAAACTTCGTGACAAACTTAATATACCCTGTTCACGGTATAAATATAAACTAAGCCGAAAAGTTCCGAAAAATATGGTCCTCTATATCAAGATTTTTCGAACAAAAGTTAGTAATTGAAACCTATTAGTAAAATATGATCCGTTTAAATTGTGTACGATTGTAACTTAAATAGGTCACCAGGCCACTGTCCTGTCGAAAAAAAAACGATGTAAGGGTACAAATCTTACCGGACGCTAGCTGTAGAAGCTGCATGGAGGAGAATGAGGTGAAATCATCTCATCACTTTCTTTTGGAATGTCCCGCTTTTGCGATATCAAGAGAAACGTAGTTCGGATCTCACTTTTTCGAACAAGCTCGCGAAACAGCAAATATAGAAGTTTAAAATCTCTGCAGACTTGTAGTAGGTTTAGTAGGGGGATCCAGGTTTCACAAAGGACAGTCTTTTAAAGTTCACGTGTGTTTCCCTTTGGTAAACAGCCTTACAACATACCTACCCAACGTAAATAGGTCCATGATAAAGGGGAGCCTTTACGTATTTTGTGACTTTCTGGATTCTTAAAGGTCTAAATCATGTGCCACTTGCTTGAGGTGAGACCTCGAGTTTATATTATTCGAAATTACTCAAACAATAAAAATACTGAGTTCCATCTTCACTAAAAGTAGTCACCTCTGAGCTGGACTAGTCGTCCGTTGTTTCTTAAGTTCTATTCTTACTTGTTATGGATTCAAATGCTGTTCTCTGTGTTCCTTACTAAAATTCGTTTGATAACTTTGCATAACTCTACGCAAGGAGCTTATGCTTGTGCAATTAATGTCGGGAATGTCAGCTGAAATATGTAGTTTTCCTACAATTTTTGTAGAGGCTGCCACAGAAATCCTGTTCCTGTATCGGATTCGATTTTCGACTCAACGATGAATATTAATCATATTCGATAATTACGATGGCCGCTTCTCTGACATTTGAAAATAATAGGCTTCTTCTGAAGAGAACTGTTGCCTTCGCTCTCTCTTCTTTTCATCGCGTTCTCTTCCAATCCAACTGCATATCAGTCTCGCACATCTTCTCTTTCACTCTTGTTATCTCTTTGGTCCTAATTTTTATATTTTTGCCTCTGTCTCTCTCTTGATCTTTTATTCTCTAATCGACTCTGTAATCTCTCTCTTTTTTCTCTATCTCTTCTATTATCCTTATTAAAAACTAATTGTCGATCTATAAGTTTAATGCCGGGATCCCTGGGTTTTATCGATTACTTTTAGAGTGGTATATCCTTTTTAAGCTGATTGTTAGGGTTACCAAACTGAACAATTTATTTGTGGAACGCTTGTTGAACGGACAAGTGGATGATCTCAGAATGACTTATAGATTTTATGAGGGTGATTTGAGGGAGACAGTGTTCTATTTCTGAAATTAGGAAAATAAAATTTCAATTTATTTATTTTCAAGAGCGAAACGAAAAATGCGCAGCCATTTCGCTGTTAACACATCAGGAATCAACTAATCCCAATGCGTCTGTTGTTGGCATAATTCGAAATGAAATCAAAATATTTTTAATTAATAAATCACTGCGTTCTACCAAAAGTAATTTCGAAAATTTTGTTGCATGCAACTTAGTTGCAACATAAATAAATTTCGCGCTACAAACACCAAAAATGCATATGTTGGACAAATAAATACTTCAGGCAAAATAGAAAAACAACAACAACAACAGTAATAATAAATTTGTAATGAAACCGCACATTATTATTATCTAAATAAACCCACGAGTGCCACAAAATGTGGCAGTTTAATATGTGCATAAAAAATACAAAAACTGAAAAAAACAACACCAACAACCACTGTGTTTGCAACACAGGTGCGCTGCTGCAACCACACGCCAATGGCTGCATTGCTCTCTTGTTGGTTGGCAAATTTATAAAGTTGTTGAAATATTTGCGCGCGACAAAGCCAACAACAGCAACAACAACGACAATGCGTTCAGGTGTAGCGTGAAACCACTACATATTCATACTCGTAAATACTAACGTTATAACGGTGTAATATAAAATGAAAATGGAAATATGAAAAATGCATTGGAAGCAGCGCACACACACACACACAGACATTGATGTATGCATATTCACCTTTATGCATACATATGTTGCAACATGCAACCATATGCGCAGTTGTGGCATGCAACAGCATATGTCAATGTAAATTGTAAAACAAATGCGCTCAACTCACACACGCATACATTTATATAAAAAATATTATTCACCTAAACCATATGTACCGTTAGATGCTTTTTTTAGAGTAAATGGCGCACACAGTGGCGTAGTTCAGTACTCTTAATGTGGGTGTCGTATTGAATATATATATGTATATCAAAAGTACTCAGCTGCTAGAACCAAAGACATGGTAAATTCTAAAAATTTACATCAGGATAAAAAGCTCTCTTAAAAAATAAAAATCTCGCAGGTTATCTGATAGACTATAACAGCATACGATCACAATTGTATAAGCTAGCTTTGTCGTCTAATTTGGAATATTAGAACACTTTCTGTCATATTCTGTCGAGCACTAGATAACGAAAATTTAAACTTTTTGGTGTATTCAAAAAATAACGGGAATTGGAAAATTTAAAATTTCGCGGGTTTGTAGAGTTCAATTATCAAATTTTTTTATAGCATTTTAATTGCTGTGACTCGTTTTACAAGTATAGATAAAATTGCTGAAAGAGCCAAAGGCTATCCCAAAAATCAAGTTTGAGAAGTACGTCGACGATTGACAGAATCGCCTGAATAAGTGCATAACATCGAATGGGGACTATTTTGACGAATAAATAATTTTTTTTTCACAAAAATTCCAGTTATTTTCTCGTAGATTACTCGTAGATTTGAAATCACATCTGAATCTAATATTTCAGAAGTTCTTAGCTGATGATTCGCTGGTTATAGATATAGCGTATTAAATATAATAAAAAGTTCTTTTATCTCCACTTTTGCAGAGATCAGTCTTTAAATCTTAAGGTGCCATTGTCGTTAAGGAACTAAACTAAACTAAACTAGGGCTAGAGTAAGGCTATGAAATATCTCTCAGAGATTCTAGGAGCTCGAAATTTTTTCTGGCATTTGAGTCGGATTAATTTGATATTAAGGGGTTATACCAGTGTAACCGCTGAAAAAATAGACGATTTTTGTGAATTTTTTAAAAGAAAGTACTCAATTGAATGTTTCGAAGTTTTTTGGACACAATAAGGTATATTTTCAGCTATATTTAATTTTTTTTAAGCTAATATACCCTTCACTGGTGCATTTCTTTTAGTAACTATGTATGTGTTTAAGCAAATCTAAAGACGTAAGAAAAAGTAAATAAAAAAAAAGAAAACATTTTACTAATTCTTTTTAGCCGGGTTGTTTGTTAGAAACATTAAGGTTATATAGTTAACCGATCTGAACAATTTCTTCGGAGATTATATTATTACCTTAAGCAGTAATCCATGTCAAATTTCGTGAAGATATCACGTCAAATGCGAAAATTTTCCATACAAGCCATTGATTCCGATCGTTCGGTTTGTATGGCAGCTATATGCTATAGTGGTCCGATGTCGGCAGTTCCGACAAATGAGCAGCTTCTTGAAGAGAAAATAACATCTGCAAAATTTCAAAGCGATATCTAGAAAACTGAAGGACTGAAAACAGACGGACGGACGGACATGGCTAAATCGACTCAGTTCAACATACTGATCATTTATATATATACTTTATAGGGCCTCCGACGCTTCCTTCTGGGTGTTACAAACTTCGTGACAAACTTAATATACCCTATTCAGGGTTTAAAAATCGAGTTTGGTAAGTATGGGGACTATTTTAAAGGCGAAGACGAAAGAATAAATATTATTTTAAGGAAACGTTCTTTTTTGAACACAACTCGTATCGCATGAAATGTATCTTGTGATCTATTTTAAATCTAGTTGTCTATATCATTCATAGAACCTGACAAAATTATGGATTTTGAAGGAATCGTCATATAAAGAAATATATAGGATTCTGCATATAGTTCTCAGTCTGAGCGAGCTTTCAAACCATACGGACGTGTTCTCGATGCGATCCGTGAAAACTTTCAGAATACAAAACAAAACAAAAAAAAATAATAACAATAAACAAGTATCTTAAAAAGTGCATTAAAGCAAGCGTTAGGCAATAACGCCGAAAGTGAGAATCAAAACATAAAAAATCACAAAAAACAGTGTACAAACAAATAAAATAATAAAATAACAATTAGTGAGCGGTAAATAATAACAATATTATGAGCGCAGCGCAGCCTCACCAACAAGGCCGTAGGCATTCTCTAAATGCCTACTTTAGCTTTGTCGAGCCTGCTAAACCAGCTCCTACCAACAAACAAGGCAAAGGCGAGAAGGAAGAGTCATCACAGCGATCAACTGAGCAGCACCCGAAGCAGAGCATAGAAACAACAAAAGCAGCAGAGAATGACAATCAACAACGGCCAGCAACAAAAATGAACGCACCAACAAGTAAGCAGGTACCTGCAAGCGAGCAAACAGCGAAGAAAAGCATAACGCAAGGTGAGAGTGCACAAACAAAAAAAGGTCCATCTGTTCAGATTGGCATTGACCGCTACGTCAATATTAAAAGGAAACTAAGTCCAGTGAGGTCAGCGGTCAATCCTAAAAAGTTTCAAGGCGGCACGCCAATCAAGAATAAACCTGAAATTTTAAATGGCAACAGATTTGCCTTACTAAGCAATAGTTCTGATGATAATGCGAAGGGTACCACCACAGTCGCTTATGCCAAACCACCCCCAATATATTTGCGCGAGCGTAGCTCAAATACTCTTGTTGCTAAATTAAGCGAAATTGTAGGTACAAAAAATTTTCACATAGTGCCTTTAAAAAAAGGCAATATAGATGAAACGAAAATACAGACTTACACTGAGAAAAGTTTCATGGATGTTGTAAAGTTTTTGTCAGATAAAAACAAAAATTATTATTCCTATCAGCTGAAGAGCTCAAAGGGCCTAGCTGTAGTAATTAAAGGTATAGAGTCTTCAGTAGACTCTAGTGAAATCAAAGAAGCTCTTGAGGAATGTGGCTTTGAAGTTAAAACTGTCGTAAACATCTTTAATAGAAATAAAGTACCGCAACCCATGTTTAGAATTGAATTGATGCCGAATTCTAACCAACTTAAAAAGAACGAAGTGCATCCAATATATAATTTAAAATATTTGCTGCACCGTAGAGTAACCGTAGAAGAACCACATAAAAGAAACGGTCCGGTACAATGCACCAACTGCCAAGAGTATGGGCATACCAAATCTTATTGCACTCTACGCAGTGTTTGTGTGGTATGTGGTGATTTACATCCCACTTCGAAATGTATCCTTAAGAAAGAGGATTTAAACAAAAAATGCAGCAATTGTGGAGGAAGTCACACTGCCAATTACAGGGGTTGTCCCGTTTATAAAGATTTGAAATCGAAGTTGTCACAGGGAATTCAAGCACGACGTAACCAAATGCTACATACTCCCCATAATGAAATCATAGATATCACAGACAATATTCCTAAACCCGGTATACTTAAAAAAATTGATGTACAAGGGAGCTATGCCAATGTTGTAAAAGGCAACACTGTACAAATGCAACTACCGCAAAATCCACCAAATGGAGGTATTGAAACCATGATTATAAATCTTACGCAATGTATGACACAATTTATGTCTACTATGCAAAATATGATACAAGATTTAATAAAATCACAAAACCAAATGCTGCAAACTTTATTAAGTAAAAAATGAGCGTACTAAATATCTGTATATGGAATGCTAACGGTGTTAACCAACATAAATTAGAGATTATTAAATTTCTGTCTGAAAAAAATATAGATGTAATGCTAATATCAGAGACACACCTGACAAACAAAAACAATTTTAAAATACCGGGATTTAGACTGTATGTTACAAATCACCCAGATGGAAAAGCACACGGTGGAACGGCAGTTTTGGTTAGAAATCGGTTAAACCACTATGCTCGGGAATCTCATGCTACAGCCCAGTTACAAGCTACAACAATATCCTTAAAAAATCGGAATTGTGATTTAAATCTAACGGCTATATACTGCCCACCTCGTTTTAAAATTACAGATAGCGAATTTAAAGACTTTTTTGGAACGCTAGGTCATAGATTTCTAGCGGGTGGAGATTATAATGCAAAACACATGTACTGGGGGTCACGTCTTAATAATCCGAAAGGACGCCAGTTGTACCAAACCATTATGAACCACAATAACCTTGATATAATATCTCCTGGTAAGCCCACATACTGGCCCAGCGATCGCAACAAACTACCAGATTTAATTGATTTCGCTGTAACCAAAAATATAGATAGATCGCTTGTGACAGCTGATACATGTACAGACTTATCTTCTGATCATTCACCTGTACTAATAAAGTTGTGTGAACAACCCATATTCGTTGAACAAAAAGTGGGTCTAACATCTCACAAAACGAACTGGTTAAAATATAAAAAATATGTGAGTAGCCACATTAATATTGATTTAAAAATAGATACAGAAAAAGATATTGATGAAGGTATAAGAGAATTTAATGATGTAATATCAAATGCAGCTGTCATAGCAACACCAAACATAAGTAATAAACCGATTATCCGCAGAAAAATCACTAATAATGAAATAGAAAAGCTTGTAAATGAAAAAAGGCGAGCTAGACGCGAATGGCAGTTAAATCGCTCCCCTTCTACTCAGCTGCAACTAAAATATGCTGTACGAAAACTAAAAACAGCGCTTAAACGTGAGGAAGAATACCACACTCACAATTATATAAAGAAACTGTGTCCAAATTCAAGCAAAGGAAATTCTCTTTGGAAAGCCCAAAAGTCAATGAAGCCTCCAGTCGACTCCAACTTGCCTATAAGAGGCTTGGGTGGAAACTGGGCCCGAAGTGACGAGGATAAGGCAAATTGTTTTGCAAATCACCTAGAAAAGGTATTTCAACCTAATTGCCCAAAGAACAGCTTTAAGCTGCCAATCATCTCCAATAGCGCTAACGAGTCGCTTGGGTCTATTCAAACGTCATCTTCTGAAATTATTAAAATAATAAAATAGCTGAATACAAAAAATTAGGCAGGACACGATAAAATTAATACAAAAATTCTAATTGAGTTACCAAATATTGCTTTAACAGTGCTCTCCTTGCTCTTTAACGCTATTTTCAGTTTCGGGTACTACCCAATTTCATGGAAAAAGTCGCAGATCATCATGATAGAGAAACCAGGTAAAGACTTGACACAGCCGTCTTCATACAGACCAATCAGTCTTCTACCCTGTCTTTCTAAAATATTTGAAAAAGTGTTACTATCAAAGATGTCTCCTTTCCTCCATGAAAATAATGTAATACCAACGCACCAATTCGGTTTTCGTGCAAAACATGGCACTGTAGAACAAGTAAATAGAATTACTAACGAAATCAGAAGGGCGTTCGAGTATAGAGAGTACTGTTCTGCTATATTTCTAGATGTGGCTCAGGCGTTCGATAAAGTGTGGCATGACGGGCTTTTATATAAGATTAAAAAAGCTTTACCACTCGAAATGCATAAAACCTTGGAGTCTTATTTAAAAAATAGAAAATTTACTGTCAAAGTAGGAGACTTCATATCTGAAGAACGACCAATAAGAGCTGGTGTACCGCAGGGCAGTGTCTTAGGGCCAACTCTATACATAATATATACAGCAGACCTTCCAACAGCTAGTAATGTTTTGACATCAACTTTTGCGGATGACACAGCTTTAGTGAGCCGAAACAAATGTCCAATTATAGCATCAAGAGTATTAGAAGATCATTTGATTTTTGTCGAAGAATGGCTAGCAAACTGGCGTATAAAAGTAAATGAACAAAAGTGCAAACATGTTACATTTTCCCTAAGACCAAAAACGTGCCCGGCAGTAAAAATGAACAATATTCTAGTGCCTCAAGCGAATGAAGTTACCTATCTTGGTATTCACCTAGATAGAAGGCTTACGTGGAGAAAACATATATCTAGTAAAATAACGTGCATGAAGATAAGAGCTGCAAATTTAAATTGGCTTTTAAATAAAAACTCTAAACTTAGCTTAGACAACAAAGTGCTTTTATACAATGCGGTCATAAAGCCGATTTGGATGTATGGCATTCAACTGTGGGGTACGACCTGTGCAACCAATATCGATATAATTCAGAGATTTCAATCAAAAATGCTTAGAACAATCACGTGCTCACCATGGTACATGCGTAATGAAAATATCCATAAAGATCTTGGTATTCTCATGGTAAAGAAAGAAGTAGAGAACAGCAGACACAAATATTTATCCAAACTCCGAGATCATCCAAACCCATTGGCTAACGCTTTAGTACATTCTTGCAATCAATCACGTCTAAAAAGAAGAGATATGCCAGCACACTGATGAGCAACGTTTCACCAAAACAACTCAATCACTTGGTTGAGCTTGTCTAGTTTTAATTAGAATTAAGATTTTATAACTTATTGTTAGGCTCCAAAGAGCAGATTCAATAAATAAACAAATATTTAAAAAAAAAAAAAAAAAAAAAAAAAAAAAAAATAGTTCTTATGTTGTTATCAATATAGCGGCCATTCAGAAATATTTGTTTTGTTTTAATTTTTGTTTTTAAGAATCGTTGCATGGGTTTGCGATTGAAGAAAACTTCACCTTCTTCTTACATATTTTACCATATAACTATGAGTATATATAGATCGTAGGAGAGTATCTGATGTATCCTATCGAAAGGTCCCTCATTTGCTAAAGCCTGATATTTTGACATCTTTGACAAGAAAATTATCGATAAGCGTTTAAGAATTATGCATAGAGAAATATTGTCGAAGTGGATTACCACCTTAAGGTTATTGACTCAATGATAAACGAAAGATATTGGGGAAATATGAGCATATGAAACTAAAAGAAAAAAAAAAAATATGAAATATGAATAATTTGTATTAAATTGTGATAAGGCAGTCTTTAATGTTAAATTAATTAGGTGGTCACGTGGATGCGAAAATAAATTTATTTGAATACTATTATTATTGGAATTTAATATTAATCTAATTAACTTCTGATTTTAATGATAGTTCCTTTTAAAAATCTAAATAGTGTTGCCGCCTAGTAATAAAAACTAAACTTCTCAGTAAACCTAAAACGAGCATAAAATAAATATGCATAAGTTAAAAATTAAAAAAAAAAGATTTTAATGGAGTTGCCACCTAATAATATTACATAATATTTAATTAAATATTAATTTAAGTGGTTCATATACGAAATAATGACATATTGTTTGCGTTGAAATTAGAAATACTGCAATTTTGGTACTGATCTGAGTAGGTCGCCTGAGAAGGGTTGCCACCTTTTCACTTAAAATATAATATTTATCTTTTTAGTCGATTTTACAGAGAGATAACATAATATATAATTCAAATATACACAATGATGTGACTGAATTCAAAATAACTCTATTGGTTTAAAGGATTCTACGACCCCGAAAACGATCCCTCTTTGCATTTTCAAATCTACAAATATAAACATTGCACTCGTCAAACACCGCAAAGGGCAAATGTTGACAATATTTTTATTATTTAAAGCCTTTTACTGTTATTGCAATTTTACAAAAAAACACACATACATATGTACGCTGTTGTTCAACACGCACA
Organism: Zeugodacus tau; assembly: GCA_031772095.1. Classification (NCBI taxonomy): domain Eukaryota; kingdom Metazoa; phylum Arthropoda; class Insecta; order Diptera; family Tephritidae; genus Zeugodacus; species Zeugodacus tau. The sequence goes on along the minus strand of CM062653.1, from coordinate 53,223,813 downwards.
CACTCCTTGAATAGAGCATATGTGTTTGCCACATTTTTATTTCAAATTTATTGCCACGACTATCACAATATAGAATCTTGTTTTTGTTGTTTTTTTTTTTGCTTTTGCTTACACTCATTTACGCACTGTTGCGCAACCGCAATTTAGTAAATTAACAATTTACTGAAAGTGTTGGGATGCCATTATTTTTCAACTCCATAATAGGCTTGATATGGAATTTTAATTTATTACGTGCTGCCGTGTGTAGTGATAGGCGTCTAATTGGGCTTTTATACAAATTAATCCCAATCACTGTATTCCCACTGCATTATTTTTTTGAGTTTGAAAGACCAAAGTGAGCTAAATTATATCGCATATCATCGTCAAGGTTATGTGGTGATGATTTGGTGCTCTCTCTACAGATTTTGTGACGTTATGATTGAAATTAATGAGAATTCGGAGGATATTTGTAATTGGAGGAGAAATAATTGTAGTTAAGGTGATTGAAATGCTCAACAGACCATGATTCTGATGGTGTTTTATAACTAGATATCTGAGTAGGCTCTCTGCAACCGCAATTTTTTTTTTGTTATATATGTACTAACTTGAACTGCAGAGTAAAATAACTAAAAGCTGGTCCTTATATTCTTAGTTCTGTCAAGATACGGAATTGGTAACCGTTTTGTGGACCCAAAAATCTCTGAATACATTCAGGGGGTTCATCTTGAATAATTAAATAATATTTTTCCATCGCTAGATACCTATATTTTAAATTTGATTATTCAAAATAGCACTTTTTGATACTTTTAAGATTAGGTTAATATTACCTCGGTGTTGATGCTGATAGGCAGGTAGAAGATATTATCATAAACTGTCCTGAGTGTCCTTAGAAGAACTGTACCGTGGAATTGTTTCTTTAACGGGATACATTAATTCAGCTTGCCTTCGTTGGCTACCAAAACCAATCTGTGGTACCAAACCTACGTTACTTAAAATCTAACGATAACTAGTCTTTGTTTTTTTATTCAATGATAGTTTCCCCGATGTAGAGAAGTTGGTATACCTTAATCTCAAAAAAGGTGTATCCTTTCACAGATATTTTTCATGTTATATTGAGATTTGATACAATTTGCTACCCTTTCTATTATCTAAGATATTATCGCGTTTGCTTAAGTTTCCTTTACAAGTGGATGAATTGTAGGCTGCTAATCTAATTTCAATCGATTGCAATAAGCGCATTCCAGGCATAAAATTTGACTTGAAGATCTGCTATTCGAATCTGGACCTATACTGACTTTTAATAAATATTTGTTAGGAACTTTTAATAAGAATAGACATAATCGAATCAATATATCTAAATAAATTCATAAAACATACATACATATAATGTCTATAATAAATATATATGTATAATAAATCACGTGATGAATTATAAGATGTTTTTTGAAGGTGTTGAATTTATAGTGATTGATATCTGTCAAACAACAAAGCGGCGGGGGTCGATAGCCTACCAGCCGACCTATTCAAATACGGCGATGGTACATGCATCAGCTTCTTTGCAGAATATGTATGGTCGGAAGAAAGCATGCCTGACGAATGGAATCTCAGTGTACTCTGCCCAATCCATAAAAAGGGAGATCCCACAATCTGTGCCAATTACCGTGGTATAAGTCTCCTCAATATCGCATATAAGGTTTTGTCGAGCGTATTGTGTGAAAGACTAAAGCCCACCGTCAACGAACTGATTGGATCTTATCAGTGTGGCTTTAGACCTCTGAAAAATCCACAACCGACCAGATATTCACCATGCGCCAAATTTTGGAGAAGACCCGTGAAAAGAGTATCGACACACAACACCTTTTTGTTGATTTTAAAGCTGCTTTCGACAGCACGAAAAGGAGCTGCCTTTATGCTGCGATGTCTGAATTTGGTATCCCCGCAAAACTAATACGACTGTGTAAGTTGACGTTGAGCACCACCAAAAGCTCCGTTATGATTGGGATGGACCTCTCCGAACTGTTCGATACCAAACGAGGTTTCAGACAAGGTGACTCACTATCGTGTGACTTCTTCAATCTATTGCTGGAGAAAATAATACGAGCTAAAGAGCTAAATAGAGAAGATACAATCTTCTATAAGAGTGTACAGGTACTGGCATACGATGATATCGATATCACTGGAAACAACACCCGCGCCGTTAGTTCTGCTATTTCCCGCCTGGAAGGAAGCGTTTACCTGGGAACCAGCATCAACAACACCAACAATGGCAGCCTCGAAATCCAGCGCAGAATCACTCTTGCCAACTGCTACTTTGGACTGAGTAGGCAATTGAAAAGTAAAGTCCTCTCTCGACGAACAAAAACCAAACTCTACAAGTCGCTTATCCTTCCCGTCCTGATGTATGGTGCTGAAGTGTGGACGATGACAACATCCGATGAGGCGACTCTTGGGGTTTTCGAGAGAAAGGTTTTGCGTAAGATTTACGGTCCTCTAAACATTGGCAACGGCGAATACCGCAGACGATGGAACGATGAGCTGTACGAGTTATACGACGACATTTACATAATTCAGTGAATAAAAAGACAGCGGCTACGATTTCTTAAACTAGATTTGTATATTTGGTATATTTGTTGGCTCTTTAAGCATCGTTACAGTATTAAAAAACACATATACCCTTAGCGAATTCCCGTTATTTTTTGAACTCACCTTGTATGTCTACTTTTCTACTTTAATTCGATCTACGACCAAGTGGATCAAAATCAATAGAATGACGTTCTCTGGCACTCTCACACCTACAACGGTTCTGTTGTTAATAATTATACTCATTTTAGAGGATCATTCATTTGATGAAAAAATTTGCATTATTTTTTCCAGCTTCAGAATAATTTAGTATACATATTTCTCTCTATGTCCCCTAAGTTGTCAATTGGGACTTACTATATATAATTACAAAATTCCCTTGTACTCATGTAGCCTTATAACAAATTAGTTAATTGAAGTGATTTCTCTCATTATCTTCGTAGCAAATAAAATTATCACGATAAATCGCAAAATTGTATGATTAAATGGTAGACACAAGTATCCACACATGCTCGCAACTAATAAACAAATGCACCCACTCAACCACTTTTGCGTGATTACCACATATATAAATATATATAATATGTCTCTATATATACATGAGTCTCTCTCTATATAAATATACTTATTACTTTGCGTTTTTTGCAAAACAAATGTAAACAAAGAAAAAATGAAAATGCGAACACCGCACTTTGTATGCAACTTCATTGCAGTTGTTGTTGTTTGCCAAAAACATTTGTCGGCATGAGAAAAGAGAGAAATTAGAAGGCATATATGTACATACATGTGTGTGCGTGAAGTAGAAAAAACTGCAACATAACACCAAAATAAATAAAAAGTTTTTATCTGCACTCAACAGCGTATGTTTCTATGTACGCATGTGTGTGTGTGTGTGTCGGCAGACAGACAGACAGACATAAAAACATACGCAATGTTTTCAGAAAAAGCAAAGATGACTGGCACACTCTGTACACCGACGACGCAAGCAATCTGTTTGCCAACTGCAACTTTTGCCATTAATCACAGACAGACACACACACAGACATATATGCACACATGTACTCACACTGAGGTGTGGCTATGCACAAGCACAAAAACAAAGTGTGTTCTGAGTGAGTTTCGATGTGTGTGCGTGGCGGCAGCGCTTGTGAAAAACACCGCCAAATGACTCAATTTGTTTATACTTTACTTTTTCAATTTTTCATTTTATTTTTTGTTTTTTGCTTGTTTACATTTTTTTGGGTTTCAAATATATTGTCTAGCTAAATCAATACTGACTCGTATGAGCGCCTAAAAGGCGACTAAGTTTTTAGAATATTCAAAATTTAGCGATTTTTATTGGATTTTGCTAGCTTGTTGGTTAGTAGGGGTATAAATTAATAAGTTCTGAGTTGCCTTCAAACGGCTGTTGCTTTCTCGAGAACGAATTTTTGAAGAAGACTCATTGTTATATTCTGTCACTTAACTAGGCTGTCATTTTGAGCAGTATTTCAGGATGCTATAGTTCATATAAATAGAAATGGGGCTTCAGTTCTTCTTCGGATTCTTCTTTTAGACGTTATTAGGTTATGTTTGGTTAAGTGGCTGTCAAACGACGCACCTAGGCCTTTGGGAGGCCTATTGTGATACCACTGGCACTGAGATTCCTCACACTATCGAGTCATCTTTGAATCACCCAGTGGTTTTGATAAAGTGAAAAATTTCACACGATTTGAAAACCTCACCCACATCATCGAGAGAACCGCGTCCAATAGTTGCCATTATTTTCCTATACAAAGCATCACATAGAAGGTGTTTAATCGTTTGTTCTGCAGCTTCTCTTCTTGGCAGCTTCTGCAATAATCATTGGAAGGTATCCCCAGTCTGCTGGTGTGTCTCCCAATCAGACAGTGTCCCGTTAAAACTCCTACAAGGGTTCTTGTTTCGTTCCTCCTAAATTTCAATAAGCGACAAGCGCGACTCTTATTCCACTCTGGCTACGTTTGTCTGCTTACGGAGTAAGTCGTTACTTGTTTACATTGTGATTCAGCCATATCTACTGCATGCTTATCGATTAAATATTTACAAGTTGCCAGAGGTATATGATTCCCTCTTTATTGGCTTCCAACTGCAGTGTGGTGCCCAAACTGGCTAGTTCATCTGCCACACAGTTTCCAGGAATGTCACTGTGTCCTGGGACCCATTGTTTAAAATTAGTCCCAGATAGCTTGCTTTCTCACTTATTGTTAGTGATGTGTCATTTATTGAAGGTGGTGTGAACTCTGGAATCTTGTGTTTCCTAGTAAACAGCACTATCTCAGTTTTACTAAGCGATGTAAATCTATACCATTTAGTATCGGGATTCCAGAATCATTTCAAATTCTTGATCGAAACTTATGTTATACCAATGATGTTGGATCATTTCGTCTATGTCACGGTCTTCTAATCAATAAGCCATATAGTTTTGGGTCAAAGTAGTCTTTGTATTATCAAGTACCTCTAGTTCAGTGTCGATAGAGGACCAGAGCAAATGTTTATGGTAGGTCCACAGATCATTAAAATACAGCTCCGAAAATGAAACGCATGAAAAGGGATAGGTACTTGATACCATAGATAGAACAACTTATCCACAAAGAGACCTCACTTCCATTTGCCGTGTTGTTAGAGTTCTTTAATGGGTCTGGATGAGGTGCTGTGAGTGAGGATCTCTCATCCATTCTAATCAAAGTCAAAGATTTATGCTAAGATCTTAAATATTCTAAGTAAATACAACGCATTAAACCGAAACTCCCTAATATTCTGAATACTGTATACCCACATGACTACCTCCAGGTGCTATTCTCACTTGTTCCCGTCTGTATAATCACAAGAAATATTCTGTCAATAGCTACAGATAGCTAATCTTGAAGAAAGTCTTTAAAATGATAAAGAGGCTTGAAACCCTTTTCAATTTCGAGAGTTTAGTGTCTGTTCCGCAACTAATTGATGAAACCCTGGTATCTAACCCTCGTAAGTCATCAGTTATGTTAAATTTCGAGAAGCCAATTTTTCGTTTTCGATCGAACTTGGCATCTGTATCACACATATAATCAAAAGATATTTCAACCAAACCACCAATAAACCGTTATCTTAGCAACCTGTACTTAAAAATTTATTAGTATATGCTCAACCTATTAAGTATATTAATTTTTAACATTCATTATCCAACGGATTTTACTTACAGTTCTACGACTGCCAACCGAATTCCCTTGAGCTGACCCGATCGCTTTGCGCAAACTTATCTCTATTATTGTCCATTTACCTGTGTAATATTGTTGATAAGAGACGAAATTAATTTTTATGCTTTTTTACCTCGTTCGTCGCATTTAACATTTGCCACTTCAAGTTGACTGCCTTTTATGCACTTCAATTCTTTTGCTGGCCCATTCATTGCATTGCCTTTTTTGTCTCCACTTCTGTTGCTATTATTGTTATTGCTCTTTTTATTGTTGTTAGCTACTGTTATTGTCGATGTTGTCCACTCATCTTTCTCCGAAAGCATTCAATAAACTGTATCCTATATATGTGTTTCTTTGTGCGTGTGTCTTTATCCGATGTAAAACTTAACGTGACCCTTCAGTTCCATACCTACGTAGCTGTCCTTTACCAGCTTGTTTGAGTTTGTTTTGTTAAATTGATTGCAAAAGTTTCTTGTGTCTTGTGTTTTTGTTGTTATTGAGTTTGTGCGTCAAGTCAAGTCCACCTTCTTGGGTTTTACTTACTTGACTGTCGTTCGCCCATTGACTTGTTGTCATTGTCTTCGCTGGGGCTCATTATTATTTTTGGGTCGTCCTTAATGATATTGCCTATTGTTTTTGTAAGCATTGTTGTTTCCTTTGCTTCTATTTCAGTTTATTTTTTATTGTGTTTCTTTTAATATTCGTTTTTCTTTGTTCTTATTTACTTAATTATTTTTATTCTTCTTCTTAGTCTTTTGTAATTGTAACTTTTTTTTTGGGATTTTATTTCGTTCAACATTTTTTGTTTCGAAACTTCGTCTGTGCCTGAGTGTTTTGGATTAACTGCAGGATTTTGCGTACGTGCGTGTTTAGCTTAACTCAAAAGATGAGTGCTTAGTCATAGGCTGAGATGCAAAACTCTCTAGACATATGCAAAGACGTGTAGACTTTTATTTAATTGTGTAACTTCAAGCGCTTAATTGAGGTTATGAGGAGTAGAGGTATAGATTTTGGACCTAAAAATATCTAAGATTTTCACTAGTTTCACTCCAAATCTTTGATTTGTAGTCGGAGTTGCGTCATAATCAAACTTACTCAAAACTAAATCAGATGGAACTACTAGCTTGCAATGAGAGGTACTGTTAACAGACTGGGTACTTGTCGGAATACCGCTGTCTTCTTGCGGTTTATTACCCCTTGTCCTCAATAAGATTTGTTTTCTTAAATAGTGGAGGTTTTGACGTTTCACTTTTCTATGTTGATTCATACGATAGGGCTAACAACTTGTTGACTGAAAGAAGGCGATGAGAATCATCTCAGCACTTCGGTTTTGATGGTACGTCTTTTGGGAAACCACGGATGAAACATCTTGGATCTTATACATGTAAGCAAACAGTCGAGAAACTTGGAATTGAATGAAAGGGAACCTAATTGATTTGTGAATACGGACTTAGACTCATCTTTAGGAATTTTGGGGTTACAAAAAATTGTCCAGTGTTATCTCGGCCTCGGAGATCAGCTTAAATGCCAAATCACTTATTCTAACTTATTTCCAGTAGAGAGCTAAACCACATCAAAGAAAAAGGCTTCGAGGATTGGGACTTAAGCTTGTAAGATTGAATTTTATTTCATAGAATCCTGGTGGTTTTGAGTAACGTAACTTAATCCAAGCGAGTTCGAATGTCTTATATTTTGAAATTTTTGAAATTTTTTCAGGAGATCTCAAGCTTATGGACTCTTAGTCTTATCAGTGAAATTTAAATAAATTAATTAATGGATTGCTTGAGTGAGGAATTATGGCTCCAATAAAGAGTAACGAATCGAACACACATTTGGTATAAATTGTACAAATTGGTATAATCGAATAGGATTAATAATAGATCATTAAAGATTCTAAGAAATTAAAAATCTAAGACTCACTCATAATTGAAAAAGCTTTAATATTGGGGACTCCTATTAATTGCAATTCTGAACAACCGCTTATATAGTAGTTAATCGAACTGGTATAAAACAAGAGACCATGAAAAAATAGATACGAACTGACGATATTAGACCATTCATTAGCTCTATCAGCGGAAGTTTTACAGAAAATAATATATTTAGAAACACCTCTATCCAAAATCACTATCTACAGAGTATTCTATTAAAATTTCACATCGCTTCCTCGAGACGCCGACACCTGTACTGCTTACCAACAACTATAGTCACACCAACATTCCTTACAACTGTTACCTTACTACCTCTACGCTCCTACGGCTTCTTCTTCGCTTTATTAACGGCACAACTTCATCATCATTATCGTTGGCGCCATGGAACAGCTGCATTCGCTTGTCGCAAGACCGTTCGTTATGTGTCGGCGAGAACGCCTGCTGCTGCAGTACGAGTATTTATCCTTTGACACTTTGCCAACTGTAGCCGTGAAGTACATGGGTTCAACTGCCGAACCCCCGTAGAGGCGTGCCACAGCGTCGCATTGCTGCAGCGACAACGGCAATTTAAATGAATTGAAAACATCAACTTTCAATTGCGCGCAATGTCAGCTGCTAACCAGGTTAAGAAAAAATTCACGCTGGCAATGCCATAGAGACAGCCGGTGGCATTAAAGGTGTCTCTGCAGCCGGTATGAAGTGTGGTAGGCACGCGAGTGTGTGGTGTGAGTGAGTAATTGTGGGTAGGCTGTGGTGTGGCGTATACGTGACTCAGCTGTTGTTTGAGCGCGCGGTGTGTATGTATTTGTGGTCCTATCGGCTGTCTGACTGATTGCATAGACTCTGCACTGCGGGCGCATATGATAAAGCATCGCGTATCACTTTAATGTCATTTAAGTTAATTGGCTGTCATTTATTTGGCGGTAGTTGCAGATTGAATTCAATTGAATTTAATTGGATTGAATTGAAAAACTTAACGGTTCGCATCGTTGGAACGTACTTGAGACACAGTAATTGAGAAGACGTGCACTTGAGGTATGCCTGTGTATAGAAGGATATGCGGTAGGTTATTGAGGGTTATGCGGAAGGGTGCAAAATTATACACGTAATACTTACACTTTATAAAAGTAATATTCTATAAGAGCCCATTGGAGATGAGAAGATTTGTAGTGATTTTTTTTTGCTTTTTGCTGCTCTTGGCTGTGTTGTCTGTCTCTTGTTCATTTCATTACTAAATAGACTAATGAGGGCTGTGTTAGGGTTAACATCCACTCGATGTAGTCTTAAATTGTGGGGAAACATTCGCTCTCTCTCTGTGATAAGATCATCAAACCCGGTTTTATCTTTTACTAAAGCTCTTTGACAGAGATCGAAGGTCCAAATACGAGTTGATTGAACGAGATATCGATTAGTTAATGGATTTTACATATTTTCGACTTTCCCCATAGAAAACTGAAGTTCCAGATTTGATTTCTGTTTTCAGATTGTCGATCTCTGACTTGGCTTGTTGGCACTAAGTTAGGGAATGCGAGCTTGAGTTCCAAGGCTATAATAAAGCCGAAATCAATTGAATCTAAGCTAGTAAGTCAGAATGAAGACTTAATTCTTGGATGCCGAAGATGGATAGGGACCGATGGAGTTCAATCGATGCGACACTATGTTCCGAAAAGACAGATGGTGGTAGTAGTTTTAAAGCACACTATTGAAACTAATGACCTCATGGAAGTTCACCATAAAGTGGAATTTCAACAGACTTAAGTAGGACCACTTCACAATTTAGAGTGGTTATAGAAACCTAAAGCCCTTAGCAATCAGTCGGCTTATAAAATATATATCTGATTATATGTATCTGTACACGATACCTTCAAACTTGGTAGTATGGCGAATAAAACAACACTGGTATAAACTGGTATAAATAACAAAACTGGTATAACCGATTAGGTTTGAACTGCGACAAGCTTTCTACATAATCGCTTTGAATTATTCACCTAGATGACTTTATTATTACTTAAGTAAGGGAAACTTTAGACTATAGACTTCAGTTCCAAGATTGGGTGCCGAATCGAACACGACTCATATTCAGCTAAAGTCTTTAAGTGCTTTACAAGTTGCTCATACAACCTGTACCTCCACGTATACTAAATTGTTTTCTTTTTTCTCAACTAAATTTTCCAGAGTAAGCGTAGGTTTCATATGAGTTTAGACGAAGGAAACCGCGTCATCTTGAATGCGCTTATGTCATTTCCGCATTTCCGCTTTTTCTGCATTTTACACTTCTACATTTTCTATTGCATTCTTGGAAACTACGTCTGTCTGCATGTGTTTCAAATTTGTTTTCAGTGATGATTGCTGTTGACTAGTACGTCAGGCAAACACTACATATTACTACAACTGTCATGATATGGCTATTGCAGACACTACCATACACTGACAATATGCGAATATACGATTATATATACTTATATTTCCATAGTGAGATGTGTTTTGTGCTTGGAGCTCCAATGAGTACTTGAAGTGTGAGTAGACACTAGCAGTGTTACCCAGTTAGATTTTAATATTAGCCTTGTAGGAAAATAATGTAGTTTTAAGCTATCTAACAACAAGTCTGAACCATAAACCCATTTAGGCAGTCGAGAATTTTTTATATCCTACGAGATACCAGCTATGCGTTTTCTTAGCAGGTGGCAACTATTATCAAAATTATTTGCTTCAGAAATCTTTCTTAAATCAGTTTAGTGTGATACACATAATGTATTATTTCTTTTATTTGATCAAATCATTTCAATTTTTATTATATAAAGGTGGCAACCCTGCTCAAAACTATTTCAAAAGCAAGTTTTTTCAAACATATTTAGAATTATACTATTTTTGTAATAACTCGTTTATATGATAAAAATATGAATTAATTCTTTAATAAGGTGGCAACTCTGATCAAACATTATTTTAAACATAACATTTCCAATCTCATTTTTATCATTTTACGCCAAAATTGGGATGATTTTCAAAGAATACATCTTTAATTTAAATTTGAAACAGGTGGCAACTCTGCTCATAAACATCTCTAACAGAAATACTTCTAAAAAAATAAATTTTACTTTGCAGATTGTATTTACTCCTTTAGTTAATTAATTTTCATTTTATTGAAATTGGAATAGATGGCAACACTGTTAAAATTATTTTCAACTATAAGTTCAGTTAAGCTTCTTCAATTTGATACCCATATTTTATATTTTTTACACAAAATTTTAAGAAAGTACCAATCAAACTGGCACAAGTCTAGCCATTTTCGGACTAGTTCAGTTATAAGTCAGTAATCTCTAGCTACTCTGCTGGATATATAGTATTTATATGCCTTTATATGTATTGCATTGCATATTTATGTCTGCTGCAGTCTGCTGTATGCTTCGTTTGCATTTAACATTATAAGCGTAGCAATTCTTCAATGCAATTTTCCAACTGCCATTTACAGTTACCACAATCCCGCAACTTATGTGGATATGTCTGAATTAGCTGCATTATGTCAATCAAATTTTGAAGTGCTCTTAACAGTTTATTCGCAAAGTAGAGTAAGGCAAGTGTGATAATATTTACATATACATAAATACATTAAATAACAAAAATAATTAGAGGCGAGTGGTTGTGATGACTGGCAGAAGAACAACGGCACATTTCAAATGGGTATGATGGACGGCACGACCTCTTGATTACCATACGCCATATCATTAAAATATTGAAGGCTTAAATTTTCGGTCAAGGAAATATCTAATTTTAGAGTGTAACGGTTTTTCTTATGGAATATTACTCTGTTTCGTTTGATATTTTTCATATTAAAAACTCACTTTTGGATTAACTTTGTTTGTATCTGATGCTTTTCACGCAAAAAAATTAATTGAGCAATTAAAATTTTTATTGATAAACCTTGTCCTTGTGAGAAACCTCTTGTCCTTCACACTGCCGGCTATTCGATACACGATCAGCTGTTATACATTTTTGTTTTTTCCTTTTCATAAGAAGTTGGAAAGTTTCATCAGCTGACAGCTAGCTTTAGCAGCGACATCTACCGCATGTAGCGTGAACAACAACTCGCAGACAAAGAACGTATCTCTCTCTTCATCCTTGTGAGGCTCATTTTAAATCAACACCTGTTAAACCGGGAGACATCCAAGACAATTGAGAATTACCGTTATAACATTTAGAGCTTTAATTGTCATTTGTTTTCTATCAATAACCTCACAAAAGATCTTCTTTCTGAATCTGTTGAGTAGAAACTTTGGTTTCGAAATGATTAAGCAACCGAAGAGACAAACTCTCAAACAAGAAATAGCTTCTATGCAATAGGATAAGAAGTCGTATATCAACAATTTCATTCAAAACGCTATTAGACTGGCTTCAAAGAAGACTGTTCATAGATTTCTAGGTTGATCCCTATAACTTGATATTGACTTCTTATAGAATTATAGACGGCTTAAGCTGGGATCAGAAAAAAACGGGAAAAGATCGAAAGTCCAGTATTTGACTTATTTACTTTGAGTTTTCAGATTTGAAACCTTTCATATGTTCGGAATTCTCACCAGTTCTTTTCTTCACTTCAAAGGCCCAAAAAAATATAAAATCCTTCAAGCACGAGTAAATTGTATCTCGAACACCTGTGCAAAATTTCATCAAGATCAGTCGAGTAGTTTTCGAGAAAATTTTACAACCGACTTTGAAAACAAGGTTCCGAAAAAAACTCTTTTAAAGTTTTGAGTAACAATAATACCTGACTTGGCGCGCACACCTTCCAAAGGCTGTATCTCCGAAACTATTATTCGGATCGACCCACGTAACCCCTGAATGCTTCAAAGGTTCACCTCAAAAACCTTGAAAGAGATTAATATCAAAAGCTTGAAGTCCAAGTCAATCAGTAATTCTCTTTAGATTTTACAATTTGTAATTAACTTAGTACGATTAAGCAACCGAGGCAACCGTCTCTTCGAACGGTCTGATATAACCCGACTTTGAAGGTATTTATGAGAAATTTAAAAGGTGAAAGATCCAATGAAGTCAGTTATGAAGGAAGAATATTCAAGCAGCGTCTTACAGCGTAGATAAATAAAACAAGTAAGGAAAGGCTAAGTTCGGGTGCAACCGAACATTTTATACTCTCGCAATTTATTTAGAGATTTACCTATATTTTCGGTGAAAAATTACCCTTAGGCACTGAGTTCTTCATGTTTGATATCAGGGGCCTTGAAAAGTCATGGTTCGATTTTGACAATTTTTCCACAAGTGATGTCACAGCTCAAATACAGTATTTATGTAAAGTTTTATTTCGCTACCTTTATCGGTTCCTTATATATATATGTATTATAAAGTGAACGAATCAGAAGGATTCAAAATTGAGTTATATGGGAAGTAGGCGTAGTTGTGAACCGATTTCGCCCATATTCCACCAGTCTCATCAGGGTGTCAAGAAAATATTATATACCGAATTTCATTGAAATCTGTCGAGTAGTTCTTGAGATATGGCTTTTGACCCATAAGTGGGCGACGCCACGCCCATTTTCCATTTTGTAAAAAAATCTCAGTGCAGCTTCCTTCTGCCATTTCTTATGTAAAATTTGGTGTTTCTGACGTTTCTCATTAGTGAGTTAACGCACTTTTAGTCATTTTCAACCTAACCTTTGTATGGGAGGTGGGCGTGGTTATTATCCGATTTCTTTCATGTTTGCACTGTATAAGGAAATGGCTAAAAGAAACGACTGCAGAAAGTTTGGTTTATATAGTTTTATTGGTTTGCAAGATATATACAAAAAACCTATTTGGGGGCGATGTCACGCCCACTTTTACAAAAAATTACATTCAAATGTGCCCCTCCCTAATGCGAACCTTTGTTCCAAATTTTATTTTCATAACTTTATTTATGGCTTAGTTATAGCTCTTTATGTGTTTTTGGTTATCGCCATTTTGTGGGCGTGGCAGTGGTCCGATTCCGCCCATTTTCTAACTTAACCTTCTTACGGTGCCAAGGAACACGTGTTTCATGTTTCATTAAGATATCTCAATTTTTACTCAAGTTACAGCTTGCACGGACTTACAGACAGACATCCGGATTTGAACTTTACTCTTCACCCTGATCACTTTGGTATATATAACCTTATATCTAACTCGTTTAGTTTTAGGACTTACAAACCGTTATGTGGACAAAACTATAATACTCTCTTAGCAAGTTTTGTTGCGAGAGTATAAATATCCAATGATAGGGACCGCCCTTAATACTAATTTATTGATATCATTAAGGATTCGACTTCCCATCAGCGATTAGACCCTCTAGATACTCGTGAGATTCTCTTGAGAGTATGGTATACAGAAATTCTCTCTATGCTGAAGATGAATATGGACTTGCATTTACGCAGCAACCTAAGCTTACCGTACCAGGAACGTGTCTGGAAGATAATGAAAGAGACGAAATACATGCAGTGTTAACTATGATAGCGAGGCTGCTTGATATACATCTCTCAACTGACTGCACGAAGCAGTTTTAATTTATTCGTTTGCGCCAAAAAAAAAGAGCAATGTACGAGCGAGCCAAGGTGTCTGCAACTGACAGTAGGCGACAAGCGCCGAACACAAAAGGCAAAAAGATATACAACAACAACAAAAATTTGGTATAAGGAAAACAGAAAATACGCGCGCTCAAAGTAGACTGTTTGCCAGCGAAGCGGATAAGACGACGTTGCAAGTATTTCCTTGTAACCTGCGCGCCAATAAGTATGCAATGCTTTCTGATGTTAGCATAAGTTAAAGCGAACACCTACACACATACTTATAACTGTATCTACAAGTATATGCAAGTATTTGTATGTTTAAAGTGCAGTTATTCGTGCTCATGCATATCATGCTTGTGCCATATTGTTGAAAAATGCTCGACACAGAGAAAACAACAACAACTCCAACAACAAAATAAACGTATTTGCCGCGCTCACTTGCCACTACGGCTACCAATTTGCTGTGAAAAATATGGCAAATAATGAAATTGCGCAAACAAGCTGTACAACACACACGCCACCACTCACCACACCCCGCCGCACTCCATTCCTCTCTACACCGTCGCGCCGACGACATGTACGCTCGCATGCAACGGAAATATTTTTGGCATGCCCACGCTTCAATGGCGCGGTTTGTCGCGTACAGCATACAGCAACGTGCAACGCGCAAAGCAGCGAAATCCAACTTTTCGCGTGATAAGGAATTCGGAAATGAAAATAGCATATTTTTTACGCATTGCGCGTGCAATCACGGCGACGATAAACGACGCTGAAATGCACAGAGCAAAATGCCAAATATGCGTGTGCGCTTGCTTGTGTCAGCGTCGTCGCGTTGCAGGCGTGTACGCCAAACTCCGTTGGAGTGGAAGCTATGAAGATACAGATGTCGTGATTTTTTTTCCGCTCCACGAAATTCCAATTGTCTCTTTGTGCTTGTGCAAATGCAAACAGTCATGCAAAGAAATTTGTTTGCTACAAGTAAGAGGGGTGGATGGAACAAGCAGCTGTGAAATAAAGCCAAGATGAAGATTCTTGTAGTAAAATTTTAACAAAGAGCTTCGCTGTTGAACACGGTTGGGTCTAATATGTAGAACCTCCTTCTGATTATTAAGAAATCTGATACCATTGTCTTTGTTCTTTTAGATGGTATATCCAGATTTTGGAGATCGAACAACTAATAATCTCGATCTCTTCTAAATTTAATCTCTATAAACGACCGGTTTTTTTTATGATAAACGCCCATCGATAAACTCATTAAGAAGTTTTATTCCATAGTATGATCAAAGCGAACCTGAATTGTTCGCCAGTCAAAGACTTTCATGTAGACAGCAATCTCCTAAACTATATGGGGAACGTTCTACGCTGGTATGAAAAACCCGAAAATAATTCCTTACAAAAGAACTCTTAAAAGACACCACTTTTTCATGTATTGTTTAAACATTTTATAATTTCTTATTTAAAAGTAACGAGATAACACTCTTCCGGTTGCTAAGACCGAATTGTCGTAGTTTGTGGCTCTTCCTAAAATGTTATCTAGAATAAAACTGGACTGATACCTATAGCGAGAATGGGAACTGTAGGAGAGTATGAACTGTTAAAAAACTGTACCATAAACAAGCTGATGTACAAATATTAACCTCCTCTTTGAGTAGTCTAGTCTTTGAAGTTCAAAATATCACCTTGGAGAGGTCGAATGCTTAAATCCTAACACGAAACTCATGAGAGATTCCAAGAGTATATGAGTTCATTTAGAATTATGAATACATTAAATACATGTTTATCGTAGTGGGTCTTGAGTACAATAATGACTTTCTCAAATATATCGGCTTGTGGCAATTTTATCTACTTTTGTTGTAAGCTCCGATCATCAACTGTCGACCAATTTTAAATTTTGACTAGTATTGGGATCCGGTTACAAATCTTCGGAGGTCGAGAGATCGAAAGTTGGATGCCTGTCTCGCCTTCTGTTGGTTAGACGACTTTCCGGTTGCAAAACTTCGAATGTCAAGAAGTCCGAAGTTGGACTGAAGGCCTTGTCTTCTTCTAGTTGTATGACTTTACGTCCTTGGGATAGTCAAACCTAAAGGAATAGTCATTAAAAATTATTTCAACAAGAAAACTAATATCTTCGATCGATCTGAAACCCTTTTGTTTTTGTTGACTGGTCTTCCTAAGGATATACCATTGATTTTCGTCCCGGATTTTCGAAGTAACGTAAAATCCTGTGTTCCAAGATTAGATAACTTTGTCGAAGAGATATTGTATAAATCACAATTTGAGAAGAAAGACCACAAATTTGCTTAGGGTCGGAGGAGTGTGAGACGGATACTGGTGATCGCGATTATCCAAGAGAGATATCTGCTAAAGCTGACATGAAAAGCTTCACTTATTATCTAACGTCCATTCGAAGATGGCTTAAAATTTGTGGAATCACAATGTGGATCCGGAATAAGTGAACCAGCTCCGCTAAAAGTCAAGCTGTTTCACATGAAGAAGTTAATGACATAAATATAGAAGCAATCTTCCTCCCACTATATTTCATACAATACTTCCAACTATGCAGTTTAGTTCGGAGAATAAATATCAAACCCTTTTGTGTCACTTGCGGCACCTTGGAACTCAGTACGAGCTCAACTAAACACACTAAAATTCCATATTATTCTATAAATACACACATACAAACTATAACTATGTGTCAATCTTATGCATGTATTTATTTATGTAACACCTACTCGCTCGATTTGCCATTGTTGCTAGGACTCACGAGAACCAAGAGCCCAAGAGCCAAGCGCCAAAATCAACAAAACAATGTTCCAACGTGTATTTGCTCGGCATGTGTGGGCGCGTTTAATCTTTGTGCAGAGACACAAGACCTCCCAGAAGGCGTAGCACACCACTGAAGCCAAGCATAAGAACAAGCAAACTGCTATGCAGCTGAGCCGCAAAAACAAAAACCAAAACCCCAAGACACGAGTAAGCGTGCGAATAGAGGCGTATAATAGGCGTAAGTGTGCATAAATGCAGCAAAAGAAAATTGAAATATTTAAGGAGTCAACCCAAAGTACCAAAGAGTGCTGTCGTGGTGAGCGAAGCTGGATGAAGTGAGGTTTTGCATTTGACTTAAATTAAAATTTGTGAATATTTACTTTTCGGGGGCGTGACAATGTGCTTTTATAGTGCTGCTTTGGGAGCGGCACAGTGTGTTGACAGAAATGAATTGTATTGCATTTGTTTACCGAATGGGTGAGCTTAAAGCACAAATTAATATTTGCGAAACTTAATAATTTTGAAATATAGTATGTGTAGTCGTGCTCCGGAAAAGGATTTCTTTGGCAGGCTATCTAAAATACTTAATGAGAGAGCTGATCTTTGAGAAATATAATCAATATTTATATATATGTAATATTAGAAACTAGAAAAGCTTTAAGTTAGTAACATGCACATACGGATTTTGGAATTCGTAATCCGATAGGTCTGATAAGTACCCACTCAGTTTTTTAAAGTTCGAAAAGGACGGATTTTTAATTTATATTCTGTGCTCCAAAGCTTCCTGAGCTTTCTTATCAAACGAGCTTTGGGAAAGAATTGTTCAAATCGATTATAAATATATTTTGAGTTCTCATATTTCATTTCTAAAATGCCCGACTTTTGAATAAATGCATTATGCTATCCAGTCAAGGTATCCTATTTCGGATCTCGGGGTCATAAGTTTGAGGTTATCCACAATGGCTCTACCTTAGAGGAAGACAATAGCTAACTCTACACAGACTAAAAATATGGATTCTATAGGTCTCGTTGGTCTCGATAGCAGAATAGTTTTTACTTTTTCTCGGTAAGGCTATCGTAAGACTGAACAGGGCTACATAGGAAAACATCACACAGCTTTTTCAACCGAAGCCAAGTATAATTAGACCCTTTCTGCTATAAGATCAGCATTCAGTGACCAGTCTCGGATGAACCATCCGAAGTTAGATCTAGAAAACTGACCGTTTGTAAAATGTTTGTGGTATTGTTTGATATTGTGGTATCCTCTGTCTCTGATGATAATTTGGTCAAGTTGCCTCTCTGAAACTGATTTAGATATCTTGGCCTTCAGGTGTTAAATAGTTAAAGAGGAAGAGGCAAAAGTGGTATAACTCTAAATGACTTCCATTATGCAAGCAATAGCTATATTGTCAAGAATAGCTCAACCACCAACTGATACAACCAATATATCTAAATTCGAACAAAAAATTAACAAGCAATTAGTTTAAAATAGTTCATCAAAAAACAATTCATCTGTAAACTGTAACACCCAAAAAACAGTTTAGTGTCAATTGAGCACAAACAATTTGTGATAAAAACTTTGGAATAAACAATTATTTTTATTAGTATCACAATATTCAAGCGTAATTAATAAATTTATTTGAAACAGTTTACCAAAGCGCTAATTAGAAGATTCAAACTTTAAGCTTCGGTAAGCGGCTTATGGAAAAATATACAAAATAAGCATCAAACACGTTTTATTTGAACATAAAAGCGAAAAGCAGATCAACAGCGCCAAATAAAACACTGAAAGCTTCCATATGAAATGCTTTATTTGGTGGGTTTTTATGACAGTCATTAAATGACGCCAAAGGATTGCTCCAAGTAAGTGTATAATGGCATGGCTTACGTACAGTGTACAGTGGTGTCTGAATACATGTGAGCCCCAGAGGAAAGCCTTTTCATTCGAAATATTAGTTGATTGGAAGGAATTAAATTCAAAATAATGATAGTTTTTGGGAAGAGTTCTCTTGAAAAGATTTCGTGCTTTAGTCAAGACTACTCATATGTTTAAACAATAAATAATTTTGAGTATAGCAATAAATCTTTATAAAGTTAAGACTTGAGTTTTCTTAGTTGGTAAGCTATCGAATCTGAAATGGCATTGTGAACATAATAAAGTCTTCGTTCTAAATACAACTCGATATTTTTAGTTCGGTGTTTGAAAATCTGTTGAATCATTTTTCAGAATGCTAAGAAGAAGACTTTTCGTCAGTTGGGAGGTCTTCAAAGCTTAATGATGAGCCTTAGATTTGAAGCTTGAGATTTGAAATTCGGTCTTTAAATATATTTCTTGGATTCATCGATTTCGCTAAATTGGTATTTTTAAAATGATTTCCACATATTAACTTTTTTAAAGAATTTGATTTGAACTTAAGTATTCCTTAACGCACTGGAATGGTATTTGGCGAGATAAGTATCATAAATCAGATAACTGACGGGTCTTACTTTAGACTTGTGGTTTTCAATGAGGCATTTTCTAGAGTTGATTTGTACTTGATTTAAAAACACCCTTTAGAGATTAATTAATACTCTTTAGGTTGTGTTCGATTAACGAAAGTGTTCTCTACTTGTGCTATACATATTTCCGTTACATCTCTAAATCTTGTATGTATCTGTTATCTTGCTCTCTCTCTTGCTGGGATCATTTAATATTGATCATTTGGTCTCAAATGTTTCATAAGGCTTTGATCAATAACAGCGCATAGCTCTACCAAAAATAAATAAATATATTATAAAAATTCAATTACGGGGTTGTGACTATACTATGATCCCATTTGCTTAAATGTTAAAACACAAATGTGTTCTCAGCGGGTTATCACCCCTTATACACCCCTTGACAACGAAACAGCACATCGACATAGTGAAACATGGAAATAATGTGACCAACAAGCACCGTCTGACTACACTGTTTTTTATTTTCTGTCGAATGTGAGTTCAAGCGCATTCAGTAACAAGAAAATTTTGCTAAACGACCGTATATGACGCTTTGAATATGGTCTAACAATCGCTCGAATGGCTAACACTGAAGGAGTGACATTGACTGACTACTCAGATATTTCAATTTGACGCTCTCTAACTTATTTTTCGGTGTTATTTGCAACGAAAAGTCGTATAAATGTGATGGATGAGGTATGGTTCTAATGTTGGTTCACATGAATGTTTTATAGACGTGTTTAGGGCTCAGAACATCAACAGAGATGCAGTTTTGATTCGGAAATTAATTTCGAAATTTGCATCGAAACTTTAATTTTTATTTTTCGAGCCTTTTTTAGTCACTATTATTCAGCTCTTTTCAATATAATTATCTATTACTTAATAAACAATTTATTTTTTTAAACTTTTCAGAATCTACGCTCCATACAAGTCGTTAGCTATGATTCTGTTGTTGGTAAGTGATTTCTAAATTGATATAATATCTTATTACTATTCGAGTATACTATGTATATGTATTACACTAATTATAATTCATATTCGAGAGTTAATTCAATTCACTCAGTACCATATCGCACCCAGCAGGTAAGCGTAAGCAAATGTCTCTTAAAATACAGTTAAATTTCTTCAACTCAAATATCTATAACTCGAAGTTCTCCAAAACTCGAACACTTGAATTGGCAATAGGATTCAAATTCCATACAAATTTGCTTCCATAACTCGAAGTCCCTAAGTCTTTTGTGGATTCGTATTAGGGAAGTTCAACAGTATATAGAAAATCTTTGATCGAATCTCAGTAATTAACTGTGATATTGTCTTTTGAATTTCGTGGCTACAGAGCTCGTATCTGCCAATACTATACATCTTTGAAAGGTCTTGACATAACGCTATGCATGATTAGTTTGGATATTGCGTTCAACAGTTATAGACGTGTAAACATGGATTTCACAAACGCCGAAATCCACGCTATTTAAAAGATTTCCTTCGTTCAAGGCAAAACCGCTAGAGAAACGTTCCGTGAGATTAATGGTATTTTTGGGGATGGTACTCTATCACTTCGAACTGCGGAGGAATGGCTTCGACGATTCAGAGCGGGTGAAAACGACACCATGGATAAGCCAGCGGGTGGAAGACCTGTGTCGACGAATGCCGATCAAATCATGGAAAACATCGAGTTAGCCCGGCATGTGACATCTCCTGTCCAGGGGATGAGAGTTAGTCACCAAACCATTTTAGAAGGCTGGATACACAAAAAATCTTGATGTTTGATTGCCGTATGATTTGACAAAAAAAAAAACATTCTGGACCGAATCAAGACCTGCGATGATGCGAAACGGAATAAACTCGACCCATTTTTGAAGCGGATGGTGACTTGCGACGAAAAATGGATCGCATACGACAATATCAAGCGAAAACGGTCGTGGTCGAAGGCCGGTGAATCGTCCCAAACAGTGGCCAAGCCGAGATTGACGGCCAGGAAGGTTTTGCTGTGTGTTTGGAGGGTTTGGAAGGGAATCATCCACTATGAGCTGCTCCCATATGACACCATCTACAGCGAACGCTTGAAGCAGGCGATCTACTAGAAGCGGGCAGAATTGGCCAACTGGAAGGCTCTAGTGTTCCACCAGTACAACGTGTGATTACCACCTGTTCCTTTCCATGGCGAACACCCTTGGCGGAGTAAAGTTGCACTCATAAGAGGATTGTGAAGTGTGGCTGTCCGAATTCTTTGCAAATAAGGAGGGAGCTTCTCTGAAGTTGCAGTCTAGATGGAAACAGATTATCGAACGAAACGACGCATATTTGAACTAAATCAGATCAGTGTAACACTTTTTACAAAGCATTGAATAAAGATCATAAAAGAGGAAGGGAGATATTTGCCAACCATTATTAATAGGGCTCTGATAGTGATATTAATTGCATTAGTGATTTTACCCCTGTAATAGAGATAACTATCTTTAATTAAGTACTCTAAACTGCTCATTTTGTTTTCTCTCTGTATTTAATTACCCACTCGGAAGTCACTGTCAATATTTGACATAAAATTTTTCGAAATTCACAAGCTTTGATGTCTTCAAACTAAATAAACAAATTTGTAAATTTTTCTTGTCTTTCAAACAGCGCTAAATATAGTGTTAAAACCCCCAAATAGCAAGTGTTAATCTCATAATCTAAAAATATTTTTGCTAAACATACATTTAGGCGCTTTAACTACGTATCTTTAATTTCACTGCATACATTTAGGCGCAGATTAGATAATAAAAAACACATTTTACAACATCACAGATAAAACTGTTGACAAAGGTACACCAAATTGCCTGGCGGCAGTTAAGAAATCAGTGCCGAGAAATAGCACGCAATTAGCGGCAACAACGAAGTGCGAGTAAATCGCGCAAATAGACAACATTCGTTGCCTTTTGTTGTTGTAGCACTTCTTGACAATTTCGGCACATAAATGAAACGTAATAAGCGCGTGAATGCGAACTTTCACGCGCTCACGCAATTATAAGCGTTAAGGCAATTAACATTGCTGCGGTTGTCAGTCAGTCTGTCAGTATGGCCGTCCGTCCGTCGGTCCTTTGACCACCGTTGAACCTTCAAGTATAAACGCTGCGAACTGTCCATTATAATTGTTATTGCTTTTCTTAGCCGCTTTCGCTACTTCTTGCTGTATATATACCTATCTACATATATAACGGTTATGTTACGGTGAATACTCGACATTTTCGCACGACCACAATTGTATTCGCTGGCATTGTGCGGTGCGTGTACTGACCGACTGAAGCGTGAACAATTGGCACGCACGCCATTGGGACCGCGGGATTTGTGGCATTTGGTGAGTGGTGAGTGGTGAGTGTTGAATGGTGAAGGCGATGACGTTGAAAACCAACCAGTCAACCAGCTGCCAGTACTCACATATACACTTATACTCGCTTACATGTACTCATGTCTGTATATGTGTATATAGTACAGAGAGGCGCTGAACTGAATTTAACGGTCACCTACATTGTTGCTATTGTTGTTGCAAGTACTTTGTAATGTTCGTGTGTTGGCGTTGGCGTTGATGATGGCCGTCACGCAGTTGTCTAGCATGCCAACC
Source organism: Zeugodacus tau (assembly GCA_031772095.1). Classification (NCBI taxonomy): domain Eukaryota; kingdom Metazoa; phylum Arthropoda; class Insecta; order Diptera; family Tephritidae; genus Zeugodacus; species Zeugodacus tau. Next base: position 53,200,763 of record CM062653.1, on the reverse strand, counting down.
GGTGCCAATCACATGGCTGACACCTTACTAGCGCACGAATACACATACAGAGACACACACACACACATACATCTGGCTCAACATATTGTATTTCTTTTCATGCAATTTCTTTTAAATTCTTCTTCTGCCATTTTCGAACTGCCAGCTGTGTGGTCATTGTATTATGTATGGAATTTGAGCTGCTTAGCCATTGTGCTTATGTGCTTTCCTCAAGCTCGACAACAACAATAAAGCAAAAAGTATTTCGAGTTTTTCTTGTTACAGTTAAGTGAAAGTGAAAATGAAAAAGAAACTTTGGCTTCGAATATTAGATGTGCCCCAGGGGAGAGAGAGAGAGAGCGAAAGAGGGATATATGAAGCGGAAGGGGCTAGAGAGAAAGAGAGAGAGGCGAGTGTAGTATATAAATTGCATTGTGGCTTTGACGCTCAGCTGGGTGGCTTTGGTTTCCTGAGAGAAATTTTTCTTTCGGGATGTTGCAGATGCTGAGGATGCCAACAATTAGGTAAAGCACCATACTTGAAAATGTCAATAGACTAATTTCAAAACATTAATTGATAGTTTTGGGACATAAATGATATTATTCAGTGCGAAACATTCTTAAACAATTTTAAAATCATATACTGATCCATATATGCCGAATTTAGTCAATCGCGGGAAAATATTTATTTTGGATATATGGGGGTTAAGGGAAAGTTTTAGGAGTTTTCCCCGATTTTAAATTTTTGAACGAATCAACCATTAAGGGGGGGGGTAAGGTTTGACAAATTTTGTTTTTCCATTTTTTATACTCTCGCAACCTGTTGCACAGAGTATAATAGTTTTGTTCACCTAACGGTTGTTTGTGTCACCAAGAAATATAAGAGTTAGATATGGGGTTATATATACATAAATGATCAGGATGACGAGTGGATTTGAAATCCGAATGTCTGTCCGTCCGTCTGTCCGTCCGTCCGTCTGTCCGTCTGTCCGTCTGTCCGTCTGTCCGTCTGTCCGTGCAAGCGATAACTTGAGTAAAAATTAAGATATCTTAATGAAACTTGGAACACATGTTCCTTGGCACCCTGAGGAGGTTGCTTTCGAAAATGGGCAAAATCGGTCCACTGCCACGCCCACAAAATGACGGAAACCGAAAACCTATACAGTGTCATAACTAAGCCATCAATAAAGTTATGAAAATGAAATTTGGAACATAGGATCCCATTAGGGAGGGGCACATTTGGATGTAATTTTTTTTGGGAAGTGGGCGTGGTCCCGCCCTCGAATTGGTTTTTTGTACATATCTCGGAAACCAATACAGCTATATAAACCAAACTTTCTGCAGTCGTTTTGTTTAGCCACTTCTTAGTACAGTCCAAAAATGAAAGAAATCGGATAATAACCACGCCCACCTCACATACAAAGGTTAGGTTGAAAATTACTAAAAGTGGGTTAACTCACTAACGAAAAACGACAGAAACATTAAATTTCACATAAGAAATGGCAGATCGAAGCTGCACTCAGATTTTTTTACAAAAAGGAAAATGGGCGTGGCGTCGCCCACTTATGGGTCAAAAACCATATCTCAGGAACTACTCGACCGATTTCAATGAAACTTGGTTTGTAATAGTTTCTTTACATCCCAATGATATGATGTGAAAATGGGCCAAATCGGTTCACAACCACGCCTACTTCCTATATACCAGAACTTTGAAGTGGATCTGAATCGTTTACATTACAATAGATAAAGTAAGCACTAGTGAAGATATCGGTGCAGAACTTTGCACAAATACTATGTTTATAGTGTGGCAGCCCCATTCTAAAAATCGCCGAAATCGGACCATAGGTTTTTAAGGCCCCATATATCGAACACGAGGACCTCGGTGCTTCTAGTCTAATATTATGGTTTCCAACTTTCAATGGACTTTATACAATATATATGACGAATATGTGGGTCAAATTGTGTATTATATAATATAAATAAAGTCAAATATATAAATTGCGAGAGTATAAAATGTTCGGTTACACCCGAACTTAGCCCTTCCTTACTTGTTTTTTTTAATTTTTTTTCTGAACCATCAATATCTCAAGAATACTGTGTTAAAATTTTAAGTCATTCGGAGAAAAACTAACGAAGTTACAGGAGGTTGAATAACGGTACCTCCAGCTACCTGCGCTGAGTGTACAAAACTTTGAATCGATTTTCCCAAATATGTCATTTTTAAAGTCGGTGACCAGCCTACAGAAAAAACTACTGCATCGATTGTTTTGAAATTTTGAACAAATATTCTACATACAGAGGTAGTCAAAATTATTTACACATCGGACGTTTTTTTACATGTTTCACAGAAAAAGCTTTCGCTTGTTGTTGTTGTTGTCGCAGGGTAACAAAATGCTATGTTGTTGTAAACCTTGATCTATTCCCGAGAGAATGAAGTCGGTTTGGCTAGAATAGCTAGAAATATGGCGGAGAAATAAGCAAATGAACTGAAGACTCGGAGTAGTCAAAAGTATTTACACACATTTTTTTTTGCGTCAAAAGTATTTACACACGGCGATTTAGCCTTTATCCTTGGATTTGATTTGAGCAAAAGTAGTAATTTGATTCTAATGCATTCTTAACAACCTAACTCAGCCTTAAAATATAAAAATTGGTAAATAAAATATCGAAAACAAAGTAATTATCAATTATAACTAGATTGGAGACTGTTACTAAGTTTAAGACTCGGGTTTAGGCTTCGGAGTTAGTTAAAATTTATAGAATTTGATGGAATACTGTTTATAATGTTATTAAAAAAAGGAAACGACAACAACAACAACAAGCGAAAGCTTTTTGTGTGAAACTTGTAAAAAAACGTCCGATGTGTAAATAATTTTGACTACCTCTGTATATAGCTCTCGAATGACGTCGAGTTTTTCCAAAAATTTTAATTACTAACAATTTTACAATAACAAATAGGTCGATTTTTTCGTCTAAAATCGTCATTTTGGCTTGAAAATGGTACCAAAAATTTAAAAATTGAAAGATTAAAAAAAAACTCGACGTCAATTGAAAGATAAACTAATAAACTAAAGAAAGCATTTTGATTTTTTGGTTTCGGATGATCCAGTGATGCTGTTGGCTGGTCACCGCACAACAACTTTTTTTCGAGGTGCCTGCAAAGATCGACGATAAATCCGTTATTCTTCGCTATTTTTCGATAAAACTTTTTTTTAACTATCCTTCAAATGTTGCACTTTCATATAATAATAAGTAAAATAAACCTACAGCAATAATTTTTTCTAAAAAAATTCATGAAAAAAGGTTATTAAAAAAAGGAAACGAAGTATTGCAAGAACAATTTAAAGATAATTGGGCGGAAACCTGTGATAACTCAAAGAGAATGCAGAAGATTTGTAGAAACTATCATACAAAATCCCACAATTAGTCCTCTTAATATTGCAGCATCATCGAATCGGCATATTGCATGAAAAGCCAATGATGCTACACTGCTAAGGACATTTTAAAATAGTAACATAAATACATACGTTGTGTATAAAGTTGACCACTGCCGAAACCAAAAAAGCTTTATTTCCGAAACCAAAAAAGCGATATGCCTCTCATTTGCCTTAAAATGCATCCTAAAGCCTGTCGTGGACAGATAAGGCTGATTTTTTGTTCCAGGGCTTCTTTAGTAAACGCTTTATGCATTTACCACGTGAGAAGAAGAATAATGCAATTTAGACGCTAAATATAGTCGGGAGTGACATTATGATTTTTTTGAAAATTTTTTGGAAATTTTCCTTACTTCTGTTTTGGAGATTTGGTACTAATTTAGTGACCCTAAATCATCCGGATATATCAGAATTCACATGGCCATGCCATTGTAGTGGTCCGTCGGCCTTTTCCAACTATTGACTATTCACGATTTGAACAGTAAGGGGAAAGAAGATGATAAAGAGACTGAAACTGGAGATGTTTGACATACAAACCACAGAAGTTTTTGAAGCTCTAGCGGTTGCTTTTAAGTAGTTTGATAGACAGAGCGAATCGGATCCTATACATTTGATTTGTTTCTACTGTAAAATCAAGTTATAGTCTGAAAAACAGATGGTATGACAGGTAAAGATAGATATATAGAGAGAATACGACTTGTCGTGAAAACGCCAATAATGTGAAGAAACAGTTCATATAAGGTTGAGTTCCACCAGAGATTTCGAAGAAGGGATCGGTATTATATAATTATTTGTACCTCTTGAGTATTAACTAAGCGATATTATATTCAATAATAATGATTCAATCACTCTCTCTCTTCTCTCAAAACAAATTTTTGAGATATGATTGACATTATCTAAGTAACATATTTATCCACGGAGGATTTTACAAGCAATATATTTAAATCTCCTCATATGTATATCTCGAATTATAGATTTATATGGCCTACATATCCTCTGTGAAATGATATGATACGAATGAGATGAAGTAATTTGAAACAAGACAACGACGGAAGATACCCTACAGCAAAAAAGTCTTCATTGCAATCTGTACTTATCTCTATAAAAAATTGTTTTCCATCTGTAGAGACATTTTGTTCAAAACAGCTTAACTCATAAAGCTATGTAACTGGTCTCTTTATAGAAAGTGATTGAACTTGGTGTCGTATTTGATTGCCATTATTAAGTTTTCGTGTATATTTGTTTCACGAAACTATGATCCAGAGGGATTTGAGAGTTATAATTTTACTTTGACTCTGCTGTTACGCTTGAAAAGGTCGAAATATTTTCAGTTTTTATTTGGCGACTAGTTTTTGAGTTTCGGTAAACCGAACTTTTGAGCAATTTTGAATTCGTAGAGCTCGTACGAAGATTGTTCAAAAAATAACTGGTGCCCAATTTTTTATCATTTTATTATGTTGATATACATACATACATACATGCTCCTGAAGTATGCAAATTACTGAAATTTTTAGATGTAAATTTATTTTGCTGACTCTATCCAATAGCTTCTTCAGACCTTCGTTTACTTCCTTCCCTCTCGCTTTGCTGGTGAATGCGATTTTCATGAATTTTTTTTAAAGAAAGTTCTCAATCGATTGGATCGAAGTTTGTTGCACATAATAAGGTATATTTACAGCTTTATTAATTTTTTTTTAATATTGAAAAATAAAGGAGGTGTTAAAAAAAAAGTTCTCTAACTGTGACATGATTCCGGTCGAATTAGTTGCTGAAACAAAAAAAATTCAAAAAGAATATTAAAGTTAAATATATTTCCTATACAATGACCTATAATTTTTGAAAAATATCAAAAATTGACAAATTGGCGTAGTTCTGAAAAAAAAATTACGTTTTTTATGTAAAAAAATGGTGTTTTCTTAAATGCCAAATTGACATTCTTCAACCAATCAAAAAGATTGTAGGTCATTGTTAAGTAAATATATTCAAGAATACTCAGTTCAAATTTGGAGTCAATCGGTCATTCAGTTATGATGTCAGCAGTTTTGAGAAAAGTCGTTTCGAGAAAAACGCGTTTAAAGTTTATAACGCTGCCATTCAAGTACTATTCAAGATACCGCTTTCACAGGGTATTTTTTATAAACTATCAACGTATTCGTTTCATTTTATTAATTCGCACTAAGTTAAGCTTTATAAATATATCACAATTTGTACAGAAGTTGACGCTGGCACATAGAGGTGCCAGCATAAACAGAAAAAAGAGACCCCGAGTGGAATGATAATATAGCCACACAAATAAAATGTGTCGTGACCTGGGGGTCTTACTATGTTTTCCTTATGTTTTTGGGGCCGAAGTCGGTCCTTCCAAATTCGAAACTGCGGATCCCATATGGCGGACGATATTTTGAAAAATTCATCAGAATCGCTTAAAACTCAGGGGTTCTCGGGGTAGTTGATTTCGATTTTGACGTTACTTTACAAAACTTATTGTTACAATATTACATCCGCCATTTTGAATTGTTAAAAACCGAAATCCGAAACCGGATTCGTAATCAGCGACCCCGAAAACCCCTGAATAACGAGTTTCAAGCGAATCCGCTGAAGTTTTAAAAACGCAGGTCAGAACCAAATTTTTTTGGTAGCTGTGTAATGGTTTCCGGAGACTACTTGTGGTAAGCAATAAATATCATAAATAATTGTATTCCTAAATCAATACAATTGAATATATTAAGTTCAAAAATAGAGTTTAGTTTTGTCCAAGTGCTTTCAAGCATTTTTTTTCCAACAAGGTTGGCCTAACGCCCATATTCTTAAATAAGGAATTTGGAGTGAGAACTTAATAATGAAAAACACTGTAGTCTTTATATCTTTATACCTCAGAATTCTGTAATTTAGCTGATAAACCTGTATAAAAATGTCTCTAACTAGGACTTAATTATACTCAATACTTATACTAGTATACATTATAGACATTTGCAAGCACAGTTCGTCCATCTGTTGATAATGACAAGCCATTAAGAGTATTTTCACGTAAAAAACTCCTGCCGCAATTCAAAAGGATTTTCACAAGCAATTAGCATAATGAGTGAATTATAGGCGTTACACAAAGCACAGTGTGTAGTCACTATAACGTAATTTTAATTACCAACAAACATTTCGAATGAATGACAAATCTACTAACTGCTACAGAAATAGTTAGTAAAAATAATATTTCATGCACCTATCAGTGTTCTTATGCCCGAAAGTGCACATGTATATGCTTCATTTGAGCTGAACTGCTTCTTTCACACTTTCAAAATAAATATATATGTTACACATGTGTGTGCATTTACTGTTACTTGCATAAGTTATAAGTTATACTTCACACCTAATGAATTTCATTTCACTCACGATTTCGTCCTTTCAACACACGTTTACGCAATTCAATGCGTAGCAGCAGCAAACTCTAAAAGCAAATTTCAAGACATGCACTAAGTGTCTACAGCAACTTACATACATTGTTTATGTGAGCAGGTGTACTTAATGACACTAAAATAACATAAAAGCAACAACAGCAGCAATAAGGGAGAAGTAAAAGTGGCAAATACTTGTGCAACTATATGATGAAGGCATCGCTTGACTCAATATTTAAATGGAAGTGTGTGACTGACTGTGTGACACTTTATACTCCATTAAAGTTGAAAATGTTTGAAAGTTTGCTAAAAACATGCCAGCACACACACATACAACCACATATGAGAGCACCAACTTCCTTCCTTGTAGTTGTACTTTGTATGTTCGTGCAAAAATTCCGCTCACACACGCTTAACATACTAGTCCTTACTTACTGTGTGTATTCATTCCTCTGCTGAATATTTATGCAAACAAATGCTGCTTTGTCATCCATTCGCTGCTGCTCGTCATCATCAACATAACGGTCCATGCTCGCTTGCCCACTAACTCATACCCAGCGCATGTTCATTAATTTACATTTACACTCTCGTGCTTACCTCAAGAGAGTGCTCTCGCACTGAGTGCCTTTCTACTTCAGTGACGAGTTGACACAACGTCTCATTCCTTCACATAAGCGCATATGCATAAATCTACACACACACACACACACACACACACACACACCTGTGTGTGAGTGCATCAGTAAAAGTGTTTTCGAAGCTCAGCTGGTTGCTTGCCTGTCTGTCAGTCGCACTCTGCTCTGTTTTGCTGTCGTCGCATGCTTTTTTTGAATATGCAAAAGCACTTAAGAAAAGTCCTTTCATTGATGCTTTCTCACTTCCTAGTTGCATGTCCGTCCATTCCACAGACCACTACTCAACCCTGCAGCGCAACTTTGCGTTCATTTTCTTACATTTGATGAAATCGGTTGTCAGGTGTTGTGGTGTGGCGGGGAAGTGATTGCCGGCAGGTGAAGGTAATCGATAGGAAATGAATGGGTAATCGATAGATTGTAGTTTGTGTTAAATTTTGATGGAAAGAGAACTATTTTTATTGAGATATCAATAGGACATATAAATATATATCCATTTTCCCCTTTTTTAAGAGTTGCCACATATGAGATGTATAGGTTGATTCAAAACCTCGACTGGCATTTGAGCTATCTTTGATGAAGGTAGATAACCATTTCCAGGTCAAAATAGTTTTTTTGTCCAAAGTGGGCGTGGCTCTGAGGTTTGACAACTTTTATTTTTTCAATTTTTAAATGTTTTTTTTTCTGAACCAAAAAACTGAAAAATTTAAAAATTTAAAAATTAAAAAAAAACTCGACGTCAATTGAAAGATAAACTAATAAACTAAAGAAAGCATTTTGATTTTTTGGTTTCGGATGATCCAGTGATGCTGTAGGCTGGTCACCGTACAAAAACTTCTTTTCGAGGTGCCTGCAGAGATCGACGATAAATCCGTTATTCCTCGCTATTTTTCGATAAAACTTTTTTTAAGTATCCTTCAAATGTTGTACTTTCATATAATAATAAGTAAAATAAACCTACAGCAATAATTTTTTCTAAAAAAATTCATGAAAAAAGGTCTTTTTTCGACAAAACAAACCTTACCCTCCCCTTAAGGGGAAGGAGTCTTAAAAAAGTCCTTTTGTTTTTGAATTTCTGAATTCAGTTGTCTCATATATTCTTTTATATAACAGGCCAATCCTTGATCACTATTAAAGATACGTTTTTTGGAAATTTTGTTAAAGTTACTCATACAACGTGTAGTCCTTAAACAGTTCGAAGTATTGGTAATACGAGTCGTATACGTAACATTTGAAAGCATTAATTATTAAATAAATTAAATAATTTAAATTAAATAACACATTAACTCATGATTGAGATCGGCAATAAATTAAATGATATTAAAAAAAAAGATGTTTCACTAATTTTTCTAACTGTACTTCAATATACAAAAAAAATTTTGTTTTTTAGTATTTTTAAAATTAATAATAAATTTTCAAAAAATATTTCATTTCCACCTTCCATATTTCCTGCTGAGTCCCTATGCACTTACAATTCTACTCTCCAAATAACACCAACAACACTTTCTTCTATGCAAATACATTTATGAGTGGGCGGTTGTGTGTTGAGTGTGTGTGTATATAAGTGAGTGATAAATGAAAGTGATTGTGTGTTTATGTGAAATTTTGTAAATTTTTGCAGTTAACATGTCATTAATATTTAAAATATACTCACTGATAGCATTTGTGTAGACTAAGACACAACAACAATGCATGCATTAAAATATTTACTTCCTTTCATATACATTACACCTACATACATACAACGAGTGAGTGTGGCAAGCAACTGCTGTGCAAATGTTTTTTGCATAGAATTGTAATACTTTTGCGACATAATACATATATCCAGCTGTACTTTATTAAATATTTATGGAGCTTGAGTAAAAATTTAGTTGAACGTTTAGGTTTGCTTTTATGTTTTGGTGGGAATCTGTGCTAACTTAAGTTGAAAGGAAGAAAATTCAGTTTTAAGAATGTTTTAAAAATACGTCGGTAGAGTTTGGTACTAGCATTATCTGTATGATATGTATATTTCCAAGATTCTTAAAGCTTAATTTAGCGTATCAACACAATAAACAGTTATTTCAACTATCGCAAAATATGACGTTTCATTTGCATTATTAGTACCTTAAGATTTATCAAAACATGCTTTTTGACTTTGAAGATCAGCCACTCTCGGAACAGGGTCTTCTCAGGATCCAGAAGTGTAAACTTCGTTACGAAATTATGATATCATTTACCTCAAATGATCTTATATAATTTATGCAGTCTTATTAATGACCGAACTTAAACATAGCACTATCTAACGGTATCGACAATTTAAAGGGGAATTTAGATCAAAGCATTCGCTGATATTGGTCATAGTAATATAATTGATATGCTGCAAAGGTTAAAGCGTAGTATCTTGAACTCCTTTTTCAGTTTCACCGCCCTTTTTGTACATAAAATATAGAAAATTTCGGTTCACGGTGTTTACTGAGCTGAAGCTTGGAATTTGCCTAGTTGACCATTACCCGGTCCATCAGGCCTTTGGTTTTTAAGATTGGGTTAAGTAAGGTCGAGTAAGAAATGCCGAGACTCAGGTGACCACAAAACGCTGTAAGTCTTTTACTAATTTGTACAGGCAACTAATTTGTAATCGGGACAATTCAACTGATTCTCCGAAGTTTGTCCTGCCAAGATATTTCAGCCTGCTGGACAACGAAGGTGAAAGTGCCTCGATGTCTTAATACCCCTTCTTCCATGGAACTTTGGCAATCTGGATCCGGGAGTATATTTTGCCTCACGGTATTTAACCCTATCGGACAGTATCCAGTAAGGAATCCTATCATTACGGCGAGCTTAACCTTACTAAGAGCAAATAGCTCAGTGGATCTACTGCGATCCACCTTAGGCCAGAATGATCTCGCAGTCGCACTGATACTGGTCGTTGTCCAACGCCTACCGTGTTCATTCGACGACCACTGATCCAACTCGGAGAGGGAAGAGGATAGTGGGACACCAGTTTGTTTCCAATCTGATGAGATTGCAGCTTGAGTGCCCTTTCGCGCAAGTTCATCGGCTTTGCAATTCCCAGCGATACCGCTATGGCCCATGACCTAAACGCGTCTTATTTAATAAAGCAGCTGGAAGCTATTGATAAAGATACACTCCTTCGCTAACTTTGAGCGAACAGTCAGGGAGCACATGGCCAGGATTGTCGCTCTACTATCCCAGTGAATGCTCACCTCCCTGACAGAGGTAGCACCTCTAAGATATCTATAGGATACCTTTATGGCAGCCACCTCCACTTGAAGAACGCTGCAGTGATCTGACAGCTTAAAGCTTCATTAAAGTTTACTCTGACTCATTTCTAGAAAACTCAGCCCTTGTTCCAACCGGACATTTACTACAATGGAGAGTTTCAATTTCGAAAAAGAGAGATTTTATTTTATTTTAAATGTATTTAAAATGAAAGCCTCTCCATCGTTCAAATTTACTGTTAAAAAAATTCTTAGTTAGAAACCCAGAAAACTCTTTAGTACGCAATAAAATTAAAAACCAGTGTATATCTAATGCCTAAACCCACGGATACAATGGAGTAAAACAATTTCCGACATACTTTTCCAAAACTTAAACAATCCTTTTAACATACTTTTAAGAGTTCACCAAGTCACTTTAGTCGCACAGTCGCTCAGCCGCACAAGTGTTGTCATTAAGTTTATCCACAATTTTCGCTGAATTATGATTTCTACGCTCAACTTAACTACCTCACAGCTATTAGCCGCATAATTACACTGCCAGCAATGGTAGTTAGATAGTTTTGGCCGCAGCCTAAATGTATACACTAATGCAGTGCAAGGTAAAATGTGAAAACGTTTTGTAAGCCACAAAACAACGAGGCGGCAAACTTAAAACGGTAAAACTGCAATGCTGCATAATTTACGCACCTGCACACTCTACATGCACATAAATCTTGCAAAACACACGGCTAAAGAAAGCCTAGATACAGGGTGTTGCATTTGGTAATGAAAGGCGAAGTTTGGAAGCTCAGTTGGACTAAATTACAGTATTTAGAAGTGATATTACCGCAAAACTAGATACATGATCGATCCTCACGTAGTATGGAGGCCAAAAAACACTCACATAAGACTCAACTTGCTTCAAATCTTGACGAAAAGGTCCATCACTAAAAAGTATCTAGAAACTTTTGATGCTGACTCGGAAGGCGAAGACCGACGATCTGGATTTCCTCATTAAAGTGTTTCAGGAAATCATCAAAGGAGTCAAGCTATATCATAAAAGTATATAGAAACTTTTGACTCTGGTTCGGAAAGCAAATTCGACGATTTAGATTTCGTCTTTAATGTGTTTCAGGAGATCATTAATGGTGTAAAGCTATAACCAACAAAGGATCTAAAAAAGTTTGACGCTGGTTCGGAAGGCACGTTCGACGGGCAGAATTTCCTCATTAAAGTGTTTGAGAAGATCATCAAAGGATCTAGAAACGTTTGACGCAGGTTCGGAAGGCACGTTCGACGTTCTGGATTTCCTCAGTAAAGTGTTTCAGGGGATCACCAAAAGATATAAACACCTAAGGGGAGTCCAGATATAATCACCTAAGGATCTACAAACTTTTGACCCTGGTTTGGAAGAGTTCCTCATTAAAGTGTTTCAGGAAATCATCAAAGGAGTCAAGCTATAATAATCCAATGATCTAGAAACTTTTGATAAGCAGTTACCGTCCAACAAATTAAAGTATAGGAATGCGGCTGAGATATAGTCCCTCAGAGAAACAATAGTGCTCCGGACCTATGGTTGGGGTTTTCTGAAGACCAACACCATGGTTGCCGACGCTTTTAAAAACCTAAATATCAAACGAAAAAACCGTAGTATAATTTTGGCATAAAAAAGCCCCCAAAACCTCCATTAACTGGAAGCGCCATAATACTTGGTGGACCCTTTATTTGTCGAATAACATAAAGATTGTTGTTATTGTAGTGGTTACCCAGGCCTGCCTGAAACGACAAGCCTAGCCTAATTGTCATCGAAGTCATCTAAAAGGAGGCCCAGGAAACGAACTGTTTCGATGGGGTCGGACCAAAGGGAAAGGGGTGTTTGATGAATAGGATTAAGGGGGCATGCAAAGAGGTGGTTAGTGTCATGAGGGGTCTCTTTGCATGCAGGACATATGTTGAGTATGTCAAGGGTCTAGTCTGGATAGGTAGGAGTTTAGCCTGCTACAGTATCCAGAACGCAGTTGTTAGTAGTTTGAGGGATCATCAAAAGCAGCAACCGGGTTCCCATATTGCAACACCCGTTTACAAACCGACAAACGCTAAGCATACACTCCTTTAATCACTCGCTGCAATTAAAAATGTTAAATGGCTCAGAAAAGGGGGGAAATGCTAACTGCAAAGTATTGCTGCTTCTACTGCCACCGCCGCTGCCGCTGCCGCTGCTGCTATTTCCGTTTCTGCTGTGTCTAATGGTCTTTGTGCCGCTTCACACCACTACTTCGACGACCCCTGCTGCATTAACTTAACCTCTTGCCTATCTGCTGACACCGATGTTTCCTCCTCAACACATCCGCACTTACATACACAATATTTCTAGGCACATAAATGCCATGGCATAGGCTTGCCTGTCTCAACTCACTCTGGCATTTATGACAATTTTCCTTGATTGTTCAAAGTGCTGTGAATACCCTGGCAGTCAGTAGTTATTTAAATAAAAATGAGGCAGAAGCAAATTGTGCAGAAAGTCAAAGTGCAATGGCGTTGGCAAGTGTCAGTTCGGTTGCTTCTATTGTTGTTGTTTTAGTTGTTTTTGTTGCTGTTTGCTTTCGCACAAAAGCTGTTTGATGCACTATCTGCGTTTTGTGTTTTTTTTTTTTCGGTTCATAAACCTTAACATTCCGCATGCAATTGTCTTAGGTATTCAGTGGAAATTGTGCTGTCATTAAAACCTAGTCATTAACTTTTAATTGTCTTTTTTCAACAACTGTAATGAGTACTGAATGCATTCTCTTGGTGGAAAAGTGTTGAAATTATGAAGTAGCTTTAACGTATTATTGAAATTGGAAACTGCAAAATATAAGTGGCTCTAATTGGACTTAATCATGGTTAAAAATTTGGAATCGGAGAATTTCGAGTTCATTAAATTTTCTTCTTCCCCAATCTCTCAAAGAAACATGAATGTAACTGCTTTCCAAAATATACACACTTCCAAAACATCTACTGGGGACCAGAAGTTGTCAAGCGGAAATGTCGAGAATGTCCACTAATTCCTTTTCGCACCGCCAAATTAATTGATCAATCAAAATTTTAGTTGAGAAACCAGTTTTTGCCCTTCGCACTGCCAGCTACTCGATTAACGATCAGCTGTTATGTTTTTGCTTTTCATAAGCATAAGCAGCGTGCATAACTGCTCGCAGGCAAAGAACGTAAATATTATTACAAATACGTTCTTTGTCGCAGGGTTGCATTACATTTTCAACTAGATTATAATTCGATTAAAAATTAATGTAGAAAAATTAAATTTTTTTTGTAAGGTAAATGGAACTAAATCAGCGCTTTAATTGAGCAATGGCCGGTTAATTGAACAATTAGCTCCTGTGCGAAAAGGCTATAAAATGCTAAAGAAGATGTGTGTATAGTTTTAACTCGAGTTTGAGCAAAATAAATACCACAGTGGACTCTTATAGACAATTATATCCTTATAATATCACCTTTAATAATATCGGCCATTCAATTATGTATTTGTTGTAAGAGAAAATAAGGGAGCGAACCACAGTGTTAGTTGGGCCGCTCTTTGGGCACAATAACGAAAAGGATCCCACTTCAGTAATTTTCAATACAGGTCCTTGTGATACCAAAACCGCTACTTGCAATATATCAAAAATACTCTCACAATTCAACAAAGCGCTTGAATCTTTCATATATTTCTTCAGTCGGCTAGTGTCAATTCCAACTAATTCGCTAGGTTCGCCAAAGGTTAGGCTTCGCGATTGCTGGATCAATATAGAGGTAGCAACTTCCGTCTGGCAGAACTTGTAGTCTCAAACTCAAATCCGTATCTATTGGACTGTGCCTATGATTGGGGCGAGATGAACCACAAAAAATCTAGCTACTAGCACATCCTGCTGGGATACATGAGCTCAACATCCATTACTTCCCAAAATATTTCCGATTTCATCTCCACATTACCACTTTTACAGAAGCTGAATTCATATCACTCCTAAAATATTGAGGTTAATACTTTTATTATCTAAACGCTTGTTAAGTTCAACCGGGAAGATTAAGAAATTCAAAACTTGTAAATCTTATTTTGTCATATATTTGCCATGCCTAAACTGTAGGTTTTTGATTCACAATGAATTTCAGATCGGGGCTTTCATTATTAATTATGTTAAAGATATCCCCATATTCTATGATCATTCTGCTTCAAACCACAATATAGAGAGATTTTTCAATTTCCTTAGCGTATAAATGATGTAGTCTATTTCGGACCAATGTGATAGATAGAGAGTTGTTTCTTCCCTACTAGTGTCTTACTTTCACTCCAGTTGTGGAGGATCACTTACATAAAGCATATAATGAAGAACCTCGGGAGGATATAATATAACTTATTGAGTCAGAGTTTGTTTTGGTTATTAATAATATTTAACCTTTATCGATAGTTGAGCGCTGTTAGCGTTACAGATGGGAATATTTATGCAATTAGAACACGATCTTCTGACTATTTCTTCATTAGTAGTAACTGTCCCAAATCTAATTTGTTGGATCTAGTTCGACAACTTCTTGCCATTTTAAAGCTAATTTCAAAATGCCTCTCTCATAGAAATACTCGTCCCTATTGGCAAGAATTTGGGACTGTCGATTTTCACAATCTGTTATTGACACCAGCAAAATCAGACAAGATAACTTGGTGCCAGGTCCAGACTATACCAACCAAATTCACGGCGCTTCTGGTCAGTCAATATCGATGTATGTGGCTTGACGTTGTTCTGATGCCACACAGTTCCTCTCCTATTGGCTAAAGTTGACTGTTTCTAGGTGATTGCTTCTTTCAACTATGAAAAGTAGAGTTGAGAATTAGGAATTTCCCAGTAGCGTAGCAACTTAATGCCACCAAACACAAAAACTCTCTGACAATCAATCTTGACTAATCTTGTTTTTGCTTTAAGGCAAAATAAGTTTTGAAACTTTTAATTGAGAAGTAATTAGGCCCACGAATGTACTCTAGTTAGCTGGTTTTTGAAAATACTATCCCTCAGTGGCCTCCCTTTGGTACTTTTGTAGAGCTAAATTCTCTAGCATTGCTCCCCAACTACACCATTAAAATATCATTAGCAGAAAGAAGAGACCATTCGTGTTTAAAATATCAGGACACACCTGAAATTCAATTTTCAATTACACCAAGGGCCGAGAAAACAACGATCAAAAAGTGTGTGGCTGTGTGTCTCTGTGTTAGTGTCTTTGCACACTTTGTATGCCGCTTGACTTTGGTTATTGCCAGATAAATATTTATACACGGAAAACACTTGTAATCATTTACAATGCCTATTTATCTTACTAACACAACCACCACAAGATGGCACTGCAAGTGCTACGAGTACAAGCAAGGGTCATACAAAAGCACTCCAAGCACACGAGGCACAACCAACAAATATTTGCACAACAAAAAAGCATTTTCGTAAACACATTTTCGGAACGTGGCTTGGACGAAGAGCAGCGGAGCACTGGAGTGGTATAGTATTTTTGGCAAAGTAGCTAATTTACCTAAACGCACACACACGCATGCATCACATATACTCCCACACACATTTCAGAAGAAGCACTCTGTGGGTGTTGCGGAACTTTTGCGCCGCTGGTTTGCAGTCCAACAACAAATTTACTACCAAATATTAGTAACCAAAACACAGTGCATACAGCGCAGTAAAGCTTCTCTGTGTCTTGTGTCGGTGGAGTGGCAGGAAGGGAGAGGGAAAGGTCAAAGTGTAGCCATTTAATTATATTTAGGTTTGAGGTTATTTAAAAAGCGTGTAGCATAGCGAGTTGAAAATCAATTTTTTTTCGCTGCATTTTTACGCATAGATACATTGCATCGATGCACAGAGGCACACACAAATATATATTTTTCGTTTGCATAGTTGCAGAATGGGACAATGTGTAGAAGTTCACGCAAGTGAGGAAAGTTTTTGATTGTCATTCACTTGGGAATGGCCAGAAACGATTCTTCTCCACATGGTCCAAGCAGCTCACGACTTCCGGTTTTAGACCAAGTATCCTCTGGGTAGCCAACAGACATCCGTCTGAAGGCGAGCTAAAGTGAGAAGGCGAAGCCCGCTTATGCGGTTGTGCATTGGGTTTGGGACCCACCACATAAAAACACCCCCCAATGAAAAATCTACGAAAGCCTCGGATGAGACACCCCCCTTTTGATGACGACCCCTGCAAACGTTTTAAGGATAATGATATAAGGGCATGCACCTGGAATGTCCGGACCCTTAATTGGGAAGGTGCCTCTGCCCAGCTGGTTGATGTCCTCATACGACTCAAGGCTGACATCACCGCCATCCAAGAAGTGCGATGGACGGGACAAGGACGGAAGAAGGTGGGTCCTTGTGACATCTACTACAGCGGCCATATAAAGGAGCGCAAATTTGGTGTTGGATTTGTGGTGGAGAGAGAGACTCCGTCGCAGAGTCCTGGCATTCACCCCGGTGGATGAACGTCTTGCCACAATCCGCATCAAAGCGAGGTTCTTCAACATATCGCTGATTTGCGCCCACGCCCCAACGGAAGAGAAGGACGATGTGACAAAGATGCTTTCTATGAGCGCCTAGAACGCACCTATGAGCGCTGCCCCCGCCACGATGTAAAGGTCGTGCTTGGCGATTTTAACGCCAGGGTGGGTAAAGAAGGTGTCTTTGGCACAACAGTCGGAAAATTCAGCCTCCATGACGAAACATCGCCAAACGGCCTGAGGCTGATCGACTTCGCTGGGGCCCGAAATATGGTCGTCTGTAGTACCAGATTCCAGCATAAGAAAATACATCAAGCTACTTGGCTGTCTCCTGATCGAAACACGCGGAACCAAATCGATCACGTTGTGATAGACGGAAGACATGTCTCCTGTGTTTTAGACGTGCGTACGCTCCGAGGACCAAATATAGACTCGGACCATTATCTGGTCGCAGCTAAAATACGCACCCGCCTCTGTGCAGCAAAGAACGCCCGTCAACAAACACAAGGAAGGTTCGACGTCGAAAAGCTGCAATCGCAACAGACAGCCGCGAAATACTCTACTCGACTTGCACTCCTGCTCTCTGAGAGCACTCATCAGCATCTCGGTATAAAGGGAACTGTGGAACGGCATCTCAAACTCACTGCGTACCGCTGCAGCCGAAACAATTGGTTTTCGGCAACGACAAAAAACAAGCTGGTACGATGAGGAGTGCCGTCTCGCAGCGGAGAGAAAACAGACTGCCTACCTCGCAACGTTGCAAACGACCACAACACGTGCGGGATGGGATAGATACCGAGAGCTGAAGAGGGAAGCGAGACGCATTTGCAGACAAAAAAGAAAGAGGCCGAAATGCGTGAGTACGAAGAGCTTGAGAAGCTGGCAGACAGAGGGAATGCTCGAAAATTTTATGAAAAAATGAAGCGACTTAACGAAGGTTTCAAGACCGGAGCATCCTCATGTAGAGACCAAGGTGGTAATCTGGTAACCGATGTCCAGGGCATACTGGGATTATGGAGGGAACACTTCTCCGACCTGCTGAATGGCAGTGAGAGTACAACACCAGGAGAAGGCGAACCCGATCCCAATCGATGACCATGGAACAGATGTTCCATTACCCGACCATGAAGAAATTCGAATAGCAATTACCCGCTTGAAGAACAACAAAGCAGCGGGGGCCGATAGATTACCGGCAGAACTATTCAAATACGGCGGCGAAGAACTGATAAGGTGCATGCATCAGCTTCTTTGCAAAATATGGTCGGAAGAAAGCATGCCTGACGATTGGAATCTCAGTGTGCTCTGCCCAATCCATAAAAAGGGAGATCCCACAATCTGCGCCAATTACCGTGGGATCAGCCTCCTAAATATCGCATACAAGGTTCTATCGAGCGTACTGTGTGAAAGACTAAAGCCCACCGTCAACAAACTGATTGGACCTTATCAGTGTGGCTTTAGACCTGGAAAATCAACAACTGACCAGATATTCACCATGCGCCAAATTTTGGAAGACCCGTGAAAAAGAGGATCGACACACACCACCTTTTTGTCGATTTTAAAGCAGCTTTCGACAGCACGAAAAGGAGCTGCCTTTATGCCGCGATGTCTGAATTTGGTATCCCCGCAAAACTAATACGGCTGTGTAAGTTGACGTTGAGCAACACCAAAAGCTCCGTCATGATTGGGAAGGACCTCTCCGAGCCGTTCGATACCAAACGAGGTTTCAGACAAGGTGACTCACTATCGTGCGACTTCTTTAACCTGATGCTGGAAAAAATTATAAGAGCTGCAGAGCTAAACAGAGAGGGTACCATCTTTTACAAGAGTGTACAGCTCTGGCGTACGCCGATGATATTGATATCATCGGAAGCAACAACCGCGCCGTTTGTTCTGCTTTTTCCCGCATGGATAAGGAGGCGAAGCAAATGGAGTCTGGAGGTGAATGAGGACAAGACGAAATATCTCCTGTCATCAAGCAAACAGTCGGCGCATTCGCGTCTTGGCTCCCACGTCACTGTTGACAGTCATAACTTCGAGGTCGTAGATAATTTCGTTTACCTGGGAACCAGCATCAACAACACGAACAATGTCAGCCTCGAAATCCAGCGCAGAATAACTCTTGCCAACAGGTGCTACTTTGGACTGAGTAGGCAATTGAACAGTAAAGTCCTCTCTCGACGAACCAAAATCAAGCTCTACAAGTCGCTTATCATACCCGTCCTGATCTACGGTGCAGAAGCTTGGACGATGTCAACATCAGATGAGACGACACTAGGAGTTTTCGAGAGGAAAATTTTGCGCAAGATTTATGGTCCTAAGAACATTGGCAACGGCGAATACCGCAGACGATGGAACGATGAGCTGTACGAGTTATACGACGACATTGACATAGTTCAGCGAATAAAAAGACAGCGGCTACGCTGGCTAGGTCATGTTGTCCGAATGGACGAAAACACTCCAGCCCTGAAAGTGTTCGATGCAGTACCCGCCGGAGGAAGCCGAGGAAGGGGAAGGCCTCCACTCCGTTGGAGGGACCAGGTGGAGAGCGACCTGGTTACACTTGGAATCTCCAACTGGCGCCGAACTGCGAAGGAGAGAGAGAGATGGCGCACTATCGTCGATTCGGCTATAACCGGCTAAACGGTTGCAACGCCAATCACATACATAGTTGCAGAATGTTGCCAGTGGCGCAATGTGAAAAGTTTTTGTGGTTGCAACCGCACAGTCACTAAAACTCTTGGACCTACCTCAATGGTGGTTAGTTGGTGGAAATTTCAGTTGAGTTAGTTAGATACTGGGAATCCGGAAATTTCGGGATTAAGAATTGGAATTTCGATTTTTCGGGATTGAAGTTGTGAAATTTTAATTTTCTTAGAATCCTCTATTCTCTACTCTTTTCGAAAAGAAAAAGTGCTAGAAAATGTTTAATTTCAGAAGCGAAAGTATACTTTTTTTGAATAAGTAGGGGTAAACGACTCTTAGTTCCCTTCTTTGCTGTTATCGTCGTCATTTGGATCACGATTTTAGGTGATCCTCCAAACCAATTGTCAAAAAACCATTTAAATGTAAGAAATTATACATTTAAATGGTTTTTTGACAATTTTTAATAACCAATCTTTATTTCAACAAGAAGAAAGAGAAAAAGGCTCAAGCGATAAGAAGGAAGTTTAGACATGATGGCTTCATCTTCTGAGTAAAGAAGGAACCATGATAAATGTACACTTGTTGTATATTTGGACTAATGCCTTTAAGATGGAATCCATAAGCTTTCTTGGTAATTTAGTATTCATTGGAGCACCCTCTTCAAGCAGCTTTGGTATTTCTAGAGGTCCAGAACGGTTTGGAATCTTTATGAAATTCTTTATTCCTGTGAAAGTTCATTCGATCCCATCTTTTGCATGGTCACCACGGGCACGCCGATACTGCTGCAATTTCCCGTTTGATATTGGTAAGAAGTCCACCCATCGGCGCTGGCTTTTTGGCATAGACCATAGCCCCACAGGACCATAGCCTAACGGCGTCAAATTGCACGACCGAGACGGCCAATTGTTATTGTGACATTCGCTGTGTGGCTTGTGGCGCCGCCCTGTTGGAACCACATAATGTCCAAATCCATATCGTCCAATTTGCGCCAAAAATATTCGTTTATAATTGAGCGGTATCGATTCCCATTCACAGTAACATGCTGGTCTTGAGCCGGCCCCTAAACTGCACAAAACCATTATTTTGTTCGAGATGCAATGGTGACTCATGGGGCAAGTGTGGATTGCTGTCTGACCTATTACGCATAAGCCATTCAGCCAGAAATTTACCTCATCATAAATTGAACGAAGCGCTCTTAAAATGGAGGCCACCGACTCCGAATTTCTGTAGTAAATTTTAATAATATCGTCTTGTTGTTGGATCGTATATTTTTCCATGATGAAATAGCAAACCTTACTCGAGAGAAGTGTTCAAAGAGCAGGAAAAAATATGGCGTCGTTTGATGTTCCTATCGGTACTACTACTTTGTAGCTACCCTATTGAAAACCTCTTTATTATTACTAATCTTTATCTTTATTGAAACTAGTTCAACTTGGTGACCGACGGTTTCTCAGAACCAGGGACGGCGTTCCCTTTTGCTAGCGGAGGCATGGTGTTAAGTTAGTTCCATGCTTTCATGTGTTAGTTTCGGCTGAAATCAGAGTTCAATTTCCCTAAAGATTTAGTAACAATTGTTTTGAATTCCAGAGGTGTGAATTCATGTCTCTTCCACAACTGGATCTTTAGATGGATTTCTAATATTTTATATAATTTCTGGACTTCACCTGTTTGTTCGCAATTATACAAATAAAATCCATATCCATATTAATATTATAAATGCGAAAGTAACTCTGTCTGTCTGTTACTCTTTCACGCCTAAACGGCTGAACGGATTTTGATGAAATTTGGTATGGTGATAGATGATAACCTAGAAATGGTCATAGGCTATAAATAATCACGCCATCGTTCTTAGGGGGTAGGCAGTAGGCAGATAACTAAATTGAGTTAATGATTTTTAGTCGTGTTTGTTGGGACTTTTGCTCTTTCACGTCTAAACGGCTGAACGGATTTTGATGAAATTTAGTAAGGTAATAGATGGTTACCTAAAAACGGATATAAGATCAAAATGATCACGTCATCGTACTTAGGGGGTAGGAAGTAGGCAGAAAACTGAATTGAGTTAGTGATTTTTTTATGGTTTTTGCTGGGAGTTTTGCTCTATCATGTTCCGGACGAAGTCGCGGGTAAAAGCTAGTATCCATATAAATATTATAAATGCGAAAGTAACTCTGTCTGTCTGTTACTCTTTCACGCCTAAACGGCCGAACGGGTTTTTATGAAATTTGGTATGGTGATGGATGATAACCTAGAAATGGTCATAGGCTATACATAATCACGCCATCGTTCTTAGGTGGTAGGCAAGTAGGCAGATAACTAAATTGAGTTAGTGGTTTTTAGTCGTTTTTGTTGGGACTTTTGCTTTTTCACGTCGAAACGGCTGAACGGATTTTGATGAAATTTAGCAAGGTAATAGATGGTTACCTAAAAACGGATATAAGATCACAATGATCACATCATCGTACTTAGGGGGTAGGAAGTAGGCAGAAAACTGGTAAGGTAGCTGTTAGATGTCGGTATTTTCTTAACCATATCTCTAGGTTTACTGAGATACGTATTATTCTTTATTTTTGCAGTCGCTTTCATTTGTTAATTCTCAATTCATGTGAATGTTCATATGTATGTAGCATATTGTTTATCCATGTAGCATAATAAATATAAATAAATAAAATATGGACAATATTCTGCTGCTCTTCTTAAAATTGGAGAAGATCGTATGGCAAAGGATGGTAATGGCATGATTACATTGGATCGTGAATTCTGCAATGTTGTACATAATCCAGATGATCTAAATAGTACCTTCACACAAACTGAGGCAGAAAGTAGGCGTTCCTGTCCTTTTGATGCGAAATTTAGATGCCCCAATACTGTGTATTGGCACACGGTTGCAAGTAACACACCTCGGCCGCAATATTGTAAAAGCAATCATTATGACTGGAATGGCAAAAGGAGAGAATGTTTTAATCCCCCGTATACCCATAATTCTGACAGATTTGCCATTCAAGTTTAAGAGATTACAGTTTCCGCTGAAAATCGCATTCGCTATGACGATAAATAAAGCTCAGGGGCAAACATTAAAAGTAGCCGACATTAATTTAGAACATAGTTGTTTTACTTACGGACAATTATACGTGGCTTGCTCACGTATTTCAAGTTCACAGAATCGGTGATTGGCAGATAGTTAGTAGTATTTTAAACCGATTTACATTATTTACTTTTTATATTTACTAAGGAAACATTCGGAGCTATCCATTATGTACTTAGGTTGCTTTTGAAGAGATTTTGATGTGAAGTTGAGTACCGGAACACGATAGTTGGACATTGTTGCAGGGGGACTTACAGCCGGGTGAAAACGAAAAAACTTATGCGGACGAAGCCGCGGGTAAAAGCTAGTAGTTTTATAAATAGTTTATGTTTTCCAATACTACCCTTTGTGACTTCGGGATCCCGAAATTCTTGCTATACTACTATGGGATCCCGACATTTTTTACTTGAGTTTTCATTATTATTTTCACTTCAATGTGAATCGCAACTGCAAGCTGAGTGTAGATAAAAATAACTGGTCTAGACCAAGCGCCCACATCAACGCGCTGTAACATTGCAAAGCATTGGAGTCAGTAAGTCGGAGAAACATTACAAAATGAGATTCACAAAAATTGCAACACAAAAACGAGTAGTTGAGTATCAAACAAACAAAAAAGCGACTAAAAACAAAGACAACAACTACAACAATAAATGTGGCAAGACAGTAGAAACACTTGCTGGATGAGTATGCGCTACTCGAACTCCATTGCACTGCCATATTACATAGAGACGCCGCAGTAATTACAAAGTGTTGCACACACACATACAGACAGACAGCCATGCAGCTAACGCCTGCAGCCAAACCGAATGCTGAACCGTTGTTTATACCACAAACGGAATTGTCCATAGTAAAGTTGAAAGTTGAAAGTTACGGTGATGCCGTGCCGAACAGATACATACATACATATATCGAAATTATAACCCACACATGCATATACATATATACATACATATGTATATGTATGTAAGGGTGTGTGCTGAAGCTTTGCTCATTTGCAGTGGCTGGCTGGCAGGCGCCTGAGGACAACTCAAGTTGCAAATTACAGTCGGCGAATGCGGTTGTGCGGCCGACTAGCTGGCTGCCTCAATGCTCGACCAACTCGACCGCAGCGCCACTCACGTCTATTCATTCACCTTTGCCGGAGCGTTGCCACTAATGTTGAGCACATACAAACACACCAACAGCAGTCGGCACCAACATGTATACATTCAGCCAAAACTTACTTGAAGTATTGTCTAGATACTTCCCAAGTTTGTAGTTCTTGTTGTTGGCGGTCGGTTGGTTGGACAAATGTAAATGTACGACTGTGATTGTGGATACGCAGCGTTGCATGCGTGTGGCCCGCATGTACAGTTGGAGGTTAGTTGAAATTTTGCGGTTTTCGTGCTAATGGCGTACACGTTTAAGATTC
This sequence comes from Zeugodacus tau, assembly GCA_031772095.1. Classification (NCBI taxonomy): domain Eukaryota; kingdom Metazoa; phylum Arthropoda; class Insecta; order Diptera; family Tephritidae; genus Zeugodacus; species Zeugodacus tau. The sequence continues at coordinate 53,176,486 of CM062653.1, read as the reverse complement.
AACCAGAGACATTTGTTTACCGGAACTTTAGTGCAAATAGAGAAAAGCGGATCAAGAGGCCGTTCATAAGAGAGAGTACATAATTTTTGTTTTTTGGCTTTTTAATTGCCAGAATTGTCCACTCAAATATGTTGCTTTATAAACAACTTTATAAGGTTTGCAATACTATCTATATTTTCATAGTAGTCTGTAGATCCAGCTTTCGTGTTCTCTTACAGAAACAGATGAGCATAGACATCTTCAGCTTCAAGAAATAAGAAGGAACCCTCATGCCACTGACTTTTCTTCCGAATAAAAGATCTATCCACCTAAGATAGACTCCACAGATCTTCAATTGGAGAAGGTCTGTGTCATGAACTTCAGGAACTTTGTATCTTTCAATTACAGAAGGCTTTCAACCATAGTTCGATTAATAGCAACACCTTCTTCTGGACATTTCGTAAGCTGAACGCGGATATTTGAGTTAATGAATCCAAGATCCAAGAGATTTTCGAGAACTGTTGGTCTAACGCTACCAAAGTTCGAACAATAGCAAAATCTTCTAAGAAATATTTCGTCAACCGGAAGAAAAACATTGATATAAAGTCCATGAGCATTTGCTAGTTCCATGAATGTTTGATAATTCCATGAGATGTAGAACTAACGTTGAGCTGTACGCGGCACTTTTCATAGTAGTCTGTAGTCTGCAGTCTGTAGCCCCAGATTTCGTGTTCACCTACTAAGAGTATAAAACAAATTATGGATACAGATGAGCATAAACATCTTCAAGAAAAAAGAAGGAATCCTAATCTCACTGACATTTCCTCCAAATAAAACAACTCTCCACCCAAGGACTCCACAGATCTTCAAGTAAAGAAGGCCTGTGTCATGAACTTCAGGAACTTCGTATATATCAAATCAAGAAGGCTTTAAATCAAAGCTCGGTTAATATCAATATCTTCTGCTGGACATTTCGAAAGCTGAACACGGATATATGAGTAAATGAATTCAAGATCCAAGAGATTTCCGAGAGCTGTTGGTCCAACGCTAGCAAAGTCCGAATAATAATGAAATATTCTAAGAAACATTTTGTTAACCCGAAGAAAAAACATTAATATCAGGTCTCTGAGATTTTGCTAGTTCCATGTATTGCTGGACTAACGTTGAGTTGTACACGGTACTCTAACAGTTTTTACACATTTCGGTAATTTTTCTGAAGGAAAGAAAATATGAAACTATTCCTAGTCATACTAAGCATATTAAAACTATCAAGGGATTTGATGGTTTGCTTTCTTCTGACTCTCTTCCATCGAACTTTATTCTCTCTCTCTCCCGTCTAAGATTTTGACCGACGCCAGTCATTCAGAACTTTCTTATATATATTTTGTAAAGTAAAACTTAGCTAACTCAGAGAGAATGACCGCTCTAAGTACTACAAAATCTAAAACCTTCTTCAATAGAGCTTTTGATTTCATTCTACCGACAACATTTAGCAACATAAGTATGTTCGAAGTTAATGGGCTACAAATTATCTCTTGCTGTTTAACCCTACATAAATATGTCACGTCTTTATACCATAGCGAGATTCAGTACCGGTCTTCAAAAGCTTTTTGGAGATAGTTTTCCTTAAGATGAACTGGTATTATTGTTAGCTTGAAATATATAGTATACCCCTCCATCAAAGAAACGGACGTTAAATGAGCATTCACTCGAATTATGGTTCTCAAAAGGCCGCTCGAAGCTTTAACGGGCTTTTAAATCAAATATGACTCAACTCTCCTTAGATATTAAATATTTTTCGACTTCAGAGTTTCACTACTGGACCATTCACTAAGTCCGAGCCGGCCCTGATGAAAAATTTGAAATCTGTTTCCGATAAACTTAAATAATTTATGAGACCTTTTAATATCAAAAATACATCGATCAGATTTTAGATATAGCTCTCGACGAACATGACAATGATCACAAAATCTGTAATCATGTTCTCATTACACATCATTATAAGGATATCTTATGAATGAAAGTTCAATTTACAGAGATACAGAGAGAAAGCTTTCGATTTTACATTGAATTTATTATGAAATCTACATTAATTATACCGTGAACAGGGTATATTAAATTTGTCACGAAGTTTGTAACCCCCAGAAGATAACGTCGGAGGCCCTATAAAGTATATATATAAATTATCAGTATGTTGAACTGAGCTGATTTAGCCATGTCCGTCTGTCTGTCTGTCTGTATATATACGAACTAGTCCTTCAGTTTTTATGATATCGCTTTGAAATTTTGCAGATGTTATTTTCTCTTCAAGAAGCTGCTCATTTGTCGGAACTGCCGATATCGGATTACTATATCATATAGCTGCCATACAAACTGAACTATCGGAATCAAGCGCTTGTATGGAAAAATTCCGCATTTTACTACATATATTCACGAAATTTGGTGTGAGTTATTGTTCATAGAAATAATTTAATATCCGAAAAAATTGTTCAGATCGGTTTACTATAGCATATAGCTGCCATACAAACTGAAATTGTTCAGATCGGTTAACTATATAACCTTAATGTTTCTACCAAACAACCTGTGAAGCTAATATAAGCTTCCGTACAGCCGAAGTTAACGTTTTTTCTTGTTTTTAACAGAATTTTAAACGACTTGAAAATGAAATGCAACTCTGCGACAAAGACGTACGATACACGTTCTTTACCTGCAATTAGCTGAATTTTTTGAAAAAAAAGCTACGGTAGATGTCGCTGCAAAAATATTAATCAGCTGATGAAAATTACTAACTTCTTATGAAAAGCAAAACCAAAAACAGCTGATCGGTTATCAAGAAGCCGGCAGTATGAAAGGCAAAAAGGGTTTCTCAATAAGAATTTTAATTGATCAATTTATTTGGCTGCCTAAAAACTATATTAGATAGTTTCAAAGAGAGAGACAAAGAGAGCAAAAGAGAGAAATCATATATGATGAAAAATTTGACTGAAACTTTAAGCTTCATATCTTACTAAATTCAATTTATTTGAACAAAGCGTATGGGAGAGAGCACGCCAAGGCCACGTAGAATATATATTTCGATTAAAGATTTTGATTTTAAAAAATTCAATGCATTTTAATTCCAATTTAAACACAACGAGAGAGAGGGAGAATGCAAAGTTTAGATTAAAGCTTCAAGCTTTTAATTTAATAGAATTCAATTTATTCAACTTTCCTGTATTTGCCATTTGCATTATCTACACATGTTCTATAAAAGCTTATCAAATAATTGCCTCGTATTGTGATATTTGCTGCCAACGAGCGAGCGAGCGAACGAACGAGATGCCTCGACCAAAAATGCATTGGCTGACATTTATCCACCGCTGCAAAGCTCAAACAAAACTACTCGGTGTGTGCATGAGCTTTGCGGTCAACAGAGAAAAGATTTACCACACAGTGCATGCCAACGACGGTGGCTAGGCGAATGCCGAAAGCTGCAGGATCAGCTGCTGCATGGCAGGAATTGTGTGTGTGCTTAGATTCCGCTGTGTGTGTGCCGATATGTGCGTCTGCCATTTCAGCTCGTTTATCGCTCAAGCCAATTTCAATGCAAAACCCGGCTAAAACTGAAACTGCAAAACTCCCCCGCACACACCGCCAAAGTCGCTGACCGAGCCAAAGCTGGCCACAAAACCTGCTATGGCAGTCATTCTGCAGTCGGCGTTGCATTAAATGCAGCAGCATATCTCTGGCAAATACACTGCGAAAGCACAAAACGAATATGCTAATTTGAAGCGAAAATGCAGGCGAAGCGACTGTAACGGAGGCTGATGATAGCGATGAGAGGGTGGGAGAGGGTGTGAGAGAGCGCGGTAGTCAGTGTTAGTTAGAGCGAGTTGACGCTGGGTGCGGATGAAGTACCGACGTTTGTGGTCACGTTTCGGTACTTCCTCAATTCTATGCGATTTCCCGACACTGCCGCACCGCACACACACACACACATGGACCCAAAGCTTAGAATAGTTATATTTGAAGCGCTTTTTAATTTCCTTGAAAATATTACTGCACTGGGCAATTGCCAGTGGCAGCTCTTTTGGCAGTTGTCACTTGCCACATGCATGTTGCAAGTATGCATATATGCATATATGCCGGTTTGGCGCTATAGGAATTTGTGTGTGTGTGTGGTGCTCATGCCGGCTTTTGGCCTGTGTGGAATTGAATTTTGCGGTTATTTTGGGAAAGTGCCGACCTCATGTCGCTTGGCGATGGTTTATCAAGCCCGCAATTGGTTGATGCCGCACATATGTTGCATAAATGCTAGTAGACTAGGCTGCTGTTGCAATATGCCGTACGGCACAAATTAATATGCAGCTACATCAAATGCTGCTATGTATGTGTGCGTGCCACAAAGCTGCTGCCACTGCTGCTGATCTCTACTGTTGCTAGCGGAAGTCCAATTCCTTGTGTTCAAACTCATATGAATGCGTTGTTGCATATTGGATTGGCACTAACTTTTAGTTTGTGACTTAATGCCGACTTAAGTGCCCAGATGCCTCTCTGTGTGTCTATCTCTGTATGTGCGTGTTGCAAGCTGCCAGTGACAATTTGAATTTATTATAAGTGAAAGTCTGTGGGTCTTTGCGAAATTCAATTAGCAAATGTAAACCGAAACTGTAGCGCCAGCAATAATATATGTGTTTACTCATGTATTTGCGTAGGCCTTTGATATTGTATTAGTACAAACATTAATTTCCGCTTGGAGTCCTCTGAAATGCCAACATTTGGAACTGTCATACCCGAAACTCAATTCCATATACATATTATGTAACCTTGTGTGGAATTGTGTTTCGCTTTTACATATGTGCTTGCAATGTTCATTCGTTTGTATAGGTCTTTGCATTTGTGAGGTACTTAACAGCGCTGTCCAATAATATAAATACACTGGAGATTAATATATAAGGTTTTTTAATAAGAGCGCTACAAATAAATAAAACAAAAACGGTTTGGGATATGAATGAAATTCTTTAATCCTGTGAAAGTACATTCGATGCCATTTTATGTATGGAACTCGATATCTTTTGCATGGCCACCACGGGCACGCTTGAAGTCCAGATGCTGAACCCAATTTTCGACGGGTTTTAAGCATAAATCACCCGATATTCGTACGAAGGTCATCAATCGTCGCTTGCTTGTTGGCATAGACCATAGACTTGACATAGCTTCACAGATGTGGTTAGCGAAATAGTTTTTCAAATTGAGTCACTTTAATTTCAGCTTGATTTAATGATTGTGAAATTCAATAAATTTGAGGCATCGTAAAAAGGGGTTTAGGAAATATTGAAAAGTTGTTTTTGTAGTCATATCGTTGTAATTATTGGTTTGATCGAGGTTATATGTTCGATTTATATTTTGAGGCAATTATGGTCGTATAATCTTTATAAATTAGTTAGGGTATATACAATTATATCAGAGTTGTATCCATGATGCCAGCCAGACTAAATATTTATAGACCTCTTATCTTAAGTTTATCGTAACGACATTTGTAGCCAAGATTTGATTATCTATGTACATTTCTAGTAGCAGACACTGAGATCGTATAACGATCTTGTTTTTTAAGCCAAGTGATCGTTGGGTTCACTTATTCTTTATTTATTAGAGTATTATTTCTAACTGAAGAAAAATCAGTTAACCCAAATTTGTTACGAAGGAATAAATATACCAAATCCACACAATTTCTGCTGCTTTCATGTTCTGATTTCTCTTCTCTCAACTATAGGTTATAAGCTATAAGTTTTATCCGACTTTGAATCAAGCCAATGAATATAAAAGTAAATGAAACGAAATACTACGAGATCGAGGCCGACCAAGGGAGTTATTTTTTAGAATAAATGTGTTAAAATAAAAGCTTCGATTCCATGACTAATTACTTTACACCCGACTCCATAAAGGGGTTTCAATAAGAGCAAAATCGGTCGATACTGCTGCAATTTCACGTTCGATATTCGTACGAAGTTCATCAATCATGGCAGCCTAGTTGGCATAGACCAAAGTCTTGAAGTAGCCCCACAAGAAATATTCTAACGGCGTCAAATCATACGACCGAGACGGCCAATTGACTGGGCCATTTCGTGAGTTAACACATTCACCAAACTTGGTTTTCAATAAATCAATTGGGTCATTGGCTGTGTGGCTTGTGGCGCCGTCCTGTTAGAACCACATATTGTCCAAGTCCATATCATCCAATTCGGACTAAAAATATTCGGTTATCACTGAGCGGTAGCGATTCCCATATACAGTAACGTGCCGGTCTTAATCATCATGGAGGAAGTACGAACCAATGACGCCACCGGCCCATGGTGTGAATTGCTGCCTGACCAATAACGCATATTTTACTTATTGACGAAGCCATTCAGTCAGAAATTAGTATCATCTTAAAGTGAATGTAGCGCTCTTAATTTTTTTTTTTTATAAATAATTTCGACCCGTTGTTGTATAATGAAACCATGATGAAATGGCAAGCCATACTGAAGAAAAACGTCAAAAGAACCGGGAAAAATATGTCGTCGTTTGCTGTCCCTATCGGTCTACTTTGTAGGGTCCCTTTTGAAAAACCCTTTACGCGTGCTTTACAATATAGATCATATATAATGGAGGAGACTTGCATCCGAAAGAGAATGAAACTCACTCAAGATATAATCAGAATCTCAATTTGAGGAGGCATAGCCAGTGTTTGTAAATAATACATATTTCCTCATATTGTCTGAAAATTCAGTTCCACCAACATCAATTTGTTAATGGGCTGACGCTGATCGATTTGGAGATGGTCAGATAAAAAAGATATGTACATGCATATTGCCTAATAGAGAATCTGAGTAGCAAACACCATCTCAGGCGGTTATTTTGTAACACCAAGATATGTGTACTATAGACTACCTCGTAGCAATGCAATGACTACCTGATAATAGACAGTCTACAAATTTGGCAACTCACAACTTACCTAAGAAATTCATAACAGATTCCAAGCGTTTTGCTGAATCTCTGATGGTCTTTGATCCATCGGGAGTTTACTGGTATCACAATGGACAGCGCGCTAAACTGTCTAAGTGAGATCTTCTGTATTTGCAGAGATCTGCTTACAAATCTTAATAATAATTTTTAATAAGAACAATAAAGCCATAGGGAGAATTATTTTTCAAAAGTTTCGATGCTTTGAAAATACACATATCCCTGGCTAGTCAAGTCGTACATCTCAATGATAAATAAATTTAAGCTGTGAAGTTGAGCTGAGAACCTTTTAAAACCTCGAGTTCGAGATAGAAACGTTTTTACTGTTTCCTCTTCTTTGTGTTAACTGTATTTTGTAATCACAATTATTAGGGAGCAGTAGCGATCGAGTGTAAGTTTCTCTATATCGATAATACCAGGAGAGTTCGATAGTTCGTTATATAATATTAGATGAGTTACCAGAAATTAGTTTACTCACTCTCACTCAAATCATTTTAACTCCAGATACATTTTCATTGTTGTTGATGAGCTTGTCTTTTGTAGAAAGACCTTAATTCGCTTTTCATATACTTAATCGAAAGTTCCTCATATATAACACCTATTTCGTAATCGAACAATTTGAATTTCTTTAGTAGACGAAATTCCCATCACTTTACTTTTACTAATTCCTCATTGAATTCATATAAATGCTTGTGATGCCTTAGCTTATTCATTATACCAATCTATATACTCCATACATGTTGCTTGTTCGATTCATCACTTTGTAATTGCTGGCGTATTAAAGACAGTTTCTATTAATCCGACCATCTACTGTAACATTCAAAGCGTACATGTACAGCACTTACTATCACGAAATAGGTCGAGTAGATTAACAAAACTGATACCTTGTAGGAAACATCAAAAAAAAAGGAAAATTGATCTATTAAGATTTTACTGGTTCTCAAGATCGAAAGACGCTGTAGTATTAGCTGGAGATTAAAAAACATTAAATATACTTAGTATAGTTAACAACTTATAAACATAAACTAAACATTTTCGAGCTAAAAATTAGTTTGAAAATAAGATATCTAAGATTCCAAGGCTTTGGGATTGGTATTGATAAGGTCTATGGTATGAAAAATATGTAAATTTTGTAGATAAGAGAAAAGCTTACATAAATGTCCGGATACTACCTAGTATATCAGCAATCCATTAGCATAGCGTAAACGATTTCTCACATGGAACTATTTTTTCAAGCGCTACTTAGTAAAATGCCTATCAAAATCACTATGTGTTTGTATGATATTATATATAGAAACATCTGCCAGTACTTACCTGAATGAAGTATGTAAATAGGCATCACTAGTGCATGAGCTTCCATTTAAATGATCAATTGCTTGTTAAAGTGCCTTTCAATTGCCGCAAGCGAGTATAAGTAGAGACCCTTTCTCCATCGAAATAAGTAGAGAAATACATATGCATACACGTGAATATATTTGTGTTTCTTATACTATATGCTATGTGCTCTTGGGCAATTGTGACTAGGAGCACGTACTTGAGTTCAACAAATTTACCTCTATCTAATCTTGCCATGACCTTTCTGGCTACTACTACACTTTATTCGATTTCCTTTAATATACTAACGTGGATATACACACACGATATGTGTAAAAATAATTTGGACGGAGAGCTTTATTGTGGATTTAAAAATATAGTGTCTAATAAAAGTTGGGTTTCTAATGGAGAGGAAATCATGAAAATGACCATGATGATTCTACTTGGTTAACGATTACTGTTGGAAGCTAATGAAATTAAGCTATTAAATTTACTTCAGACCAAAAAGAAAATATCTATTGGCTAAGGGCCACTAAGTGAAATTTGTAGAAATTATAGTTTTAGCCGTTTGAAAGTTAACGACAACGGTAAGACCTAAATACAGAATTATGAACTCAATTAAAATTTATGAGTAACTGGGAGGTAACGAGCTCCGAGAAAACGTTCTTGTAGAGAGCTCTTTGACAGATATTTTCCAATATGTTTGTCTAGTGATCGACAGAAGTTTGAGTTCTCTGTCTGCCAACTTATCCTATAGGTCTAAAATTTAGACTGACAGCGCTCTTTTATCAAACAACTCAAGATCTTATCCATCATAGACACATCAATAGTTTTTACTTAAGTTTACGTGCATTCAGTCGAACTAGCATTAAAGTGTATACGTTCTCGACAATTTATTGAGACCGAGACAGGTGAAGATGAGGGCTACTACAGTTTTTCGATTTGTTCTTTCAATAAGTTGAGGTTTTTTACAGATTAGAAATGTGGTTTCTTCTTTAGAAACGTTTGTTTAAGAAACTCTCTGACATCCGATTCTAAGCTTCCGTCTCAGGCTTCTGAGTATGCAGTTCGGCATATTTATAAAAATATATGAGAGGGTACCATCTTCTACAAGAGTGTACAGCTCCTGGCGTACGCCGATGATATTGATATCATCGGAAGCAACAACCGCGCCGTTTGTTCTGCTTTTTCCCGCATGGATAAGGAGGCGAAGCGAATGGGTCTGGAGGTGAATGAGGACAAGACGAAATATCTCCTGTCATCAAGCAAACAGTCGGCGCATTCGCGTCTTGGCTCCCACGTCACTGTTGACAGTCATAACTTCGAGGTCGTAGATAATTTCGTATACCTGGGAACCAGCATCAACAACACGAACAATGTCAGCCTCGAAATCCAGCGCAGAATAACTCTTGCCAACAGGTGCTACTTTGGACTGAGTAGGCAATTGAACAGTAAAGTCCTCTCTCGACGAACCAAAATCAAGCTCTACAAGTCGCTTATCATTCCCGTCCTGATCTACGGTGCAGAAGCTTGGACGATGTCAACATCAGATGAGACGACACTAGGAGTTTTCGAGAGGAAAATTTTGCGCAAGATTTATGGTCCTAAGAACATTGGCAACGGCGAATACCGCAGACGATGGAACGATGAGCTGTACGAGTTATACGACGACATTGACATAGTTCAGCGAATAAAAAGACAGCGGCTACGCTGGCTAGGTCATGTTGTCCGAATGGACGAAAACACTCCAGCCCTGAAAGTGTTCGATGCAGTACCCGCCGGAGGAAGCCGAGGAAGGGGAAGGCCTCCACTCCGTTGGAGGGACCAGGTGGAGAGCGACCTGGTTACACTTGGGATCTCCAACTGGCGCCGAACTACGAAGGAGAGAGAGAGATGGCGCACTATCGTCGATTCGGCTATAACCGGCTAAACGGTTGCAACGCCAATCACATACATGTGGGATTCTAAGTAGAGTTATAAGTAGAGTTATAAGTTACAATTAAAGTCGTAGCATAACAGATGGCAACCACTTGTTCGAATTTCGATAATAGTTCGAATAGTGAATTGTAACTGGCGGCCATCATAATTTCTAAGATTACTTACTTACATATGTACATAGAATAGTGTCACTTGCTCTTGTACCGCGTACGCGCGAACATTCATTTTTATATATTATCTTAACTTTGCCAATGGCACTAAAGTGTTTTTGATTGAACGAATAAAGTGTGAATTAGATCGTTACAATTCACGAGTGTTGTGTTTTTCTTTAGTCGGATCGCCAATGGGTCCCGGAAAACCGTAGAATCCTCCGCCCGATGGCAGACTATTCTACATACATATAAAAATATATATATCAAGTAAAGAACGTTAAGTTCCCTCAGTTGGGCTCCGGATTGCATCTTCATTCATCGTATTCTCTGGTCCCGACATCCAGCGACGTATTCCAATTCTGAGATCACAAGAGAACACTTGTTGGACAGAAATTTCTGACAATATAGAAACTGAGACCTAATTTTATTAATAGGAATTTTCGGATCTTGAAAATAAAGGAATTGTTTATCTTAAAACAATGCGAACCGGTTTACCAATAATCGGGTTATTCGAGTTTTTTCGGATTTCTTTCTTGAAAATATTGATGTAGATCATTTCAAAGCTTGCGAGATGTGGCGGATCTCTTCGGGTTTACGAACTATCTACCTCTTTCTATTAGTGCAGCTGTGTTTTTTAGGACGATGCTATCTCCGCTTGCTTGAGGAAAATAGTTTTAAGTATTGTCGTTCAGAAGCTGGTTCTGTTAACCGTTACCGTTAACAGTTTTACCGTTAACATCCTTCTTCCGACAGTCTTCAACAGTATTTAGCAGTTTAATCTTGACTAAAAATTATAAAACGTTGCTGAAGATGACAGAAAAGTTGTACTACTTCAAGCCGGAAGAATGATGATTCATAAATCTTATTCACTTTAAAATATAAGTAAATAATATGAATAGAATACGCTCCTCCCTCCACCAGTCCATTTGTTAATTCAAGTACTTGGCAACTGTCTTCGACCATTCTATCTGCATATTTTTTGCAATCTACTGCGTCTTAAACAAAACTGAACGGTTTATGCTGAAAACCCCCGAAAATTATATTCAAGTTCAATTTATAATTTCATTTACTCTTCAAAATGCAAATAAGACAATAAGCATTTCCACAGAGTGGATAAATGCAAACAAGTCAACCCCAAAACTATTGCCAACCAACGTGGAAGATTGCACTCAGCGCGAAGAAGTGAATAGTGATAGTTGACGAAGACAATGGAAGCAACCACTCTCGATGGAGACGCAGCTTGTGCGCGTAATAATTATGCAACGCTGCAACTTGGCTGAGGTGCTTACACGGACCGAAGACGACGCTGTCGCCAGAGTCACAAACGCAATTTGCACCAGCAACAAGAAAGCAGTAGTAATAACAAAAACAACAATAATTGAAATATGAAAATGTGCGCGAGAACAATGTCTTTAGAATATTTCGGTTATCCTCCCTCGATGACTCAAGCTGTCACAATACGCTCGCGCTTTGCCCACAAAACTGGGTGAGCCCCAACAAAGTTTGGGTGCAACGCGCCGCCGCACCACTTGTGGCAAGTTTGCATTATGATGCTGTGGAGATATTGCGTCCATTGCATTTGTTGTAACGTCAACACCAACTTGGCGCCCCAGCGCTCTATCCTGTGCGCTTTCTCTATAGCTTTTGCTTTTGTTGACACTGCGGCGCGCTGAAAAGCTTTTAAGCGGTTTTCCGCTTAAATACTCATAAATACACGCTAATGCCATTTGCCGCTGATTATTGTCGCCGCCGTCGTTGCACTCCGCTTGCTGTGGGTTCCTCGTTGTTCCCAGTTTACTGTTTGCTGTTGTTGTCACGCGCTTAAGCAGGCTTGAGCTCGAGTTTGTTTGCTCATTGGTCGGTTGGTTAGGACTGCTCGGTTGCTTTGTCGGTTTGTCGCTGCGGTTTTGTGCGCTTCGTTCGTTTACTTAGTCCCTGGTACTCTCTTCCAGTTCCGATCTCTCTATTCTACTGTCCATCAGCAGCTTCCCGGCCATTTCGGATTTCTTTAGGCAGGCGTGGGCGTACTGCCTGCCGTCTAATAAAGTGAGATTTATTCTTTAATATTTTTTTTGCGCTCTTCAGCAAAGCAGTCGCAAAGTAAGTAAATCCACTAAGCAATTCAAAAGCGGTGACAGCAAAGCACTATAACAGCAGCAACAACAACCATTTGAGATTAAAAAAAATATTGAAGCGGAAAATAGGAATTGTAAACAGAATAACTTTATTTACATTTTACACTTTTTCGTGTTTTTTCTTTGAATTTTTTCATTCACTCGTTCCACTCATCTACTCGCCACTTGCACTATGTTGCGTATCTTTTTTTTGCTCAAGCCGCGTGACTATCGTCGAAATGGAGCAAACTCGTCGCGCAAAACAACAATTGTGCAGCGCATTTCAAAGTGGCATTTACTTAATTAAAATATGCACCCTTGCCGGGTCCATCCTTTCTGCCTGTGCCTGCCTGACTACTGCCTGCCTCTCGGCAACTGTTTTCATTATCGTGTAGTTCTCCAGTTTTCCTGTTTGCCATAAAGTCTGTGTAAATACTCGCATAACTGTTATTTAACTGTATGATAAAGAGCGGATTTTATGAAACAATTACATAAATGTTTGTTAAATAACAACAACTTGACTCACTTTGGTGCCGGTGCCATTATTTAGAATGGTTTTGATTGGATTTGCGTAGATTGGATTTCCACATTTCAAAATCTGAGTACATTTGACATAAAGTATGGTTGGGAAAATGGAGAGTAAGAAGCTTCAAATTGCTCTCATCCTATAGTTAATGGGTCATAGTTCAACATATATTTTAATGACAACTATTGCTAGCATAAAATTGTCTGAGAACTGCATCTCTTTAGACTACGGTTTTAACATAACAAAAGTCAGGACTTCTTCTCATTTTTTTATTCTAAAAATCACTCATCGTCCGTTCAGACTTCAGATAGACTTATTCCCAATTCCTCTTTCATTCCAAGAATTCAGATATAGTATAATTGGTATTCACCTAACCTCAATTCCTCTCTTTTTGAGGTTAGAATAGCACCGGGGTCATTCATATTGTGATTGCCACATATATCTGATCTCCATCTTTAAGACAACACCTTACTTATTGGTTTTATATGAACACTAGAAAAGGGATATCAAGGAAAAAACTATCTCCTTGTCATGCCTATCAGATCACTTAAAGTTTTTCTCGTCGAATCGTGCACTCGTTTGGTTCTTCATATCAAACATACGGTCTTATGACGTTGTCAGGTTTTTGTAAGTGCTATTCTTTTCTATTAGTAACTGAAGATCACTCATTTCATTAATTGTGGACACATTTTCAAAATAAATTCATATTGATCAGGTATTTTGAACTCTTGAAAAGTAACGTCAAATTCGTAATCAGCGACTCAGAAAAGCCCCAATAACGAGTTTCAAACGAACCTAATGAATTTTTAAAAAAAGGCTCCGTCATATTGGATCCGCCTTTTTGAATTTTGAAAAACCGACCCTGGATTCGTGATCCATGACCCCGAAAACCCTCCGAGTAGCGAGTTTCAAGCGAAATTTTTTTGATTTTCTGTCAAAATCCTGATCTGACCTCTTCTTCTTTAATGGAGATATTTTTTTAAACTGAAGCCACATCTTCAGAATTGTACAAATTTCATTGACTTCAAACGCCTCCGCCAGATCTCCAAGGGAAAAAGCAGATACTTTAAATTGAACTTGAATTAAATTTTTTAATATAATCCCTCCTATATCGGATACATATATGTTTTTGAACCTTTCTAGGACCTGATTTCGGGGCATGAATCCATTTCAAAGTAGGATTCGACTAAACTCGTCGACCACGTCTGTTCAGTTGTCCTCTATAAAAGGAGAATATAGTTTACTTAAATAAAAAAATAACCAGGAAATTATACTTTAACCAAAATTTGTATGAAATCTGAAGGTATATGATGCGATCAGTATTCCCTTGTGAGGGCCATCAAACGTCCAACTCCAAATGTTTAGAGTTATAAATTAGCAGAGTCGCAAATGAATAAGAGATATGATTTTGTGAAGAAGGCGGTCTCTAATTAAGATGGGATCTTACACTGCATGATTTCCTTTAGCATTCTCGAAGCACTCACCATCTTGGAACAAGGGGAGTTTCTGAACAAATTATTAGTGATTGAAGTGAAAGATTAGTTGAAGCAACTTTTGGATCGGAGGAAATTGGCCCAATCTGTAACCTCAACTTATTTTAGTAATCTTGAAGACCGACAAATTGAAGTTAGAAGAAACTTGTTAAGTCTGAGATCATATGTACAAAGCTAATCGGAGTTTCCATAAGTACATCTTCGATAATTGGCCTGTTTCACTCTTCGCCTCCGACCAACCGCCTGTCACAAGATTTGTCCTACGTTGTTTCAGCAGCGACAACGTGCAACAAATAATGGTAGTTAACTACTTGGCTAACTACTGCAAAGCAACAACAACAAGAACACAGCAAAAACTTTAGCAACAACTGAAACACACGCACACCAACAAACATACCGACTTGCAATCCTGAAAATTATAAACAAAAGTCAGACTCCAGCCAGTCTCTCGTGCTGACAACGCATGAAGTCATAAAGTCGACCGCCCCACTGCAAGCAGCCTCTACGAAATGCAGCTCCAAGCGCACACTCAAACATAAGTAAGTGGTAAACGTGTCCGCATAAGACGCATAAGACACAAACATAAACTTTTACTATAAAGTTTACTTAAAATATAAAATATGAAAATGCAGCAGAAACGCCGAGGTAAACGAGTTATCAGAAGGCAGCAAAAATTAATTGAAAAATGTTGCGAAAACTTTGTCGGCGCTTATGAAGCTTATGCAACTCCGTCTCGGAGGATGAAGAGTGCCGTCGAGGTTTTAAGTGAAGGAGTTAAATTAAAGAGAAATTGCAAGTTGCAGTTGGTGACGCTTATGCAATTTTTAAAGTTTCATGAATTGGCTTATGAGAGATTTTTGATTTACAAAGTGGGGAATTTGTGCCAAATGTGACATTGCCACTGAAGAAAGCGGAGCTTTTGAACAGATGAACAAATATCAGAATTGTCAAAGAGAAAATATTGCTATGAGCTTAAAGCTTTAGCTGGAATGCTTAAAGCTCGGAGAAGCTATGTTAGAGGGATCTTTCAAAGATGGTAACCCAACCAAATTTCAATTGCCAGAAAAGCTTTAACTTACATCACCCATCCAATTATAAATACACTTGAACTCACATGATCCCTCAAAATATATATAATTTTGACCTCACTTGACTTGTAAAATATAAACAAACCTGACATCACGTGACCTCTCAAAACGTAAACAAACATGATTCTTCAAAATGTAAACAAACCCGACCTCACATGACATTAAAAATGAAAAACAAAACTTTGGTGGGGTCAACGACCTTTGGCTGGGTTTGTTTACGTTTTGGCTGAGGTCAATGACCCTTGACTGAGGTTTGTTTACATTTTGGCTGAGGTCAATGACCTTTGGTTGGGGTTTGTTTACATTTTGGCTGGGGTCAATGACCTTTGGCTGGGTTTGTTTACATTTTGGTTGAGGTCAATGACCCTTGACTGAGGTTTGTTTACATTTTGGCTGAGGTCAATGACCTTTGGTTGGGGTTTGTTTACATTTTGGCTGTGGTCAATGACCTTTGGCTGCGGTTTGTTTACATTTTGGCTGAGGTCAATGACCTTTGGTTGGGGTTTGTTTACATTTGTCAGGGGTCAATGAACTTTGGCCAGGGTTTGTTTACATTTTGGTCAATTTGATCAATGATCTTTTTCAGGAGTTTGGTTACATTTTATTCGAAGAAATTAACCTCTGACTTGGGTTTTGTTTCAAATTTAGCCGCGATTAGTGACCTTTGTGACCTTTGACTGTTTATTTATATGTTCAACAAGATCAATGACCTTTGGCTGGGATTGTTTAAATTTTGTGGGGTCACCTGATGTCAGATTTGTTTACATTTTGAGAGATGATCCGAGATTAGATATGTTGGTATTTGGTGACGATCACGTGAGGTCAAGGAGTTTTGAAGAGACACACGAGGTTACGATAGTTTGCATTTGTAGGGTGGGAAGTTTCCTGTGGAAGGGTTTGCTTACATTTTGGATGGTATTTGAGAATAGATTTTTTTTTTAATTTTTGAGAGTGACGTGATGTCAAGCACGTTTTGAGGAGTCATCCAAGGTGTTGTTTGTTTGGAAGATCATTAGTGGTCAGGTTTGATCACAAACAATTTAATGGATTTGTTTTGATTTTGGCGGTCATGAGAAGTCAGGCTAATTTATATTTTCAAGGGTGACGTGAGGTCAGATTTGTTTTTATTTCAAAGTTGGTATAAGGTCAGATTTCTTTACAAATATACTTGAAATACCCATATTTACCTCACAATCAGTTAATCTACTTATCTCTTTCCTTCGCACTTGAACACACACACACTCAATTCATTGCGACCAAGTTCATTTGCCATAATTCACTGCACTTGAATGCACCGTTATGTGGTCGACTGCATTTATTCCTCAGTGTGTGGAGTCACATAATTTGCTCGACTATTATGTGTAAGTATTCTTTAAATCACTTAAAATTTATTTTATTTAATTTCATTTTATTAGCCGCACATGGGAATCGGTCCAACGCATAGGAAGGCAATAAATATGGCATTATCTTATGCTCAGCCATTTACCTCAAACTTGGCTATTTTCCCAAATGATTTATTGCGTTTGGCGAAGCATAGTTTATGGTTGTGCTTTCTTTCTTTGGCGTGGACTTGGAAAAACTTTGACAGCATTACAATTGTAAACATAAATCAGTAACGGTTTTGTACCGCACATACGTACACACATCGAGGTAATGATGTGGTTAGCGAAATAGTTTTTCAAATTGAGTCACTTTAATTTCAGTTTGATTTAATGATTGTGAAATTCAATAAATTTGAGGCATCGTAGAAAGGGGTATAGGAAATTTAATTTATTTATTTATTTAATAGTTGTTTCTGCATTTGTTCTTTTGTGATTATTGGTTTGATTGATGCTATCTGTTCGATTTATATTTTGAGGGAGGGAGGAATAGGAATATGGTAGACATTGGATAGAATCGATTATCTCTGTACATTTATAGGAGTAGACACTAATATCATTTAACAATCTTGTTTTTAAAGCCAAGTGATCATTGGGTTCACCTTATTCTTTATTTATTAGAGTACTATTTCTAACTGAAGAAGAATCAGGTAACCCAAATTTGTTACGAAAGAATAAATATACCAAATCCAAAAATTACAATTTCCTTTGCTTTAATGTTCTGATCTCTCTTCTCTCAACTATATGTTCGGATTTTTTATCCGATTTTGAATTAAGCCACTGAATTTAAAAGTCAATGAGTCAAAATACTACGAGATCGAGGCCGACCGAGGGAGTTATTTTTTAGAATAAATGTGTTAAAATAAACGCTTCGATTCCGTGACTTATTACTTTACACCCGACTCTATAAAGAGGTATCAATGAAATTTTTTTCGCTGAACCCAATTTTTAATTCAATTCAATTCAATTTTTATATTCTTCCTAATTTCATCCATCGTGGATGGCTTGTTGGCATAGACCAAACTCTTGACGTAGCCCCACAGGAAATAGTCTAACGGCGTCAAATCGGACGACCGAAGCTGTCAATTGACTGGGCCATTTCGTGAAATATAGCTTGTGTCGCTGTCCTGTTGGAACCGCATGTTGTTCAAGTCCATTTCATCCAATTTGGACCAAAAATGTTCGGGTATCATTGAGCGGTAGCGACTCCCAATCACAGTAACGTGCCGGTCTTTATCATCACGGAAATAACAGAAGAAGTACGGCCCAATGACGCTGCCGGCCTATAAGCCGCACAAAACCGTATTTTTTTCGGGATGCAATGGTGACTCATAGAGTACGTGTGGTGCCTGACTATTGACGAAGCCATTCAGCAAGAAATGAGCTGACCGTAAATTGGCTTTTAAAGTTGAGGCCACAAACTCCGAAATTCGGTAGTAAGTTTTAAAAATTTCGACTAGATGTTGGATCGTACATCTTTCCATGATGAAATGGCAAACTTTAGTGAAGAGAAATTTCAAAAGAGAATATGTTGTCGTTTGCTATTGGTCTACTTTTGTAGCGTCCCTATTTAAAAAACCTTAATCTTTTGTATTATCCCGAAAGTGAAACAGCGAGTTCGTCATCAAAAAGACTAGTTATTAACTAAATAAAATCGGACTAGTCCAAAAAACATTTGACTTTTACCAACTTTTTTGTGAAAAAATGGATCCGATAACAGATTATAGAGTATATACGGGATAAATCTAGGTTAAAGACACATTTGATGTTATACTATGTAACATAACGGGTCTTTTTTATGACATGGGGTTTCCAGTAATTCGCGATCATTTTTTCGGCATGTTCTTTTTCACAGCAGTTACTTGATTTATAATCAGTTTGGTTTCTTTATGAACCGACATTCTCTGGAACAACTATTGCTGACAAACAGCCCTAATTCCTGGAAAAAAGTGAGAATTTATTCGAGCCAGCCGCAGCGGTCTCAAACCCTTACTTTTATAATGAACTTAAACTCTTGGCCATAATAAATCTGTCGAGTAGTTCTTGAGATATGGTTTTTGACCCATAAGTGGGCGACACCACGCCCATTTTCCATTTTGTAAAAAAATCTCAGTGCAGCTTCCTTCTGCCATTTCTTATGTAAAATTTGTTTCTGACATTTCTCGTTAGTGAGTTAACGCACTTTTAGTCATTTCCAACCTAACCTTTGTATTGGAGGTGGGCGTGGTTATTATCTGATTTCTTTAATTTTTGGACTGTATGAGGAAACGGCTAAATGAAACGACTGCAGAAAGTTTGGTTTATATAGCTTTATTGGTTTGCAAGATATATGCAAAAAACCTATTTGGAGGCGGGGTCACGCCCACTTTTCCAAAAAAATTACATTCAAATGTGCCCCTTCCTAATGCGATACTATGTTCCAAATTTTATTTTCATAACTTTATTTATGGCTTAGTTATAGTTCTTTATGTGTTTTTGGTTATCGCCATTTTGTGGGCGTGGCAGTGATCCGATCCGCCCATCTTCGAACTTATGGTGCCAAGGAACACGTGTTCCAAGTTTCATTAAGACATCTCAATTTTTACTCAAGTTACAGCTTGCACGGACGGACAGACGGACATATGGACAGACGGACGGACGGACAGACAGACATCCGGATTTGAACTTTACTCGTCACCCTGATCATTTTGATATATATAACCCTATATCTAACTCGTTTAGTTTTAGGACTTACAACCAACCGTTATGTGGACAAAACTATAATACTCTCTTTGCAACGAGAGTATAAAAAAAACACCCTTACATGCCCTTTAAACCCAAACAAAAGGACTAAGTCGAATATCTAACAATTTGAACTTATTGAGACTGGTGCATATCTGAGACCAGTTATGCATGAATTTATTACTAGTTATCAGACAATTTATGCCTATTTAATTTCCCTGCCGCGACCAACTGCGTAAACGTTTGCAATTCACAAACAATTCTGCGTGCAATCATAAAAATTACATTAATATTTATAGCGTAATTTCGACTGCTGCTAATTAATATGTACGTGTGCCTGTTATGCTATATGCCACTTAAATGCAAATACGCGCACTCACACATATGTATGTGACATCTTATTATGATTATCACACTATTGTGTCATGCCCTTCGCGTTGTTGTTGCTATTGCTGTTGTACTTTTGTTTTTGTTCGCCGTTGAATCGACAGGTTTCTGTTATTTGCTATTTTGATGAGCAACAGTAATTACCATCCTTGCGGCTGCTCTCTCTTGATAGGTGGCGAATATACGCCACAGGGAATGTCCAACGGCTGTCGTGCTGTCCGGCTGTCCGAACGTTGCGAGTGTTAATCAGATTTGAACAAACCAACTATGGAACAATACAAGTTAATTAGGTTTGCATTATTAAATTTGATAACGGTCAACAAGGTCCACAACGTGCTGTATTGGAGGTTTGGTTGGTTGAGTGCTTGCGGAGAGAGAAGTGCATGTGGTGGCAATGTAATGGAGCAACAGTGTCTGCCCACGGTGAACCTCAATAAATTACTTAAAATGGACGATGTTAAAGTTGACAGAGATGCACTTCGGGATTTTAAATTAAGCGGGGTTTTTTGTTAAGCTTGTAGTAAAAATAAAATTAAAACATCTCTCGCAGAAATATAAATCGTGATGATTTTGCTGATTAGACCTATCTGCTGGTAAAAGATCACTTGACTGTGGAATGCGATAGATCATGAACCCTAGAACCCCTAAGTCTACTTTCAGCACGAGGAAACTGAATAATTTCATTACCAATTTCAGTTAGTCCATATACATATTTTTTAATTGTGTCGAAGTCTTTTCTAAACTCTTCGACAATATTTTGTCGATTGTTATTCTAATTAATATTCAGAGAGTTAATTTTCCATTTACATATTCCACAGTTTCGGTTGTATGAGCATGATAATGCTTCGTTCCACATTAGAGAGAAAATAAGTTCCACTCTTCGGATCCATTTTTCATTACTCTCGAGACAATCGGAAGATATTCTAAACCAATTCGAAATCAAAGTTTATTAACCTCAAAATCGAAATTAAATAGAAGTTTACGAAAATATGTGGAAGTTCCGAATTAAGAATATTCCGAATCATGTGTTCCATTAGAACTGTTCTGTGTATAGATGACCCATCTAAAAATCAATATACAGTTAAACTTCCATAACTCGAACGCCTATTACTCGAGGTACTCCATAACTCGAGCTCTTGATTTGGCAATAGAAGTCTAATTTCATACAAATTATCTTCCGTAACTAGGAAGTCTCTCTAACTCGAAGTATTTCTGTGAATCATGGTGATTCGAGTCAAGGATGTTTAACTGTATTTTTATTTTTTTCGATGATCCCTAATATCATCTATTACAAAAGCTTGGCTGTGAAAAATAAAATTAATTAAAATTAAAATAGTCCAAGAGTTGTTTTGGGGAGTCCAATTGTTAAATTATTGGTATGTTGGTATACATGTCCCTGAAATCCTTGTGACTTTTTTCTATATACAAAGTTAAAGAGAACCTTAAAGGGATTTTACAATCAATCCAGAAAGCATTGAAAGAGCAAAAGTCTATCCCAAAAATCGAATTTGAAATGTTTCGACGACAGCAAGATAAGTTCATTATATCGAAT
This sequence comes from Zeugodacus tau, assembly GCA_031772095.1. NCBI lineage: Eukaryota > Metazoa > Arthropoda > Insecta > Diptera > Tephritidae > Zeugodacus > Zeugodacus tau. Next base: position 53,154,862 of record CM062653.1, on the reverse strand, counting down.
GGGGATTTTTTAAGGCGACAATATTAATGTAGACCAACGAGTAAATATTTATTTTTCCAAAAACGAAACTTCCCGTGATTTTTTTAACACTCCTCGTAAATGACTTTTCATTTTCGAAAGTCGAAGACGAATATTAGGATTTTGGAGATTAATTTCGACTAAGAAAGTCTCGGTTGCCTAATATTGTTGCCTCTCACCTAAAGTTGTTCTCTGGGTATATGAAACTATAGTCAAGCCTATTATGTTCTATGGGATACACCTGTGGGGGAATTCGCTTGAAAAGGCTAGTAAACGTTCAACGAGCGACTCTCGTAAGTATGAGTGCCAGGCTCCGGACAACACCAACCTTGGCACTTAACGCCTTATTACATATAGCACTCGTGGACATAGCTGAAAAGTGCTTGTCCGCGAAAGCTGCTGTTAGACATAAGTAAACCGGGTTTATAGACGAGTGCGTGCCTGGGCACTCAAGTATCCTCGCACACTTCGACTTCATCCCGAGGTTATTGGATCATTTCCATGCCACCGATCCAGCCCTGGCAACAAATTATCTGCTCTTATTTCCTCAAGGGACCTTTGGACTGAAGAAGTCGCTGGAGGAGAGGAGCGGTGAGTTTCTTCGCGGATGAGGCGAAGTCGGCGAGAAAGATGGGTGGGGAAGTTCACTGTCGGGAACTCCGCATCAATCTTAGTTCAGGCCTCCCGTTTATTGCAGCGTTTTTCAAGCGGAAGTGGCTGCTATTAAGGCAGTGACGGATATATTGCTTCGAAGCGAACCAACCTTTAGGGAGGTGACGATCCACTCGGGTAGCAGAGCGGCAATACTAGGCTTGAGTTCACTGACTATGCGCTCTAGGTTGGAAAAAAAGGCATGCCTAACTTCACTGTCGGTTGGTTGGCATCGTTATATTTTTCAATTAGATTAGTCTGGTTTCCTGGCCACAGCGGAATCGCGGGATATTGTAAGGTGATGAGCTTGTAAGGTCAGGAACGTCACTCTCACTATTAGTTGTATTAGAATATAAAAGTTAATAATCTCTGTAGATTTGTAGCAGGTTCAGGGCGCTTTGACGTCTCCTAATTGTTAATCTAGAGGTAATCCAGGCTTCATAAAGGACTGCCTTTTAAAGTATACGTGTGTTTCCCTTTGGGAAACAGTCTTTCAACTTAACCTAATCTTTCAAAAACAAATGGCTAACATGGTACAAGCCGTACACAGAAAAATTGTGTCTGCCGGTTTTGACGTATAGTATTATGAAAGGTACCTATATTACAATCTTGAGTAGAACAAATGTTTAACTTTTTATAGTATTGCTACAACTTTTATATCCACACCTTGTTGAAAACCCATTACAATCTAGTTTATAAATATTTACGTATGAATTTGTAATATTTTAAGCGGAGAGTAAATATTTACATTTGTAATCTCATAATTCAACATTTTAATATAATGAAAATAATACGTATGTAGTATTTGGCATGCGAAATATAATTTCCGTTTCGACGGTCAATTCTTACATGTTATGGAAATTACATTTGCCTACATTTGTACACAACTAAATTAATTCATACACTCAGAGAAATGGAAATCCATATATTTTCATGTTTCTAAAACTTTGGGATTTAGAAAAAAGCGCAGAATTATATTTTTCCTATGATAACACAGCCACACAAAAAAAATCGTCATGACCTGGCGGTCTTTCTATGTGTGCCTTATGTTTTTGGGGTCACTGAATCCGAATCCGAGGTCCATTTAACCACATCAGTTTAGGGTTTTGACATAACTCAGAAAACCAATATGGCGGGCAGTGTTTTTAAAACTTCATCGTTTGAAACTCACTACTCAGCGGTTGCTGATTACCAATTCGGTGTGGATTTTTACAAATTAAAAATGGCGGAACCTTTATCGCAGACGCTATTTTGTAAAATTCATCGGATTCGCTCGAAACTCGTTACTCGGGGGTTTTAGGGGTCGCTGATTACGATTCCGGTGTCTTTTTGAAATGCCATTGCATTTTCTTGTGCCTTGCTATGTTATGCTGTGTTATGTTATGTTACCAAAAAATATTTTTTATTTAGTAATTAAAATTTAATTTAAATATTTTTGTGGGTGTAATGGAACACATACATTCATATTAGATATTTGTTTTTGTATAGCGTAAATAGGCAAATGCATTGCTGCCACTACTATGTCATGCTATGTGAATATGGATTTCAACAAACATGCCATAAAATTGCATGTTGATTGTAAAAACACATTATACATCATCACATAAGTATATGAATATACGTGTATGTAACTGTATGCATGTCCTGATGCATTTAAATCAGGACACCTGTGAACACATTATGAACACGCAGCGCTTAGTGAATAACAGGGGCGTAAATGTTTTATCATGTTTATGGTGTACATATCATATTTACAGTTGAGCTGCTGTCTATTTTTAGATTTGTTGTTAATTGCATTTTACAAGTTTTGCAGTTGTTGTTAGTGTATTCGTAATATTTGTTGCATTATTTAAATTAGTATTTATGCTTAGAAAATCGACATATTTCATTGGACATGGGTGCATATGAATATGATTACATTTGTAAAATATATTTAGGCGCTGGCGTGTATAGTTTGTTTTGAAATTTTAAAGTTCTCAGAGGAGGTATTGTGCTAATTAACTACAACAACAAAACAATATGGTCTGTGGACCAGCTTTTCAATAAGTTATTTTATTTTAGAAATAGAGGAAATGAAAAACTAATAAAAATCTTAAGACAATATGCTAAGGAAATAGGAAAATTCATAAAGCCACGAAGGCTGAAAAGTTCCAATAATTTCTGTTAGAGGAAACACTAGAAATTTATTCATAGAACTGTAGTTAGAACTAACCTTCAAAAGCAAGTGTCTACATTTCGGTAATTCGGTCTCTTTGCTAAGCTAATCAGCCATTTGTTGGATAAAACATTCTTTAGCTAATTTTGGATGACAGCAAACGAAACTGATAGAGAGAACTGACATTCTGATGATATCAATGGAACTTATAGGATATATCGTGCACTAAGATATGAAAGCTCTGTGTTAAGTGGCTTCCGTTCGAACTCCGTCTGAACTGAGTCAAGATGAAGACAACGGATAATTTGAATTTAGTCTCGCATCCACGGTATTCTGCGGAACTGTTCCTTTCGATATGTAGTGAGAGATTGGAAACATTAAGAATAGAAATTATAGTTGTATAATCTAGGTTTCACAACACAGGTCCGTGCGCTAGTAATTGTTGTTAGGGGAGAGGTTTTAATTTCCAAATTGTATCTAGATAGAAAGGCGAAAAGGGTATCAAATATCAAACATATGAGGGAAAACTGGACAACTGTTTTCTGGGACAACTACAGCTGGAAAATATTATGACTTGGGGATCTTACTATGTGTTCCTTATGTTTTTGGGTTCGCTGCATCCGAATCCGAGGGTCCCATCAGATCAGAACCACAGAAAATCAATATGACGGACAACGATTTTTAAAATTCATCGGATTAGCTTGAAATTCTTGAATCGCGTTCAGCGACCCCGAAAACCGATTAACAGGTTTCAAGCAATTTCGATGAATTCTTCAAAAAAGCATCTGTCATTTTGACAGGATAATGCTCGAAAATATCCGACGACTAACTGAAGGTTTCAAGACCGGAGCACACTCCTGTAAGACCCCCAGAGGTGATCTAGTAGTTGATGATTAGAGTATACTGAGTTTGCGGAGGAAACACTTCTCCAGCCTGCTGAATGGCAGTGAAAGTACAACACCAGGATCAGCATCAATTATATGGGATAAGCGTCTTCAACATCGCGTATAAGGTTCTATGGAGCGTACTGTGTGAAAGACTAAAGCCCTCTGTCAACAAACTGATTGGACCTTATCCGTGTGGCTTTAGACCTGAAAAATCTACATCTAACCAGATCTTCACCATGCGCCAAATCCTGGAAAAGACCAGAAAGCCCGTTAGTTCTGCTTTCTCCAGATCGGATAGTAAAGCGTATGGGTGAACGAGGACAAGACGAAATATCTCCCGTCGTCAAACAAACAGTCAGCGCAATCGCGTCTTGGCTCCCACGTTACTGTTGACAGTCATAACTTTGAAGTTGTAGGTAATTTCGTTTATCTGGAAACCAGCTTTAACAGCAATAATAATGACAGCCTTGAAATCCAACGCAGAATCACTCTTGCCAACAGGTGCTAATGGACTGAGTAGGCATTTGAAAAGTAAAGTCCACTCTCGACGAACAAATATCAAACTCTACAAGTCGCTCATTCATCCCGTCCTAATGTATGGTGCAGAAGCGTGGACGATGACAAAATCTGATGAGACGACTCTAGGAATTTTCGAAATATTTATAGTTCATTCAACATTGGCAACGGCGAATATCGCAGACGATAGAAGGGAGCGCTGTTAGAGTTATACGACATAGACATAGTTCAGCGAATAAAAAGAAAGTGGCGCTGGCTAGGCCATGTTTTTCGACTGGATGAAAACACTCCAGATTTGAAGGTGTTCGATACAGTTCAGAGCCGAGCCTCTACAATCAGAAAGTGAGTGCAAAACTTGAGTGAGTAAAACATAAAAACTCACTCACGATTCAAGACTGCATGCCAAGCGCATTTTTCAAAATTAACAGTGCACACTGAAAACAGTTATGCATGCAATATGGATATTTTTAGTAACTGTAAATACGAACTATGAATTTATTTACGAACCACACGAATATTAATAACTTGGTTTGCTTAGTGTAAGCGAACTATTTTTGGAACATGCGCAACAATTTTGCACACCTTTAAATACGAGGCGATATGGGAAGAGCAAAAGAGCGGAAGAGAGCAAGAAAGGAAGAGAAAGAGAGAGAGCGTGAGCGCATTATTAAGCAGGGATTGAGAAATGGGGGAGCAAAGTTCTAACAGCTGGAGCGAATGAACGCTGCGAAGAAGAAGCTCAGCCGCTCAACTGAAAACATTCGTGCCGCCTTCGGTGAGACACGAATGTAAACGAGTGAATACTGGTGTGCCTTGAGATGCTGTGCCGAGCGTGCGCCTGCTTGTGTAACACTGAGACGCACTATACTAGGTGTATATCCTACAGGATATTTAGCTGCGCTGCATTACAAGGATAACGTTCGCAACAAAATGAATTTGCTGAATGCAAAAGTGATTTTATGCGCTCGCTGTTCATTTCGTTCACTCATTTTTGTTTTTGTTTCAACACATATTTTTTGGATTTCTACGAATTTTCATTCATTTCCACAAGTTATGCTGCTTGCTGCTGAAGCTTGTGGGTGGTTTTTGTGTGTAAATTAGTATGTGTATGTGTGTGTTTGTGTGCCCATTGTATCCCTCCTCGAACGCTGGGAAAACGTTGGGCAACGCCAACGCCAAAGTCAGCATGTCAGCAATTGAAAAGTTTTAGTTCAGTTCCAGTTCGAGTTGTGTTCAGTACGACGGCAGCGTGCAACGTGCACAGTTTGGCAACTCCGGAGAGGAAAAAGTTATAATATTTGAGCATAGAGCAAATCAAGTGTATAAAAACTGAAATAATTCAATTTGTAAGAAAATAAAATTATTATTATGGAAAATTAATATTGCAAAAAAATGTATAATTTGAAAAAAAACATATTTTCGAAAAAATTTTACAAAAATATTTAGAAGTTAAGAACTGAATAAGTGATAAAAGGACTTTTCATCTCATCACAGACAGCGACGTGGCATTGTTGGCTGATTTTTGTGTATTTTTTGTGCGGTTTTGTGTGTATATATTTGTGACTGTGTGTGTATTTATATATATACTGTGTGTGTTTAAAGCGTTGATGTGTTGGCAAATCTATTTGACTGAATAGAAAATAGAAATTGGAAAAATTAAAAATAAATACAAATCGTATAATTAGAAATATATAAACAGTAACACACACAAAAAGTGACAGAGAGTGATAGTGTTGATTCTGAATTGACAGCAAATGTGACAAATATTAACAATTTTAAAACAAAACAGCTCGAAAACAATAGAAATATATTTTGAATATTTTTATCAAGTTCAAAGTGTTTAAAAAACAAAACTAATACAGATTCACAATTTTGTTGTTTGTTGGTGTAAATGGTGCAATTGTAAATAATTCATTTAAGACTTAAAATTAAATGGAACTTTTATGAATGGAAGCTCCATAAAATATTTGAAGTTTAAGTTTAAGATTTCATACTAATAAGTAACACAAAAAACTACAATTTGTTTCATAATTTTCTATAATTAAATTCACATTTTAATAATTCAAATAAAATCATTTGCATCAAATAATTATAATTATCAAATTAATTTAATTTAATTAAACAAATTCTTATACAAAGAAAGAAGTTCATATAACATCTATTGTAGGTTCCCCAAGCATTTGATATTAGATTAAATTATACAGCATTTCCTTCTTAACCATCCATATTTTCGTGGAACAAAAATTTAGGCATCTTGAATTACACGTTTTATCTATCTGCCATCGGCATTAGTTCTCGTGATAGATTTGTATTTGGCTCAACACTCTTCGTCATTACGAATGTTATTATCGATGTTCCTATCTGCAGAATATATTAAGGACAAAGGACACACAAACAACCCTACATGAAGATTAGTGAATCATCTTATTGTGAGCTTTATGGAGAATTTGATACATATGTTGATATAGAAATAAATGCGTTACATTTTACTTGTTTGACAGAAGTTAAGATATATTTCGTTTATTATAGATCACTTGGTTCTGTAGTTAGGTAAAAATATTAGTTAATAGCTTAGTTAGTTAATAACCCATATGATTTTCTTATTAAGAGACCTATTTAAGTATGCCTATGATCGAGAAGAACCCACCAAAGCTGATGTTTGACCCATACTTTCAAAAAATATATTCATGTTCTCTTTAACAGGTTACATGAGTTTTGTCGGGTAAAAAAGGGCTATTTTCAATATTTCTCTTTCTATGTAAAAAATTATTTATTTAATTGAAACTTTTTTCTTTCTTATTGCTACATATTATTCGTTAATTATTCTGAAATTTTTTACTTTGAAAATGCGGTCCCGAGAAAAACACGTTTAAAGTTTTGAGTAACAATAACGCCTGATTTGGAGCGCACACCTTCCAAATGCTGTATGTCCGAAACTATTATTCGGATCGATTTGAAAATTTAGGATAATATTCTTGAATTCTTGTAGAAATTAATAAGCCCAAAAACAAAAACTCGATTTTTTGAAACCAGGAAACCCTCGTAAGCCCTATAGGTCTTACAGGTTATCCTACAGCCAAACCACTCAAAATAATGATCTTCGTTCTACAGTCCGATGGTTGGAAGGTTACATTACCTTATTGTCCCTAAAAAATGTTGTAATAAATATGCTTTTTCGTGCGATACCATTATCTTTTCTAGTGTGTACTTAGTCTTCAGAAAATTTTTTATTTAAATTTTTTAAATAAATCCCAAGTATTTATTTTTATAAAATATCACATTAGATAAAATGTTAAATCACACAGAAAATCTTCAGGTATAATGATTTTCTCATCAAAACTAAAGATTGACTCTTCCAAATTATTTTATTAGATGAGAAGTATACAATGTTTAAACAATCTGAAATTTCTGATCTACATAGATGTCTCTGGAAATTCAAAAATTTGACAACGCACCAAAGTTGAGCATATAGATGTTTATAATGGGAGAAGAGAGGTTTTATGGATTTATACTTATCTTTCTACTAAAGATCTATATTCTTAAAATTGCTCTTGCTTATGAGAATATGCAAAAAATTAAAACTTGTGAGCCGAGAATTCCAGTATTGTGAATAATTACGCCAACCGCAATAAAATTTACACAAACAAACAACAAAATTAAATAATTATTATGTAAATATTTATGCTCGAAATTTGCAAAAAAGCTAAACAATTTAATCACTTCCTTCCGCTTAATTTCCGGTGTGACAGTGGTGTTTATATCAATATACGAACGTCAAACTAACCGACCACAGTTGTCGTTTGTTTTAATTGAGCACTGTTTATATTCGTGAACTTAATTAGATTGAAAATATCGCATGTGCATCGTAAAAAAAATCACATCAAATAAATCTGCAAGTTCGAAGATATCCTTTAAAGGATTTTCAATTAAGTGGTAAGTCTTTTCTGAGCAACATATATACCTTCTACAATTTAAATAATGACAACAGGTTTAGACTAATAATATACAGTTGAACTTTCGTAACTCGAATCACCATAATCCACAAAAAAACTTCGAGTTATAGAATTTTCATTAAAACATAAATTTTTCAAAGATATATCTTTTATTTATTTACTTCGAATAAAGTTTTACATAAATACTTTAAAATATGTATGCTGTAATTTTGTTTATTGCAGTTTGCCATTGTTTGGCTCTTGACGTCTGATTTGTTATATGATTTATGCAATCCATAAGTGTAATATCATACTTTTTGTTGGCCTCCATAAAATATAGAGGGACTCGTTTAAAATTCTGCCTGATACTAAAATTTTAAATTTTATATTATGTCCTGGTCGAAAAGTTCGATTTATGGAAGGGAATTTTTATTGATTTTTGATTTCTATTGCAAATTCAATAATTCGAATTATGGAGAACTTAAGAAAGAAGTTAAGAAAGATTGAGTAATGAACGAAAATCTTTATGAAATTTGATTTCAAGAGTTCCAGTTAAGGAGATATTCGAGTTATGGAAGTTCGACTGTAGTAACAACCCATTCTTATCTCATAGCCTCCTTCTTCAATATAATATATCTGGAATTATTTTTGAAGTAAGGAATTTTTTTTTTTCATTCAATGATGATTTATTGTTTTAAAAATTTGGATGTACAAAATATTTGTCGAAGTCAAATATGTAAGAAAAGTTGGGTAAGGGCGTGTCCCTAAACAAACGTTTTGTTTGTATCGAATTCATCATAAAGTTCATAACGATATCATCAATATGTCTTTTTCTTCCTATCAACAAATTATGGCATCCCTTTCCATGGAGAATGTCTTCAAAACCTATTCAATATCGGTCTCCAGAGTAATAAACAAAACAAAAACAAGTAAGGAAGGGCTAAGTTCGGGTGTAACCGAACATTTTATACTCTCGCAATTTATTTATTTAATTTTATTTTATTATATAATACTCAATTTGACCCACATATTTGTCATATATATTGTATAAAGTCCATTGAAAGTTGGAAACCCTAATATTAGGTTAGAAGCACCGAGGTTCTAATGTTCGATATATGATGCCTTGAAAACCTATGGTCCGATTTCGGCGATTTTTAGAATGGGGCTGCCACACTATAAACGTAATATTTGTGCAAAGTTCTGCATCGATATCTTCACTAGTGCTTACTTTATATATTGTAAAGTAAACGATTCAGATTGTCTTCTAAGTTCTGGTATATAGGAAGTAGGCGTGATTGTGAAACGATTTGGCCTATTTTCACATTATATCAGATGTAAGGAAACTATTACAAACCAAGTTTCATTGAAATCGGTCGAGTAGTTCCTGAGATATGGTTTTTGACCCATAAGTGGGCGACGCCACTCCCATTTTCCATTTTGTAAGAAAATCTGAGTGCACCTTTCGTCTGCCGTTTCTTATGTGAAATTTAGTGTTTCCGACGTTTTTCGTTAGTGAGTTAACCCACTTTTAGTAATTTTCAACCTAACTTTTGTATGGGAGGTGGGCGTGGTTATGATCCGATTTATTTCATTTTTGGACTGTATTAGGAAGTGGCTAAAAAAACGATTGCAGAAGGTTTGGTTTATATAGCTCTATTGGTTTGCGAGATATGTACAAAAAACTTAGTAGGAGGCGGGACCACGCCCACTTCCCCAAAAAAATTACATCCACATATGCCTCTTCATAGTGCGATCCTTCATACCAAATTTTATTTCCATAGCTTTATTTATGGCTTAGTTATGGCACTTTATATGTTTTCGGTTTTCGCCATTTTGTGGGCGTGGCAGTAGTCCGATTTTGCTGATTTTCGAACTTAACCTTCTTATGGTGCCAAGGAACACGTGTTCCAAGTTTCATTAAGATATCTCAATTTTTACTCAAGTTACAGCTTGCACGGACGGACGGACAGACGGACGGACAGACAGACATCCGGATTTGAACTTTTCTCGTCACCCTGATCATTTTGATATATATAACCCTATATCTAACTCGTTTAGTTTTAGGACTTACAACCAACCGTTATGTGGACAAAACTATAATACTCTCGTAGCAACTTTGTTGCTAGCAACTTTGTTGCGAGAGTATAAAAAGAGGGATGTTTCCTTTTATTAAATCACTGGGTGTATTGGGTTCCGACTGGTCAACTCGTTGTTGATATACATGCCTCTGAAGTGCGATAAAATTTCCAGCTGTATTCATTGCTTACTTTGTCTGTAGCAGCCGCTTATCTTAGACGTAAATTTGGCAATTTTCGTTTGTTAAAAGCTTACTCTTCGATGTCTGTTCGTGAATTCTTGGCCAAAAACAATACTGTAACGCCTTCATATTTGGTAAAAATGGGTTCGTATGACGAAAATCTAGTTTGAGAATTGTTTCGACGATTGGAAGAAGCGATGGCATAAGTGCATAATATCGAATGGGAACTCTTTTAAAGGCGACGACATTAATGTAGACGAATTATAAATATTTGCGGCATACAAAATAATCTGAACCGACTTTGGTTCTGATCGATTGAGAAATTTGTGAGAATCGAAATTTAATTTTAAAATGCGATAAAATGCGCAGTGTCCCAGTTTTGAATAGATTAACATTCTAACATTTCTGGACTGTTAACGAATATTAAATTTTCAGTAGAACCGTTATATGGTATGGTTAGTGTATTTTTGACCCGATTTGCCTCATTTTAAAACTGTTCAAAAATGGTGTTCTCACTGATTTCGGCTTACGACAGCTTTAGCAGTTTACATAACGTATACAATGAATCTAATAGAGTGTGAACCTTGAAAAAGATCTTGCAAATTGTTCTATAGTGAGCAGACAATCAAATACATCATAACTGTCCGTATTTTTATCACTCTTATATACAATTTATGCATTCTGTGCTATTTACTAATCTCCCAAGAACCGTTACATTAACGGAATTGGCTACCAATGACAAATGCATTTTCTGCATCTATTTCACTGTGAAAACGCTCGTTTTGCCTTGAACGTTGGCTAGCTGGCATTTTTCGGCTGTCCAAATAGCTTTTGATTTATCGCTAGCTAAAAGAGTTGAAAGCTTAGCCGTTTACACAAACAACAACAAATACAAACAAGCAAACTCAGATCGAATAAATCATATCCTCCTGTACTCATACTCACACACCCAGAGTAACAAAAAAAAATATACTTCACAAGGACAACAATAACACACGTGTGCGCCAGCAGCGTTTTGTGCTGCAACAACAACAATAACAACAGCTTTTGGCATTTATTTATGACCAAGCATCAGCGTTTAATCGCAGCCGTTGGTTATGGCACCAACAGACCAACTACAACAAAAAGCAAAGCAAATACATTTAAGGGATACAACTCTGAGTGTGTGAGTGATATATTTACCGTTATACCAAAGTAACGTTGTTTAGAAATTACACTGTTAGGGTTGTAAGCGCAAAAAAATCATTTTACAGGGTGACTATTATTGGATATTTGAATTTTTTAGACAAATAAATATAAATTTGGAATTTTTTCAAGAAAAATTATTTATGAATAAAAAAAATATATTAAAATTATTTCAAAAAAGTTTAAAAATTATTCAACAATCAGCAATAACGGTACATTAAATTCACATCAACATTTTATATATACCTGACAAATATATGTGTGAGTTTGTTACAAATGTTTTCAAACAAAATGATGGTCATTATAGCGGGGCTAAGATGAGTTTCCATAATGACGCTCATAATTCAAGCTGACACTTGAAAATGGTCAAGGGACCACCGCGCACATCAAACGAACCACGAACACGAGCACACGCACGCACACACTCACGCGGAGTCTCACGAAATCGCGCTGGAAGCTTGCAGCTATTTGTAGAAAGAAGCTGCACGCACAGCAAAGCGTTAATAATTGCCATGACCAGTGGATTTATGTGGCGCATTGTGGTCGCGCGTTGCGTCAGGCGGAAGTAATCGTTCAGTGTGAGTGATTTATACGATGCTCTGCTGCATGCTCGTGAAAAGTTGCCGCATTAGCGGAGTTTAGATTTTAGAAATTGTGCTTTATTTTTAATGTGAAAGTGTTTAAGTGTTTAGCGGGAGCAATTTTTTTACAAATTATCCTCAATTTTTTATCAATTAAAGGAATTTATAATATTTATAAAACTCTGACCCAAATTTTAGCAATTATTTACTCAATCTAATTTGGCATTATTTCTGTTTTAGTGGACATAACGAAATGTGTAGAATAATGTGGCATACATTCAGGCGCGTACCCAATATCAACCCTAAAGTGCTATAGAGCGATCCATAAGGTTAGGTTAGGTTAGGTTAGGTTTGTAGGCAGATCTCTGCAAATATAGAAGATCTCACTTAGACAGCTTAGAGCGTTGTCCATTGTGATACCAGTTAAATTCCCTGTGGATCAAAGACCCTTATGATTCAGCAAAACGCTTGGAATCTGTTACGAATTTCTTTCGACGGCTAATGTCGATTCTAGCCAATGCGATAGGATCGCCGAAAAAGGGACTTCTCAGGTGTTTCAACCTCAGTCTGGCAAAAGCTGGACAATGGAGAAGGAAATGCTTAGATGATTCCACCTCGCCTTCCTCCATACAGCTTTGGCAACTTGCATCTGCCACGATCCCAAGTCTCAACGCATGGGTACCCATTGGACAATGTCCAGTAAGCACACCAATGATCGCGCTGAGATGGACCTTGCCAGGAGAAAGCAGTTGAATGGACCGCTAATGTTCCAGAGAGGAGGGTCAAAAGGACCTCGCCACGGCACAAGTGCTGGTTGTTGACTAGCGTTAGAAGAGCTCATCCATAGTCTGCATGTCCAGCGCTCTTGCGCAGGAGGACTATGGCTCCCATTCCGACGTCAATGTTGCTAGGGTACCCTCCTTTGCAAGCTTGTCCGCAGTCCGCAGTACAGTTGCCAACGATTTCGCGGTGACCGGGTACCCACACTAGTAGGATAGCAAAATAGCTAGAAGCTATTGATAAGGATCTAAGATACTCCTTTACTAGCCCGGAGCGTATAGTCATTGATTCAAATGCCAGTATTGCCGCTCTGCTGTTGGAGTGAATACATACCTCTCTAAAAGAGGTCACCATACGATCTATAAGAAAATATAAAAAAAATACATTAAAGCGGGTGTGTCACCACTTGTTCTCCTAAAAACAGTGTAATTGAATTCAGAGTTTTATTTACTTAACTATCAAAAAAATTAATTTACTATGCAAAATAGTTGCCCATTAGTTTTATTTAATGTTCTTTGCCCAAAACTAGGCAACTGTTGGCAACAATTATTAATGTTGAAGAAATTTTTAGCACGCATTTAGGCGAATAAAAATTTTCTTTCCAAATATAGCATTGCTTATTCCTTTTATTTAGATCTTCACCTAAATATAGACAACTATTTGCTATTTTCCAAAATTGTAGCATACATTTCGGCGGCTGCCAATGGAAAAATTGAAATAATCACATCCATTTTAGATAGTATTTGCCCTTATTTCGCATTTTTTCTTTGGTTTACGCAACCATTTAATTTATTTATATTAGTAATAACTTATTTTATTTGTACGAAAAATATACAAAATTGCAGCATACATTTTGGCGTCCATAAAAAATCCGGATAATTTTAAAATTATGTTTATATATTATCTGTAACTCTGTAGATTTATTCTGCGTATAATGTACCCTTTTCAGATACTTCTTACTTAAAGGCTCTTTCATTATATTTTTTATATTTCAGTGGATAGAAGCACCAACACTTTCACATATAAACCTACTCAGCCACTCCACATCCTACTACAATACTTAATTCCACATCTTCTCAGAATATTGATTATTAGCAATTGAAGCTAATAAACACAAAATCATCCACCCTCATCTTGTATTTTCTAGAAAAACAAGCAATACTCTTCTTTCAACCCCATATACCAGCCACTCCACCCAAATATCCACATTGCTTATGTATTATGTACTACGCACACTATGTGCGTCCGAACTTCTATTTTCTCATACTTACAACTAAATTTCATGTAATAATTTCCCAAGCAGCAGCAAAGTTTTCTGTTTATTAAAGATTCTTTGAAAATTAGAAAACAAAATTTCAAGTTAATTGAAAATTGTTTAGAAAAGATGAAAGCAAGCAACGAAGTAGCAAATTGGAACAATAGAATACAACTGATTGCTGGAGTATCGTTTTAACAAATATTTGTAACATAGAAATATACCGATAGACAAAGGACAGTAAAGGATACTTCATATAGATATATATAATTTCTATTATTTCTATACAAAAACTGTCGCTTTAAGAGATAAAGAGAAGTAGATAACATTAAACAAAAAGATGTTTCAAAATAGTTTTAAATATTTTCGAATTATCTTCTAAAAGAGCATATTACACAATATTGGAAAATTACTCTTGGTAGGAGTACCTTGAAGAACTAATGTTGAAGGATTTTAATGTAGATTAAATGAAAAGACTTTTTATGTAGAAAAAAAGTTGTTTTTTGCTAACTGAATCAGTTAGGTTAGCTGATTCTCGTCTAGATGACATAAAGAATTTGAATCGGCTAAAATGTGTGGTAATATGGTTACCAATCCAGTCAGGCCTTTCACTAATAAGTGATATTTAACTCTGTGTGAATGAAACCTGTGATTCATTCCAAGTTAGTACTATGCCCTGATGCCCAACGTTCTAAGAATAGATTGCAGAAATAGTTGAGATTTCTATGCTTTCTGTCAATGATACTCTTTCTTTAAGTTCATCAACCCTGTCCGAGATTCTACTATGATTCATCATGAGTCTTATTAAGAAGAGTATTATAGAGATTATAGAGATTCTACTATGATTCATCATGAGTCTTATTAAGAAGAGTATTATAGTTGTATCCGTAAGGATAAAGTTAAGAATTTTGTGGCGTTTCTCTCATTATAGGCTATAATCGTCTAAAGCGGTTCCTACGCCAAATATATATATCTCATTATAGGCGTGGTAAAATGTTATAGGACCTTATTACTAAAAAGAGAAAATGTACTCTTGCAAAATTTTAGTTGTGATTAACTTAATAAGGAGAAGTTAAAACCAATCTTAAAATTCAATTGAACAAGTTACCGTTTAACACAATGCAGACCAGGAAATCTTCAAAAACGAGTGAATCTTGGTTTCGAAATTTGAAGCTAAAACTTCGTACAGATATCTTTCAATATCTAGTAAACTATAACTCAGAGGTATTAGCCGAATGTCTCTTAGTCAGCATCTAAGTATTTGGTTTACTGATACTATAATTAGATATGATATTCGATTAAGAACTGAGGTCCATAACAGTATAAGTTCTTATTACTTTAGTATTAGCGAATCGCAGGCTTCGACAGTTTTTCTCAAAGTGAAGTCTTAGAGTGAAAATACATAGAAAGAAGAAGACTAGAACTCTGGGAACTTTGGTAAGTTCTAGTGAAAATTCATGTTATCCAGCGGTATTCAGCGCTTTATTCAGCTACAATTATTTTAAGCCGAATTAGCTGAAAACCAAAATATTGGGATCTACGGATAACCAGCGCTCATACTAAGAAAATTTTTTCGAATCCTTTATATTAACACACTAGTAATACCTCAAATTCAACCTCAATCTCCATTCCGCGTTAGTGCTTGCAAAAGCGCGCTCATACATATCTACGAATCCACTTAAAATCCAAATAGCACTCACAAATCAGATGGCGAAACATGATAACCCGAAACAAACTGCAAACCTTTCCTGTAAACTAATTGCAACTCGAGACTAATTGGCTTGAGGTGGCGGGTTGAGCTTGTACATGGATGTGTGTGTGTGTGTGTGTAAATTTCAAAGCGCTATTTTGTACTTGTATTAGTTTACATTTTATGTGCTACAACAACATATAAACTTACTTTTAATTGGTGCTTACTTTAAAATACCGTTAGCTGAAAAGTTGGCACAACAAAAGCAAAGCGCAATAGCGAAAATTTGGAAAATTGCGAATGAAAAATTCACGTAACAAACAATTTTCACATAAAATTCATTGAACCGAAATGCTTGGATTGAATTGTAACCAAGTGTTTTGTTGTGCTTTGTTAGGAAATGTTAGAAAATCGAAAAATAAATCTAGTTCAAAACAAAAGTGATGGAGAAGGCTAACAGAGTTTACAATATATTATTATTTTATTAAATTGTTTATATGTATTTATTGTAGATTTTTGATTACAATTTATATTTTAATAGCATTGATTTTTTAATTGTATTTGTCCGTTTTTATATGTGAATTATTATTCTATTATCATTAATTGAAATCAATGATATGAAACATTCATTAGCAATCTTTTACAATAGAACAGTTAAATAATACTAAACCACAAGTAAGGAAAGACTAAGTTTGGGTGCAATCGAACATTTTATACTCTCGCAATTTATTGATTTAGTTTTATTAAGATAACACACAATTTGAACCATAAATTCGACATAAATTTAATAGAATAATGAAAAGTAAGCTGAAGAGTTTGTTTGTTTGTTTGTTTGAACGCGCTAATCTCCGAAACTACTGGTTCGAATTGAATAATTCTTTTTGTGTTGGATAGTCCATTTATCGAGGAAGGCTATAGGCTATATAGCATCACGACCAATCGGAGCGAAGAAACAGTGGTAAAAGTGTAAAAAACGGGATTTTTGCAACAATTCGATCTCAAAATGGCATTACGTTGGCTCTCGCATCTACTGGAATTGCAGCAACGCTACTTGAAGTTGGAAGAACGGCACATACGACACTGTAGCTTCAGTTAAACATGCAAATCTATGAAACATATATGAGATGAGCGCAATTTTCTAGAAGCACTTGTCAGAATAATGAAAGATCTGTGGAATAATAATCGTCGCTTTGGTGGCGTAATGATACTGTTATTGACAAACACATTCTGTAATTTCGAAATCAACAGCGGCGGAGGAATTGAACGCATGTCTCAAGTCATCGTACTTGTGGCGGCACGCTAAAAAACCATATGATTGACCATGAATATGTGTGTGCTCCTGCAACAGGATAGCACCGCAGAAGATCTGCAAAGAACTGGGCAAATTCCGGTTAATACTTCTAATGGTTTGATATCAATCCGAACATTTGCCAAATTTATCGTAACTACGATTGGTTGAGTGCACGCAGATTTTTAAATGCCAAAAATACCGATGTCGATGATTTAATCTATACGACTTAAAGTCAACTTCCGGGAGATTTGTGTTCATACACATCGATCGATCATGTTGAAAATGAAGACGAAGCTGTGAATTATCCAGTGAAATTTCTAAATTCTTTGTCATTATAATGCTTTGTCATTTATTATGCTTCGCAATCTTCAAGCAGCTATCGAATAATGTAATAGTTGCAAGAATTAAAGTTAAAGGGACTTACAAGGGGGCACAATGCTTGATTCCACGAATTTCTTTGAGTTCCAACGATTTGCCATTTCAGTTCAAACGTATTCAGTTTCCAATGAGACTTGCATTTGGGATGACAATAAACAAGTCTCAAAGACAGTCGCTGGAGGTGTGTGGCATAAATTTCATTCACGAGTTGAAAAACCATCTTCTCTGTACATTTACGCACCGGAACAGAAAACAAAAAATGTTGTTTATTATGCTGAGTTGCATTGAAAAATAATTTAGAAAAATCGCAAATAAATGTTTTCCAACACTATACAAATTCAATTTTGTTTTCAAAACAAATTATTTTCAAACAGCAGTGCAACAACTGCGGAGTCAGCTAGTATAGTATATAAGGGCTGCGGTAATTTCTAAACCGATTTCACTAATTTTCATCGCCAAGGTAGACTATATCAAAGACTATATACGCACTTAATTTGTCAAATATATTTCATATATTAACCGATCTACAAGGTATTAAGTCCATCGTATTTTTGAAAAACCTATAATTAGGTATTTGGAAGCAAGGGGAAATTATGACCCGATTTTAACCATTTTTGGTACAGATACACACTAGTAGAAGAAAAAGATTCAACCTGAATTAAATTCAAATATCTGAGAGTTTTACCGATAGTTTCGGTGAAAAAATAACCTAAGGCACTGAATTCTTCATATTTGATATCCGGGCATCGGAAAGTTATCGTCCGATTTCAAATTTTTTTTCACAAGTTATGATCTGATACTGGTCACATATAGTAGTAGTGTAAAGTTTTATTACACTATCTTCATCGGTTCCTTATGTATATATTATGAAGTGAACGAATCAGATGAAATTCAAAAATGAGTTATATGGGAAGTAGGGGTGGTTGATTTCGCCCAATTTTGGATCTGTTTTATCAGGGTGTCAAGAAAATATTATATACCGATTTTCATTGAAATCGGTCGAGTAGTTTCTGAGATATGGTTTTTGACCCATAAGTAGGCGACGCCACGCCCATTTTCCATTTTTTTTTAATGTCTGAGTGCAGCTTTCTTCTGCCATTTTTTCTGTAAAATTTAGTGTTTCTGATGTGTTTCATTAGTGAGTTAACGCACTTTTAGTAATTTTCAACATTACCTTTGTATGGGAGATGCGTGGGGTTATTATCCGATTTCAACTATTTTCATGGTGTATGATGGGCTACGTAAGGGAAACGACTTCAGAAAGTGTGGTTTATATAGCTTTATTGGTTTGCGAGATATATACAAAAACCTCCCACAAGGACTACGCCCATTTTCTCAAAAAATTACATTCAAATATGCCTCTTCCTAGTGCGATTCTTTCTACCAAAATTCACTTTTATGTCTGTATTTACCGCTTAGTTAAAGCACTTTATATTTTTTCGATTTTCGTCATTTTGTGGGCGTGGCAGTGGTCCGATTTTGCCCATTTTCGAAAGCAACAAAACTATAATACTCTCTTTAGCAACTTTTGTTGCGAGAGTATAAAAAGGAAAGATTTGTATGCATATTTGTATTGAATAATCTCTAAAACTATTGTGCCCATTCTTTCATCATTGGAAAGCTACATTCACCCCGAGTAACATAGGCTATATTTATTGCTAGAATCTCTACTTTCTGGAAATAGTTCTTAGGTGAGGGTATCAAAAAGACTCCGTGATGGAGAATCTTAATCTGAAACTGAAATTCGTCTTGCAAATCATTCTCTTCGCATCGCAATCGCGTGCCAGAGAGTCGAGTAACTAGCGCTCGCAGCTGATTGCTGAACAAAATTTCAAAACCTCCCATGTACGCGTTTGAGGGACGAGTATGGAGCGTGTTCTACGGATTAAAGAACAAAATATTAGAAATATTCAAGCTCAAATTCTGAGCGTTCCCAACGCCTTCATAATCAGAGAGAAAGACAACGGACATCAAAGACTAGAGATCGTAATAAGTTTCAGCTCATTACAAATAAAATATCATTTCATGTTCGAATTTTCCTCATTTTACTAAATGATGGAAGAAACGGGAAATCCTGACATATTCGGCGGAATGGGTCGTTTAACTCAAAATTTGTTCTAGAAGATTTTAGAAGTAATGGTCTAAACTGCCTAGTTGAACGCAATGGGACATTAAAGTTGATATCAGACAAAAGGAATGAACTACATTAATTTCACTAGTGAAATAATTTTAAAAATGTATGACAACTCTATTTTACTAATTCTCCCAGAAATCCAATAATTTGTTAGGTACATAAAAACTATATGAAATTTGGTCTATTTTGTAGTATATCGATACATCTGAACCACTTTGTGGTTTATATATACACGCTCTCAAATATAGTTTTTCCTCGTATTATGGTTTAAATGCAATTGTTTTGAGGCAAGTTTTAACCAAAAATCATTCATATATGCAATATACACACATATTTAATAGAATTGTTAAAAAAAAATATTAATTTCCCTAGCAAATTCAACACTTCGAAAGCTCGCACTTTAAAGCGCACTGACCGGAAAGCCAATAGTTTGCTTTGAAAACAAATACAACTTTTGTGGTTTGCTTTTGTACGCACATTCTTTCATTCAATTTTTTTTTGACAACTAAATAAATTATTTGTTTATGCTATTATGATTTCAGATTAATTGAAAAGTTTCACGCTTTAGTAAATTGGCGAAAATTCTACAGAAATTTAATTAAATTATGTTCAAAACAAACACACTCGCATTTTCACTAGTTAATTACAAAGCAAATAGACATTTAATAAATTAATTGCTAGCGTATTGCCTCAAACGACGACTAACGGTCTAATAAATGAATTTTTAAATCACCACTTTAATGCGCCTTAAAGTAGACTACGTGCAAGCGCCGTAGCATAGCAACTTGAGGCTAAGCTCCAGCTTGCCACAAGCGACAGTTGCTTGGCAACAACAAGCTGCTCACCGGCACTCTAGCCAATCAGCCTGTAAATTTTAGACATGAGCTCCCTTGCCACACACACCCCTTACCAACGCCCCGCTGGCGTTACGAGACAATCTTCAAAGCCTTGACATTATGGACGGTATTTATTTGCTGTTGGCTGTGTGTGTGGCGAGCAACCATGGTCGCTACGAATGTCACGGCTATGTCGCTGTTGTACACCAGGCACCCCTCCATCAGTTGTCTCGTTGCTCTTTTCTACTTGCCACGTTGCCAGCACTTTTGCTCAGTCCCCTTGTCGCTTTGCGAAATTAAAGTGAAACAACAACTAAAAAATTGAAATAAAATGTAATAGCAACAACAACAACAACACGTCAGTGTAACATCTAATGCTGTTGAATAATTTCACTTACACATTACCGTTATGCCACATTACTTCAGCTGCTGCTGCTGCTGCCACACTTGTTTGCCTTGGTACAAACACCCCTGTTGCCTGTGAAGCTTTCACTTTGTGTACCGGCTTTCATGTTTTTTTTTGCTTTCGTCCTCCCCTCACCCATCAAATTGGCTAAGTTTGTGTTATTGTTATTTTTGTAATTTGTATGTCTTTCACTAAATGTAATTGAATTTATTTTGCTGCAGTTTTTTCTTCTTTTTTTTAATTTTGGCATTTGAAATTTTTATTTATAAATTCTTAATGTATTTCTGTATTTCTATGTGTAAGCTCTTTGGTAGTGTGAGAGGGTGTCGCATTAATGCTGTTGACTGTAAAATGCGCGTCTGCGTAAATAATTTATTTATTTATTTTTCTTTTTTTTTGTATCAGTTATTTCGCCCTAAGCGTTGTTCGAAAATTTGAGATGGTGAAGTGGAGGGGTCTCTCTCCTTCTCATGTACTAAGAAATTTATTTGATGTTCAAGAGTTTTAGGTGTGCCTGAGTTGATAAAATAACCAAAAAGAAGAAGAAAATTGTAAGGTAAATACGTCGGACTTCAGTCGTCTAGAGTTGATTTAGACCCAGAGAATTATTTCGCTTATTACCGACCTACCAATAGTGAACACCTACACATAGTGAAATGAAAAAGGAAATAGACAAATAACTTAAAAGAACTTCGGAGCATTCCTTTTTTACTTACTTACATGCTAGGGATTTGTGGGTGGTACGAATCTACTAGACGAGATTCACAGAGACTTTTTCACGATTGGATCGAAGCTCAGAGAGAAGGTTGGAGGAGAGGTCGCAGTCAAGGACAATCAAGGTATAAGACCACTGCAAGCAGAAGCGGCTGCTTTAAGTTTGCAACTGACAAAATCTTCTGCAGTGCTGCCTCTTTCAAAGAGATTTACATTCGACAATTCGAACTCTGAGTTCGCTGGCTAAGCGCTCAAAGCTAGGCAAGGCGTAGTTTACCTCACTATCAATAGTCACAACGGAATTGCTGGAAACTGTTGAGCCAAACACGTGCTCGTTACAACAGCCAATCTAATTAGATTGGGAACCATTTGTTGCCACGGTCCTTTACATATTAGCTGAGGAACTCGCATGAGCTCAGCTGGCGGTAGTTAACGACCAGCACCAAGTGAGATCCCTTGTCGCAAAGATCATGCTTTTAATCTAACCTATGTGCCTCATTTTGTAGTAACTCTGATCCAATAATATATGCAACTAGTTTAACTGTTCCCACCCTATATACAGTAGCGGAGATTGAAATCCGGACAATCTCTCGGATTGTTTTGTAACCGAAAAGTGTAATTTAATGCCGAAAGGCTTATTATTTCACATAAATATGTGCTCAGTACATGTTTTATAGCAACTTTTAGTCTCTTCCCAAGAGTTTCATAGTTCCCCAACGGACAATTTTTTAAAAATTTCGAAAGAATCTCTTAAGGGGTTATATACAGTTAGAATTTTCAAAAAATCGATTTTTTTTATTTCATTTTCTTAATGTGTGTATTTAAGGATACACACAGAAAATTTTATATCGTTCCGGTGAATATTTTCAAAGTTACAAGCAAATGAAAAATTTGAAAAGGCGTTTCAGAGTGCTTGGATGTACAAGGTCCAAACTTTAAACGCGTTTTTCTGAAAATGGTGTTTTCAAAGTCGGTGACCAACATTACTCGAAAACGGCTAGACCGATTAGTCTCAAATTTTAACACGACCTTCTTAGATATATTTTTTAGTAATTAATCGTAGATTTTTTCTCTCCGATAAATATTTTTTTTTTATAAACAATTTAAGGCCGAAATTTCGGTGAAGAATCGATTTTTTTTTTGAGAAACCGCCATTTTGTCAAAAAAATTTATTTTGCTTATTCCTTCGATCAATTACTAGATTTAACATTTTTTTAACGAAATCTGTTTGGTTTTTTAATTTCGGATGATCCAGTTCCGAGATATAGTGGTCACCGCAAAACGTCTTTTTTGAGAGGAGCTCCTGGAGATCAGAAATTTTTGGATCAATAAATTAAAAAGTTTTCTCAGATAAAATTCTGGAAAATTCACTTTTTTTCGGCCGTCTAACAGTATATAACCCCTTAAGAGAAAAACTGGCTCCAGAGCAAAGAAGATGACAGTATAAAGAACGGGCGATAGAACATATCAGCTTGAGGGATCACTTCAAAACTGCTGAGGACATTAAAGTAGAGGTATTTGAAGATGTCGGTATTGAAGTTGGCACAAGAACTGTTCGTCGAAGTCTTCAAGAGGTTGGTTTGAACGCTCCTCGGACCGCTAAAAAGCCACTTTTATTTTTTTTTTAACCTCAAAAATGCGTCCAAACCGTTTACGATGGGGAACATGAAATCAAAAGTGGACTTATCTTCATTGGCGAAATGTTATCTTCTCAGATTAGTTCTTTCATTTCATTTCACATTTCTTGTATCGACGGTATGTCCTTCATAAGGAACAGAACTGGGGAACGGTTCAAGGACGAAACTGTTTAAAGAACAGTAAAGCAGGGAGGCAGCTGAATGGTCTGGGGTTCCATTTCTTCCATGGTATTGGGCAATTAGCTCTAATAGATGCACCGTCAACTAAGTATCGGGACTAAGTATCAGGGAAATAATATTTTTTTTAGTTATCCGGATTTCACTGTCCGCTCCTATATACTATATACGTTAGTTCATTCCATTAACTCTCATTATGGTTTATGGAGTGGAGTAAAGGTTATGAGTGATTTATTGGCGATCTTTATTTTTAGAACCAAGTCTATAAAGACTTCAAATATTACAGATTGCAGAGTATATAATCATTCGCATATTTGTTTTCCTTTATACATAATTACCTAGAACAAAGAAGGTAAGCCTAACCTAAAAACTAACTCTAAAGCACAGATTTGAAATCATATTTGTATTGTCAGTGTCAAGATGATTACCTGAACTCGATTCTATAAAATATATTGGCATTGTCGAATATGGGACAGCAAGCTTATAAGCAAATTTATATTTTTTATCGGAAAATTCCATTATTATAGCATTCCTAATACTAAATTATCGAAATGAGTGAGTGAGAGACAAAAGGAACCGACAAATATGAGGTTTTTGACAAAAGTAAATTTAAATTAAGGTATTTCAGAATCTTCAATATATTTCAAAGCCTCTTAATACGTCGGATTATCTTTCAACTCCAAATTAACAAAATTTTACCAGAATTTAAATTTACTGCTATTAAATCCACAATAATTTCACATTTAAACAAACAAAAAGTTTCTGCAAACGTTTGATATTTACATATGTACTTGTGTGCGGAAAAAAAAATATTCCTTTGTAAGTGCCAACACGCTTTCTCAATGGTTTTGTACTTTAGAATGACTGTCGGCGCATAGCCGTACACTTGAGGGCACTTGAACTCAAAGTATATGTTGAGTTGCGAAGAGGCACGCTGATACAGGGCAGGCAGGCAGCACACAGTTAAAACAAATTTGCATACAAACTCGTGTCAGGCATAGTCACAAACGTCAACACACGCGAATAAATATAGATACACACACATATATGTGATATATATTGTACTTAAAAAGCATATCTCTCTCGTCTGTGACAGTTGTATGCTTCAATCAACCTACTCTCGTTCATTGCCTATGCGAATGTCAATGTGTGACAAGTGGCATTGCGCGCGACAACGAGTGCGAACCCTGCAGGGCATACCTGAACTAGTGTTAAATAAGAGAACATTTTGTATTTTTTATTGCACAAAGAAAATTATTTTTTATTCAAGAAAGAAAATTAAAAACGAGTTTTCTTACATTTTCTATGCTTTTGTTGGATTCTGAGAACTAAAATGTACATATATTTAAGCATAAAGGTAGGCAATGCATAATTCGTTGCCTACATTTAGGCTGTCTGGTGTATTATTGAATCAATAAGATTTGTTTTTATATTAGAAAATCGTGCAAACGCTAAAAACTTTCAATATTAGTTTTTCAAAAATATTTCTTTGTTTAAAAACTTGTTCAGAAACTCATCTGTATATAAATTGTTGCTGTTTCCTAAAGGCCTCAATGGCTGGCTATGCAGATTTACATAGTTATACACATGCTGAAAAGCATTGTAGATTTAGCGGCAAGAAATTCGTTTGACAATTCAACAATGTTAACAGCTGGTAAACATCAAAAAATGCCAACAAACAAGGCAACAACGGGAAAAATATATTTCATATATGTATAAATATGAGTTGTGACAAAGAAGAGGAGTAAAGGGTTATATGAATGAAATGTTTGAAAAATTGTGGAAAATATTCAAGCGAAGTGGAAGGTACTTTAAATGTATAAAAATCTACAGTCGCGGTCATATTTATGTGTCCCTTTGACTTTTTGTAGCTCTTTGATGTCGACTTTTAATTGATATTTCGACAGTATGGTCTTATCCGTTTTCTGGTATAGGTTTTGTCGAGTTCTGGATCAAATAATTGCCTTTTCTTTCAAATGTTCATGCCAAATTCGTCTTGACATGACAAATATACCCTAAAGTGGTTCCAAAATCTAAAATAGTATTCCAATAGCCTTTGTTTTCATTTTGTGTTTAAGGGGGATATACCAGGCTATTGGCTATTTTCTTTATTTTTTAAGAAACACTCGATCGAATGTTTCGAATGTTTTTTGGACTTAGTAAGGTATATTTTCATATTTCTGATTTTTTTTACAAAAATATTGAAAAACAAGTAAGGAAGGGCTAAGATCGGGTGTAACCGAACATTTTATACTCTCGCAATTTATTTATTTAACTTTATTTATATTATGAGTATATAATTAATATTTGTCATATATATTGTATAAAGTCCATTGAAAGTTGGAAACCATAATATTAGGTTAGAAGCACCGAGGTCCTCGTGTTCGATATATGGGCCTTAAAAACCTATGGTCCGATTTCGGCGATTTTTAGAATGGGGCTGCCATACTATAAACATAGTATTTGTGCAAAGTTCTGCACTGATATCTTCACTAGTGCTTACTTTATATATCGTAAAGTAACCGATTCAGATCGTCTTCAAAGTTCTTCACAACATATCATTGGGATGTAAGGAAACTATTACAAACCAAGTTTCATTAAAATCGGTCGAGTAGTTCCTGAGATATGGTTTTTGACCCATTTTCCATATTGTAAAAAAATCTGAGTGCAGCTTCCACCTGCCAATTCTTATGTGAAATTTAGTGTTTCTGACGTTTTTCGTTAGTGAGTTAACCCACTTTTAGTACTTTTCAACCGAACCTTTGTATGGAAGGTGGGCGTGGTTATTATCCGATTTCTTTAATTTTTGGACTGTATTAAGAAGTGACTAAAAAAAAGACTGCGGAAAGTTTGGTTTATATAGCTCTATTGATTTCCGAGATATGTACAAAAAACCTATTTGAGGGCAGGGCCACGCCCACCTCCCCAAAAAAATTACATCCAAATATGCCCCTTCATAGTGTAATCCTTCATACCAAATTTTATTTCCATAGCTTTATTTATGGCTTAGTTATGGCACTTTATGTGTTTTCGGTTTTCGCCATTTTGTGGGCGTGGCAGTGGTCCGATT
Source organism: Zeugodacus tau (assembly GCA_031772095.1). NCBI lineage: Eukaryota > Metazoa > Arthropoda > Insecta > Diptera > Tephritidae > Zeugodacus > Zeugodacus tau. The sequence goes on along the minus strand of CM062653.1, from coordinate 53,128,312 downwards.
TTGCTCATTTTCGAAAGCAACCTTCCTATGGTGCCAAGAAATAAGTGTTCCAAGTTTCATTAAGATATCTTAATTTTTACTCAAGTTACAGCTTGTACAGACGGACGGACGGACGGACGGACAGACAGACATTCGGATTTGAACTCCACTCTTCACCCTGATCACTTTGGTATATATAACCCTATATCTAACTCGTTTAGTTTTGGGTGTTACAAACAACCGTTATGTGAACAAAACTATAATACTCTCTTAGCAACTTTGTTGCTAGCAACTGGCTGCCTTCTGAGGTGCCAAAAAAAGTTCCCCGACTGCTGAGTTTGGAGTTACGATGTCGGCAATTTTCAAAAATGTCGTTTCGAGTAAAACGCGAGGAAAAGTTCGAGAAAATAGTTTCAACTATAGTGGTTTATACCTGCGAGCTCTTTAGAACGCTGTCATTCAAAATTTATTCAAGATACAACCTTGCCGATTTCACAGAATATTTTTTGAAAGTATAAACTATGGCATAAGCAAAATAAAAAAATTGATTTTTTGAAAGTGTCACACTAGTATAGCCCCTTAAAGAAGACTTTTCATACTTCTATAATGTAAGACCGTTTTCTGAACGATGACTGGAAAAAAGTTTAAATGAGATGTTCTAGATTACTTATTGTTCTAGAGAAGTTTTTTGGTAGTGTTTTGGCAGGAATATAAAATATTTTTGAAAAAATTGGTATTGGTTTCTACTTTCTGCTTTCTACTTTCTACTTTGAACTTCCAGATTTTTTATTTGATAATTTTCTTATGCTTCCAAAGGTATGAGGAGAGTTAGGATTCATTTCTAAACTATATTGAAATTAGAATTTTAGTATAAAACATTTGACAATATAGAATTTGTTGAAGAGTCATGAAATGATGAAAGATGATAACCCTTCTTGATATCCTATGAAACCCCGAGGACCATATAATATATTTTTGTATTATCCGTCTCCGTCCGTGAGAACTACAATAGCATGTGCCCTAAATATCTGAAATAATAAATATATGCCTAAAGTTATGAAACATTTTGTTCTTAAAAAGGAAATATTAAAAAGATGACTCGGTTATATAGGAAAATCTTTCGAAATGCAAAGAAGTGTAATTATTATTTTTTTAAATCCTTTATCAATTAGATACGACTTGAATCAGTAGTCATCTTCAACAATGTGCTTGATCTCGAACTGCAAATGAGCATTATGTGCATTGCCTCTTTATAACCATCACATGAAGGTCAAAGGTGATGGAACGCAATGTAAAAATCTGCCGAAAAATTTATATTTATTTTTCATGAATAACTTTCTGGGTTAATGGCATTTTAGAGATATACGATTAAGACCCCTTCATCTTGACTGGGTTATTATTATTTTTGATTTTTTTTATTATATTTAAATCATTACAAAAATGCGCGAACAAACAAAAGAGCGGTTCTTAAACTAAATATCTTTAACATGTCACTGTCCCTGGAATGTAATAAGCTTCAAGAGAAATCATGTTGCATACGCAGCCAGTTTTACGAAACAAGACAGCAACACTCGATAACTCAACACCGCTCATAACTTTAGCCAACTTGCGCATTTATGTCTGGCTTCCAAGCAAAATAAATACATACGAATAAAAACAGCACACTTATTTATATATATATGTATATGTATATATAATTTCACCGTTACATTTACAGCCATTTTGTAAATACACAGCGAATAAAAAAATTGCAAACTTTATGCGCTAATGCCAACATCAACGTCATTGTTGTTGTTGTTGTTGCACAACGCAGCAGCGTTGAGTGAAGCACATAAATGTGCCGTTAGCCAATATAAGCACCGTTAGTAACAACAAAAAGGAGCAAAATAGCAGCTCTTGCCAGCTACTAAGCATTTACATATGCCTTGTTGCTCTTGTTGTTGTTGTATGCACATGTAAAAGTGACGCGCACAAAGTTTCGCAAATAGTTTCATCACTCATACGCTCCGTCCCACACAAGTGCGCCCAGGCCACATTCAAATTGCATACGAGTGTGCAGCTTGTAAGCCGCTTGTGTTTGCATATAAATATGTTTTATTTATGCATGAAGATGTGTATGTGTGTGTATGAAAGAGGTTTTTGGTTTTGGTTTTTTTCTAACGGTAGCGGAAATAGCTGGTGCGTTTTCGTTGAGTAGCATTCCACGGATTTGCAGTTTATTTGCATTTTTTAGGACAATTTATTTTCTGTGCATATGGGACACGATTTTTACAATGTCTCAAGTTGGATATACACATATATGGTTTATATCTAATCCGCTCCATCCAGACTTTTCCAGCTTTCAAGTGTTTCATTGAGGATAGGTTAAATGAAGAGTGTTAAGGTCTGAGAGTATGGTTTTATCTCGATTGCAGGCAATATATATTTGTTTTAATTATTTCCAACCACTTTCCTTCTATTAACACCGATTTATTTAAGATCTAATAATTTATTGTTAGGCTTTAATCGAGTAGATTCAGTAAATAAAGGAATATTGGGAAAAAATTGAAAATTAATTCTCAGCTACTCTAACCTATTTTATTATCCAAAATATCTCCCAAATAGCCCTTAATATGATATTTTAGAGAACCAAAGCTATATTTCTAAAATTAAGAATCATAATTTTGTTGGAAAGTCCATTGTAGTTTAGAGAGTGGATTTCTTAGTGTTGTTTCGACGAGATTATTCATTCTACTCCTTTGACTACGTCTGCGGCGACTGAACGCAGTCTCTCTGGTTTAATTTCATATAGTTTGTATTTTACTTTTTCTATTTTTTTAATGAAAAGCTGATACCTATTTTGATTTTCTATTATCTGTGCACCGGACCGCCTTAGAATTTAATAATTTACTTACACTAATTGTGTTCTAGTGCAGGGAATACAAATAAGCTTGAAGGTCTCCCACCTGAGGTCGACAGTACCTTAGAATCTCTCAGGATTTCATGAAAGCAATCATGAGATGGCTCTACTACCTATTACGGAGACATATATATTTCGATTGATGAGAGGATTCCAATACTAATTATTTTCTTTAACTTGAGGAAACTTCTGGGGTGATACCTCACACCATAATCGTAGCGTAATTATGGTCAGATTTTTATTTTCGCCATATTTATGAGGAATTTTAAGAAATTAAGACCATTGCAATCGTTTTGAGAACAGCTAGACTAATATATTTTTTTAATACGGAGACAAAGTTTGTCGATAGTTCAACGTTTCAACGAACAAGAATTTGAGACAATAAATTTGACAAATACAAATTTTCTGGTATTTTTTTAGTGTAGAGGTAAAAAATATTCTCAAAATTGTTTGAGGAATGCAGACAAGTTGGTCTTACAAAAACCGGGATTTTTTCGGGCACAGAGGACCTACAATCTTTGGAATATATTTCTTTTTTTTAGGTCGCCACTGTTGACACTAGATGGAAGTGAAGGCAATTTAGTGTCACTTAACCTTTTGAGGGACGTTTGGGCGGGAGGAGGAGATGCTTCTTCACGGATGAGTCGAAATCGACGGTAAAGGTTGGTGGGGGAGTTTACTGTCGGGAGCTCCATGTCATTCAGACTTCCCGATTATTGCAGCGTTTTTAAGTGGCAGCTATTAAGACAGCGACAGATATATTGGTCCGAAGTGCACCAACCTTTAGGGCGGTGACGATCCACTCAGATACTAGAGTGGTGATACTGGACTGGACCTGAGTTCACTGATTTCTATTAGATTAGTCTGGGTTGCTGGCCACAGCGGAATCGCGGGAAATTGTAAGGCTGATGAGTTTGCAAGGTCAGGAACGTCAGATCCACTATTAGTAGCATGTAGGAGCACCGTTGTCCTATTGCGGTTTGCCAATGGACAGGTGGGCATCGGCTGAGCTGGGTAGGCGCTGGTCAGTCATTAACAAATGTGCAGTCGCAAGATCTTTTTGGCCCAAGGTAAACCGCGGTAGGTCTATCGAGCTCTTCTCCCTCTGTAACGCTTACCTCTCCTTAGTCGTAGGGGTTCTTACTGGCCATTATCCCATCGGGATCCACAGAAGCTGCATGGAGAAGGATGCGGTGGAATTAGCTTTTGGGAGATCAAGAAAGAGATTTCTTGGATCTCACTTTTTCGAGCAATCTCGCTAAATGGCGAATATAGAAGTTAAAAATCTCTGCAGATTTGTAGTAGGTTCAGGACGCTTTGTCGACTCCTAATTGCTAATCTAAGGGGGATCCAGGCACAATGGACAATGGACTGTATTTCAAAGTCTACGTGTGTTTCCCTTTACAACCTTCCAACCTAATCTAACCTTTTGATGTGATCCAATTTCAGATCAGGATGAAACAAAGGCAGGTTTTGTTATTGTTGTAAAATTAACAGACGCCATTCGCCAGATGATCATTAGAAGGTGGGGGATGAAGGAAATTTTTTATTTTTCATCCTTCAGTCGTAGCTAGTAATATCCTCCTATGGAAATTCTATATGATATATTAAAACAGAAACTGTTTTATTCAGCAGCTGCATACAAGATAAAAATGATTTATTAAACAATTAATGGAGGTATGATTGCACAATTTCATATACAGATATTGATATGTATATATATATATATATATATATATATATTCCGAAATGCATGAAGCGAGTAGTTTGTTATATATCTTCCTGTATCTCTTGCCGCTTACTGGTAGACATTTTACATTTCTCCAGCATTCTCTCCCATCCACATTTGTAGTAAAATCAGTGCCAGCACTAAGAGTGCTGCGTCACGCAGCCTTTCACAATGAAGTAGTATACTTCTATTGTAGTTAAATAAAATATGTTATATGCAAATTTATTTGGGTATTTCAGTAACAAAATGCTACGAAGGACTCATATCTGCACATGTAAGTGCTAGTAGGTATATACCTATATTTGACATGTGTGTGTGTATGTATGTATATTTGTATAAATGTATAAATGTCTTGACATGTGTTTGTGTTACTTAAGTTAGCTTACAACGAATTGCAGTAGCCGGAAATGGCGTTGATGGGCGACAGCAGCTACTAAGGCGACACCACAGCATATGTATATTTATATATATATATTTCTATGTATGTATGTATCTGCACCTGCATCCACTATGCACACTGTAGTGGCAAATGCGACGCGACGTGACGGCTTTATCATGCACTAGAACATCACGCTTCGTTTCATTTGCATTTGACTGTGTGCCAGCGTACGTGAGCGTCATCCATAGCCGCTACTTATGCACTTGTATATACATATGTATGTATATATGAGTATGTGTGAGTGTGCGTGTAAATTCATGAAAGCCACACAGTTTGCCAAATGTATTTATGCAATGCTGCATATTTCTGCATATAACATATATGTAGATATGTATGTATTTATGTATAAATTTGTAAGTTGCTGTGTTGTTGTTGCGGCATATTCTCAAGCAAACGCTCCCAAGTAACGCATATGCGATTGTACAACACAGAGCAACATTCAGCATTCACTTATGCATGATAATGTTGTTGTTGCTGATGTACAAATATAAATATACATATTTACATACATATATACATATATTTGTATATATTGTGTACTCTTTGCCATATTCATATGGCTCCTGCCACATTCTTACACCGTTGTATCGGCAAGTGCGCTCTGCTCGTTATCTTAACGTCACTTTCCTCTCTCATTATACTCTTACACGTCTGCTAGCAGGAATTTGCATACTTGTTAGTTTTTGTATTTGCTTTGTTGTTGTATTTGCTTGTTGTTTTTGTGTTGCTTATACTTCTGTTGCATCTCAGATTTAAAGTTGTTTTCTTGGGAAATGTAGTCTTTGGCTGAGCATTATTTGCACAAATTTTACTTGGAAAGTGCAATTTTGTTGCAAATTAATAGGAAGTTGGCTTTACCGTTATTAAACTTATTATACAAGCATATCCATAACTAATGATCTCGTTAAATGAGTTTTGAGAACATCGATAATACAATTTAAAAAAATAATAATAATAAATTGAAATTAGTTGGTTCAATTTCGAAACGAAAAATAGAGATTAATTTTTTTAAACAATTTAATTTATTAATTTGCGATTTAAGGTGCTATTATTCGAAGTATTTGAACGAATGGCTTATGGACATAATAAGGTATATTTCAGATTAAAAAAAACGTGTCTCCGGAGGTGCCAAAAAAAAAGTTCCCTAACTGTTGACATGATTCCGGCTGAAACAAAAAAATTCAAAAAAGTTATTAACGCAGAAAGTATTTGCTATAGAATCACCTACGATATTTGAAAAATATCAAAAATTAACAAATTGAAAAAATTTCGTTTTTTTAGGTAAAAAAATGTCGATTTTTCAATGCCAAATTGATATTTGTCAACCAATCTAAAAGAGGTCATTGTAAAGTAAATATATTCACGAATACTCGGTTTCAATTTGAAGTCCTTGGGTCAATGTCTCGTAGAGTTATGATGTCAGCAATTTTGAAAAATGCCGTTTCGAGAAAAACGCATTTAAAGTCTCGACTATAGCGGCTTATGTATAAGTGCAAGCGTTCGATCTTTAGAGCGATGCCAATCAAAAACTATTCAAGATGCAACTTTACTGCTTTCACAATATACTTTTGAAAGTATAAACTATCGAATAAGTAAATACAAAAACGATATTCTTTCTATATTCATTTAACTATTTACTTCAGACATAAAATATTACAAAAAAATGTAAAGTATAAAATTTTGCCTACAGTTAGGATCAAATTACAAAGTCCAAGTCAAAAAGGCTTACATCCTGGGACCGAACAAATTTTATTTCAATGGAAAATGTATGCAGAACGTTTCCACCGGTGATCACAATGTCGGCAAATGAAACACGACGTATGACCACGGGTGGTCACGATGTCCCATAATGAAATGCCCACGGGTGGTCACATTGTCCCAATTCGTCAAAACATAAATGTCCACCGGTGGGGCACGCGGGGCTCAAAGTGTTAATCATGTGATTTTTATAAAAGTATTAATATGGCATTATTACACAATGTTTTGACTTGAAAATAAGAAAATTAAAAAAAACAAGTAAGGAAGGGCTAAGTTCGGGTGTAACCGAACATTTTATACTCTCGCAATTTATTTATTTAACTTTATTTATATTATATAATACACAATTTGACCCACATATTCGTCATATATATTGCATAAAGTCCATTGAAAGTTGGAAACCATAATATTAGGTTAGAAGCACCGAGGTCTTCGTGTTCGATATATGGGGCCTTAAAAACCTATGGTCCGATTTCGGCAATTTTTAGAATGGGGCTGCTACACTATAAACATAGTATTTGTGCAAAGTTCTGCACCGATATCTTCACTAGTGCTTACTTTATATATTGTAAAGTACACTATTCAGATCGACTTCAGAGTTCTGGTACATGGGAAGTAGGCGTGGTTGTGATCCGATTTGGACTATTTTCACAACATATCATTGGTATGTAAGGAAACTATTACAAACCAAGTTTCATTGAAATCGGTCGAGTAGTTCCTGAGATATGGTTTTTGACCCATAAGTGGACGATGCCACGCCCATTTTCCATTTTGTAAAAAAAATCTGAGTGCAGCTTTCATCTGCCATTTCTTATGTGAAATTTAGTGTTTCTGACGTTTTTCGTTACTGAGTTAACTCACTTTTAGTAATTTTCAACCTAACCTTTGTATGGGAGGTGGGCGTGGTTATTATCCGATTTCAACTAATTTCATGGTGTGTGGTGGGGTACGTAAGAGAACTGACTGCAGAAAGTTTGGTTTATATAGCTTTATTGGTTTGCGAGATATATACAAATAACCGATTTGGGGGCGGGGCCACGCCCACTTTTTCCAAAAAAAATTACATCCAAAGATGCCCCTTCCTAGTGCGATCCTATGTTCCTAATTTTACTTTTATAACTTTATTTATGGCTTAGTTATGACACTTTTTGTGTTTTCGGTTTTCGCCATTTTGTGGGCGTGGCAGTGGTCCGATTTTGCCCATTTTCGAAAGCAACCCTCTCACGGTCCCAAGGAAAGTGTGTTCCAAGTTTCATCAAGATATCTCAATTTTTACTCAAGTTATCCGTTGCACGGACGGACGGACGGACGGACAGACATTTGGATTTTGACTCGTCTCGTCACCCTGATCATTTTGATATATATAACCCTATATCTAACTCGTTTAGTTCTATGACTTACATACAACCGTTATGTGAACAAAACTATAATACTCTCTTAGCAACTTTTGTTGCGAGAGTATAAAAATATATAATAAGAATACGCCCGTTCTTTTCGAATGTAACTTTATTATTGATCGTAAATTACAATTCTTAAAACTAAGAATATATTACAATGAGCTTAAAACTAGTGTGAGAGCAAAAATGTGTATTGTTGTTATTTACAGAGAAAGTCCTTATTGGAAAGATCAGTTTGTAAGTGAGTAAATAACGAAATGGAATGAATATATGCGAGAGGCTAAATAGTAGATGTAAATAAAGATTGCAATTATAAATGTATGTTGTTAGTAGTGGGAGCATTGGTATATGACTATATAATTTCCAAAGTTAAAGCTGTTTGTGTTGATCCAGTTACAAAAAAAGGTCCTTGCGGTGACAATCATAAGCCCTTGGAGATTCATCTAAAATCAATCCGAAAAGAAAAATTAGTTTTATAAATAGATAATCCTAGGTCGGATCGAAGCTTTTTTTCCAAAGTAGAAAATGGCGGCCTCAGGATATTATTTTTTTCTAGATTTTTGGGAAAAAATCAACAGTTAATTGGTTTTAAAATTCGAAATAAAAAAAAAAAAATGTTTGGATCAGCCCCAGGATTATTATGTATTCTGAAAGCACATTTAAAATTTCACACTAGCGTATTGGAATGCCCGAGCACTCTTTGTTATTTGTCGAATAATTCGAAAAGTAATTATCGGCGAAAAATCAAATTTTCAGAGAATAGTTTTGAGATGTTATAATTAACAAAAATGCAACAAAAAGAAAAATTATTTTTTTAGTATATCAAACGGAAGTTTAAATATGTATGCAGGTATACGAAACATATCTCTACTTTAATTTTAAATGTAAAATATAGCAGAAAAATATAAAATGAATACTTTTACTAGGTCACATATACAAAAGTATCAACCGAATCTGTTATAATGAAAAAATTCAATACAATTGAGTTATTTTGTATTTTTATTTTTTCGAATTAAATTTTTTGTCATCTACAATTTTTTCTAGAATTTTTATACTCTCGCAACAAAGTTGCTAGCAACAAAGTAGCTAAGAGAGTATTATAGTTTTGTTCACATAACGGTTGTTTGTAACACCCAAAACTAAACGAGTTAGATATAGGGTTATATATACCAAAGTGATCAGGGTGAAGAGTGGAGTTCAAATCCGAATGTCTGTCTGTCCGTCCGTCCGTCCGTCCGTCTGTGCAAGCTGTAACTTGAGTAAAAATTAAGATATCTTGATGAAACTTGGCACACTTATTTCTTGGCACCATAGGAAGGTTGCTTTCGAAAATGAGCAAAATCGGACCACTGCCACGCCCACAAAATGGCGAAAACCGAAAACACATAAAGTGCCATAACTAAGCCATAAATAAAGCTATGGAAATAAAATTTCGTATGAAGGATCGCAATATGAAGGGGCATATGTGGATGTAATTTTTTTGGGGAAGTGGGCGTGGCCCCGCCCCCAAATCGGATTTTTGTATATATCTCGTAAACCAATAGAGCTATATAAACCAAACTTTCTGCAGTCGTTTTTTTTAGCCATTTCCTTGTACATTCCAAAAATGACAGAAATCGGATAATAACCACGCCCCCCTCCCATACAAAGGTTAGGTTGAAAATTACTAAAAGTGGGTTAATTCACTAACGAAAAACCTCAGAAACGTCAAAAACCATATCTCAGGAACTACTCAACCGATTTCAATGAAACTTGGTTTGTAATAGTTTCCTTACATCCCAATGATATGTTGTGAAAATAGGCCAAATCGCTTCACAACCACGCCTACTTCCTATATACCAGAACTTTGAAGACGATCTGAATCGTTTACATTACAATATATAAAGTAAGCACTAGTGAAGATATCGGTGCAGAACTTTGCACAAATACTATGTTTATAGTGGGGCAGCCCCATTCTAAAAATCGCCGAAATCGGACCATAGGTTTTTAAGGCCCCATATATCGAACACGACCTCGGTGCTTCTAACCGTGCTTCTAATATTATGGTTTCCAACTTTCAATGGACTTTATACAATATATATAACGAATATGTGGGTCAAATTGTGTATTATATAATATTAATTAAGTTAAATAAATAAATTGCGAGAGTATAAAATGTTCGGTTACACCCGAACTTAGCCCTTCCTTACTTGTTTAAATAATTTTTTCTCAACAATTAAGTGCTTTTTTTCTTACATTAAAAACTTCACATTTCAATGCAACCACTTCAATTTAATAAAGAGCCCAGGCCAATGCACACACAATAGCGCAAATGAACAATTGTTTAAGCAAATATTTAATTTACCAATCAAATTGTGTTTTTTTTTCGAAGCAAATTTATTATAATTTAACTACAACATTTGTTTAAGGCATTAATAAACAGCTGCTATTATCTATGGCGAAATTCGGCGTAAAAAATTGAGAACAATAAATTAAATTAAACGCACAACCACAACAGAATGTGAATTTTCGCTGGACAAAAACACAAATAAATTAATAATAAAGCAGAAAAACACTTTTTTTTTCAAATATTGAAAAAGGAAATATGTAAAATTGTCGATCTGTGAGTGTGTGTGTGTGCTTGAATGCAGCGGAAATGAGCAAAACCATAGCAGAACGTGTCGAGTGTGGTAGCGGTAAATGCAATAGCAATAAAAAATATGCTATAAATGTATGTATGTATGTGTGTGAGTGCGTGTTTAATATATAGATTTTTTAAATGCGCACTAATTACGCGTAAAAGCAACAACAGACAGAGGCTGAAAAATTAATGGGCAAATATTTATTCATATGCCACTTATGCAAACATAAAATTAAGCGCGAAGCGATATGGGCAGCAAGTGACCCGGTAGGAAAAAAATTTCAAAAAATTTTTGAACAAAATTTCAATTTTTTTTTTTTTCGAAAAAATATTGAATACTAAATTAAAGGCTATCAACTCAGTTAATAATTATTTTCGTATAAACAAATAATCTTTAAGCTAGCCGTGTTCGATTCGCCACTACTCTACTCGCTAAATTTGATCTCTATATTATTTTCAAAAATTTCGAATTTCAAAGTAAAAGAGTTTTAGATTTAAATTCAACATCTCATCTTTTTCAGATTAGAAAAGTAAATTCGAATAAAGTGAGCTGTTCGTTCGATTCGCCACTCTCTTAGTTTTAACTCCTAAAAACAAGCTAATAAACACACAAATAATAATCAAAAAAGTTTACATCTGCCCTTCCAACAAACTCTCCCTTTTGGGTCACCTCTGTAGCGCAGATTTTTTCGTGGCTTTCCATATTCCACATGCACTTATCCACACAAGGCGTGTGCAATGCAGCAAATAATTAAATTCGAAACCACAAATATGCATAAATTAATATGAGAAACCGCATTCATTTAAAATGCAAATGAGTACTCAAACCAATGGGCTTTCATGCTTTACACGCGGACATATGTGAAATATGGGTTTTCATACGAATGAATAGCATATTTAAGTAATATGCAAACGCATGTACACATACAAATGTATGTAAAAGCTTATTTGCGCCAATTTAAATTAAATTTATTTTTACTTCTTAAGGACTTCTCCATTAAGTTCCCGAAAAAAAGTGAAGACAGATCCCTTGAAAAGCTTTTGAAGACTAAGTACTTCGCTAAAAATTGCTTTTACACTTATTTCAATGAACTGTGGTTTAGCTACACATAAAACAAGCACTCTTAACCCACTGCTCTCCAACTAACTCTCACTCAAAATGCACATCATCTCAACGCATTTTTTTCAAGTTAAATTCCAATAATCGAAATTTTCTTATTATTTCTATCCATTCGATTTTTGTCAAGAGCTTTCTTCCATTGAAAATGATTGGTCTATGATAGTTATGATATGAAAAGACGAATTGCTAATCGACAATTTTTTTTCATTGTTTAGTGATTTCTAAATTTAATATTTTTCGAAAAAGTAATTCAAAAACTCTAATTAGATTTCGTTCTACAACTCTATCTTTCAATGGTATACAAGTATATATCAAATCTTTTGATCTGATACTTAACTCATCATTTACCGTCTTAAACATCTTCTTAGGATCTATTTTATCGGGCATGTTGTTAACGCATTCGATCCCATTGTACTCGCTTGGGTACAAAAATGGTACAGATAACCCATTCGATCCCATGTGATTGGGATTAATATTATAAATGGTTCTTGAATAAGCTATAATACAAAAGTTTTTTATACTCTCGCAACAAATGTTGCTAAAGAGAGTATTATAGTTTTGTTCACATAACGGTTGTTTGTAACACCCAAAACTAAAAGAGTTAGATATAGGGTTATATATACCAAAGTGATCAGGGTGAAGAGTGGAGCTCAAATCCGAATGTCTGTCTGTCCGTCCGTCCGTCCGTCCGTCTGTGCAAGCTGTAACTTGAGTAAAAATTAGGATAACTTGATGAAACTTGGCACACTTATTTCTTGGCACCATAGAAAGGTTGCTTTCGAAAATGAGCAAAATCGGACCACTGCCACGCCCACAAAATGGCGAAAACCGAAAACACATAAAGTGCCATAACTAAGCCATAAATAAAGCTATGGAAATAAAATTTGGTATGAAGGATCGTACTATGAAGGGGCATATTTGGATGTAATTTTTTTGGGGAAGTGGGCATGGCCCCGCCCCCTACTAAGTTTTTTGTACATATCTCGCAAACCAATAGAGCTATATAAACCAAACTTTCTTCAGTCATTTTTTTTAGCCACTGTCTAATACAGTCCAAAAATGAAAGAAATCGGATGATAACCACGCCCACCTCCCATACAAAAGTTAGGTTGAAAATTTCGAAGAGTGGGTTAACTCACTAACGAAAAACGTCAGAAACACTAAATTTTACATAGGAAATGGCAGATGGAAGTTGCACTCAAATTTTTTTACAAAATGGAAAATGGGCGTGGCGTCGCCCACTTATGGGTCAAAAACCATATCTCAGGAACTACTCGGCCGATTTCAATGAAACTTTGTTTGTAACAGTTTCCTTACATCCCAATGATATGTTGTGAAAATAGGCCAAATCGCTTCACAACCACGCCTACTTCCTATATACCAGAACTTTGAAGACGATCTGAATCGTATACTTTACAGTATATAAAGGAAGCACTAGTGAAGATATCGGTGCAGAACTTTGCACAAATACTATGTTTATAGTGTGGCAGCCCCATTCTAAAAATCGCCGAAATCGGACCATAGGTTTTTAAGGCCCCATATATCGAACACGAGGACCTCGATGCTTCTAACCTAATATTATGGTTTCCAACTTTCAATGGACTTTATACAATATATATGACGAATATGTGGGTCAAATTGTGTATTATATAATATAAATAAAGTTAAATAAATAAATTGCGAGAGTATAAAATGTTCGGTTACACCCGAACTTAGCCCTTCCTTACTTGTTTTTAAAAAATTGTATTCCGGTTTGGGATATCAACGAAATTCTTTATTCCTGTGAAAGTACATTCGATGTCATTAAGTCTGCAACTCGATTTATTTTGCATGGCCACCACGGACACGGTTGCAGAAGTCCAGACCCTGAACCAAATTTTCGACGGTTTTCAAGCATAAATCGACCATTGAATGGTTGCGATTCCCATTCACAGTAACGTGCCGGTCTTGATCATCACGCCAGAAGTACGGCCCAATGACAAACCGTAATTTTTTCGGGATGTAATGGTGACTCATGAAGTACGTGTGGATTTCTGTTTGACCAATAACGCATATTATGCTTATTGACGAAACCATTAAGCCAGAAATGTGCCTCATCGCTGAAAAAGATTTTTCGATGAAAATCCGGACAATTTTCAAGTTGTTGCTCAACACATTTCTCGAACATACGACGATTCAAACGGCTTCAGTTCTTGCGTCAATTTGACCTTGTAAGGATATAGGCCAAGATCTTTACGCAAATTTCGAGAACGACGTCATAGAGATGGCCAACGCTTGAGAACGACATGTGAGAGACTGCGCTAGCGGTAGCAATATTCTCGAGACTACGCGTACTTCTTTGTCTCACTGACACGAGAACATTTTTTACTGTGCCTGGGGATTCAAATTTCTAATTGTTGATCTGACAGGATGATTATGACGACCATAAATTAGACGTAGCGCTCTTAAAGTTGAGGCCACTGACTCCAAATTTCGGTAGTAAATTTTAATAATTTCGACTCATTGTTGGATAGTATATCTTTCCATGATGAAATGGCAAAGCGTCTCGTTTGAAAACCCCTTTACAAGGTCTTTCACATTTTCCTAAGTTTTTGATATTATTTTAATAAGACTAAGAAGAATATAATATTTATTTCTTTTTTTATTTCGAAATTAGAACAAAACTTTGTATGAAAGAAATATGAGGGTATTTAGGTATAAGTCATTTTAATTTGTAATTTATATATAACTTTCTATCTAAGAGCATGTTACTTCTTTAGAAGGTTTCATCATTCATCACGATTCTTATTTTTAATGAATTTGTGGATTACGAGGATTTTTTGATAATTTATCATATAGTCATATATATATAAAGTACATAGTCTTCAATTTCAAGCTATAACTTCTGTTTGCTCATAATTTGTTTGTTCATTATTTGAGTAATTTTCATAACGTTTGAATTGCTGACGGATGTTAAATTGAAGATAGTGAATTCAACACGAAATCAGGAATAATACAACATGGCCTGACCTGAACTTCGTTTTTAATATTCAACAAAATTTAGATAACTAAAGATTATTAGAAGCTTTACTCTTTGGTTATTCTCCCTTGAGACTCGGTCAAACTTTGTTTCTTAATTTAATTTATATTAGAAGCTGAGAATGACAAGGACGTTGTTAAAAAGAAATAGCTCAGATAGCTCTCCACAATTTTTTTTTTTGAAGACTTTACAGAAATTATAAAATTTTCTCTAAAAATTAGCAAGTTGTTTAATGAACCATCTAGTTAATCATTTACCGCCAATGTAAAACTATTTAAAAATAAAAAAAAAATCCAGGAAATATGTATTTGTTTCTTCTTAAAATATTACCCATTAAATGCTTCGATAGTTTAAGTGCGATTTATTAAAATTTAAAATTTAATCACTCATAAAGTTAATTTCACTACACTCGCCATCACTACATTACTCTCCTCTGTCGCTGCTGTCAATAACAACAACAAATAAATGTAAATGGCAGCTGAGTCCTGTCAACCAACTGACAGCTGTATGACATAAACCACGATGCGCACATCAATCAGGCCAACAACGTATCATCTGTTTGACGGCGCCACCGGGGCAAAGATAACAACAGACACGCAGATAGCATAAGCGTCAGAGCGTGAAATGAAGCGACACAGACAGGCAAATATAAATTCAGTTGACAGCAGCTCTAGATACCTTTACACACAAAACGCCTTTGGCAACCGCAGACAGTTCAAGATTCTTTAGAAATTCACCACAGACCACCTTTACTATTTGATATGACACAAAAGCCATCATTTAAATATTCTTTTGTCTCTTCTCTCTACTTACAGGTAAAGCATTATAACTGTTAATATAGAGCAAACGTAGCAGCAGCAACAACAACAACAAGCACAGCAAATAAGGCACACATCACGACTGCCAAAACCGCTGCCCTCTCTAGCACTACATCATCGCGCAGCACCAAGCACCCATACATACATACCGTTGAGCACTCGCACACCCGAGCACGCCAGCACTTCATTGAGCACAACAAAATGCGAAGTTGCCATTTAATTGCGCTGTCGATTGGCGTCTGTGTGGCAGCACTGGCGCTTATACCAGCCACCGTGTGCGCCACGACAGAGGTACAGGAGACGCCATTGGCGTTGCCCGTCGCCGAACAGACACAACCGACCACGGCTACACCGGGTGAAATTTGGGAGGAGGACGATCATGAGATTTTGATACGCAACGAACGTGGCACAAAGAGCGATGGTAAGTTGACGGCAAAAGAAGTAATGAAATTAAATTAATTTATGAATAGTTTTAAGAAGGGGTTCCAGTATACAAAGTTGAATTAAACTAAAAGGTAAGGACATTAATTCTTACCTAGTAAGGATCGATATCAGAAGCTTCCAAAAATCTGTAACTATTTAATTTTGATACCGAAAAAGTCCTTGAATTTGTTAGTCAAGGAGTCTAACTCGAAATATTCCAATGCCCATCAAATCGAACTGCGAAAATGACTTGGAGAACAGGGGTCAATCACTAAATGTGATAACTAGAGAGTAAAGAGTCTTGCTGATTGCAAGAAACTCATTATATACTATGATTGATCTCGAGCCAAAAGGTTATTGAGACCGCTCTATTACTGACGGTCTCCCTGAGTTCATGGGATGCCCAGCTGTGGAATGATAAGCCTCCAGTTGACAACGAAGTTCTCATCAGAATATTTATCTCCCTGAAGAAGACTACACATCCAAGCAGTAGATTTATTAATCCTTAATAGCAGTCACATCCGAGCTCCACTCTGTCATTCATGAAGGCAATACTTTTCTCCTTCAGCAACTCTGATCCAGCATCTACGCCATGAGCAATCTAGTGAACTGAAGTTTTTAAGAATTTTAGAGTATCATCTACACTTAGAATCGTTCAATTGTTAAGCTTTTCCGGATTTCCAAAATGGTGTTATTGTTGGCTTCTAGTCCACGTAGTCCACCTGTTTAGACCCTATAAAATTATAGATTTGACTATGGTTTCATAAAGCGAAATACCTTTTTTTTCTGATATCTCATCGATGGTTTTTTTACACTCTCCACGAAAATGTGCTATATGTGACCTGGTCTACGAAAAGGGAGCTAACGTGCGAAAACTTTTTGACTTTTTGGATTCTATCACGTGAAAAAGCATCTCATCTTCCATCCGAATCAACTAAAAAGTGAAAATTGATTTTTTGACACCTAAGCCCCCTTTCCGTAGACCAGGTCACATATATTATACGTCATATATTCGTCAACTTATCGGCAACGAATAAGTATAATTGCAGTACAGAGACTGCATGCCCTCATAATTTAGGTTAGGTTGGTCTGGTAGGCATGCGGGCCACGCATAGACCAGTTATGGTCCTTTACGATACTAGATGAAGTCCCGTCACGTATTCCCTGCGAATTCCTTTAAGGCGAATTTTGAGAGATAATGAGGCCTCACTCCACCTCCACCAACTTATCGTACTGCGAGACCTGAAACGCTGTCTCGCTAACGCAGGACAAACGCACAAGAGATGCTCCACTGTTTCCTTGGTGCCCCGCTCTTGACATTTCCTGCATTCCTCCCGATCTGAGAGTTCCATCTTATAAGCGTGTACCGCTACGAGGCTGTGACCAGTAAGAATGCTAACCATGGTCCTACTGCCCTTTCTATCGAGCCCTCATCATTTATCAAATATAATTTATTCAAGTTCTAAATGACATTCTAATTTTCTACTAATATACATACACACGCTGTAGCATCTTCGACAACGATTACTTAAGCTTAAATTTCCTCCTGCCACACACAACTAAATAATTAACGGAGCACATATTATTGATATCTACTTTTAGGCGCGGAGGCTTATTTTATTATAATCTCACTTTGTAGCGCTCTCTACTTCCTGAAGCATCACTTTAGTTGCTACGAAATTAATACCGTTATACCCTACTCTCTTCTATTCTGTCTTATTTTAAGCACGAAAGATTGATTATAATGAAGTGACCTTGCTAATAACAAAAAGCCTCTACGTTCCTCCAACTTCTCTGACTATTGGATATACAACATCATTACTCTCTCATTTTTTATTATTTCCTCCTTCTTTTTTCACTTTTTTCATTCTTTTTTGATAGATTTTGCGTTCGCTAACGACACTCAAATTGTAATTTGATTAATCGCGCTTATTTTAATGGCTGTCAGTTGTCGTTTTAATTACGAATTAATTTAATTGAGTTTTTTTTTGTTTGGTGTAGTTTGCTGGCAACACTCTCAATGGTTTTACGATTATTAGCTTACGTGTTTAAATTGTGTTCACAGCGCATTTATTTGTGTGAAATGAAAATGCTTAACGACCTAACATAACATTTCCATTATATAATTAAGATAAAAATTACATTTTAATTTTGTGCATTTTAGGCGTGAGAGCGAACATAGCGGCATTTTGATTTGTTTTTCATACTAGGTTGTCTATTTATGCTAAATAAATGTATGCAATTAATTTTTCGAATCCTTTTTTCGATAGAAAAAAGCAAAGAACTTAGATAGTCATAAATTCATTGCCAACTACACTCATAATGTCTTGGAAAACAAAAATTCGAGTCAGTGGTATACTATGGATAATTTATAACACCGATATGTTATCGAAAGAAAAGTTGCGTAGAAGCAATGTTTATGTATTCGAAGGTATTTCGGTTCAACAATTATTGTAATCTTTAAATCATGAGGTAATTTAAAAATTTCTAATACTCTATTGGTATTGGTTGATAAGCTCATCCAGAGTTAACCCAGCTACTAGTCCTAATTTATTAATATATTTCTCTGTTTAAAGAATATCTATGCAAATCCTAATTTTCCCGGATTATGAGCCTACTTAGATTCTTCTTATGTAATTTTATTGATACACCTTGTTGAATATATCCTTGGCCAATACCCATTGGAAGCAAACTCATGATAGTGGAAAAAATAGATAGATATATATATGTATATATATGTATATATGAAAAACCAGTAGACTAAAAGTAGACATTTTCTCAACAGTAATACCTATGCTATACGAGAACAAAATGTGCTCTACAAGATTGAAAATTTTTCGAAGTGGGCAATATATTATGCTTATTGGTTTATGCTACATGAGTTACCTTTAAAATACAAACTAAGACTATATTTTAAAGTATTCGAGCTAGGCCCAGAGTTATCATCAGCTTTTAGAGCTACAGCTCCTTGCTAGCTCTGACCTTCTGCACATGTGACATCCAGACATCCTCGTCCTTTGCGGTTTCTTCCCAATTTTTTATATCAAGCTTATTCATGTCTTCTTCAAGTATGTCAATTCATCTTGATCGTGGTCTTCCCCTTGCTTTAGTGGTGATGGGCTGTGGTAATTACAATTTACTTCTGCGCTATCTTTTTGTACATTCTCGTTACTTGGCCGAACCATTTTAGTCGTTATACCTTTTATGAGTTGGTCTAGCTTCACCTTATATTCCACTCCAACTTGCGTATGACCTTTGGCCGCTTGTATTCATCTTCTATACTCGGGCTTGTTGAGTTCGAAGCTCAAGTAAGTAAAGGTTGTCAGAGTTTTGAATGCGTATTCGTAAATAATCAACTCCAGAGTAAAATAACAGGAATAAAAAATTTCCTCTGGTTTAATTAACATCAACTTCTAATTTTAACCAAATCGTGTCACTGATTCAATTTTTAGAGATATATCGACATTAGCGCCACCTATCGTCCTACAATTTGGGATTTAGTATTGCTGATATAAATTTGTCGAATAATTTCGGAACTCGCTGTGGAAAAATCTTTTTATAACTTGCAAGCATATAATAATATCGTTGCTTGCCAAAAACTCCAGTTAATGGTTTTATGTTAAAAAGCATCCTCAAAAACAGTATTTTTAAGAGGTTACATGGGTTTTGACGGGTAAAAAAGGTCTATTTACAATTTTTTTATGTAAAAAAATATTTATTTAATTCAAACTTTTTTCTGTCTTCTAGATACATATTTGAAGAATAATTTCTGAAATTTTCAAAAAAAAAAAAAATTAAAACCTTTCCATTGTGACGTCATTTCCGGTGACTCCTCGGAAAAGGGTGCGTCCGCGTTGTCAGCATAACTCCTGACAGGATCATCTAAAATGAAAAAAAAAAAAACAAAAATAAGCGTTTTAGTTAAGTCCATAAGCTCGTGCTTGAACGAAGGAGAGACAAAAAAAGTAAAAATTGGAATTTTTGCAGACATTTTTCCATAAAAATAAAAATTTCGGTGAAATTTGCTTGACATTTTTTTTTTTAAATAGTTGTAATTATAAAATCCTTCGTCCAAACACGAGTAAATTGTTTCTCAAACATCTGTGCAAAATTTAATCAAGATCGATTGAGTAGTTTTCAAGAACATTTGACAACCGACTTTGAAAAGACGGTTCCGAGAAAAACGCATTAAAAGTTTTGAGTAACACCTTCCAAAGACTGTATCTCCGAAACTATTAATCGAATCGCCTTAAAAATTTAGGATAATATTCTTGAGATATTGTAGACATAATAAATAAATAGATTTTTTGAACCCATGTAACCCCTTAAGGGATGTTAAAAGATGATTTTTTAATGGATAAGTTCGCTGATCGGAAGTTGAAGCCTGACAACGATCGCACAATCAATCTAAGTTAATTTCACTATTTCTTATCCGGCTCACTCAATTGAGGGAGTTAGTTTTCTGAAGAAATTCCCTTTCGAGGGAATCATGTTTGTTGGTTCTGCTTTATAAGAAAAAGTTTAGTTGCATAATTTTCTCAGAGCACTCCTTGAACTTCATTAAAATTATACGTAACGGTATATTTCACATACATGAATCTTTAATTATCTATCTCCCTAAATGTATTGTATATTTTCTCTTATCCAGGTCTCTCCTGTCGTTATGGCAAAAATCCATGGACTGAATGCGACCAGAAGACCAACACACGCTCACGAACGTTGACATTGAAGAAGGGCGATCCGGCATGCGATCAAACGCGAACCATACAAAAGAAATGCAAAAAAGGTAAGTGCAAATGGAAATCATAAAAAAATTTACAATAAAAACAATATGAATTTTTAAAATTTACTATGGAAAATGGCGCTTGCATATTAAAATTGGCGAGATTAACAACATTTACGCCTAAATGTAGGCAATAACTTTTTGGGGCAAATGGTTTTTGCCACTTTGCAGTGCAATTGAACAAATGCGATCGGCAACAGCAAAAAGCAAATGTGTCTTACACACACATACAAACTCAAAAGTTATCAGCTGGCACGCCATTACTTGCAGCAACACACATAATTGCTGACTTTGCTGGCTTCGCTGACATTATTGCCGCTGCAATTGCCATTGTGCCATTTTCATTGCTTTTGTTTTTGTTTGTGTGCGCGTGAGAGAGTGCCTTGACGCCATCACCATTAACTTCTCGACAATCTGCACTGCCGAATTACCGACGTCACGACCATCATCATGCGCCATCATTATGCGCCTCGCTGGCGCGTAATTACTTTTTATGATGATTTTTTTTGTGGCACAGCGTGTGGCGAGGCAAGCTGAGAGATTTTGATAGCGCAAAAGTGAGAGAGTATGGGTGCGAGAGCGTGAGAAAGATAGAGTAGACTGACCAGTTATCATGAAACTGTTGACGTGGAAATTAAAGAAGTCAAAATGTACTTTTTCTTGTATGTGTGTGTGTGTCTTCGTGTTTGTTCGTGGGTATTTTTA
Organism: Zeugodacus tau; assembly: GCA_031772095.1. Taxonomy (NCBI): domain Eukaryota; kingdom Metazoa; phylum Arthropoda; class Insecta; order Diptera; family Tephritidae; genus Zeugodacus; species Zeugodacus tau. Next base: position 53,106,623 of record CM062653.1, on the reverse strand, counting down.
TAATCGGCAACGTTGCAGCTGTGCACCGTAAAGCGCATTTACGGAAAATGGGTGAATTTTGCGGATATTAATAGTTAATTCAGAATTGCAAATAACTGTGAAATGGTGGCAAGCATCAGCAATGCTGTTAAGATAAACGGTGTTGAAGGAAAGGCCATTAACTTCATAACTTCTTGGTTATTCAACTTCAATACTGCCAAATTGTTTTTGTAAGTCCGTTTAAATACTCGCTCTAATAGACAGTGTTGCATATTCGCTAATATGTACTATATAACCATTTGTTCCCCAATTAAAATAATGGCTGATTTTTAGCCATCAAGATTGAAGTCGTCTTCGAAAAATTGATGGAATTTTGAGAAGTTTCTTTCTGTTATTTATACATTTCGAAATAGAAAAGATCTGCTTATATTATAAATAAGATTTCTTCTACATCTTTAGTCTTTTGCTCAAGTGTTATGTGAACCTACTAAAGCTACTCGACTCTTTGATGGCATATTCAGTTATATTTCGATTTATTTTAAAAACAACTAAATCATTAAAGAGGTTAATATGGCTTTGGTTTGTTAATTACCTATAATGTCTTACAACTACATACCAGAAACTCCCATACAAGACATCTGCTATCAATCATCTTCCATTATAAAGTTACATTCCATTTCGAAGTCACAGTTTTCTTACAAAACTTTTTTAAATACTTTTATAGAAAATATTACTCAGGGAACCGACACCATGGAATAGTAGATTCCACCAAAGTGCAAATTTTACTTGATTACAAAAAGGTCAAACGTTTTTTTAGAGGAACCCAATTGGGATTTATTGTAAAGTTGTATTTGCTGATCCTCAAAAATTTTAGGGAGCATATAATAGAATACCATAGACGCTAGATACAATAGATAGTGGGTTCCACTTCTTTTGTACCAACTATTGTGAAAACAATCAATGTGTGGCGTCGTTAAAGTAAACGACTAGTGGCAGATATATATCCTATGTCTTCAAGACCCTTCCATAAGCTTATCTTTTTTCATAAAATAGTTTCGAAGTTAGTGAACACTTTCAATTTACCAATCTGTACTTAGTGGTCCTAGCGATCATTTTGTAATTTCGGTAAACAAAGGATGACTCATTTCGATGTTCCCTACTCTTTTAAAGAAAGAATCACAGAAAATACAAATTTAATGATGAATGTTTAATATCATTCGAAAGAACATTCTTTGGTATTTAATTTTTAAAGGTTATCTCCTTAAAATTTTGGCCGTGGCTACGTTTCAGATGGTCCCATTCGTTGAGTCCAATTTTTGCTGACTCTTTCGCGCATTTCGACTGGTAACTGGCGAAAGATACGCGTGATGTTTTGCTCCAAGGCCTGAATCAAAGCCGGATTGTCCGCACAGACTTAAGACTTCACATATCCCCACAGGAAAAAGTCTAACGATGTGATATCACACGATCTTGATGGCCAAACGACCGGCCCAAAATTTAAATTATCTGCTCACCGTAGTATTCTCTCAATAAATAGAGATAAATAAATATAACATATAAATAAATATTAACATAGTATTTGTGCAAAGTTCTGCATCGATATCTTCACTAGTGCTTACTTATATATTGTAAAGTAAGCGACTCAGATATTCTTCATAGTTCTGGTATATAGGAAGTAGGCGTGGTTGTGAAGCGATTCGGCCTATTTTCACAACATACAATTGGGATGTAAGGAAACTATTACAAACCAAGTTTCATTGAAATCGGTCGAGTAGTTCCTGAGATATGGTTTTTGACCCATAAGTGGGCGACGTCACGCCCATTTTCCATTTTGTAAAAAAATCTGAGTGTAGCTTCCATCTGCCATTTCCTATGTGAAATTTAGTGTTTCTGACGTTTTTCGTTAGTGAGTTAACCCACTTTCAGTAATTTTCAACCTAACCTTTGTATGGGAGGGGGGCGTGGTTATTATCCGATTTCTGTAATTTTTGGACTGTATAAGGAAACGGCTAAAAGAAACGACTGCAGAAAGTTTGGTTTATATAGCTTTATTGGTTTGCAAGATATGTACAAAAAACATATTTGGGGGCGGGGTCACGCCCACTTTTCCAAAAAAAATTACATTCAAATGTGCCCCTTTCTAATGCGATCCTATGTTCCAAATTTTATTTTTATAACTTTATTTATGGCTTAGTTATAGCTCTTTATGTGTTTTTGGTTATCGCCATTTTGTGGGCGTGGCAGTGGTCCGATTCCGCCCATCTTCGAACTTAACCTTCTTATGGTGCCAAGAAACACGTGTTCCAAGTTTCATTAAGATATCTCAATTTTTACTCAAGTTACAGCTTGCACGGACGGACAGACGGACAGACGGACGGACGGACAGACAGACATCCGGATTTGAACTTTACTCGTCACCCTGATCACTTTGGTATATATAACCCTATATCTAACTCGTTTAGTTTTAGGACTTACAAACAACCGTTATGTGGACAAAACTATTATACTCTCTTTAGCAACTTTTGTTGCGAGAGTATAAAAATACCTCTACTTGGATCACCCGTTAAAGCACTGTACAATAGTCAGCTGGACTAAACTATTTTTTCGAAAGATTGAGGCATAAGTAAAATAGTACATTCTCTGTTTTTCGAAGTTAGATTCGAAATATCGGTTTTATCAAATATAAGCCAAACTGAGGAAATGTTTCAATGAGGGCTTAAATCTTGCGTATGATGTATGTAAATCCTGTGAAAAGTACATTGTTTATAAGATGGAGAGTTAAGTATACGACATGTCCTACATATATAAACTTCACTGAACTTCTAAATGATAACTTATAAGTGGCAGCTACTCTTCCGACTTCTAACCTCGATCTCCATGTCCAATTGTAGTTCGATAACGGTACTACAACTCTTTCGTCTCCTTTCCAATATTAAAATCGCAAACAATAACGCTCGTTCGCAGCATTTTTCTTCACTTATCGCCACAAATAACCTCACTTTATGGCTCAAAGTTAACTGTAACACTCATCCACAGCGGAAGCGGAAATGTGACTCCATTCGAGTGACAGTGCGCAGCGCGTCCAAGCATTTATGACGAAACAATCGGATATTAAAGGATAATTGCAATGAACTCTGATCGCTTCCTATCACTACACTTTGCGCACGACATAAAGAAAAAATAACTACAACAACAACAATGAATGTTGCAACCAAATACTACCGCACAAAGCAATTTTACAGCTCATTTTATGTGCCGTTGAACTGTAATTTTTCCGAAATTTTTGCTTTTTTTGTTTTTTGTTTTTTTGCAGTCAGCAAATTTTCCGCTGACATGCGAACAATCGCTTAGCCATCAAATGCGCGGAAGAACTATACAATAGATAGGAGCAGATGTGGGGTGTGTGTTTGTATATGGTTGAGAGTGTGTGTGAGTGCCTGCTTTGTGCTTCGCAACCGCCAATTTTTGCTCTGCTGCCACACATTTTTGCACGCCTTGTTGCACATTTTCACATGTGATTGCAACATGCATTAGATAGTCACTCGTGCGCGTACACTCACAGACACACACATATGCACAACAAAAGCTTACACATTTTGCGCTGATTTTTCCCATCTTCCATTCGCATTTGTTATTCTCTGCCGTGCTATTATTGCCTTCACTGATTGTGCAGCACATTCTCCATCACACACATACATCCGTACAATAGTTAACGGTACTTGTGTAATCACACAGTCAGCGCTCTTGTAAGCTTTTAACATTGTTACCGTTGTTATTGATTTCACTGTTAGTAACGGTTTTCTGCAATTTTTCTGCGCTTCATTTCTCGCAATTTTCTTTATTTTTCTCGATTTTTTTTACTTTTTCCTTATTTTCCTTTAATTTTTTTCCTTATTTTTTTTAATTTTTCTCTATTTTATTTTTCTTTTCCATTTCCATCATTATATCCTCGCGCATTGTGCAACTCACGCGAATTCGTTCATTCTTACATTGAGTTGCACTTTTCGTGTTTCCTGTTTGGTTTCTTCTGCGTCTTCCACTTCTTTTCTACACGACGTGTTTTTCTGTGCTGTCACTCTGTTCATTTCCTCTGCAGTTGCATTCTCACTCCTCACTCGCTCTCCAGCGCGCTTTTGCGCCTGTGGAAGTGCAATGCTAACGAACTTTCAAGCTTTGTTAGTTTGCTGACATACTTTCAGGCGCATTTTAAGCGTATTTTTTGCTTGTTTTTGTTATTTTTTATATATTTTTTCGCTGACAATGGTAAAATTATAAAATTACTTAAACGCTGAGTTTTAAAAAGCAAAGTTTGATTGAAAGAAATTTTGTGGAGGAAACTTTTAAGGCACCACCCATTATGTGAATCGACATGAAATGTTACAAAGCACAATAAAGTTATGTGATCCAAAGCGAAGAACTCATTTGAACATATTACACGATTTATTGAAAAAAAATTCTCGAAGAAAATTTTTTATAAAATTTCTAAGCAATTTGGCACACGAAATTGCTCAATTTTATTCTAAAGTTTCCACATTTTCCTTATGTTCTCGAAGCTTCTTTTAAAGCTTCCAATAACTTCGATCCCAGATCAAGTGTGATCGCATTTCTCTCAGTTTGAAGAAAGCAGTCGGCTTTAGTATTGCTTATATAAATGAAAACGTTTGAGTCGACATCGTACACTCCGAGGCTCTAAGAACGATTGATTTCTTTCAGCTATTACTTAAAAAGTTCTGATTCTGGCTTTCATATTTTGATTGGCTTTCTCTAAACGAATATGCTGGAAAAGAGCGGTAAAGTTGATTGTAAAGTCTAGAGAAATGAACTTTATATAATGAAAAAGCTTTTGTAAAAAGCTCTTTTCCGAGAAAGCTTCCAGTTTTTGAGTTCAAACTAGCAAATAACTACATAAATCTGAAAGAAGTGTAACAGGTACTTATGAACTTTTGAAAAGCTCTATTAAAATTATTTTGATTTGTCTCATTAAAATGTACCATTTTATGGTCTCATAAAACCACGCGTTGAACTTCACTATATCAATATCATTCAGTGCTTGGTAACGACGCTTATTTTTTTAAAACACTTGATAGAAATTTGTCCAGGAGAGTATCCTCAAAGATCACTACTTTTCGAAATGTGAACGAAACAAACATTTTTCTCGAACAGACCCTATATTTAATTGCAATATTATTATTGTATTAGTAACTTTCATATCTTTCTTGTTTACTCAGTTCATGTAGTCATCTCGATTCCAATTTTTTTACTCGCTTTTATGAGGATTGAGTGGCCGCGCGGAACCATCGAAAAGCTAGTGCTGCAAGTTCTTTCACGAAGAAATTTAATTGAAGACTTTACTGTTGTGAAATTGAAATGGAAATTGAAGATACTAGGAGATACTAGCTTTAGGAACTTTAGGTTTAGCTCATAAAGGTAGTCTCTAGAGATAAAGTTCCTAACTGGTTATTATTCGATTAGAACCCGTGCGGTAAGATTAGAAATGTATCTTTATATGAGACTTTTAGAAGACCAAAGTTGGAACTTCTGGTTCTAACTGATTTATACTGTCCTGGCCTATCTGGTATCGATATCAATAACCAATGATGATTTGTGATAGACTTCAAAGATTTTGTCCTTTTATTTCATTATCGGATTTTTATTTTGGTTTTACAAAGGACAGTCGAAGTATGATCTACTGGTCAGAGATCAGCCAGTATACCTAACCTCAACTAAGACTAATCCCATAGCTATAATTACCAAAATTTATAAATTAATTTCATTTGGATATTTATAATCAAAAGACTATCCACTGTTATGAGCTATATTACTGGGCAGACTTTTTTCTATACGCCACACACTATCAAATTATATTCCCAGCGTAAGTTATAATTGAGGATGATGCTGAGATACTTCACTTAAATAATAATGGGTTTAAATAGAGCTTAAGGGGCTATACCAGTGTAACCCATGAATTATGCGATTTTTTTTTTTAAAGAAAGTACTCTATCGAATGTTTCGATTTTTTTTTTGGACATAATTAGGTATATTTTCGGCTATATTTTAAGATTTTTTTACAAAAAGATTGAAAAATAACTGCCTTCGGAGGTTCCCCATTCTGAAACTAAAAACATTCAATAACGTTATTATAGTTGAAGATATTTCCTAAACAATGACCTACAATTTTTGAAACATATCAAAAATGAACAAAATAGCGTAGTTCTGAAAAAAATTTCGTTTTTTTTTAGGTAAAAAAATTGTAGTTTTTTTAATACCGAATTGTCAATTTTCAAGAAATCAAAAACATTTCAAGGATACTTAGTTTAAATTTGAAGTCGATCGATCAATTTCTCGTTGAGTTATGATGTCAGCAATTATGAAAAAGTTTCGACTACAGAGATAGGGATGCAAACGATGTATCGATGTTTTTGAAACATCGATATTTTCGTCAAAAAGCATCGATTTCAGCCATCGATGTCTCGAATCTAAAAACGTCGATGCATCGATGTCACTTTCAACGATGTTTTATGTCGATGTTTTATAAAAAAATTTTACTTCACACCTTCACACTTCTCACACCCTCTATTTGGATACGCTTTATTACATTGGAATTCGATTTTTGTAAAATACGGAGAATTCGTTAAGTGAATGTACGCTTCGACAATACTGCGGTTACTTTTATGATTTATTTTGACAATTTAATTCTGGCGTAGGCTACTGCGTTAGATCAGAGATTCAAATTACTGCATTTCAAAGATACTATGGCTAAAAGAAATACTTTCTTTTGTTTCAAAAAAAAATTCAAAGAATCGCGCTGATACAACGGAATCTTCGGATGAGTGTGAAACAGAATACTCGTTTGATATTTGGAACCAGAATAAACATTTGGTCCACCAAAAGGTGAAATGTAAGCTGTCAAATTTATCTAAAATTACAGGGACGGAAGGTTGAAGAGAAAATGTATCTCGGCTGTTACCCCTACCAATCAGATGCCAATAATGTTTGGGTTGATATGAATACTGTGTTTCGGGAGTTGTATAAATAGGCTTATTAATATTAATATATGGCTACAATGCCACTTCAGTGCCGAGTAAACGACCGTTTTCTAAACCCAGGGCAACTATCACGCAGAAGTAAAATCAAAAAGAAATGACAATGAAAAAACTTTCCATGTCGTTGTTTTGAAATTCTGTTATTTATTGAGAAAAAACTTTAACAGACATATAATGCTAAGTGAAATAAAATGTATCAACTTAAGACGTACTACATTTAATTTATTTATACTTCTGCTTCTTTTTCTTTGCTTTTCAAAGCTAAATTTAAAATAAGTTAAAAAAGTTGAAAAATACATCGATGTTTTAATGGCCGATGTTTTTGATTTCGATGGGTTTTGAAGAAACATCGATACATCGAACCATCGATGTTTCATTTCACGATGTTTGCATCCCTATACAGAGGTCGCTCTATAGAACACTTCCATTCAAAAACTATTCAAGATACGAGCTTGCCGCTTTCACAGAATACATTTTGAAAGTATAAACTATGGAATAAGCAAAAATTAAAAAAAAATCGATTTTTTGAAAATGCCACACTGGTATAGCCCCTTAATAAAATCATTTAAATTCTTTGTGGAAGACACTTCAAACACTAACTAATACATGAATTTCCCTTATTTTATTTCTCCATATTGTATAAATATTACATATCTCCCAGCTATAAAGCCCTCAAACATTTTGGTTCCATAATCGCCAGGTGCAAGCGTTATTTCACTCTTTTTCCTGATTTATTTTGAATGAAAAGCAAAGAATTGAACTCAACTCATGCAGGTATTAAAATTAAAGGCTTAACAATAAATTGCCTTAATTGGGATGTGGAGTCTCCTGGTAGATATGAATATATAGGTTGTTGTGTTTGTGCTGACTTCATATCTGCAGCGCTGCATTCATTAAGCCACTGCAGCACACACACATCTACATATAGACATTCACAAATTTCCATAATTACTTTCGGCTACATGTTCGACATAAATTTTTTGGCGATAGTAAAAATACAAAAACAACAAAAAATATATGCAAAAAAGCAATAAATAAAATAAATACTGAAAAATGTTTCGACGCTGATGGGATATGCATGTACTCGTATTTCCCGGTCGTTATATTTGTTACTTTTATTTTAACACTATATTGTTGTTGTTGTATTTGCTGCTGTTGTTGTTGCTTTGTAGCTAGCAAAAATTAACAACCGAAATCCGTGAGATTGAGCTGTAATTTGTGCGCTGCGAACAGAAAATTTACATTTCGCAGCCATAAAAAATTTAACAACTATGAAAAACGTTTTTACTGCAACCACACCGTTATGTTGCGACACAAACACATGCACATAAATTTCCACAGATACACACATACACATGTAAGCTCGTATGTGTGCTTGTAGCCAACGCCGTTATGTTGGTTATGGCTTTAGCACCGCAGTGTCGGGATAACAAGCGCACTGAGCAATGCATGCAGCATAACGGAAATGATGTAATAAAACGGTAAAAAAATGGTAGCGAAAAAATCAGCATTTAAAAATAATATAGCTTCCATGCAGCGCAAGTGGTTGTGCATTGTTGCGGACTGCTCTATATTCGTAACTAGAATTATTTGAATACAAGTCGCAATCAAGTGATTTTTTCTCCCATTTTTTGCATTGCAGGTATGGTTAATTTGCTGGCCAGTTGAGCACATTGCACATATTTTTAAAGAATACCTATCTCTGAGTCCTAGAAAAAAATAAAAATATAATGGACGAGAGAGAGAGCGAACGTGAGAGAAATGGGTGTAGCATTCAAAAAAGTGAAATAGAGAGATATAGAAAAGAAAGGATTTTTCAATAGGGACGCTACAAATGTAGACCGATAGTGACAGCAAACGACACCATATTTTCACCATCTCTTTTGACATTTCTCTTCAGTAAGGTTTGCCATTTCATCATAGAAAGATATACGATCCAACAACGAGTCGAAATTATTAAAATTTACAACCAACATTCGGAATCAGTGGACTCAACTTTAAGAGTGCTACGTCCAATTTATGGTCGTCATAATCGTCCCGTCAGATGAACAATTGAACATCTAGTGGAAAAATTTGAATCTACAGACACAGTACAAAATGTGCCATGACAGTGAGACAAAGAAGTACCCGTAGTGTGGAGAATATGGCTCCCGCTATCGGAAGACCCAAATCAGTCCCTCACACATTTTCTTTTGCGAAAATATCTTGGCCTACATCCTTGCAAGATCAAATTGACGCCAGAACTGAAGCCGCTTGACCATCAGAATCGTGAGCTGAGCAACAACTTGGAAATGATCCCGATTTTCATCGAAAAATCATCTTCAGCGTTGAGGCTCATTTCTGGATGAATGGCTTCGTCAATAAGCAAAATATGTATCATTGGTCAGGCAGCAATACACATGTACTCCATGATCACCATTGCATCCCGAAAAAATTACGCTTTGGTGCAGTACTTATTCTGTGATGATCAAGACCGGCACGTTTCTATGAATGGGAATCGTTGCCGTTCAATGATAACGGAATATTTTTGGCCCGGATTGGATGATATGGACTTGGACAATATGTGGTTCCAAAAGGACGGCGCCACAAGCCACACAGCGAATATCACAATCGATTTATTGAAAACCAAGTTTGGTGAACGTGTTATCTCACGAAATGGCCCAGTCAATTGGTCGCCCCGATCGTGCGATTTGACGCCGTTAGACTATTGCCTGTGGGACCACGTCAAGTCTATGGTCAATGCCAACTAGGCAGCGACGATTGATCAACTTCGTACGAATATCGAATGTGAACTTACAGCAGTATTGACCGATTTATGCTTCAAAGCCGTCGAAAATCGGATTAAGCGTCTGGACTTCTGCAAGCGGGCCCGCGGTGGACATGAAAAAGAAATCGTGTTCCATACATAATGGCATCAAATGTACTTTCATAGGAATAAAGAGTTTCATTCATATTCCAAACCGTTTTAGCACTCTTATTGATAAACCCTTTAGTGTGAGAGAGAGTGAGAGAATGACATGTATAAATGTAGTTGATCGTCTATTATATTGTTCCAATCTCCAGGAAATCATTGCAACATATCTCAGGAACTACTCGACATATTTCCAAATTTTGTACATACTATTGCCTTGACTCCTTGATATTACATATTTTCTCCCATATACTTAATATTAGGTTTCTCAAACTTCCGGCTCTATGTATACTGTATACATAAATCGGTTAATATGTGAGATATCTTAACAAAATAAGTGAATATGTATTCTTAGATATATGTAGCTTGGTCGAGAAAATGGTGAAATCGGTCGATTACCCTAATTTCCAAATACTATATATATAAAAAAAAAGTATATTTAATGTTATTCTACTGGACTTTATGTCGAATATATGATTCAAATCGTGTGTTATCTTTATAAAATCTCCTCTAGCCACTTAAATGTGCTCAATGTAGTGATCGGTCTAGATCTTGGTGTAGCCACTATACCATCCCATGATTGACCTTTCCTTTATAAATATGTTTCCCTTCCCTATGCCAAGGTCAAGGACTTTTGACCGGAGCTTGTTTACATTTTGGTCGAAATCATTTTTGGATGGAGTTTTGTTTATATTTTCGGGGTCTCCTGTAGTCATGTTTGACTTGGAATAATATATTTTCAGCGAAAGTAGTGGGATATTAAAATATTGTTCTTAAATACTTATTCGAATTTCGTTGTCAAACGTAGCAGGGAGAGAGATGGATGTCTTGGAGCCGCTATCTGAAAAATTCCGAACTGTTGGATGATTATTCTTGCCCATCTCCAGGTTCTAGACAAGATTAAGCAGTGTAGGAGGAAAAGCTTCCCATAACGAATAGCCTAATTTTAGAGATACTTTTAATAAATATGAATTTAGAGATAAAGAGTGTGGAGGCAAGTCCTGAGAGATCCATAATTCACTTCAAGCTGCGTGAACTTTGGATTTGGGTGAGGTTTTGTAATTAGATAATGTTTTCAAAAAAGGTATATTTCTGCTAAATTTTTCTATAAATTATGCCATAGTCCATAAATGTCAGTTCTTCGTTTATTTCACAAGTTTGAAAAGGCAAGTGGAGTCTCCACACATAATCTCTCCAGGTTGAGAAACGGAACTTATATATTCTGCTAACTTACCATTTGTGGATGATCGAAGCTTTTACCAATATTTAAAGTGCTTAAAACCAAAATCAACCATTTAAGTTTACATATATACACATGTACATTGGGGTATATACCGTTATATATGTTCACGTATGCATGTAAGCAGCTACTGAATCGTGCGTTGATTGGTTTTTTTTGGTTGACGTTAATTGTCCTTGTGGTCTTGATGGTAATTGCAAGAGAATAACATGATTTCCCCACTTTACACAAGCACACACACACGCAAAGCTTATCTTCTTCGAATTCGGTGTAGTGGAATATGAATTTAATTCTTTTGCCAACTATCATGGTGTTTTAACCAGGAAATGCACTCACCACATACACATATTTACGCGTATGAGTACATAGAGTTGCCACATATCCATAAATATAAATTGGTTCAATGGCGCGGTGTGTGTGTGTGTGTGTGCGTCTGTCTTATCTCGTTTGTCTGCATTAACATAAAAATTGCATTGAGCCAGCGGCAGCCTCGAGCAGCAGCAATAATAAAAACACCAACAAAACAGCAGCAATACGCATGTCCCCCGTAGACATGTGGCAGCAACAAGCGCATACAAGCTGCCAAGTAGCAATGCAGCAAATTGCAATGGCAGCAACGCGCGTGAACAAACTGATATGTTTTCGGTGTCCAATTGGCTGACCGGCACTCAAATGGATGGACAGTTGGACAGAGCAACAGACAGGTTGTTTGTAGGTACATACATACATATATATTTGTTTGTGTGTATATAAATGCAGATAAATGTTGCACACATATGTATGAAACAGTCGCTTAACAGCCACAACAACACATTAAATACACAATAAGCTTGCGTTCGTACAATAAAAACAATAACAACAAAAATATATGTATATATTATATATATATATATCTTTATATATCAAGGTATACCTCAAGCCCACAATTCCTTTCTTTTTTTACCACATTTTATAACTTACCCACATGGGCGTGGCACGCACATTAACCACAGTCGGCCTGCTGTATACATTGTCTCTACTGTTTGTTTGTATGCCAGCTATAGCTCATTCATGCCACATATGCCTAGCCAACACTCATGCCATTCACTGTCACTGATAACGTTGCTCAGCGACACAGATTGTAAAATGTAAATTGGCAGGATTTCGTTTAAATTTTATTGCCAAAACTGCCATCACATAGTTACAGTATATATACGAAGGCAAAAGGCACGAGGTCGGTTAGATATGTTGAAGCAATTGAGCATATTTTTCATGATAATTGTCGTTAGCACCCAGTATGGACTCCTTTTAGCCCGGTAGAGTATTGTGTTTTTTTATTTTTTTAATACCTTTAAAAATATCAGTTTTACACAGTTCCCACACCAGAATGAAAATACTATTCGTCATGGGAGACCACGAAAGATCTATGATCTATCCTCGCTTGAACCGATTAAACTGATGTTATAGTGCTGAATTATAAGTCTGCGATTCCTCAACTTATTTTAGAATTAAAGGTTTGTACGGTTTATCCAACATGAGATCTTTCCATTTCGATGACTCATTTTAGTTACCAATTTAGGCGTTTTCTGCATGAATTCTTTTCAATCGGATCGGTTCTTATGTCTAGAGAACACGTCTATGTTTTAGGACTTCTCAGAAGATGTTCCTATTAGTATAAACTACATATATTTGTCGCTCCGATGCCATAGCACCTAAACATAATGTATCCATAGTAGAATTGAATTCCGGCGATAGTACAAGGCAAAACCAAAGTCACATTAGATGGCGCCATATCGAAAACCCTTTGAAGTCGTCTTTGTGTCTATGCATATCCTTTGCTTTTTATTGGCGAAGCTCCCAGGTTAAGGTATTATCTTCGATCTATATTGACTTTCAATGTTTAAATCACAACAAAAAATGTTATACAAATTTTAGGTTTGACAAAGATGCTGATACAAAGACGTCTTAGATTAGCATCCAAGAACGCTGTTGATCTCCTCTAAAGTAGTATCAAAATCATGAAATCCACATCGACACCAGAATATTCCAGAAGAACTACAGGATGAAGCAGAGGAATCGTTGGAAACTGCAAAGCGGATCAGCTTGCAAGAGAGGGCAAGAGGGCTAGCAATATAATCACCGGTGTGAAATCGTGTGGGCAGTCCGCGGTCCACTTGCGCCAGAGCGCTGGGCACACTGTCTTCGAGTAAGGTCGCAAAACGCTGGAGAACAACCAGCACCTGCGCAGTAACGAGGTCTTTCTGACCCACAGTTGATCGAAAACGATCTACTGTCGAAAACGATCTACTGTCGCTTAGTAAGGCTCATCTCTCCCCGGTCATTGGAGTGCTTACTGGTCATTGCCCAATAGACACACACGAGGCTAGGGATCAAGTCAGACGCTAATTGCCAAAGCTGTTTGGAGGATACCTCTTCGCTATCCTCCAAGCACTTCCTCCTTCAATGTCCAGCATTTGCCATACGTAGGTTAAAGCATCTCGATAGACACATCTTCGGCGAACCTAACGAAGTGGCTGGAATCGACATTTGCGACTAAAGAGTCCAAGAGCTTTGTCGTATCATAAGGGTCTTAGGGATCCATTAGGACTTTTCCAAGTGTCACAATGGTTATCTGTCTAAGTGAGATTCTCTACATCTGCCGAGATCTACCCCTTAACATAACCTAACTTCACAGGATGAAGTAAGTTAGTACTCTTACATTTATTGCTTAGAATGTGCTTTATTTTTCTTAAAATGGACTCAAAATACTTCTGCATACAGTGGAAGGGCTCATTAGAGAAAAAAATCAAGATATATTAGGTCTACAACTTTGCAGCCTCACCGTACGTATCCGAAAGCATTCCATGAGCCTCAGCCACACTTTTCTTGGAATTAAAAAGAAAAGTAAAATTTCCCGCAAATGTCGAGAATTCGTCTCAAAAAGTGACATTTTCAGTTGAGAATAAGTTTGGGATGCAAACAGATCTCTACAAATATTTTGTTTCGTTAATGTTGACACTAGTGTCCAAGATCGATATAAAAATACTCGATTTAATCGACCAGTGCGGCGGAAGTAAAGTTGTAGATCTTTTAAAATGTAACTCAAATATACCCCTCTTGGCTGCACAACTGGTACCTTCTATTGAAAACCCCGTAATATATAATTCAATTGTTACTTATATCTAAGGTCTCATATCTTCAACCCAACCCAAGGCTCTTAGTGTCAAATCAATAGGGTCAAAAACAGAAGATCTGTGGGCTCTAACCGTATAAATAATACATATGTCTGGAAGTACGGCTTAAATACAACTCATAATGTTCAAATTCATCAGTTTGATGGAGAAATATAATCCATGTCTCTGCCAACTATATTCTTATTCAAAGTGGATCTTCCCCCGATGAGCTGTTCAGCACATTTCTTTTTGCTGAGAGAGTCAACCGCTTTAAAGTTCATAGATCGGAATAAATAATGCATTAATTTTAGAAAAGTTGTATAAAAACCTTGAAGTTTCACCGATCAAGCAAGTTGATCTGTTGTGGTATAGAAATCTTCTGCTTCAGACGTTCCTGCTATTTTTTAGTCGACCCTTACTTCGATCATGAAACCACACTTGAGCTCAGCTCTATTCGTTTAAAGAACCCCATTGTGATTATATTTTTTGTTTCTAGTCTATACTTTGTTTTTGTTTTTTGGCATTAAGATTCTCGCCATATGGACTAGTTGGTTGAAATGACTTATATAATTTCTGAAAATACGGTCCTTGGATCCCATTAGTAGCTCTAATTTTTCTGCAAAGAATCTATATGTATGTATGTCGCTGTCGAACCCAAATCTTCTAAAGTTGTTTTAAATTTGGAAAGAATTTGTATCTAGTTGATCTTTGAAAAAACCGGGACACATCAAACTGCACTCGTAATGTAAACATACAAACATCGAATGCACAGACATCCACACGCATATATCGGAGATAACGTTTTAACGGCGACTATAACTCGTTTCCGCTGTGCCCTTCCGGCCTCGCACAGGACATGGACGCAGGCACGCACGCACACACGGACTCACTCACATATGCATCATTAATTTCAGAGCATACTCCTCGTACACTCGGGCTGGGATTTTATTGCTCAGGCAAACATTCAAATATAGGCTTCCGTACTTACACTTGTACATATATATGTGTTCATTTACTTACACAAATGAAACGCATTTTTGTTTATGCGCTCAGTTACGCACACAAGCGCAGAAACACACACTCGCCAGCGCTGCAAGGAAGCAGCCAATTTCGTTGTAACATTGTTGTTCATATGAATTTACGACCATAGTCAAAAACTTGGCTGCCACAAATAGCCAACGGTTTTATATTACCACTTGCCCATTGTTTGCTGAGCTTATTTTACTTTTATTTGTTGTTGTTGTATTTTATGTGTTATTGTGCCTGCAGGTCATTTAAGTAGTCACAAATGGTCTATTTTGCGGTGGTTTATTGCAGATCCTGCACGTTGATAAGCGAGACGGTGTGTATGTAGAGAAGAGAGTGGTCGGCTTTTACATTTGCCCAAACAGCCTGTGGTCAGTTATGGCACAATGTATTCCTGTATTTTTAAGAGCTCTAAATGTGGTCTTAAAACGTTAATTCTGCTAGAAATAGCTGCTTTAAAGCGCACTAAAAAAAAGCTATGAGCGAAATACTGTTAACTGCCAACTTTCAACGAGTTAATTTGTAGTAAAAAGAAGAAATAAATTTATTTTATAGTCGATACAGGGAAGTTGGGTATAATTTAACTTGCATAAATCTTTGGCAAGGTTCTTGGAGGTGATACCGCAGTATATCCTTTCTTTTTAACGTTTATGTTGCGGACGACCTCAGATTGTTAGTTTAGAAATTATGCCTTAAAGCTTTCCAACCTTTTTTACACCAAATTATATTGAGCTCTGCTTCATTTTATGTAAACCGTCATCTTCTCAATGAATAAAAATGTGCTTGCACGGTCTATTTCTATTTAAATTTTTATTACTATTTACAACAACAACATCTTCTTACAAGAAACTTATGATACCAACATCAAATTAACCGACCTCGGACTAAAAATATGTCGTTCCCCGTACGGAAAAGACGCAGAAAATTCAAATTTAATGGGGAATGTTTATTATCATTCGAAAGAACACTTCTTGGCCTTTATTTTTTAAAGATTCTCTCTTTGAAATGTTGGACACGGCTATGTCTCATATGGTCCATCCATTAAGTTCAATTTTCGAGTACTCTTTCGATCATTTTGACTGGTAAATGACGAATGATACGTCTGAATCGAAGCGATACTGTCGCCATAGACCTTTACATATCCCCACAGGAAAAAGTCTAACGATGTGATATCACACGATCCTGGTGGTCAATAGGCCTGCCCAAAATCCAATTGATTGATGCGATGTGTGGGAAATGGCGCAGTCTTGTTGAAATCAAATATCGCCGAGATCACGAGCTTCAATTTCAGGCATCAAATAGTCGGTTATCATGACGCGATTACAAACGCCACGTTCTTACCGGCTCAGAAATATGGGCCGATGATTCCTCTGAACCACAAACCACACCAAACCGTTGTTTTTCTGGAGGAAATGGCGGCTCTTGAATTACTTCATTTTGAGGCAAAGGGGATTGAAAAAAGTACCTCCACTTGGATCACCCGTTACTATGTAACTACATTCAAATGATTCAGATTAACTTCCCAAAATAAAGGAAAGTCTAAAATTTTATCAACGGTATTTAATTTTAGTATAGCTCGAAAATTCCGATGTAGGATAAACCATAAGAAATATACTTCAGTCTCAGTTAATCGAAAGCATTCGACTGAAAACAACTGATTAAACGCAGCCCTTCCGATAGCTAACTATTTAACTAATATTATGAAATAGACGAACGAATAGACCGGTAACAGCTGGTACTACTGATACCAAAATAGTTTTATTGTGTTCGATTGAGAAACCACAAAAAAATAACAAAAGAGAATCCGATACGATAATCCTACTTTAACATTATATAGTTCTTATATCTGGAAGTTAGATGAGCTTTCGAACCTATTGAACATAATATCTAAGTGGACAGTTTGGCTGAACTAAAAATCGAAGTTTTTTTCGAAAAAGATAATTTTGGGAAACCGGAAAATTATATATTTTATCTACTTTTTACATATCGGTTCCAACTTCGGAGAAGATTACAACCTTGACAAGCTCTCTGATGAGTGTTTCCTTCTAAGTACCGAGGGACAGTCGGACACCATAGTTCTTAAAACCATCAGTGATTTTGACTTCTGGAGCTCTTGACAGTTTTCGGTCGATATTTAGAGCATTTCTAAAATTTTAGTGAGCTTTAGCACCAGAATTATTTTCAAGAAGCAGAACTATTTTCATCAGTCGCAGAAAAGAGGGTCTTTAGAAGATATTTTTTTCGAATTAAAGTCCGTATTTCTCTGAGTATAGAAGTTATCGTACTATGATGATTAGAGACGTGGACTGTCATCTCACAGAAACTAGTTTAGTTCCATGATTCCAACCTATAAAGACTGTGTCATTCCTTCGACTGTATACAGTATACTCTCGAAAAGTAAATTCTCAGAAAGTAAATAATCGCGGAAAAGTTAATCACCTTTAAGATTACACATGCACCTCGAAAAAGTAAATTTTTTAATTTACTTTTCAGAGAGTGTGGTAAAAAATTCGAAACGAAGCAAGCAGCGTTTTTTACGATGTTGCTAAAACACTTACTCTCTTGTTTATCGCGTCTTTTTAGTAAATAAACTCTTCTACTTGATCCACTGGTTTAAAAATGAAAACGATGCAAATCAGGTGTCAGACTTTTTGAATTGTCGTACAAAAATGGTTAGAAAATATATTGCAAAAGAAAAAAAACGAAAGAATATTCAAGATTTCAAGAGATCTTCATAGTAAATACATATGTATGTATGTAAATGTAAATATGTTTTTCATGTAAATCCATATGTTTTATTGAAGCAAATAAATGAATGAATTTTTTAAGTTTATAAAAACAGATAATTTATGTAAAGTGGTAAAGTAAATTATTCCAAAAAGTAAATTACCCAAAATACCAATCGATTTACTTTTCGAGAGTATGCTGTATTTATAAAAAAAAGCCTATGCCAAAATCCATCAACCAACTTTTAGATAATTACCGTATCTTTTATATTTATCAGATATCTGTTCAGTATATATAAGTGAACTGAATGTAAGGATGTTACGGATAATAATTCCGAGAACTTTTCCCCAATTAACACATATTTTATATCCACATACATATATAGAACGGTGCTAATGACAATAATGCTCAACTCAATACATACATACTATGTATATATGTAAATAGTATACAAATAATCAATTAGTGCTGCCACTCGAATTCAATTAGGGATTCGATACTCTTCATAGAATTTATTTGTATAATTGCCTAGACAATGACTAACACTCAAGTAAATATATAAATATGTATGGTATGCACATGCCAATTTATGCCATCAATTAGAATCACACTCGCTTATCTTTACTGCAGCAGTCATTTATATTAATGTATACAATTATTCCAATTAATCTCTAGCAGGCACACAATGCTTGGCATATTATTATACTAAAAGCTTATTCCTTTATCATTTTCTCTTTCTTTCTCTTTACATGTGCTTCTTATTAATCCATTGGTGCGTTCAGCCTGCCGATATGAGAAGGGTTCCTGGTCTGAGTGTGCCACTGGTCAAATGACACGCGCTGATAAATTAAAGGCGACCAGCGATCCATCGTGCGAAGCAACACGTGTCATTAAGAAGAATTGCAAACCCGGCAAGTCCAAGGATAAGAGCGCCAAGGAGCAACGCAAGAATAAGGATAAAGGTGAGTTTGGGTCAATATGTTTGGGGGGTAATATTGTATATACATGATGGAGATACATATTTCTTATATTCTTCGACAAAAATTATTTACTCAAATGGTTCTTGTACTAGAACCCTTTAGAAATTAAAAATTACCCTTGATAAATTAAAAATAACCCTTGAGGAACTAAAAATGACCCTTGATAAATTAAAAACTACCCTCGAGAAACTAAAAATTACCCTTGGAAAACTTAAAATTACCCTTGAGGAACTAAAAATTATCTCTGAGGAACTAAAAAGTACCTCAACCACCCTTACTTCTACATATTTCAAATCTGTCTCAAAATCTGTTTGAACTTTTTTTTTAAGTCGGGCACCTTTTGTAAGCTCAGAGTGAGCATATTCTCTTACTCTCTTGTGCTCTATAACTCTAATAAAAATTAAAAAATCTAAATTTTAATAGGTCTAATTGTATCCCTTGAGGATCTCAAACTCAGGCAAATCTCATTCCTTACACTTATCTCAATTAATGTCACAAAGGACCATATTATAATCCATTACTCATCTGAGAATATAAATATGTATACAATGTAAACAACTACAATTAATATCTCAGCCAACAAAGAGCAGCAAGCATTGTCTCGCTAATAAATATCTACGCCATTAGACAAGTATGTGTTGGAGCTCCGCTTTCGATTTGCTGAAATTAATTACCAATTTAAATTAACTAATTCTCTGCAATGCGTATCATAAACAGCAAAGTGTATTATTTTCCTTTGACCGCATTGCAAATGTCCTTTGGAATTCGCTTAGGAATGAGTCTGCTTAAGCATTGTTTAGTAATATGGATTCGGTATATGTAAGTAAGTTATCTGTTGGAGTATACATAAGATGGCTGAGTAAACTCAAATTAAAAATACGAAGGGAATTATTATATGTTTACCCGGAAAGAGTTGAGTTTAAAAATACTTCGCGGAAATCCTTAAGTAGTAGCCACTTTGTGTGAGTGCCCGAGTCCATGAAATTTTCCTAAAGCTAAACTATAGAACAGAAATTTTAAATAAGATGAGACTAGATCAAACCTTTTATATGGATTCAAACGACATCAAAGATCTACAGAGAGACCTCATAATTGGCCTTTGTCTTGAGGTGGAGACACCAAAGAATTTATACACTCGCAAGATGAAGGTCCATAGTCCTCGAATTATTATACCTATAACTGCAATGTGAGCGTAAATCATTCTCATTGCTCCTAGCGACCTTTCGACATTCTGTAAGTATCGGATGAGGTATTTCGAAAAGTTGAGGGAACAAAAAACCACAGATCTTACATGTATGTAAATCACTAGCTCACTTTAAGAAAAAATATGGAGAGCCTTACATTGAGGATTGCCATATAACGTCAACCAACTTCTCATTTTGATACACAACATCTTTTTAGCACATCTATTAGTATTTAACTGGCGAGACAATCACATTTGACATGCCAAAGATAAAACTTGAAATTCCCAGAATAGAGAGTTTCCTTGTTTTACCTCTTCGCACAGTCCGGTCCACTAAATCACTACTCTCCTTTAATCTCCTGGATAAGATTGCCTATCTCGGATGGTGTTCTGTATTCATAGTATAGAATAATTAAAAGCAACATATTGGAGCTCATGGATTCATTCAGTCTCTATTTTAAATATAGACAAAGAATAATCTGTCTTATAATGAAATTCTTTAAATGATATTCTTTAAAGGAGATAGACAAACAGTCTTGTTTCAAATAATCCACTCCAAAACTACTTATCTCCACTATCTCCGAATATAACAACACCCTTCCTTTTGGCGAAATCTGGACGCTTCTGGTCGGTCGCCTGCTTCAAGCGTTCCAGTTGTTCGCAGTAGATGGTAGAATTAAGCGTCTGGCCGCATGGGAGCAGCTCATAGTGGATGATTCCCTTCCAATCCCACCAAACACACAGCAAAACCCTCCTGGCCGTCAATCCCGGCTTGGCCACTGTTTAGGACGATTCACCGACCTTCGACCACGACCGTTTTCGATTGATATTGTCGTATGTGATCAATTTCACCCAAACATCAAGCTTTTTTGTGTATCCAGCCTTCTCTAGATGGTTTAAAATGGTTTGGTGACTAGCGCCCATCTCCTGGACGATGTCACGAGATGCCACATGCCGATATAACTCGATGTTTTCCATGATTTGATCAGTGTTCGTCGTCACAGGTCTTCCGCCGGTTGGCTTATCCACGTCGGTTTCACACCGTAGTTCGAAGTGATAGAGTACCATCCGCCAAAACACCATTAGTCTCCGTCTAGCGAATTTGCTTTAACGAAGAAAAACTTTAAAATAGCGCGGATTTCGACGTTAGTGAACTCCATGTTTAGACGTCCATAACTGTTAAACGCAATATCCAAACTAATCATACATAGCGTCGTTTTGTATGTCAAGACCTTTCAAAGATGTATAGTATTGCCAGATACGAGCTCGGTAGAGCTTTTACATAGCCGCGAAATTCAAACGACCAAAAGGCGAATGGGAGATATCAAAGGATCGTGGTGGATATAATTTTCGATAAAACTCTATTCATACAAGAATAACGAATATTAGTCAGAAACTAACATGCCTTAGGAAACTAAATATCTTCAGCATATAAATGAAAATCATCGATCCATCCCTCAAAGGAATAATTAATGTAAAACCAGTTCTGAATGAACTCCTTTCGGTAAAACCAGACATAATATCCACAAAGTGGCACCCCCGTTGCGCTCTTATTTGTTTGGTCTTTATCAAACATTGTCTAGCCAAAGCTACATCCGACTGAGCTTCGATTACATTTTGTCATATTTCATTCTTTTTTTAATTTCCCCACACCTTCCATAACTAAACTGAAGTTCCCTGTGAGCATTTACTCTTATTATGCTTTGTAGAAAAAGAAAAAGCAGAAAAAATAAGAAAAACACAAATTAATTGAACGCTGTCTATCTGCGTTATTTCCACGAACAATTTTGCATTATTAAGTAACAGCGGGCAATATTGCGCTGTCCTTTCACGCTTTGTGGTGCCGTTAGTCAAGGTTTGTCCGAAACCCTGCCGTGCTTGCCCTAATCAACATGAACTTTGTGTTATTATTGCTTTTACAGCGACGCCTGCTGTTGGCAGTCCTTCTTTCATCAACACGCCTCACACCAGAAGTTAATCAACTCAATTTAAAGTCTCTTTCTCACACTCTGTCACTCCCACACTTTGCCCTTTCTTCAATATTTGTTCTGGTAGAGTCAGCATATTTGGTAAATAAACTACTGAAACACGAACTTCAGAAGGGAGCAATCGTCGTGGAGTTATTTTTTGGCTTTCGCTTTTAGCGCCAAGGAGTGGCTGGCTGCAAAGAGCTAACAGTCGAACCCTAGTTTATGCGCAACATTCCCTAGTATTCCCCAGCGGGAGTTGGTTTTGAGAAAATATTGATAAATTGAGTTTAAAAAGGTGTGCTTACGAGTTTGGAGTTTTAATAACAATGGGTTGGAGATGACCACAACCTTACTTGTTTCATTGAAGCAATTTTTGCACTTTAGGTTGGAATTTCGATGTTAGAAACTCTATGTCTGTGACAAAGATTGGTTTTTTGTATAAAGTGAAAGTTTTTTCAGAGTCTCAATGCGAAGATGGCCGAAACCAAAAATAACCAAACAATATTTTTTTAGTTCGATGTAACATTACCGCTCTCTGCAGTACATACGGTATATATAGAAGTATAGAGTACTCAGAGATGTTCGGGTGACAGTGACTCTTGACATCAAAATTTTTCTTAGATTTCAGGTATTCAAACTTTGTATATATCTTATCAGGAAGATATTTGCAGAAAATACAAAGACTTTTCGGAAACCTATAGACCCACTTTCAGTCATTCGTCAATATTATTAGGTCTACAACTTCCGCCGTTATTATTTTTTTAAATTTAAGGCTTTATTGTATAAAAACGGTTATTCAAAATATTGGCGGTCGCTAGCTACTACTTTTGACCATCTTTCTGGAAGCATGCGTATTCCGTGACGAAAGAACTCCCCATCTTTCGAGTCGATCCAAGTATCAATCTAATTTTTGACTTCTTCATAAGAACTGAAGTGCTCGTTAGCTAGACCGTGTGCCATCGATCGGCACAAGTGGTAGTCAGATGGAGCAACGTCTGGAGAATACGGCGGGTGGAGTAAGATCTCCCATTTCAGCGTCTCCAAATATTTTTTGACCACCTTTGCGACATGAGGGCGAGCATGTCATACTGGAGAATGACTTTATCGTGTCTTTCCTCGTACTGTGGCCGTTTTTCTTTTAGTGCTCGGCTCAAACGCATCAATTGCGTTCGGTATCAATCTCCTGTGATGGTTTCAGTCGAGTAATGCTTCCAATTCAGCATCTTCGAAAATCTTCTCCCTTCCACCACCATGCCGGTATTCGACTTCATAATCACCATTCTTAAAACGTTGAAACCATTCGCGACATGTTCTTTCACTTAGGACAGGCTCACCGTACGTATCCGAAAGCATTCGATGAGCCTCAACCGCACTTTTTTTGGAATTAAAAATGAAAAGCAAAATTTCTCGCAAATGTCGAGAATTCGGCTCAAAAATTAACATTTTCAGCTGAGAATAAGTTTGGGATGCAAACAGATCTCTACAAATATTTAGTTGGATTAATGTTGACACAAATTTCCAAGATCGATATAAAACGATTTAATCGATTTAATGGACCAGTGCCTAGAGACATCTATTGGAAAACGGCGGAAGCAAAGTTGTAGACCTAATATATAAAAGTGTAATATTTTTTCATGGATCTCTCGAAGGCTTGACATCCATTCTACGTAACCGGAACGGATCCGGATTTTGACCCGTCCAAGGACTGTCAAATCGGCAACATTCCTCAAAATGATTAGGGGAATGTTTTATGCCGCTACAACAACAAAAAACCTGAACCTTTTGAGGGAGAACTTTGAATTGAAAAACTAGCTGAGAGCTGGTCAATAATCTTAATTAGACCTCGCTGCCAGAAGTGATCTTAAGGACAGCGAATATATGAAGATCAGGTCCGGTCTTTAAGACAGTTTTGCTGTCTCTGTGAGACATGTCTTCTGTTAAAGGAAAACTGTAAGCTTCATATTCTTAATAAAATATCACTTAAAAAGTCAGTCATGAAGAATTATTTCATTGTATTGGAAATGACAACAGAACAGAGGTCATTCCTTGAGGAATCACCCAAAGAGTGTGGCTTTCATGATATTATTGATAATTGTCAAGATACCATATAAATCAATTATTTGGTAGAGGTTCCTCTTCACCAAATTATTGATAATATTAACTGAGAAGATGAGAGTTTTGATCTGGAGGGCTTCTTAATGGGATCGAAAGTTGAATCTGAAGATTCTTCAATCATAAGCGCTCCAGGATCATAATTTTTTCTCCCTGTCTGAACTTACTTGTACCGATTTCGACTGAAACTCGAAGTAAAACAAATTTTCTCATCCTTCTCTCTTTTTCTCTCTCTCGTTTCAGGTGTACGCAAAGCACGCGCCTAATTCTCCAACAGCACACTACAAACCCAGCGAACTGTTTCAATTTGAATTCAAAAACAAAAGCAAAAACAACAATTGAATTGATTGAAACACAATGCAGAAAACACACACATGAAAAACGCATGCAACAACGCCACATACACAAACAACAACAACAACAGCAGCAAAAATGAATGCAACAGCAACAACTGAAAAACACTACTAACTGACAGACTTCTTACATACAAACACAACAACAAGAACACATAAAACAAAACGAATAATAGATAACAGTAAACCAAATAAACCCAAAAAGAAAAAGCAAAAAGAAAATAGCAAGTAAAATTGAATTAAATTAAATCAGACTTAAAAAGTTACATAAAATTAATCAACAAATACTTAGCTACAGCAAAAGTGACATTACAAAAACAATTGATAAAAGTGTGAACCCTTAAAAATAAAATTATTTATAGAGATCTCCAAAATTTGATTACAACAAAAATAGTAAATACTGAACAAAAACAAAAACAAAAAAACACATTAATAAGTTTAAAAATAAAATTAATTTAAAAACAGACTTATATACCATATATATATATACATAAATATATATATATAAATATATACATTAAGAGTTGCTAAAAAAAAACAAGAAGAAGAGTTGCAATTACATACCAAAAAACCAAAAATAAAAATTAAATTAATAATTAAAAATTATTGAAATGAAAGTAAAAGAAACGGTAAACTTATATACACACATAGCAACACACAGATACAATACAGTAAGCAAGAATGCAGTTAAATGGACCCAAATCGGCAGCCGATGGATGAGTTGGACTCGAAGGAGCCACATAAACACACACACACATATTATATGTAGATTCTCTGTGGCTGTGGTTTTGCATGCAGGCACGCGGCGAGTTCACAGAGCGAGCGTGAGCGAGTAAATTTAAATTTTATTAAAATTAAAAAAAAAAATGAAATAAAATTTAATTAAAAATGAGAAAAATAATAACAATTAAGAATTATTACTTATATACATACGATACATTACATGAGATGATAAAACAACAACAAAAGAAAAATCAAGAAAAAACGAAAATTATTGAAGGAGATGTAATTATACATATTTGTTTTACACAAGAAAAAAAAACTGAGATGGAGATATTAATTTAAAGAAAAGCCAAATCCAAAAGTAAAAAATACAAAAAAAGTCATTTTACTATAAAAGTAAAATAACAGCAGAAAAAAAAAACCAAAAATAAATAACAATTAAATATTAACCAATTTCCAAGTGAAACCAAGTTTACCGTAAATAGTGAATAAATTTAAAATAAAATATTTGCATTTCTATGCTGACAGAGATCTAATTACAAATACAAACAAACACAAATCAACAGGAGCGACACGAATTCGAAAAACCGACGAGCAGAACTTATTTGCACACAAGCGTATTATTTACATGAATATTTTGATTTTACATACTACAAAATGGCGGCTTACAACTTTATGCACTGAAAAAAGACAATTTTATTATTTTGGTAAGTTTTTTTTTTCTTTAATTTTTTTTATTTAATATATTAATTTTTTTTATTTATTTCACTTAATTTATTTATTTATGTCCAATTTATTATTTATTTATTTATTTGACTCAATTCATTTATTTGTGTTTCAGACAGACACTTAATGTAGTCAATTAGCGACATTTTCTATGCGTATCAGTGTGGAAATTTTGTCGATATACTACATTAATGATCTGTTCGAGGAACCAGAAAGATATTTTATTTCAACTTGATTTCTATATATATTGTTTGACTCAATTTATTTCAATTTTACTTAATTTAAACATGATCTGCTTACTAGAAAACAAATTTCTACTCGATATTTTCATTAAATGAATTTATAAATTAGTTGTTTCGATTAGCTCTTTATTTAGTCCATTAGCAAATTAATTCACAAGTATATCTTGCTAATTGACTCATTTGAAAAGCTATTTTAAATGCCTAATAGCTTTAATTTAACTCAATTTAATCAAAATAGTGTTCGAACTATTCAACAACTGCTTGTCAGACAGTCACTTAATTTAGTCAATTAGTAAGTTATTCACACCAATAGCTCCTGTGAACAATTCGCCAATTGAGTCGTTTGAGGAATTGTCTGAATGCGTAAAATTGAATCGACTTAATTGAAATTTTTGCTAATTAAGTCATTTGAAGAACTGTCTGAATGCGTAAAATAAAATTTAGTTAATTGAACTTAATTTATAAACATAGCAACCAGATGTTTTTTAATCCCTGTGCAAGAATACCTATCAGTTTACTTAATTCTATTAAGGAATTTTATATTATCGGTATTTCCAATAGAATCGTAATTAACTCAATTAGCAAGTTCCTAGATGTATAACTAGGAAAAATTTGTTAATTGACTAATTTATGAAGTTGTTTGTAATGCCTTTAATATAAATATTTCGATAATAATAATTGATTAAAGTTTTCAAGTCTTCATTTAATTAAATTAAACTTAATTGACTTAATTAATTCTGAACTTAATTGAGTACAAATTAATTTGCGAATTCTAAAAATAAAATAATTTTATTGTTGAACAACTCAATTTTGTTTAACTTAATTGAACTTAATTTAATGTAATTAAGTTAATTGTGTTCAATTAATAATTTTTTTTTAATTTTTATTAACTAAATTTCAATGTTATAATTAAAATCTTTTTTTTATTTTTTCCAAATAATTTGCATGAATTTTAAATTTTTTTTTCAAATTTTGTTTTTCAAAGCTTTTCTCCATTTTTCCACTAAAGTTCCACTTTTATGTAGCAGTTGACAAACACAGAATGAAAAGGTAAACAAGAACCATAACAAATAACACACACACTTAATATAAAAACAGCAACCAAACAGTTTTAAACAGGTTTTTAGAAATTTAAATATTAATATCTGTAAATATTGTAAAGAGAGGATGACCACACACACACGCACACAACACATATACAAGGAAAATCAAAAGACTCAATTAACACACAAATTGCATAAGAAAATCATCAAACTTTTCAACTTACAATTGTCTTTTGAATATTGAACTTCACAAAATTTCAAATAAAATTCTTCAGCAATATCAAAAATCGCTCAGAAACCACAAACAACAACTACTTTCCATCTAACTTCCTTCCTACAAATGGCAATAGAAATAAATCTTCTGTCAGACAGCAACAACCATTTCATAAAAACAGATAAAACGCAATTCAAACAAACACACATACACACAGATAAAAACACTACAGCACAAATAACGTTGACATGAAGCAAAAGCAACAACACAAAACAAATATAACCAACAAAATAGTTGATATGTATGTACTAAACGCTCCAAGCAGCAGTAAATTTAAATGAGTGTTTTTAATTGTCTGAGCATTATTTTCGATGGAAATTACAATTACAGTTACAATATTTACATTAATATATATATATACATACATATACTATATATATAATATAAACGACCAAACCGATAAATGGAAGATATGCAAATATGACAAAAACAAAAACAACAAACAATAAATTTAACAACCAATGTGTACACTAAACACTCAAAATACAGAGAATAAAAGCGAAAAAACAACAGAAACAAAAACAAAAACAGAAAACAACAACAAGACACATTTAAACGTATATGAGAAATAACTGAGAATATAAAATTTTAAACAAATAAATAAAAGTAAATAAAAAACTTTACGATAAAAACAAACAAAAAAAACACAAAAAGCAGTGTTGTATTTTCATTAATGTTGATTTAGGGATTTTTGTAAAATTTTCATTTAATTTTTTATTTTGGGTAAATTCTATTTTTTGCTAAGGGCTTGGAGGACTTCATTATTGAAAAATAAATATTTTGAAAGAATTACTGCACATCGGATATTTCCAGAGATATCGACAAATTTATATATAATTAAAGGCTACACTGCGTATACTGAACTGTTAAGCTACAACCACTGAGTTTCATTTTCTAATTATTAGTATAAACACAATACAAAATACCTCAGTCAAATAATTATATGTGCATGAACTTTTTGCAAAAAAAATTAAAGATTACAAAATGGCAAAATATTTCTGAGTATGCAGGTTTGTTATTATTAATGTATACGATATAAAAAACAAAAAATTAACAAATTTCAAAATATTTTTTAAATTATAAAACAGAATTGAAGTTTAGGCTAATGGTAAATATTTATATGTGCATTTTACTATTTTTACCAGTAAAGCCTATACATTTGAGTTTAACTGAAAGAAATGTTTATTTTAATAGTCAGTAGAATCGTCCTTATATTTTAAAACAAAATTAAGCCGCTTAATCCGAGAATTAACTACTGACTGTAGAATAGTTATGTAAATATTGGCAAATTCTTGCTTTATGGCTAATTTAAGGTGACGTACTGTCCCAAACTGCTTTCCGTTGTGGAAAACAGGAGCAGAGAGGTTCCCCCAGAGATCCTCAATAGGATTTAGGTTCGAACTCAATGCTGCACAATGTAATACCGGAATTTTCCGGTCGTTAAAGATGTTCTTCGTGTGGATTGAAGCGTTATCCTTTCGATATGTCCAGTTATATGCTATAAATATTGCCAGCAAATTTTATATATCGCTGTCCAAAAGATCTACATTGATATTAGCATTCATTTGAGTGAATATAAAACATGTAGATAGCTTTCCACAGCAGCAAAATGCAGCCAATGAAATCAAGGTACCGCTTCCAAAACATCGCTTGTAGTAGGACCGTCGTTCCTGGTGCGAATCTCTCCAATATTTCTTGCAATGACCTGGTCCGACCAAATTTAATTTTTTTTTTTTCGTCACTAAAGACTGTATTCTATCACTCGTCGGCACAGAATAGGTATTTATTTGCAAACCTCAAATGTGCTTTATTGTGTCTTTCTTTAGCGTTGGTTTAGGTGACATGGAGGTGTGTTACAGAAACTGATTTTTTTGTATAATTGGAAAAATTATATTTATTATGATTTTCTGTCTTAACTAGGTCCATATTTGGTCGCTGCTTATCAAGTCCGCAACTACTAGCCGTCGAATCATGTTGTTTTTCGTCCGCTGCGTCGCACTATACCATAATTAGTGGGGTTTTTAAGAAATTTTGAGATACAGTTCCGATGTCGCTTTGGTCTAGTGCCATTTTGGAACCGCTTTTATGCCTTTCTATGATTATTACTTGTTCCTCGACTGATAAACTTGTACTACGAGGCATTTTAGGCTTAAAGTTAAATAAATGTAATAAAATTTTTAATAATTCATTAAGTTAATGCACCTACAATAATTTTGAAAACAAATTTTTGCAAAAAAAGTTTTTGCTGCGACACTATTAGTAAGAAAGATCCGCTAAACTGATTTTGCACATATAAATATTTTCTATGCAATACCCAATTCACAAGCACATTCTTAATGTAACTTTACAACGAACGAGAAAAGTATGAAACAATTTTCGTTGCATAGTAACGGTAACATATCAACCTTTTATTCCACATTTACCGAAATCCAAAAAATAACAGTGAATAAGAAATATAAACAAAAACAGAAATGCACATATAATTATTTGACTGGGGTAGCTTTTGAAGATTAGCATTACAGGGAATAATTTTTGACTTAATAATTCCACGATGAAACCTTTACAAGGTTCAGGTCATTTAATAACTTCGTTTGACACACGAAATTATATTGATACATATATAAAGAAATTAAGCTTATAAAAGTGATTCAAGCCTTCTTAATTGAGTAAATTTACCATAGAGCAATTAACTAATAACCTAATTAATACTTAATTGACCATCAATTAATGTAAAAGTCTATAAAAGCGTTTTTAGACAGGAGCTAATTGAGCAATTAACTCTCTCTGCTCGATTAAAACGCTTATTAAAATCGATTTACCAAAATAAAAATCTAAATTAATTTTTAATTGAATTTTAATCGACTTGGAAATCACATGCAACTCTCCGACAAAGACGTACGATATACGCGATTTGTCTGCGATTAGGCTGAATTGTAAAAAAAAGCTATGGTAGATGTCGCTGCTAAAAATATTAATCAGCTGATGGAACTTACCAACTTCTTACGAAAAGCAAAAACAAAAATGTATAATAGCTGTTCGGTTATCGAGTAGCCGGCAGTAAAAAAGGAAAAAAAGAATTTCTCAATAAAAATTTTAATTGATCAATTAATTTAGCAGTCTAAAAACGGTATACGCCGCGAGTGAGAGAATGAAATGAAATCAAAATGTACATTGAGAAGCAAAGATAATATTATCTATGATACAACTATGGCGTACCACGAGACCAGAACAACTTCGTTTTTAATCGTCTAGAATTAATTTAAATTGAGTATAACATAACTATAGCGCACAAATTCCAAGTCCTAATATAAGGAGATCCCGGTTTATAACCCCCATATATATATGTTTTTGTTTGTCGGGAGAGTCTCTATCAGACCCTTTCTAAAGTAGTTGATGACAATATCTATTCAACTCCGTTTAAAACAACTTCAACTATTGCTGTAAGTTTAGCCAATTTTATTCCAAAGTCAATTCATGTTGGCAATCTTTTCGACAAAAATATGTTAAACAAAAATAATGACTTGGGAACAACTTTCCTAAAAACTTAATTTCTGAGAAAGTTTAACAAAAAACGAACCCAATTTCTATACAATTTTTTGCAATTCTTTGAAAAAAATCTTTATTCACTCAAAAGCGATTAAAATAGTTTTCCTCTGTTCGAACCTGTAGCGAATACAACAGCAGGTTGTCTTACAGTTTTCACAACCACCTGAAAGACCTACAAGCTTTAAGTTGTCTCCGAAAGGATTATGCGCTTAAACATTCTTTTCATAACAGAAATTCACTCGTCTTATAACGCAAGCATAGTTCTGAATATCATTTCGAAAACTATTGTATTTTTGTCGGTTCCTCCTAGAATAATCGAAACAGTTATTCGCATTCCCGGCGAGCGTCAAAATCGGTATCGAACTGCTTTCATATCCAATAAAGTGGATGATCCGAATCCGGACCCCTACAACACCTTTTCCCTTCTTAAACCTAAATAGTCTAAGAGATCGAAAGAAATGTGACTTCAATGACAGGAATTCGCCGTTGCTGACGTCTATTTTCATGAAAATGATAAATCGGTCGGTTTAGAAATATCGAAAGACCACGATAATCGGTATATCGACTGCAATGGTTCCTATGTTGGAAATGAATTTTCATTCCTTGGATGAACAGTAATATAGACAGATCGGATGATCACATGGAAGTTAATTTTGTTTACGTTAAATTTATATAGACCTTTTATTTCTTCACCTCTAAAAACAATGGAAAAATCTGACTTCCCTAATATGAAATTGAGACCCCGTTATATAGAACAATCATCTTACAATTTCTATAATTTACTGTTTTAGACATAATTTATAATTTACTAGATTAGAACTTCCTGCAACAAAACAGAGAAAAAAGTGTATGCCCCGTTCTCAAAAGTCTAAGGATTAAATATAAACTTGTTATCTGGTAATTGTTATCTATGAGCTAAGGCTTGATGCCACACATGATAAACTAGAGCAGAAAAAATATATCCAGAAAACTCAACTGCGAAACAATACACAATCATTGAACATTTAAAAGAACAATACCGATACAATGATAGTGTAACGGTATGCGTCGCTATGAAAAGAATGCGAAAAAAGACAGGCAGGATATGCAGTATCATCCTGTGCAACAGTGCTCAACCGAAATTGGAGCGGAAGGTAAGAGGGAAATGTCGGCGAGTGCTCTATATGTTGCCCCCTTGCATCATTGTTGCGGCCTTATTTGTATGTTGCAACAACAGCTATACACACACACGCCGTTACAATTCAGCAACTCTATGTATTCACCATTAAATAGACGCCGCCGCTGGCCAGATCCGGGCAAAGCAGGCCACTGATCCCATTTCATCCAGCGACCGTTACTCCATGACCAGCATAGCCGCGCCCACGGCAATACACTGTGTGTAAGCCATTAAAATTTGGTCGAATGCACACGAGCGCTGGCGGCGGAGGGAGGGGCTTGCACTCAAATGGCTACGATGGAAATCACAAATGTTGTTACCCACACACACACACTCATCTATATGTATGTGTGTGCGCTGTAGAATGTTTGCCTGTAGTTGATGATGCGAGTACATCCATTCCACGCTGCCGGTCAACAATGGCAATGGCAACGAAACCGTTAGCCAGAGCCATGCTAAACGCATGCATAGCATACTCGTATATGTATGACAGCCAGTCAGGAACTTCAAAGCGTGTTTGTGGTCGGTGGTACAAGCTTCAATGTAGGTATGCTTATAACTTGCATAGGTAATGACTAGGTGGGTGCATTGAATTTGCATTTAAATCCGCGAAAGGGCGAGTTTGAAACACACACAAAAAAAATTAAAACTGAAATTAACTCCCCTAAGCCATATGATGGAGTATTCAATATTCAGACAACAGCTGTCACAGTTGCGGGCAAATCGCAAAATAATAACAGCGCTGTTAGCTTTTTACAAACTCTGCAGCCAGACAGCGGTTGAACCACAGTTTGTATGGTCACGGTTTTTAACTTAACTTTGCTGAATTTTAGAAAAATTAAAAAATGTTGAAAATTTAAAAAATCGCCAGTGTTTATGTAGTCTGCTGAGTAATATAGACTTTAAATTGTTAGACCTAGACTGCCCTTCTATCCGCCCGAGACCTTCAAAAACCTTAACCATAGGTTCTAGCGATGCCGACGGAGATATTATAAAAGTGAACCCGCGTTTCATCTCAGATCATACATCGTTACCAATTTCTGGATAGTGATGGGTTCCCAAAAATTCAGGTTTTATCTCTTAGACGATTGGTATTATTGTGAGAAACCGATAGGTCTCGAATAATTTAATTATAACGCTCATAATCAACGGCAATGATCAATATATAGATTGAGAAATGTAGGGATCAAAAACGTTGTCGATGTGATATATACTAAAGTGGACTAAAGTCAATCTAAAGAGTTTATATGGCCAGTTACACATCAAAAAAAGTACTTTTCAAAACATCGTTTATAAGTTAATTGAAGGACCCTGATATACTGCTCCAAAACATCCTTCTATCTGAAATCCTTACATCATTCCCTCGAAAACTGATCTTGTTGAACTTTGACTCATTGAATGGTCGTCCGGAACTTCCACATACATACAGTGAGCTCACTAAATTAATCACGCTTCTGTTGAATAGCCATTTCATCTTTCATTACGTCTAACATATACATAAATATTTTTGGCGTAGGAACCGCCTTAAGCGATTATAGCGAATCCACCATAGTGCGCCACTCATTCCTCCTTTATGCTTTTTGGCGCCAACTGGAAACACCAAGTGAAGCCAGGTCACTTTCCACTTGATCCTTCCATCGGAGTGGAGGTCAGCCTCTTCCGCGGCTTCCTCCAGCGGATACTGCATCGAACACTTTCAGAGCTGGAGTGTTTTCATCCATCCGTACAACATGACCTAGCCAGCGTAGCCGCTGTCTTTTTATTCGCTGAACTATGTCAATGTCGTCGTATAAATCGTACAGCTCATCGTTCCATTGTGAGATCCGATCTCCACCGCTCCACCGCAGCTTCATGGATACCCTTTCGAAACTAGTCAAAATGCTTTCACCACAGCCAATCTAAATTCAAAACAAGTAAGGAAGGGCTAAGTTCGGGTGTAACCGAACATTTTATACTCTCGCAATTTATTGATGTAATTTTATAAAGATAACACAATTCGACCCATATATTGCGTATAAAGTTCAATAGAATAACGAAAATCATCATAAATAGTATATGGGGACTGAGGTAATTCCTAAACCGATTTCACTAGTTTTCACCACCAAGTTACAATGTATCGAAGACTATACGCTCACTTAATTTAATATTACTTATAATTAGGTATATGGGATCTGGGGGAAGTTATGACCCGATTTTTACCATTTCAGGTACAGAGAGAAACTGTTATAAAAAAAAAATTCAGAGGGAATGAATTACATTAAAATATCTGAGGGATTTACCTAAGTATATTTTCGGGGAAAAATTACCCTTAGGCACTGAGTTCTTCATGTTCGATATCAGGGGCCTTGAAAAGTCATGGTTCGATTTTTACAATTTTTTCACAAGTGATGCAACAGATCATATACAGTGTTTGTGTAAAGTTTTATTTCGCTATCTTCATTGGTTCCTAATGTATATTTTATAAAGTGAAGGAATAAGATGGAATTCAAAAATGAGTTATATGGGAAGTTGTCGTGGTTGTGAACCAATTTCGTCCATTTTTCACACGTGTCATCAGGGTGTCAAGAAAATATTATATACCGAATTTCATTGAAATCTGTCGAGTAGTTCCTGAGATATGGTTTTTGACCCATAAGTGGGCGACGCCACGCCCATTTTCCATTTTG
Source organism: Zeugodacus tau (assembly GCA_031772095.1). Taxonomy (NCBI): domain Eukaryota; kingdom Metazoa; phylum Arthropoda; class Insecta; order Diptera; family Tephritidae; genus Zeugodacus; species Zeugodacus tau. Next base: position 53,071,571 of record CM062653.1, on the reverse strand, counting down.
TAAAAAAATCTTAGTGCAGCTTTCATCTGCCATTTCTTATGTGAAAGTTAGTGTTTCTCACGTTTTTGGTTAGTGAGCTAACCCACTTTTAGTAATTTTCAACCTAACCTTTGTATGGGAGGTGGGCGTGTTTATTATCCGATTTCTTTCATTTTTGGACTGTATAAGTAAATGGCTAAAATAAACGACTGCAGAAAGTTTGGTTTATATAGCTTTATTGGTTTGCGAGTTATATACAAAAAACCTATTTGGGGGTGGGGTCACGCCCACTTTTCCATAAAAATAACATCCAAATGTGCCCCTCCCTAATGGGATCATATGTTCCAAATTTCATTTTCATAACTTTATTTATGGCTTAGTTATGACACTGTATAGGTTTTCGGTTTCCGCCATTTTGTGGGCGTGGCAGTGGACCGATTTTGCCCATTTTCGAAAGCAACCTCCTCAGGGTGCCAAGGAACATATATTCCAAGTTTCATTAAGATATCTTAATTTTTACTCAAGTTATCGCTTGCACGGACAGACGGACAGACGGACGGACAGACGGACAGACGGACAGACGGACGGACAGACATCCGGATTTCAAATCCACTCGTCATCCTGATCATTTATGTATATATAACCCCATATCTAACTCTTATATTTCTTGGTGACACAAACAACCGTTAGGTGAACAAAACTATTATACTCTGTGCAACAGGTTGCGAGAGTATAATTAAAACATATTACAAAAGCAAATATTCGCATAGACACTAAAAACGCATCCACATCTGCATATCAACTCCCACAAACCAACTGAGCGGGGGCCCATAAATTCCGAAATGACAAACCGCAATGTGACCACGTCACGCGCACGGCGGACAACGCAGCAACAATAAAAAAATTTTTTGCACTAAAAACTCAACAACAATTGCAAAAAAGCAACAAAAAACCAGGCAACACAATCTGAAAACTAGCAAAAACAACAATGTGCGTCAGCTACAATAGCAAGAAGTCACAAAATGGATGAAATTAATGCCGCCAAGCTTGCCAAGCCGACAACAATGGCTGCGTTACGGAATAAATTTTTGCGCAGAACAACGGAAAGAATACCCTGTAGGAATCTTAGAATAAAAATATTAATTTTTTTGGACTGAAAACTTAAGAGATATTGGTTGAACTCCAGATTCCAGTTGAGTGTCTTTCCTTTCCTGCAGGGTTCACATTGGCAACGTTGCGCCGCGCATGCAATTATTATTGTGGAACCAAAAATAAAGCATATAAATAGGCGCATTACACTATTCCATGTTCCATTGAGTTGCGTGTAGTTGAGAGAGACATTTTCAAGCTACACTTTTAAATCACACACCAAATGGAATGGAATGAAATCACAATTTGGCAGTGGGTAGGAGTAAAAATAACAAAGATGTTTTGTGATGGCGATAGTAGAATCATAAAGCAATAAAGCCGGTTTTACAGGCTAGCTGGCAAGGCAACTTTGATCATTGCTGGCTTGGGGAGAAATTAAGCAGGAAAAGAGTTATTGTTACTATAGCTTGTTACATGGAACTAACGGCATAAAATACGACAGTACTAGAGAGCATAACAATAGATATTTGAGCTATTATTCGAATGGATTGCACTTGAATAGAATATTTATAAAACAAGTCATATGCATCAATTGAGGCATTAATAATTTAAAGATTCGACTTAAATCGTCAGTTATTTCCATTTGGAAATAGTTCAAAGTGATACTAAATACCTTTCCTTACCTTTTACATTCCATCAACAAAGACTAGCTTAAAAGCCATCGCATTAAAGGGTCACTATATGGTGACGAATAAGATGAGATACCTATAAAGACTTAATCTATTTAAACCAGATAGTTACTCAACCCAAACTTCACTGATTTTAAGCTTATGAGGATTAATTGATACCAGTTCCAGCAAAAATTAAATCTTCTACAATCACAAAAGTTATCAAATTGACGCAAAGTTGTGAATGGTATATGACTTCCTGCTCAACCTATGTCCGAATGCATCACGTCCCGTCAGAAACCACTTTTCGTCCTTCTTTTCATAGAAGTTTTCTAACGAATTCAAGCTAATACGAAATAACTCCTTTTAACATTTTTTTTTAATTTAATCTATAGTTGTTGAGTACCATTTTAAACTAAGAACTCACCGTGTAACGAAGATATTCCGAAAGTCCACATTTAGATGACTCAACTCTCTGGAAACTTAATCTACGTTAGAATAAATTAGTCAAATTTGTCGATGCTGTCGAGGCCCCGTCTTCAGTTCGAAAATCGTCTACTTAGTTCATTGCAGTAAGTAGCTTAAGTGGGAGTTTTTGGCCCCATTAGTACTCGAAGTTGAACTCGCAAGACAACTGATCGCTATTCAACTATATCAAAACCCAGGTTTCATTATTCTTGAACACAATTTCAAATATTCATAGTAGATACCAAAGCTTCGTAATCCCTCGAAACACTTCCTGATTCTGCGAACTTGTTATTAATATGCCTCCATGTTTCGTTATTGCTCCATACTTCAACCCAGAGTCTATTCGATATCGTCAACATTCTTAGAATCACTTTCTTGAAATCTATCGAAAAGACATCCGACAGTAAAGTCCCTAAAATTATTGTCAGTGGGGTAGATTTTTTATGAAGATAATCTGGTTTGAGGAGATAAATTTCCTGATAACTGTAAGGCTGATGAACTATCCTTCTACTAAAAAAGCTTCTGGTATTGAACGAGGCCAATATAAGTTTATATCCTTCTAAAACAAGATTTAATGGAAGTCGGTAGCTTGCCTTATTATATGATTTTATGTATGCTCAACGCACACCGGACTAGTCAAAAACGTATTTTGCTCTAGCCCAAACCAAGAGAGCGTGCTTTTTTGTCTAATCATATTCGGTCTAAGTTGTCACATATGAAGCTATGGGATGTTGAACCTTAAAGAATACTTAGGCTGATATAGTGAACATAGTTTGGGCAAGATCTTTAGCGCCGCAGGTGATCTTTATGACTTGAATATTTTAAGTTTCTCCAAGCGTGTTTTTATGGAATTGTAGTATAAAAGTGCGGTAAAGACCGAAGTATTGTAGACCTGAAAACCGTCGAGGTTATTGAAACACGAAACTTTTTGTAAAATCTAAATGATAAAATTTGGCTTGGTATATATTTCTTTAAAGACAGTTTTAACTTTGAAAGTTACTAGCTACTAACCCTAAACGCTATGAGGTACAGATAGCAGTAAGCTCACTTCCCACCATACCCTCCAAGTTGTGCGCTCCTCTCCGCACCCATTCAACTGACCTGTCATACATGCATAATGTTTAGCTTGAAGCTTTTGGAACCCTTGCAAACGGAAAGCATTATCCCACGAAGGGATGAGCAGCGCAGCGCAGCACACAAAGAAAGATAAAGAACGCAGCTTGAGGGTGGAGTGGACGAACGTAGCACTAAGTCCACAATAACAATACAACAACAACTTGCAAAAATAAATAAAAAACAACATCTAACCAACCAACGCAAGTGACAACTAAGCACAAACCGCATAATAACATGGCATAGCCATAATGCCACTACCGGTGTGCCACATATCATGACCGGCACGGCGAAACAAGCGGACGCGCACTTTAGATCATCGCCACCAGACCGCAATGGATGCGAAACGACAGACAAATGTCAGTCAGGCGGATAAACATGGGACAAGCAAGGAAAGATGTGGTATGGAGTGGGGGTTACGAATGCTGAAATGAAAGGCCGGTAAACGCAAACAGTTAGAAGAGGGATAAGGTGCTGAGAGGAGAGAAGAAACCAGGGAGAGAGCTTGAGTTATTGAAAGGCGAAGAAAATGCGGCGGAAAGAGGAGTAGAAAATTTCGGTTTTCGTCGTCGTTTTGAGGTTGGCTTAGGCGACGCTGAACAGGTTAAAAGTGCGACAACTTGACGAAAAGTCACGTCGAAAGACTTAGTAGGTTTACAGTTTACTTTTATATTTCTTGTTATGCCAAAATGGTTACCGTTAGAATTGTATGAGTGTGTGTGTCTCCTATACTATATGTTTCTTATGTAAAGACAGAAATATACAAGTTTGTGTTTAGAAATATTTGTTTTTGTATGCCATACGAGCGCCTTGAACCGCAATGGCAACCATTTTTATGCGCAAAAGTTTGCCAAATGTATAAAAATGGCATAAATACATATGTACATACATATGCATGCAGGTAGTCAAGAGTTTTGGGTGTATACAGACACATATGTGACGCATGTTCGACAGTTATTTACACTTGAAAAGCGCTAAGAAGTTCTGCCACATAATGGACCACGCATGACAGAAGCGCTGTGGAGCAACAAAGGTGTTTGAGTGTTTAAAGAAAAACTAACGAATGAAGATGAAAAAGAAAATTTAATATCGCCCACAACTCCCACACGATTTCTTTGAAGTTTCACAATTTAAAGCGGTAGAATGTTCTTGTAAAATACCGTTATTTTTAAACGAAGTGTGATAACTGTAGTTTTGTAATAATCAGAGCAATTTTTGGGTTTTTTTTATTTTAATCACTAAAAAAGACTACAATAACCAGTTTTAACTGGAGAGCTCCGCATTTTAGTGGATAAATTTTTGATAAATAATACCGTTATATTGAAAACATTATATATTTTTAACCTTAATTGATTGTTTTGTGGTCAAAATACTTGATAAATGCAATTTTCAACCCAAAAATCGATCATTTTGATGTGACAACCCTTAAAAATTATTACCGTTATAAGTGTACAAGGAAATATTTTCACTCAAATCAAAATTATAATAATCTGTTCAAGAACTCTTGCTTGATGAGTAAATTTTACTGCTTACTTAAGCCTAGATAGTAAACCGTTATATGGGAAGTATGCGTAAATTACCTCCGATCTCGTTCATTTTAAAATTCGTCGAGGCATTTGTGGAAATAACTAGCTGTACCAAATTTCAGCTTTTTATCTCTATATTTGTAGAAGTTACATACCATTAGGCAGAAAAATAGCTGATTTTTAAGATATTGGTAACCACATTAGGTATACATGTCTCAGAATTGTCATCTAATAGCATTTCTCAAAACTATTCTTTTTAAAAGATTACAAGATTCTTGTAAAATACGATTTTTAAACGAAGTGTATTAACTGCAGTTTTGTAATACTCAAAGCAGTTCTTAGGGCCTAATTTCTTCTATCACTTAAAAATTATTACAACAACCAGTTTTAACTGGAAAGGTCCAAAGTTTTGTGGATATGGATCAATTTATGAAAAATAATACCGTTTTATTAAAAATATTGTATGTTTTCAAACTTAATTTACTGACTTGGCGTCAAAAGTCTTGATGGATCCAAAAACCCATCGTTTTATATTACCAACCCTCAAAAATTATTACCGTTGTAACTGTTTAAGGAAATATTTTTCAGTTATATTTCTCAAATCACAATTATAATAATCTGATCAAGCACTCTTGCTTGGTGAGTAAATTTTTCCGCTAACTTAAGCCTAAATTAGCAAAAAGTTATATGGGAAGTATGCGTAAATTTCCTCCGATCTCGTTCATTTTAAAATTCGTCGAGGCATTTGTGGAAATAACTAACTGTACCAAATTTCAGCTTTTTATCTCTATATTTGTAGAAGTTGCATGCCATTAGGCAGGAAAATAGCTGGTTTTTAAGATAATGGTGAGGTATATATGTCTCTGAATTGTCATAAATTGTCATCTAACTCTCTCCTTTCTCGCCTTTCTCAAAACTCGCCTTTCTTAAAAGATTACAACAATAAAAAAGCGCAGAATAACTCTTGCCAACAGGTGCTACTTTGGACTGAGTAGGCAATTGAACAGTAAAGTCCTCTCTTGACGAACCAAAATCAAGCTCTACAAGTCGCTTATCATTCCCGTCCTGATCTACGGTGCAGAAGCTTGGACGATGTCAACATCAGATGAGACGACACTAGGAGTTTTCGAGAGGAAAATTTTGCGCAAGATTTATGGTCCTAAGAACATTGGCAACGGCGAATACCGCAGACGATGGAACGATGAGCTGTACGAGTTATACGACGACATTGACATAGTTCAGCGAATAAAAAGACAGCGGCTACGCTGGCTAGGTCATGTTGTCCGAATGGACGAAAACACTCCAGCCCTGAAAGTGTTCGATGCAGTACCCGCCGGAGGAAGCCGAGGAAGGGGAAGGCCTCCACTCCGTTGGAGGGACCAGGTGGAGAGCGACCTGGTTACACTTGGGATCTCCAACTGGCGCCGAACTGCGAAGGAGAGAGAGAGATGGCGCACTATCGTCGATTCGGCTATAACCGGCTAAACGGTTGCAACGCCAATCACATACATACATACAACAATAAAAACAACAAATTGATCAGCTTTTTGTGCTTTATTGGTTTAAAACCGGCCGTTTATCAAGCTATACGCAGTTCTTCAAAGCTAAATCTCACGCTCTATCGCCTAAGAAGCGTATTTGACATCTCAATATGAGAGTTGGCATAAATAGCAACAACATTATAAGAAACAAGGCGCAATAAAGAGTTATTTGTGAACAGTGAGGAAAGCATGGCAGCAAATGTTGTTAGCAAAGCAGCAATCATAACAAGTAGCACGTTAAATTCTGCGAAATTCTTCGACTAACATCTTTCTTCCTATACTTTGTTATATTAAAAAAATATAAGCAAAATAACTTTTTTCACAACAATTTATTCGGCTGTGTGTGAGGTTGAGTGAGTGTTCGCGTACAAACGAAAATCCATGCAATTTTCAAAGTCAATATTTATTTTCATTTTCCATATTTGCACACGTACAAGTGTGTATGCACCACCAATTCACCATTTTAACCATGTTTGCTGGTAGTTGTGTGTGCCAAACCGAAAGGATTTAGAAAGAGAAAATGGAAAACTTAGCCGCGCTCATCACGGCCTAAGCCATATTTTGCCAGCTTGTTTGAGTTTTTATTGTAGTTGTTGTTTTTTCTGCTTTTAGCAACAAACGTGCCAAGTTCAGCAGGTTATTGCTGCCAGTGTATTTGCTTCGGCGGATTTGCACCGTAAAATACAAATTCTTTAAAATTCCACGAAAAAATTTGCTAAAGTAAAGGAGTCTGAAGAAAGACGTAAGAAATTCACAGCTTAGAAAGCGTCAATTATGTAATTTCTTATCTGTAATGATAAGCGGTAACAGCTGTGCTCACACCTATATTCATACGTATAAACAATGGCAATTAGAGAAATGAAAGTGCGGAGGCTTTCGCAGGATATACATAACGGTATATATAACGGGTGATTTTTTTGAGGTTAGGATTTATGCATTAGTATTTGACAGATCACGTGGGATTTCAGACATGGTGTCAAAGAGAAAGATGCTCAGTATGCTTTGACATTTCATCATGAATAGACGAACGATCTGCCACAACGTCGAATTTTCAGTGAATGGGCCCTAGAAAAGTTGGCAGAAAATCCGCTTTTTTATCGACAAATTTTGTTCAGCGATGAGGCTCATTTCTGGTTGAATGGCTACGTAAATAAGCAAAATTGCCGCATTTGGGGTGAAGAGCAACCAGAAGCCGTTCAAGAACTGCCCATGCATCCCGAAAAATGCACTGTTTGGTGTGGTTTGTACGCTGGTGGAATCATTGGACCGTATTTTTTCAAAGATGCTGTTGGACGCAACGTTACGGTGAATGGCGATCGCTATCGTTCGATGCTAACAAACTTTTTGTTGCCAAAAATGGAAGAACTGAACTTGGTTGACATGTGGTTTCAACAAGATGGCGCTACATGCCACACAGCTCGCGATTCTATGGCCATTTTGAGGGAAAACTTCGGAGAACAATTCATCTCAAGAAATGGACCCGTAAGTTGGCCACCAAGATCATGCGATTTAACGCCTTTAGACTATTTTTTGTGGGGCTACGTCAAGTCTAAAGTCTACAGAAATAAGCCAGCAACTATTCCAGCTTTGGAAGACAACATTTCCGAAGAAATTCGGGCTATTCCGGCCGAAATGCTCGAAAAAGTTGCCCAAAATTGGACTTTCCGAATGGACCACCTAAGACGCAGCCGCGGTCAACATTTAAATGAAATTATCTTCAAAAAGTAAATGTCATGAACCAATCTAACGTTTCAAATAAAGAACCGATGAGATTTTGCAAATTTTATGCGTTTTTTTTTTTTAAGTTATCAAGCTCTTAAAAAATCACCCTTTATTTATATAAATATATATACATATATATTTGCCATAAAAAGGGTTTAAAATAGAGCTTGGCATGCTTTACTCAAATAACCCTTAAAGAAAAAAAACAATAAAACATTAAATAATTTTTAATTGACAATGTTCTCCTCATATACAAATACATATGCGCATAATAATTGTGAACAACTTTTCCGAGTTGCAACAAATGTTTTTAATGACACTAGAATATAAAAAAATACGCATAAAATGGAAATTCATAGATTTTCTAGCATATGCGCCTTTGGATATGCTACAAAAAAGTAAAGTTGTACGTACGGAATGTATAAATTTTAATGTGTGTGAGTACAACTGACATATGTGTGGTATAATAACGATTTTATGTCAACATATTCAAATTAAAAGTTAATGTAATGTAAAACTGTGTATTTGGCATAAAAAAATAAAATTATGAAACAATTAGAGGTATGAATAAAAACAGGTGTAGGTAAGGTATACCTTGTTTTTTATAATAGGGTTTTTGAGTTTACAGCAGCTTCGCTTTGCAACTGAAGATATTACAAAGATTCCTACTAAAGCCTGACAACCTTTTCTTGAGTAATTATAAACTTCTTAAACCTTTGGTTGGACGTCCTGGGAAGCCTATTGAAGTTTTACGAATGTCAATAAATCTTTCCACTAGTTAAACTTTTAGAGATTCTTTGGAAAAAACTAGCAATTTTTCAGTGCCTTGCTATAATTTATACCTCATTCGAAAATCAGCGATGGCAATACAATCGATTACCTTCCTCGAGGTTTATAAGTCATCTAAAACTTCTTAGCTGTAATGAACTCTTGACTGAGGTTATTTACTTTTAAGATTGACGATCTTTATTCTACTCCAACTCACTGACATCGGCAACTCGAAGCCTATGGTCAACTATACAGGCTTATAATATAAACGCTACTCAGTTTTATATAAGGGGATTTTCAATAAAAGATTTTTTATATAAAACAAAAACGGGTTGGGATATCAATGACATTCTTTATTCCTGTGAAAGTACATGTGATGCCATTATGTATGGAACTCGATTTCTTTTGCATTGGCACGCTTCCAGAAGTCCAGACGCTGAACCCGAATTTTGAAGGTTTTCAAGCATAAATCGAGCGATACTGCTGAAATTTCACGTTCGATATTCGTACGAAGTTCATCAATCGTCGCTGGCTTGTTGGCATAGACCATAGACTTGACGTAGCCCCATAGGAAATAGTCTAACGGCGTCAAATCGCACGACCGAGGCGGCCAATTGACTGGACCATTTCGTGAGATAACACGCTTACCAAACTTGGTTTTTAATTAATCGATTGTGACATTCGCAGTGTCGCTTGTGCGGCCCTCCTGTTAGAACCACATATTGTCCAGGTCAAGTCAGCCAATTCGGGCCAAAAATATTCGAATATCATTAAGCGGTAGCGATTCCCATTCACAGTAACTTGACGGTCTTGATCATCACGCCAGCCCTTAAACCGTATTTTTTCGGGATGCAATGAGGACTCATGGGCCTGCCTGACCAATAACGCATATTTTGCTTATTGACAAAGCCATTCAGCCAAAAATGAACCTCATCGCTACGTAGGACGTAGCGCTTTTAAAATTAAGGGCACTGACTCCGACGTCCGAAAAAAAAAGACGTAAAAAAATATGGCGTCGTTTGCCGTCCCTATCGGTTTTGTAGCGTCCCTTTTGAAAATCTCTTTAGAATGTCTGCTATTATTATTACGAAAATTAGAAAAAAATTGTAATTTCCAAAGTTATAGCTGTCTATGTTGACCCAGTTTCAAAAAAAGGTCCTTGCGGTAACATCATAAGTCCTTGGAGATTCATCTAAAATCAATAAGATAGGAAAAATTAATTTTAAATAGATAATCCTGGGTCTAATCGAAGCTTTTTTGTTTTTTTTTTTAATTAACAAAATGGCGGCCTCAGGAAATTGTTTTTCTAGATTTTCGGGAAAATTTTCTTAAAAAATCGAAATTTTTGAAAAAAGTTTCGATCAGACCCAGGATAATTACCGAGCGGTTTTCGAGTTACAGTTGTCACCAGTTCACAAAACATAGTTTTGAGAAAAACGCATTTACTAGCGTGTTGGAGTGCCCGAGCGCTCTTTGTTATTTGTCGAATAACTCGAAAAGTAATTATCAGATCAACTTCAAATTTTCAGTGAACATTTTTAAAATAATACTATTAACGAAAAATTGATTTTTTGAAAATCCTGACTGCCCCTAACCACTTAAGTGAGATATTTGAATCGGTTCATAATAGATAGTTACTTTAAAGATATTTAGAAACCTATTCCTTTAGAATGTATTGGTAGACGACGAAAAGAGCTTAAGTCAAATTTATAATTTATGAATTTATATTATTTGTTTGGAGAATGAAAATACAGCTCTTAACAAATATGTACAAAAAACCATACTGACATTTGTTAAATACATAGATTTGTGTATATGTATTGTCATCTATTCAGGAAATTCAGGAAATCACCTTGTCACAGTTCACATAAATATATTTCGATTAGGACGCTTCAAAATGGCGCGCAAAACATTCAAAACATTAATATGCGCATATATGAATAAGAAGTATATAGTATATACCTAGGTGTGTATAAAATATCCTTTATGAAATTACCCTCCTACAACCATGCATTGAACAACAACTTAGATTTCGACTTCATTTCATCGTTAGTTTACTAGTAATGGTTATAGAAGTCCTATATACCCTGTAGGGAAAGGCGGATTAGTAAGACTAGCTTATAGTTCAGAATTGATCTGATTTCATTGAATTAGTATGTGTGTGTGCTGGAACTGTAATGTATACGAGTGCCTGGTAACCTAGAAATATTATCCAATCGTGTCAAACTCTTGCATCCTGTTTTTTAAGTGAGGGTTCTGAACTGTTATTCTATAAAATAATCAGGTCCAACCTAACGGATAGAGTAAAAAGTTAGAAACTATGGAAGGGGTATAAGAACAGGCCTGTTGACCTCATCTTTAAAAGACCTCGAAGCCCATATATATTATTATTTCTTTGCAGGGTAGATTTTTCTTATTTTGAGAAAGGTATAAACAACCGTATATATGTATAGATGTGTATGTTATCCCTATCCCCATTCAAGTGTGTAGTGCAATGGTTGTGTGCCGCGCTCATTCAATATGTACCCCAGTCAATGGCGTTTGGGATATGTTTGCACCCCGTACAAACTCCCTTACAATGCCAACACACAAACTCAGGCACTTGAACTTCCTCATATTTCCTCCGTTTTCTTTTCTTTTTTTTTGCTGCCTCCGTAGCTTTGTTATTTTCATCCAGCTTATGCTTTGTAGCTTTCAACGACATTTAATGTGAACGCGTTGTGCTTCCAGTCGGTTGAGCTTAGCCATCTTCTGCGTCATCTGCGCCAAGGTGCAATCCCAAGTGTGCGAAAAAAAAACATTTTTTGATTTCGTGATTTGCTGAAGGGGAATACCCAACGCTGTGACTTAAGTGTTTGCGCATTTATATATAACTGTATATAAACGTATGTCTGTATATATGAAAATGTGTTCGCGAGGTGTTCGCGTAAATGCCAAGTGTTTGTTACCTTTTACACTTTTATACTTTTGCTTTGCAACTAAAGTTTAGCTAAAGCTTCTTCTTTATTTTTCTTCACTTATCTTTTATTTTCACTCTTGCCGGGTACACTTGAACCCGTTGAACGTGCCGTTAGGTATTCCTGCTTGCAACAATCGTCAGTTAAATACATCAATGGATCCTTGCCGCAGGTTAGAACATTTGCTGTAAGTGAGGAAATGTCAAAAGCGCAAACAAATTTAAATGCAAATTGAAAGTGAATCAAAAATGTTATATTGGCTTAAAATGGTAGTGAAATTTCGTAAGAGTAAATTCGGCTTGCGCAGGTCTTCCCTCTATCCCAAAACTTACAATGAGTCATGTAGTAGAGTAACAAGTGTTCAGTGGTATTACTTTCTTCATTATTATTACTTCTTCTATATGTTATTATAAAGATCAATCCTCCTTTTTTTCTTTTTTCTTTGAGTGATCTTGAACTTTCATGAATAAATTTTTGATCCTGAGTTAGCTATGGAAAGCTTTTTCGTCCAAATTCGGCTGGCTGTCATAGAGCAATTTGTTTATAATTTAATTTCTCAAATACCGAGATTTCAACTCACATACAGATATTCAAATCCTCCGACTATAATTGATTTCTTCCATTCTTCCTTCTTTTTCTTCTAGTAGCCTCTAATAAGTTCCAGTTTCTTCAAAAAGAAATCGTTAACCATTCATTTATCATTTAGTATTTGAGATTTGGTACGTTGTCAATCCAAATATAATCTCTCCTAGCTCAAAACCCAAAATGGTGGTTCGAAAAGTTAAAGAAAAGCTCAGTTCATAATACGAATAGTGTGGAGATTCGAACGGTCTCTAATGCCTTTTTATTAATTTAATATTCTCTGTTATCTGATCGATTTGGGAACCTTTTGAACCTTCATCTCATTCAAACTGAAATAACATCCACAGAACCCTGACGAAATGAGCTTCATAAAAAAGTTATATTCTCGTGAATAATTTCTTTTGATATAGCTTACAAGTGCATTAGATAAACCTTACATATTATTAAATACGAAAAAATAAGGTTCTCAAAAAAAAAAAGAAATCGATATTCCCCGGTGAGACAATTTTCTAAAGATCAGATCCGGAAAAACTCTTCTTCCAAATAATCTATATATCTTGTATACAGGACTGTAATACCGAAGATTTCTTTGAAAACAAAAAAGAGTAATTAACAAGTAAGGGAAGGCTAAGTTCGGGTGCAACCGAACATTTTATACTCTCGCAATTTATTGAAGAAACTTACAAGCATACAAAATTTACCCATAAATTCGGCATAAAGTTTAATAGAATAACGAATATCGTAATATATACTATATGAGGGCTGAGGTAATTCTTTCATTTTCACCAGCAGGGTACACTATATCCAAGACTATACGCTCACTTAATTTTGCTAAGATATCACACATCACCGTATTTTTGAAAAACCTATAATTAGGTATATGGGAGCTAGGAGATGTTATGACCCAATTTTAATAATTTTTTTAACAGAACACTATTCGAAGATAACAATTTCCTCTGAATGACATTAAATTATCTGACAGATTTACCCAAATTTTCGGTTAAAATTTACCATTAGGCGCTGAGTTCAACATGTTCGATATCTGGGGCCTTGAAAAGTTATAGTCCGTTTTCGACAATTTTTTCACAAGTGAATCTGTGATCATATGTACTATTTGTGTAAAGTTTTATTCCACTATATTCATTGGTTCCTTATGTATACATGATAAAGTGAAGGATTCAGATGGAATTCAAATTTGAGTTATAAGGAAAGTAGTCGTGGTTGTGAACCGATTTCGCTCATTTTTTATCCGTCTTATCAGGGTGTAAAGAAAATATTATATACCGAATTTCATTGAAATCTGTCGAGTAGTTCCTGAGATATGGTTTTTGACCCATAAGTGAGCGATGCCACGCCCATTTTTCATTTTGTAAAAAAATTTGAAAGCAGCTTCCTTCTGAACAAAACTTCCTTCTTCCTTCTGAACAAAACTATTATACTCTCGTATCAACTTTGTTGCGATAGTATAAAAATAAGGGTCAATAAGAGCGCTAATGGACGATTATGACACCATAAATTGGACGTAGCGCTCTTAATTTTACGTTCGATAAATCGGCCTACTGCTGCAATTTCGGTAGTCAATTTTACATCAATCGTTGCTGACTTGTTGGCATAGACCTTAGACTTGACGTAGCCCCATAGGAAATAGTCTAACGGCTTCAAATCGCACGACCGAGACGGCCAACCTCACTGAAGAGAAATGTCAAAAGAGAGGGAAAAATATGGCGTAGTTTGCTGTCCCTGTTGTTCTTTTATAGCGTCCCTATTGAAAACCCCATTATTTAGTTGCTAGAAACTGCTTTGAAAAAAATATTTTAGATCAGAGGTTATAAAGATAATTTGGTCCTTCTCATTGCTTATTGGGGCATGGACCTAATTAAGTGTTGTAAAGTTCGTTTTAACAAAACTTTTACAATACCATGCTTGATATGAAAATTATTCTTGTCTTCCACTTGAGCAAATTTCGCATTTCTTTTAAGTAAAAACCTGTTGAAGATATTGAAATATGTCAGCTTAATCTCTACAACCCCACTTCAAGTACAAACGTCTACTATATATACATACAAACTCTTGTACTATAAAAGTTATCTGCAAACTTATTGATTCGTGAACTTTCAACGAACGCGCGAAAACAAAAATGTTAAGAATTAAATAAGACATCATTGTAACTGGATATGCTCGGAATCGTTTTCGAATATGACGTTGATGCTGTAAGCTGCCATTATGTGATATGTAAATAAATGTATTTCGATATGCGTGTGCGCACTTATCGGAGCGAATGGGAAGGGCATGAAGCGCTCGTGCTTTAGTCGTCTTGACGTTAACTCGGCCATTTGGAAAAACAATTGAACACATTTCACGTTTCTCATTTCTACTTTTTTATACTTTTTATCAATCGCTAAGAACTCACCCCCTCTACTCGTGGTATCGTGCGTGTATTTGTAACTTCTTATATATTGCTACCCCTTAGAGCGCATAGTTTTGGGTATAATATTGGAAAAAGGTTAAATGATGTGGCGTTTACTTGTCAGATTAGACTCGTACGCAACTCAATCGCTTGATTTAGCAGCACGAAAAGGGTAAGGCAAACATCTCTCTTTTATTTGCTGATAGCGTTGGTGAATCGGTAATCGGTAATGGAAAGAAATGGTGATTGCAAAGTTTTACATGGCATATATGTATTTCACTGTTGCACGATTATGTAAAATACTAGTTAAATGAGGCAATAAGCTTGCATATATGTATTAGTTTGTATGTAATGCGGAGTATATATAGATTGTAAGTGGAGTATAGATTATTGCTCATACGAGCATACGAGGGCTGCTATATATATTTCTGGCCTAATAATGAAAATAGGAATATTTATCAACGAAAATGGTTTTATTGTTTTTCAAAATATTCTCCATCAAGATTTATACACTTTTGCATGCGCTCAAACCAATTTTCGAAGCACTTTTTTTGAGCCTTTTTGTTGAGCGATTGTCAAATTGTGCGGGATCCAACAAGAACAAACCTTTTTTACGGCCAGGTGTTCATGCAATATCGAATGTATGCTGGTGGGAGAAATGCATCTGAAGGTATGTTACATGCCGGTCTTGCATTATCAGTAATGTAAAGTGTAAAACTTACCAATGGAAATATCAGATTGTACCTGGGAACTCTTAGTGTTGCCTAAGCCAGAAATATATATTGCAGCCCTCGTACGCTGCAAAAGCTTGTAAGAGAGTACATTCGGCGAACTCTATCTAGTTCCATGTGAATATTTGAAAACTGATCAGTTGTAAAATGTTAGAACTGGTTTTATAAATATTCAGAGATGACTAGTTCGAAAACCTTCATTAGGATTAGTCTTCTTTTGTAGTATAAATATATAAAATGAGTCTATTCATAAAGCATTATTTAACAAAAAATCCTATATAAGTCGATTGGTAACTAATCACGGACACATCCCGGACTTTTCGCATTTTGTCTCCCCAGGTCTTTCCGCCCAGCGGTAGATCGAAAACGGTCCTTCCAGCTGAAGTCACTTAGGACGGCTCATCTCACCGCAATCCTTCTGGCCATTGTCCAATGGACACACATGAGGTTAGGGATCAATTCAGACGCTAGCTGCCAAAGCTACTTAGCAGAAGGCGAAGAGGAATCATCAAAACACTTCCTCCTTCAATGTCCAGCATTCGTCAGACTTAGGCTAAAACACCTCGGTAGGCACATCTTCGGCGAACCCAGCGAGGACTTAAGAACTTTATAATAGTGTCATAGCACTTTGTCGAATCTGGCGATTCGTCAGAAGTATTTTGTTGTCGCAAAGGACAGTCGTAGCTGCTTAAGTGAGACTTTCTCCAATTGCTGCTGAGATCTACCTCTTTACCTAACATATGACGATCTCAAAATCTACACTTAGCTACTAAATACTAAATAAAAATAAATTGATTTTCGTTGTTTCGATTGTAAGATCAATGCGTTCTCTTATGAGGTCGGCAAATCCTTCTACACATAAATCATGAAATTACTAGGGCATAATGAACTCCCCCAGAATCCTAACAAGAATTGAACTATTAATTTTTGATACATTCTTATAAAACCTAGTTCCAGAGTTTGGAGATAAAATATCAGTGTGTAAGTAATGACACGTATACCCGTCGGGTTCACTTGACTGAGTCAATTAGAGACATAATAAATATATGTTAGGTTGGCAAATATCTCCCTTCCGCCTTTTTGTCTTTTGAATTTCAGTACTATGTATAAAGCACTACAGAGCTCGTATCATCATACACCATGGATAAGCCAGCCGGCGGAAGACCTGTGACGACGAATACTAATCAAATCATGGAAAACATCGAGTTAGACCGGGATGTGGCATCTCGTGACGTCGTCCAGGAGATGGGAGTTTGTCACCAAACCATTTAAACCATCTGCAGAAGGTTGGATACACAAAAAAGCTTGATGTTTGGGTGCCACCTTATGGACTGAATCAACGCCTACGATATGCTGCTGAAATGGAATGGACTCGACCCATTTTTGAAGCGGATGGTGACTGGCAACGAAAAATGGATCACATACGACAATATCAAGCGAAAATGGTCGTGGTCGAAGGCCGATGAATCGTCCCAAACAGTGGCTAAGCCAGTGGCAGGGCTTTGCTGTGTGTTTGGTGGGATTGGAAGGGAATCATCCACTATGAGCAGCTCCCATATGGCCAGAAGCGTCCAGAATTGGCCAACAGGAAGAGTGTAGTGATCCACCAGGAAAGCGCCAGACCACTCACTTCGTTGATGACTCATCAGAAGCTACGGGAGCTCGGATGGGGGGTTTTTATCGCATCCACCATATAGCCCGGACATAACGCCAAGTGATTACCACCTGTTCCTGTCCACAAAGTCTTGGAGTATATTTGCTTTTTTCCGCATTTTGGGCATATTAAAAATAAAGTATCAGTTCTTTAAAGCACATGTATCTTTCCTCAAATCTCACGATAATTAATTATTAAATCAAGCAATGACACTCCAACGCACCATTATTCATGCCGAAAGTACACCGATATTCCAGCTAATTTTATTTAAGAGCAAACAAGTAGTCATTGCCAACGGCAATAAGCCTCTCACTATCACATATGTATGTACTTAAGTATAAATGTATATTAGAAAATATGACATTAATTTGGGTCAACCGGAGCGTTATTTTCCCCAGAAAATTGGGCAACATTTGGTGATAATTTCATATCAGGCAATTATGTACAAACAAGTGAATATATATGCGAGTGTCACCTTGATTAGTTGAGTTAGGCATACAGACGTACGTACGTAAGCTGCTCTTAATAGCGTTGTAAAAAATCTTCGACAACCCGACATAAAACTATGAGTCTTCTCTTCTTTCACTGCTCGCTAAGTGCTGTTTTTTTATCTGTCATGCGATATTTTTTTTTCTCCATCCTTTCTTGTTGAAATTCCACATACTTTTTTGTGTGCGGCATTCCAAAAATTACGTTTCATCGCTTTTTATGCGCTTTAACACAAGCTCGCTTACACACATACACACTCACACAGGCGCACGGGCACTATTCATCTCCCAAAGCTGCTGGTGTCACGAGCTGTCAGACCGAGCAGGACACAGCTGCGTCAAATTCTGTTATGCTTTTTGTACTCGACGTACACAGTACAGTACTTGTGCTACTATATCCTTGCGCAAGCGAGAGAATATAATCCTGTTTTACTAGTGCGCTGGGAATTATGCGACTGTGTGCTCTGTTTACTTATTAAATTTATGTAGGTTTTGTATATGTATGTGTGTATAAATGGTTTATATGTATATACTATATATTATTAATTCAATAACTAAGTTGCTTATATGCATGTGATACATATCATATATATAAGCTGTCTTCAATTTGCCAAATCTTCGAGAGTAGCGTATCGAACAAACAACTGGTATATATCAAGAAATCTTTAATAACTAGTGGTTATACCACTTGAACCGTACTATCTTGTTTTCAATTAAATAAAATTCTTCAAGCTTTAGCAATGTGAGTAAGAAACTGGCAGATCGGATACATCTATAATTGACTAAACTGGTCTAATGAGTATTTGAGAGTATGCATACATCCTTGCAATCGGGTCAAATTTGATTAGGACTGGTATACATATTCCGTTGTCTCCAAAAATGTGAAGGCCTTCTGGTCTGATGGTGTCTGGAAGAAATAATACGGGCTGCAGAGCTAAATAGAGAAGGTACAATCTTCTATTAGAGTGTATGTACATCTGCTAGCGTACACCGATGATATTGATATAACACCCGCGCCGTTAACTCTGCTTTTTCCCGACTGGATAAGAAAGCGAAGCGAATGAGTCAGGTGGTGAATGAGGGACAAGACGAAATATCTCCTGTCATCAAACAAACAGTTAGCGCAATTGCGTCTTGACTCCCACGTCAATGTTGATAGTGATAACGTTGAAGCCGTATATCATTACGTCTACTTGAAACGAGCATTAACAACACCAACAATGTCAGCCTCGAAATCCAACGCAGAATCCCTCTTACCAACTGGAGCTACTTTGGACTGAGTAAGTAATTGAAAAGTAACGTCCTCTCTCGACTAAACAAAATCAAACTCTACAAGTCGCTCATCCTTCCCGTCCTGATGTATGGTTCAGGAGCGTGGACTACGACAACATCCCATGAGACGACTCTAGGAGTTTTCGAGAAAAAGGTTTATGTTCCTACGAGTTATACGACGTCATAGACATAGTTCAGCTACGCTGGCTCGGTCATGTTGTTCGAATGGACGAAAACACTCCAGCTTTAAAAGTGTTCGATGCAGTACCCGCCGGTGGAAGATGCGGAAGAGGAAGATCTCCACTCCGTTGGAAAGACCAAGTGACCTGGTTACACTTGGAGTTTGTAATTGACGCCAAATTGCAAAACGGAGAGACAAATGGCGTACTCTGGTGGATTCGGCTATAATCGTCTAAGCGGTTCCTACTCCAAATATATTTATTTATACCTCAGCTGTAGTGTCAACAAAATTTGTTTTGATTTTACGATGTTGACGTATTTCACTAGATCATTGGTAATACTCGATAACTGGTTCTTCGAAATCGAAGCTCTAAAAAGCCTCTTAAGGCATCGACTAACTATTCCGCTGGATCGAGATGTTATTGGTATTGTTTACATCGGACAATCCGTAGCCACTTGCAGAAGCTTAAAGCCTTAAAGATCGTACAGACTATTTTATAACTCTACAAACACATCGATGACTATCTTCTGTTCGACTTCAGTATGCAAAATATATTTAGTAAAGGGAAATGAGTTGAGGATAACTTATGTCAAAGTATGTTAAGACAACGTTAAGTCAACGTTATCGGCTGATGAGATAAATGGAAACTTAATATAGTTTTCACACTAGCGTTAGGTTTCCAGGAACACTTTAAGACGATAAATTTTCCATTAAATTATAGATAGATTTGAAATCGGATCTCATATTTAAGAATTTCTTCCCTGTTTTCATTGATTTCCTGTTTCATTAAAGGGTTATAGGCAGAGTGTATTATAATGAAATATGTATAACCTTACCGCGTCTTTTACCAGGACATTCTTAAAAAACTCTCTTGAGGTGCAATATATTTTTCCCATTGTCGTTAAGGAACTAAACATTATGGTCAGTGAGACCACGTCTAAGAAATCACTCTCAAATAATCAGACGATCGACATTTTTTCTAATCCTAGTTTCTTTAATTTGACTCTGAGTAATTTGATATTACAGCTAAGCGAATAAAGTTATGTAGAAAGTGTCTGATTTTTCAATGAGTTTTCTATAATAGCCATTGCCGGAAATATCTCTCGTAAGGAGGTGCACCATAAGCCTTTCGAAATATCTTCGTTCTCTTTTTCCAGAGATCATGTCAAAGCAGCATGTGATCGTTGAAGAAATGTGACTTCAAGGTCTCTGTCCAAGCGCAGACACATCTTTGTATAAATGAGCCTCCGAAGAATTCTACTTTAGTGAAGGATTCCAATAGGCTACTGCAAAGCATGTTGCACGCATTTCTCTCCTAAATTGAATTTCGGACTTGAGTACATACACATAGAGAATCTGTCGTTAATAGTTCTTAGCGCTGGTGGCGCTCTAAAAGTGATCGATGGACAGACAATCCATAACAACCCCCTTCATACACTCAGCTACTAACTGATGGCCCAACCATTCTCTAGATTTTGCTGTGCAACAAAACAACGCACTTTCACTTTACGTGCAGCAGAGCCGAGCGCCCTCAATGATTGAGTGTCATTTTCCTTTGAACAAACCAACGTGTACCAGCCAGCCAGCCAGTGGCACTTCTGCCCTAAACAAATGTCCTTTTGAGCTCAGCAATATCCGTGCTGCACTGCATATACAACCACTTACAAGTAGTGACAGTGTCGTGCTTGACCTGCAATACATACTCGCACATACAAACACGAGTACACACATTGTGTCACAAAGAGGAGGTGGGCGCTGTGCGGGGTCGCAGC
This sequence comes from Zeugodacus tau, assembly GCA_031772095.1. Lineage (NCBI taxonomy): Eukaryota > Metazoa > Arthropoda > Insecta > Diptera > Tephritidae > Zeugodacus > Zeugodacus tau. The sequence continues at coordinate 53,050,653 of CM062653.1, read as the reverse complement.
TGGTTCAATGTGAACGACGGATGTACAAGTAATTGATTTCGTTGCCCAATGAGTGCTTGAGCGAAAGTACAATGAAGCACTTGAGCTGAGCTGATAAGGTAAATATACCTATGAGTCCTCACATATATGTATATATGACGGTCAGTAGTTAGGTTTATATACAGACACGCTGTACTAGTATTTGCAGAAGCAATTCAAGTTGGTTGCTCGAAAGTCGGGCAATTCGCCAATGTTTTGTTAGGCCATCTCACTTCAACACACACACACACACATAGCTGCAAATATGCAAGTTGATAGTTTATTGCAGGCTTTTGTTATCACAGACAACAACAGTCGACCGAAGCTTTTGGCTTTTGTCTCAGCGTGTGTGAGTGTAACCAGTGAAAGAAAACAATACAATAACAAGTGTCATTGAGTCTCGAGTAGTGCATGTGCTACGCGAACCGGTTGATTGATCTTATAGTGAATGTGAACACAAACAAGGCGCTTACACATGTCCTCCCACACACACACACGAGTGCATTAAAAATACCGAGAAATTACTCTTACTTTCACATGAGGCCCATACATATAGTAGCTTGTTTTGTGTAGGCAGTAGTTTGTTTTATAAATATGCCGTTTGTTTGTATGTTTGCGTAATTGAACTAGATATACTTGCTGCATATCACTAAATATCATGTTCATCACTTACGCCTGAATGTCGCCCTCTGACAATTACTTACTACCCCTCACCCCATCCGCAGTCATACTTCATTAAAATGTGTCAATCAAATATATGTAAACTTGTATATCAAAAGAGGGGCGCACAGTGGTGTCGTATATGGGTATTTTTTCATTTCAAGATTTTTCCATAAAGACTCGACTTATGGGGCTATGGGTAGTCAGAAACACGAGAAAATTAGAATTTTCAGTATTTTTTTTGCATTATTTATACGGAGTTTACTATATTATACCATGTTTTGACTTAAAAACTTAAAATTTGAAAAAAAAATCCAGTTTCAAAAAAAGATCCTTGCGATGACAATCATAAGTCCTTGGAGATTCATCTAAAATCAATAGGATAAAAAAATAATTTTATAAATACATAATCCTGGGCCTGAACCAAACTCTTATTTCCAAAAATTATCAAAATAGCGGCCTCAGGAAATTTTGTTCTAGATTTTCGGGAAAAAATCGAAATTAAAACAAGTAAGGAAAGGCTAATTTCGGGTGCAACCGAACATTTTATACTCTCGCAATTTATTTATTTAACTTTATTAATATTATATAATACACAATTTGACCCACATATTCATCATATATATTGTATAAAGTCCATTGAAAGTTGGAAACCATAATATTAGGTTAGAAGCACCGAGGTCCTCATGTTCGATTAATGGGGTCTTGAAAACCTATGGTCCGATTTCGGCGATTTTTAGAATGGGGCTGCCACACTATAAAGGTAGTATTTGTGCAAAGTTCTGCATCGATATCTTCACTTACTTATATATTGCTTACTTTATATATTGTTAAGTTAACGATTCAGATCGTCTTCAAAGTTCTGGTATATAGGAAGTAGGCGAGGTTGTGAAGCGATTTGGCCTATTTTCACAACATATCATTGGGATGTAAGGGAACTATTACAAACCAAGTTTCATTGAAATCGGTAGAGTAGTTCCTGAGATATGGTTTTTGACCCATAAGTGGGCGATGCCACGCCCATTTTCCATTTTGTAAAAAAATCTGAGTGCAGCTTCCATCTGCAATTTCTTATGTGAAATTTTGTGTTTCTGGCGTTTTTCGTTAGTGAGTTAACTCACTTTTAGTAATTTTCAACCAAACCTTTGTATGGGAGGTGGGCGTGGTTATTAACCGATTTCAACTAATTTCATGGTGTGTGGTGGGGTACATAAGAGAACTGACTGCAGAAAGTTTGGTTTATATAGCTTTATTGGTTTGCGAGATATATACAAATAATCGATTTGGGGCGGGGCCACGCCCATCTCCTCAAAGAATTACATCCAAATATGCCCCTACCTAGTGCGATCCTTTGTTCTAAATTTTACTTTTATAACTTTATTTATGGCTTAGTTATGACACTTTTTGTGTTTTCGGTTCGGTTTTCGCCATTTTGTGGGCGTGGCAGTGGTCCGATTTTGACCATTTTCGAAAGCAGCCCTCTCACGGTCCCAAGGAACGTGTGTTCCAAGTTTCATCAAGATATGTCAATTTTTACTCAAGTTATCCGTTGCACGGACGGACGGACGGACAGACGGACAGACAGACATTCGGATTTTGATTCGTCTCGTCACCTTGATCATTTTGATATATATAACCCTATATCTAACTCGTTTAGTTTTAGGACTTACAAACAACCGTTATGTGAACAAAACTATTATACTCTCGTAGCAACTTTTGTTGCGAGAGTATAAAAAAAAATCTTTGGTTTAGACGTGAGTTTATTATGCATTCTAAAAGCTGTTCATTAAAATCTACCGAGCGGTTTTCGAGTTACAGTAGTCACCAGTTCAAAAAACATAGTTTTGTTTCTCAAAGCATTTAAAGTTTCACACTAGCGTGTTGGAGTGCCCGAGCGCCCATTGTTATTTGTCGAATAACTCTAAAAGCAATTATCGGATAAAATTCAAATTTTCGGGGCATATTTTTAAGATATTACGCTTAACGAAAATGCAAAAAAATTAATTTTTTTGAAAATCCTAACTACCCCCAACCCCTTAATAATGGCTAAAAAATTCCAATGTAAGGCTAAACTTTGAAGAAATTGACTGAAAACATTAAGACACAAAAAAATATATAGCTGAGTTCCGTCAATCATATTCCTTCTCTCTCTCTCCCAGAAGGCAATGACAATCATTGGTCCAAAGCAAGGTTGTGACTTTGGTTGTTTCAGGGGTAGTAATGTTAATTTGATTCTAATTAAAACAGAATGATCTAAATAGGATTTCACTTATCAGTCCGTAAACTGCTGTCAAAACTTACTTTATGATAAACATTATACTTCATTTAAGTTCTGGAATATTATTTCTCCCACAATTATAAAATACATTACATCATAAAACACAAATTAAACATTTGTGTTACAAAGGACCTCTTGGAGTATCCACAACTTAATCATTATTTAACTTATTTTCCTTCAGCTCCAGTCTATGTTTCATGAACTTTTATTCTAGATGTAGATATATTTTGAAAACCATTTTTGTTAAGAACATCGTTCAAGACTCATTCACTATCTATCCTCATATGGAACTTCAACCGTCGAGTTACCGTATTCAACTTGTTTATCAGCTATTGAACCGCTAATCCATTTTATGCTTACAACTGCTACCTGACAGGAATAAAAGCTGTCGATATTAGAAAAAACATCAACATCGATCATAAATAGAACTCACGTTTCACAAGATTTTAATTATGGTCCCTACTATGGTAATGAATCGAGAGACTCAATTAATAATAATACTTTGGCCAGATAGAAATATTTTCTCGAATATGCATAAAGGTTTCCAAAATATCTGTATACCAATCTGAAGAGATCTGAAATTGTACAAAGAGTTCTCTACTTCTCTAAGAACACTTATCTCCCAAAGCGGAGAAACACAGCTTTTGGACTTGTAACCTATATAAAATGTGATGAGTAACTATTTCAATGCAATAACTAAAGAGTTCTTCAATAAGAGCGCTAAAAAAGTATTTAAATAAAACAAAAATGGTTGGGGATATCAATGAAATTCTTTATTCCTGTGAATGGACATTCGATGTCTCAATTTCTTTTGCATGGCCAACACGGGTACGCTTGCAGAAGTCCAGATGCTGAACCCAGTTTTCGACGGTTTTCAAGCATAAGTCGCACGATACTGCGGCAATTTCACGATCCATATTCGTACGAAGTTCATCAATCGTCGCTGGCTATGTTGGCATGACCATGGACTTGACGTAGCCCCACAGAAAATAGTCTAACGGCGTCAAATCGAACGACCCAGGCGGCCATTTCGTGAGATAACACGTTCACCAAATTGAGATTTCAATAATTCGAATGAGACTTTCGCTTGTGACCTGTTGGAGCCACATATTGTCCAAGTCCATATCATCAAATTCGGGCCAAAAATATTTGGTTATCATTGAGCGGTAGCGATTCCCATCCACAGTGACGCGGCGTCTAGATCATCACGGAAGAAGTACGACCCAAAGACGTCACCGGCCCATAAATCACAAAAAACTGTAATTTTTTCGAAATGCAATGGTGACACATGGACCCGCCTGACCAATAACGCATATTGACGAAGCCATTCAGCCAGAAATGAGCCTCATCGCTACGTCAAAAGAGCGGAAAAAAATATAGCGTCGTTTGTTGTCCCTATCTACTACATTTATAGCGTCCTTTTTGAAAAACCTTTTATAGGAGTAGTATTTAGGTTAATTTTATAACATTTATCCAGCCACATTCAAATTTTGACGCGTTTATTAATGGAGCATAGTTAACTCAAAAGGTAATCCTTAATAAATATCTATCGTATTGATCGATCTTTTCTTGAAAACCAGCTTTTTGATGTAGCTTCCTACGTATTCTACGAGGGATAGAGATTAACTTACCCAGAACCTACTATCAGGCAACAAGTGAAAAAAGTGGAATATTACCTTTTATTGCACTGTGATCCACGAAATTTGTTAAGAGATTGCCTTCTCGACCAATTCATGCGATTTCGATATGAAGATTGTAGAAACGAGCGTTCTTTGCAGGTTCAAATATTTTACTAAAGGGATTCCAAAAAAATTTCATTTGGATCCTAGCACTTTTTCTTTATATTCCTAAAACTAGCGATCCCAATGTTTCTCTCCACTGTTCCTAACTATGTCGATTTGTAGCTGTTTGTGTATCGAATAGTTCAGCATGTTGTGCTGAAGTTTAAAACGAAATCAAACACCAATCAAACATAAAAAAATGTATGTCAAGCTGCTAACCAATAAAACCACATGACATATATATACATATACACATACCATACAAGAATGTATATATGTAAGTACTCACCGCAAACTCTTAGCAGCAAGCTGTTACAGTTACAAGTGCATTGTCCCCGTATGAGTACGCTTTTGATGCGGTTGTCGAGTTGGTTCCGACATCTTTGATGAAAGTCAATTTCAGCGGAAACACAAACAAACTAACGAATATTTCCACATTAGGTCAGGCAGCGTTACACCAGAGAATTACTGGGGATGTTCGAGAAAGGTTTTTCCAAAGAATTTTATAGTAACGGTAAAATTTCGAATATATTTATATGAGATCCTTTCGAATCAGTTGTCGATAACAATATAATATATACATCAACGATGACATTGTATGTTTATATGGAACCTTAAGAGGTCTTTAATGCATTGACGATATTTCGAAAATCCTCGAATATCTCGAAAATACATCAAAAAAACTTTATATTCAATATAAAGACGTCTCGACTCCGATAAATGAGTTCAAGTACTACCGCTTTGGATTCACTTATAGGCGCGGAGCCTTGTCATATATTCTTTAATTTCTCATTCCAATCTGAAAAATTTATCATTATTTTAAAATTTTGAACCTGTCTAATAACTATGTTCCTTAAACACACATATAAATTTAGTCGTACGTATATATATCCTTATACATACAATATATAACAACTAGTACAACTATATATTTGAAATCCACTTAACTTGCATCTCAAAACTTCACTTCACTTCACTTGACTTGATGGCACTCAGTCAATTCAAGTCAAGTTTACTTGCCGCACAAATCGCATGCCAACATGCCAACTGCCACGCGTGACACACTTTGGTAATTGGCCTAGCTGCATGTGGAGCGTAAGCGATTTCCTTTGATTTTTTTTTCTCCGATACAATTTCAAAATTTCCCCATTTCATTTGCGAGCGAGCACCGCTCGTGTGTCGTTTGTTTATTGCAACGGAAATGGACGATCAGTAAATATTTCCGTTGATTAAAAGATTTGCGAAATTCGTTGGGGCAGGTTTAATCACAATAACCGCAATGTTGGCGAGAAATCGCAAGGAGCGGCTAAGTGGTTTAAAGATACAAAAATAGACAGTTAACTAACTTAGTTATTTTAGTATAACTTTTAAAATTTAAGAGCTGCGAGCTGAGTTATTTAAGTATTTTAACTAGAAACTCATAACAAGGATATAAAGGAAGATATTTGCAAGTTATACATGGAAATTTTGAAATAGCAGAGATCGTGTATGTCCTCAGTTAACTACTAAGTAGTCGTATGAAGCTTAATCCGGTCTTTTATTTCATCTGGTCCTTACATTCTTTCATCCTTAATTTTTAAATGAAGCTTCCAGAGTCATAATGTTTGAACTAACTAAGAGATGTCAGATCAATGAGATGGAGCCTGAAATATTTGTGGCTATGTCAACAAACCTTACAGAGTCCCATTAAAACTTATTAAATGTTATTAAATAACTATATTGTTGCCATCCCATATGGGTGTTAAAGCTTAAGACGTCGGGCTGTTTACCGCACACATCATTTTCTTGGATACGCTGAGGAGTGTCACCTCAAATTGACTTCAAACTAGGCCACTTTTTTAGGATGTCCCATTTTTAACACCATCGCGAATTCTTATTCTTAATTGGCACAGGAACGGCATACACGGTTATAGCTGAGTCCATAACAGCGCGCCATTCGTTTCGCCTTTTGGTAGTTCGGCGCCAATTGGAAATTCCAAGTTCTACCATGTCCTTCTCCACCTGGTCTTTCCAACGGAGTGGAGGTATTTCTACCCCCAGCGGGTACTGCATTGAACACTTTCAAGGCTGCAGCGCTTTCGTCCATTCAAATAACTTCTTTTTATTCGCTGAACTATGTCACTGTCGTCGTATAACACGTACAGGTCATCGTTCCATCGTCTGTCGCCGTTGCCAATGTTTAAGGGACCGTAAATCTTCCGCAAAACCTTTCTTTCGAAAATTCCTCTTGCCATCTCATAGGATGTTGATATCGTCCACGCTTCTGCACTATAAAGCAGTACGGGAATGATGAGGGACTTGTAGAGTTTGGGTTTTGTTCGTCGAGAGAGGACTTTACTTTTCAATTGTCTACGCAGTCCAAAGTAGCACCTGTTGGCAAGAGTCATTCTGCGTTGGATTTCTAAGCTAATATGGTTGGTGCTGTTAATGCTGGTTACAAACGAAAGTATCTACAACTTCGAAATTATGACTGTCAACAGTGACGTGGGAGCCAAGACGCGAATACGCTGACTGTTTGTTTGATGACATCTTGTCCTCACTTACCACCAGACCCATCGCGAATTATCAGAAATATTAGTAGAATATCGAGGCAGGTTTGTGGTAGGTTTAGTGCGCTTTGTTGAGATTTAATATCCAACTAAAGGGTTATTCTGGTTTAACAAAAGATTATATCATAAGTATAGGTTAAGTTTGTTCCCCTGTTGAGGTGACCAGCCTTTGAACCTAACCTAACCTTTTATAAAAACAACATTTGAGAAGTCTTTAATGGACTTGAATGAAATTTTGAATTCTTAGCTTGGTTCGCACTATCGAAAACAGTTATAATCCAAACCCATAAACAAATTCTTATCTATAGATAGCATAGTACCGTTATAAATATATCTACTTATATTGCACGGATTCTACAGCAACTTTTCATAAAACCATTAAGGTAATCTAAAACGGACCCCGACAGCCAATTTTTGTAACAGACAGTTGAGCTCAACTATCTCAGTTGGAGAAAGGAGCAACGGTTATGATACTGACTAGGTTGGTAAATATTATTTTCGAATGAACGTCTCGAAATTTGGATACTACAAATATATAAATTGAGGTTCGAATTAATATCTATAAAACGTGAATTTTTGGCTGCTGCTTGGATGAGCATCCCTGTCCATAGGTTGCTGGATAACACTAAGGTTAGGTTAGGTTTGTAAGCAGATCTCTGTAAAAACAGAAGATCTCACTTAGACAGCCTGGCGATGTCCATTGTGGTACTAATTAAACACCCTGTGGATCAAAGACCTTTAGGATTCAGCAAAACGCTTGGAATCCGTTACAAATTTATTAAGAAGACTAATATCGATTCTAGCCAATTCGCTAGGATCGCCGAAAAAGGGCCTTCCGAGGTGTTTCAACCTCAGTCTGGCAAAAGTTGGACAATGTAGAAGGAAATGCTTAGATGATTCCATCTCGCCTTCCTACATACAGCTTTGGCACCTTGCATCTGCCACGATTCCAAGTCTCAACGCATGGGTACCTATTGGACAATGTCCAGTAAGTACACCCATGATGGCGCTGAGATGGACCTTGTTCAGAGAAAGCAGTTGAAAGGACCGCCTACGCTCCACAGAGGGCCAAAAGGACCTCGGCACTGCACAAGTACTGGTAGTTGACCAGCGTTTGACGAGCTCATGCGTAGTCTGCATGTCCAGCGCTCTTGCGCAAGTGGACCATGGACTACCAATGCGCTCCCATTCCGACGAAAATGTAGCTAGGGTACCCTAACACTTGGTTTCACATTATCTGCTGGGGTAATCCCCTTGTACTAAAACCTAATCTCAAGATTTAGTTAAAGGTTAGACAAGAAATTGAACTAGGACTCAAGTAGAACCCAAATCTACATCTATTGCTGTCGAAAGTAGTTTCTTTCTACAAATTTAAGAATACGACACTATTACACACACTTTAAACGGCAATCATTTCAACCTAACCTAACTTTATGCGTGTTTATGCTTAGCATTAACGACCGATACAGTTTTCATAAATCACACGACAACAATAAAGTCATAATTTTCGCGCGTATACTTTATTGTACAATCATCTTTTATTGGCGCTGACTTTATGTGTATTGTGCAAGAAGAAGCAAGGACGTCTTCGCTTTAACGCGTTTTTTTCTTTTTTGTTTTCCAATATCGATTATCGACTTAAGTAGATTTTTCAGAAATTTCATTAGGCGAATGATATGAGCATTTTGCAGCTGATATTGCCAAGCATTAGTGGGTGCATACATATAGCCTGTCGACATTGACGAGCAATGACGAGCGGAAATAGCTGCTAATGCAAAGCTTTGAGAACGCCAAGCACAGGCACACACACACACAGGCTAACATACTGAAAGAAAGTAAAGTCGCTCATGAAAGGAGCAATAACAGGCGATATCCGCTGCGCTACAAAAGGACCGAGCAAAGTAATGGCACTCACTCACAACACCAGCAAGCTATGCAAATTGATGGCTGGCACAGACTGCAAGCGACTACAGACAGCGCCACAGCTGCGGCATTGTTTCGTTCGGGGGTTACTTCGGTGCGCTCGTTGCTCATTATGAGCACAAGGAGTTGGGTTTAACGGAAGGCTGCTCGCTTTGTTGGCTGCTGCGGTAGCAAGGAGCCGAAGGATAATGTGGCTGTGCTGCTGATGATATTGATGAGTCGTATTATCCACATAATGTTGCCTGCGGTCCAGCCAATTGTCGAATCATCCGTATTGATGGATTTACGCAATCCAGCCGTCACGCGTTAGCTATGTACGTTCAAAGGCGCACACTTTTTTATTTGCTATTTGCGCGCAAACGCTCAAAATGATTTTGCTTTGGCCATATAATTACCGCTAATAAATTTTGCTGACTTGCAGCAAAAAGCAATCGCGCAAGTGTCTCACTACTTTTCACAAGCATCCTTTGTCTACAGTTTCTTTTAAACTATGTGTAAAGATACGCGCTTTCTCACTCTTACTCTTCAGGTCTGTCGGCCTGTCTACTTGTTTGTACTCTTCCATCATTCATACTCAAGCGCTCATCCTCCGCCGACTTGGCCTCATCAGCTTAGCAGCAGCTATAAATTAGCGGTTTGAAGGATTTTGCGTAGCGTCCAATGAACAGTGACCGTGTCGTTACTTACTATGTAGCTGCATTAGGGTGGTACTTAAGTCGAGGAAGAAAATTAGACCAGTCTCTCTCAAGCTCTATGTCGAATTTCTTCTTCTTCTTGACTGGCGTAGACACCGCTTACGCGGTTATAGCCGAGTCCAAAACAGCGCGCCACGCATCCCTCCTTCTGGCAGTTTGGCGCCAATTGGTTATTCCAAGCGAAGCCAGGTCCCTCTCCACCTGGTCCTGCCATCGGAGTGGAGGTCTCCCTCTTCCTCTGCTTCCACCAGCGGGTACTGCATCGAATACTTTCAGAGCTATGTCGAATTTACTTTAGTCAAATAAGTTAGACGTAGCCACGGTGAAAGTCTCAACTGATGTGTTGTCATCTCAAAAGAACTCAATACTCAAGCTCGCCAAGTGAAGTCCACTGGTTCGACTGTTGCTTGGTCTCTAGTACGTACCAACGAATCAAAATATAATCGACGGTTACGAAACGTCGTGGAGACTTATTCGGATTAAACTTAAACAGTATAGCAATACTGCTTTGAGGTGGTCTAACGGCTGATATTGCTTTCCAGATTGAACAAATTAGATCTGGCGACGACGAAGGTTTGTGCCTATGGTTTGTCATATCGGAAGATCCAGCCTCAAGCTCGCCAGCTGAAGTCCACTTTTTCGACTGTTGTTTGAAGTAGTCTAATGGCTGAGCTTTCTTTCCAGAGTGAACCAATTAGATCTGGCGACGACGAAGGTTTGAGCCTTTGTATTGTCAAATCGGAAGATCCAGCATCAAGCTCGCCAGCTGAAGTCCACTTTTTCGACTGATGTTTGGTCTCGGGTGTGTGCCAGTGGATCAAAATATCGTTGACATTCTTGAGACTTCGAGAAAACTGATTCAGATTGGACTTAAACAGAGTCAAACACTGATTGGAAGCGGTCAAACGGATGATACATCTTTCTCGTATTCCATATCTCTTGCAGAATCGGGTGGTCAGGTTTAGTACTTATCAGACCGTACTCATATTTAACGCCTTTAAATAAACTGATGATTTAACCACAGATTTGTGGAAAATCATTAATTTAGGGTTTGAAAGTACCACCCTCATCCACATAAATACGACCACAGTGTCCTTGCCGCATTGTGCATTCGCGCTTCCAATTCATTGTAGCTTACGCAATACGCCGCGCTGAGTAAATTGAAAACGTTTTAAAACTTTTATAAGCAGCTTAGCGAAATGGTCCGTCAACCAAATTACCGCTAAATGACTTTCCGATAGCAGAGAGAGACGCTCAAACATACAATACAAATGTAATATCTCTATACATTTGGAGATATGTACATATATGTCTGTGTTTGTGTGCGCATATTGAAGAAATATAATCAACATAATCGGCTCAAATCACTTTTCTCTGTTATTCTTCGTGTTATTGTTTGACGACTTAAATGATTGTGGTGTTATGTTAAGTCAGTCAATTCTTTGTACTAATTGAGATGCAATCAATGGGTTAAAGAGTATTTTTCTGACACTGTGGTCTTGAGTATTTTTGGTTCCATTTAAATTTTTTCGAACACAACTGAAGTCTCAACCCACCAGCCTTGATAAGCGGCTACTATGAACGTATATATCGTTGTGATTGTTGTCGCGACAGGAAAATATTTCTCAAATACTTCTATGAAATTCTGACGAGTTCACATTCCTTGGCAAGAAATAGCGTAAACCTAACTGTCGAGGGAAAGGGAAGATTTATGCAGGTTTACGTGGGTTTCTCTTCCGTTTTCGTATTGATACTATTTAATTTTTTAACAGCTGGTCTGATTTATAAGTTTAGTTTAAAGTGGAACCCCAATTTACTATGCTTTATTACTTACTCTCTCACTTAACAACACAGTTCGTATTATAGGGATAAACAGCTGTCAAAATTATATGTATAAGTACAATATATAGAGAAGATTTGAGCTTGAGACGAACTTCTAAATTATTTAAATTCGATAAGGAAAAAGTTACTTTTCTTCATCACATAAGTGTTATGATTTCTATATTCGTTTAAATCAATTTTCAAATGAGTTAGTCGTCAATAATACCGAGATACTTCCATCAATAGATCAATAGAGTGTTCATTAAATCAAGATTTTCCAAGATTAATATGATCTCCAATTTAATTCCAATAGCAATTTATTTTCACCTTCTTCCAGTAAGAAATACTGCACTCGAGCAATCACGAAGTAGTAGGAAAAAAAAAGGGGGGGGACCTATTAATCTCTGAGTGAGAATCTTATATTCAATACTAATTCCATTTTGGCCATTTACAATACCAACCTTCTCATAGTGTCAAGGTTTAAGTGTACAAAGATTTATTAAAATATCTATAATAGATTTTTAATCAAGTTTTCAATTTGCCAAGTGGCCGAGAGGTCAGAGAGACGGACATTACAAATTATATTAGAAAGATAAACTATCCAATATCTCAAGTTGAATCAAGCGACACACTTGTTCGAAATTTCTTTAATATCGCTTCAGTAGTTTGAAGTGAATCCAGGACAAACAATTTGACCCGAAATTATAATGCATTGGGATTCAAAACAGTATTCCACCATATATAGGCGTGGATGTAGTTCGAGTTCATCCATTTTCAAACCGATTTCCTATAGTTTTCACTTTTAACAGCAGTAAATAATATACAACCTTTAAGTGAACTCAAGTAGCCTTGGGTGTTTTCCAAGATCTTTCGGGGGTGTAGTAAACTTTGAAAGTTCTGGCACTCCATAGATGATAATAAACGATGTTGCTCTACAAGTCTACAGATCTTCTACTTAATAGGTTACTTGACCATCAATTAAAAGAAATTGTGAAGTCGGTAGTTCAAAAGAGGGTTTCGATAAAAATTATATAGGAAATAATTATTAAAGGGGAGACCAAACAAGCCGGCCCATCAGCATTTCATATATGTGTGTCGGTCTTTGGTTGGTCTTTCGGGAACTTAAATTTCCTTAAGGGTTTATATAAGTTGAGATGTGGGAAATATGGAAAATTTTGATTTTCTGTAGAGGTATGTAGCCATATTTTTATTGAATACTTGGTATACGTCTATACTACCCATAATATCTAATCTGTAAAATCAGCTCAAGAACATAAAAAATACTAATAATTGTCAAAGTTATGACATTTTACGCAAAACGCGTTTTTTTTTTCAAAAAGGCTTGCCGTGACTACGATTCCAGTCCATCAGCTCAACTGAAAGCATAAAACCAAACAAATTTCGTTAGTATGGGGTATGGGGGGTTAGTATGAACCCTTCATTGAAATGTGAAAAAATTGTTTCTGCAAAAAAAAAATTAAAAATGAAATCATTCAAGGACATGGCAAATATTACGAACAATTTGAAAAAAAAAAACAAGTAAGGAATGGCTAAGTTCGGGTGTCACCGAACAATTTATATTCTCGCAATTTATTTATTGAATTTTATTAATACTATATAATACACAATATGACCCACATATTCGTCATATATATGGTATAAAGTCCATTGAAACTTTGAAACCCCTAATATTAAATATATGGGAGATAGGGGAAGTTATGACCCGATTTCACTCATTTTTCGCACGGAGACATATTATTAGAAGAAATATATTCTCTCTGAATTTCTTCTAAATATCTGAGAGACTTACCTATATTTTCGGTAAAATTGTTAGAAGCACTGAGGTCCTTATATTCGAATTAAAGCATTTTTAGAAGTTTTCAACATAACCTTTGAATAAGAGGCGTAGTTATGATCTGATTTCCTTCATGGACTGTATAAGGTAGTACCGAAAAGAAACGACTCTAGAAAGTATCCTTGATATAGCTTTAGTAGGGGGCGGGGTCACGCCCACTTCTCCAAAAAAATGACATCTGAATATGCCCCTTCATAGTACTATCCTTTATACCAAATTTTACTTCCATAGCTTTATTTATGGCTTAGTTAAGGCACTTTATGTGTTTTCGGTTTTCGCCATTTTGGGGCGTGGCAGTGTTCCGATTACGCCCATTTTCGAACTTAACCTTCATATGAATCCAATAAATGAAGTTTCCAAGTTTCTTCAAGATATCTCAATTTTTTCTCAAGTTACAGCTTGCACGGAAGGACGGACAGACAGACATCCGGATTTGAACTTTACTCGTCACCCTGATCATTTTGATATATATAACCCTATATCTAACTCGTTTAGTTTAAGGACTTGCAACCAACTGTTATGTGAACAAAACAATACTACTCTCTTTAGTAACCTTTGTTGCGAGAGTATAAAAATGAAATCGATTGCAAACTTATTTTTCGGTAATCCAAGTCACCGCAATGACGTTTCGGAAAAACATGAATTCGAGATAATCGCGTTTAAAGTTTCAAGTACAATTTTGTCTAGTGTAGTGGAGAAAGATGTATAACTCCGCTTCTACTGCTTAAATCTCTATAAAAAATTGAGTTAACATTCTTAAGAACGTACATATACTTTAAGATAAAATAATAGAGAAATTTTCGATTTTTTGACCGACTTCAACATATATAACTCCATATTCTCCTGAAATTTCTGTTTTTTTTTAACTATTGTGACTCCTCTCAACTTGCAAAGGTATATAAAAATTGAAAACACAGATTTGGGTTCCTTAAAATTAGCATGGTCTTAAGCATCTGTAAATAATATCTCTCGCAGAAAATAAAAACAGTTATTTTTTTCAGAAAACAAAAACCCTGAGTAATCTAATAATAGCAATTTATCTGGTCTGTAGCTAAAAAACACCAAAAAGAAATATTGCGCAATCACAATGAAAAGGGCAACCGTCTCCATTTTTACCCAAATAAAACTGACACTTATAATCTTACATGCCACATATACGCGTATATAATACATTTTACATCTCATTAACTTGACATGACTAACGGCAATGGAATATACACTCTGCTACAAGCAAAAGAGTACCGTTACATGGCGCTAATAAACATTTTCCAAATTGTACTTTCACTTCATTTACATGCATCATTTAATTAATGCGTCTTTGAGGAAGACACAATACAATAAAATGGGACCTCGTATAATAAATATGTATATCGAGATATATCTTTATATATATAGACCTACATATGTATACTTCAATATACTGTATACATTTTTGTTTCAACGCAAATAATAATATATGGTGCGCGCATTGTCCTTCGTCAACATTTTCAAACGTTCTTAATGTGTTTGTATAAAAATAGGCGCAACAAAGTGGTAGACGCATACATACAGGCGGCTTATGCTCGTGCCTCAACGCAGACAGACAGATCAAATGTCAGACATTTAACTTGTCATGTGTTAGAAGTACTACAAACAATGATAGCGCGTGAAAAGAAATTTTATTTACAAGGCGCTTGTGGTGGAGTCTCAGCAATAAAATGTCTGGAAATCGAACCCTAAAAGTAGGCAAATACTTACAGCGTAATACTTAGACAGTGGTTTGTGTGTTTTTGTGTCTGTGTGTGCGACCACAATTCGAAACATGAAAAGGAAAACTGAAGCACATCAGTCTGGCACACATAGACATGAAAACACATATACCCACACCCTTAGACCGAAAGCCTATAAAACATGCCACATATTGTGACTCGTTTGCCTATTTGCATATGCCACTAGTGTATATTGATATTAATAAGCTGTCACAGCTGGCATTTATAAACGGAGTTGCGTGTTAAGATATGCGCCTAAAATGCGGCAACAAAAGAATATTTAACCCAATTTTCAGCCGAGACCTTTTCGCTTCAACATATTTGTTAGCATAAATGCTTGTATATAGGTATATATACAACATCGATTATAGCAAAAATGAAAATTACAAGTCACAGCAACAACAATAATACAACGCCATAAGCATTTAGCATGTAAGTGTCATAATTTATTGCGTTGCATAGGCGTTACGACCCAATAACGGTTTGGGGTTTTGTCAAGCAATGCTTTTAGGTTTTTGCAGCGCAGTTTTTAAAGGCTTCAATTTTGCTACCACTTTACCACGCTCAGCCATACCCTTTCCGGTTGTACTTAGCGTGTGATATGAGTAATGTTTGCTTTTGTTTTTGCATATTCATTGGTTAGCCTTTGACCAGCGCTTCATTTGTGCGCTTTAAAAGAGCCCTGGTAGGGGTGTTTGTATGCAGATTCCTGTACGCTCACTCATATATGTACTTACGTGTATTGGTTGGCCTGCGGCCATTTGTCTCTTCCGGTGCGGTTTAATGCTTTGAGAGTTTGTGGCGCATTTCCTAATTAACCATATTCCGGTTGATGTTCAAAACTCAAGCAGGAATGTTAACACTTGCCTTCGAGTGCAGATATGTGTGGGGGTGCTGCTGCATGCATACACATGGTATATTCATGTATGAAAGCAGTGGTACAAATGCATTTTTAATATGAGCTTAACTTGAACTTAAACTTAAACTTAAACCTAAACTTAAACTTAACCTAAACTTAACTTAAACTTAAACTTAACTTAAACTTAAACTTAACTTAAACTGAAACTTAAACTTAACTTAAACTTAAACTTAACTTAAACTTAAACTTAAACTTAAACTTAAACTTAAAATGAAACTTAAACTTAAACTGAAACTGAAACTGAAACTGAAACTTAAACTTAAACTTAAACTTAAACTTAAACTTAAACTTAAACTTAAACTTAAACTTAAACTTAAACTTAAACTTAAACTTAAACTTAAACTTAAACTTAAACTTAAACTTAAACTTAAACTTAAACTTAAACTTAAACTTAAACTTAAACTTAAACTTAAACTTAAACTTAAACTTAAACGTAAACTTAAACTTAAACTTAAACTTAAACTTAAACTTAAACTTAAACTTAAACTTAAACTTAAACTTAAACTTAAACTTAAACTTAAACTTAAACTTAAACTTAAACTTAAACTTAAACTTAGCTTAAACTTAAACCTTGACATGAACTTGAACTTAAATCAAAAAAAACTTAAATTGTACTTAAACTTAACTTCCTTATGGCATTCGTTTAATTATGATTGAGTTGATTTAATTTCTGCTTTTACCTTTACATGCCTTTACCTCCTACACAGACACATACATATTAACTTGCGCATTTACCCCATTTCATCCCTAATTCTGCTTTATGCTATCCCTGATTACATTTATGCCTCAAAGTCCACACCTTGTTTTCTATGCGCATATTTTTCAATTTTTTCCGCACACCTTTTCCTTTATTTACATTGTTATTAAATCTTTTCTTATTTTGTTTTCCAAGTAATAATTAAAGAATTCAGTAATTGTTTTAGGAATTTTGTTTTCGGCTTCTGTTGTAGATTTCATGGATTTACTTCTGTGCAAATTTTAGTAAAAATAATCGCTGAAATTGCACTCACGGGTAATATGATATAGAGTTTCTTTTTCTTTAGTAGAAATCTCTGGATCATATAATATCAACAAGATTAATTTCGTTAGATGTGTTTCATGATCGAATTTTAATACAGATGGCTAAGGATCTAATGACACCTTAACCCATATTGGCGGTAATGTAAATATCTGACAAATAACCCTCAGTGTTAGAGTGAGTAAATTAAGCTACGCTACCGGTCCATATTTTGTTTTCCTATAAGAATAAAGTTAAATAACAGCAATTATATTGAGACCACTTCTGTGACTTCCTTATATCTACTTATCGTTTAATGCTTCAGTTAGTGAGGTATAAATGTATATATCTTCTAATCTAAACACAGCCATGATTGTGTTGGATTTAAAGCTATAAAAATGCTACATATAAATGGGATTATTAACCCACCCAACCCCCACATTACCCTTCCTAATAAAAAAAAATAAAATGTAAAAGAGAAACCACTGCGGCTTTTAATAGCTCTCTTTTATAATACTTAATTCTGGAATTCCTTGAATTTTATCAATATTTCATTTTGTACAAAAATATTTTTATATTTAAATCGAGCACTTCGTCTAAAAAATCTATCTACAACTAACTTTAGATATTACTATTTGAACACTTCACACTCAGGACCATTTAATATTAATTACTAATATTTATAATTGTAAACTTGATATAATGTAGAATCCGAATTTATTAATATGAGTAACCATAAGTAACCATACTTTTCTCAAAATTATTATGATCATAAATATTCATATTCGATAGAAGATTGCGTATATTTATATTATGAAATCAATAGAGTAATGCGCCGTATCTAGCTTGTCATTCTTAAGGTGGTTTAATTGAGTTGAAGTTAGCACACTTTCGATGATATCGAAAAAAAACGCCATTTGAAAATAAACTGTCATGTCTGTTATAGAGATATTTCACAGTATCTCAACTGACTACAGTCCGTTTTCCACTTGCCAATTTGATTATGAAATGTTATCATAAATTGCTATAAAAATTTAATTAACAACCATTTTGGCTTCAACTGTCATTAAATGTGACAAGTGACAACACCACATAATAAATGACCAAGCTAATGGGTATAATACTTCACTGCTTAGCTCTTTTAGACGTTAATCCCTGAAATTGAAAGATAATATTATTTTGCTTTATTGTATACAGACATCATTGTAAATATAAAGAAATATGACAAGTGACAAAATTGTGACAGTGACTTTTGATATGATAAAACAGAAACTTTTATGGGTACTTAATGGTAAAACATTTTTTGTTCTTACCTTAGAATTATATGCTCATTTTTATGGTTATTTTTATCTTAAATATTTTTTTTGTTTAGTATAACAAAGCGCAGCGGGAAATCTCTTATTCATCATAAAATAATATTATTTTTAGTTTTAAGCTGCGCCACCTCCATATCTCACCTCTTTTCACGCTCAATTTTTATCCCTAAAGATTCCCAACATTCTACATTTAACTAAAAATACCTTTTTACCTTTCTGTGAACGCCAACCAACTCTTTCCCCACTGAAGTCAATGTCATGCGACAACAACAAAATCTATCTACATAATTGGATTTTCATGCTAAAAGAAATATAATTATTGTCGTCGCTGTCGTAGTTGTACCGTTGATTTTCCGTAAGTTTTTTCTTTAGAATAATCACACCACAGACACCAGTGCTCATTTGTTTTCCACTTAAGCACATATGTATGTAGAGAGTGTTGGTTTGCTGCAAAAATCCTTTTAGTGCGAATCTCATAAGAGAGTGACACCTTTTAATAGGAGTTTCAGCGCTGCCAGTGTACGTGTATATAAAAAATTATAGTGGTGATTAAATACATATGCACTTTGGGAATAAGCATGCATATATTTATACAAATTGTGTATCTACTAAGTAGGTAGGTATGTATGTGTACATAATATCCTTTGCACCGGCATGTGTTGCAATTATGCTGATACTCATGGAGTTAGTAGCTGCCATTGAACTGACATTCACTTCCTGCAGCCGCACTAAGCCAGCAAAGCATACCGGCTAACCACAGTCATTCACAGAGACACACATACATTCACAAAGCACACACTCGTTTGCAGCTCATGTCCTTACTGGCTCATTTTAAGTAAAAAGGTTCTGATTATGTTAATGAAGTTTTGCTGAAGGTGAGCCCCAGTATACAGCACGAGTTAACGTACACTTGATTGAAGAGGCACACATACAATCATACATATATATGATACAGGGAAATGTTTGAGGAACTCTACATAATTCATAAATATTAAATATACACATACGTATAAAGTCATGCACGTGTTTAGGAAGATTTATATTAAGCTCTTTAGAAGGACGCTTTTATGTTGGTAGGTTTGTATGTATGAGGATATGGGTGTACGGTACTAATGTGTTAAAGTCCGGTAGTAAATGCCATATGTAATTGTTGAAAGAAGACTAGTTTCTTGCTTTTATCTACTCTTTCTTCCTTCCTTGTAATCTTAGTAAGCTATGTCTGTCGTTCCATCTGTCCTTCTGTCTGTCCGTCCGTCCGATAATATACAAGCGATATATATACAGGAACGATTATTTTACATATGATTCCAGCAGCTCACGACTTCCGGTTTTAGACCAAGTATCCCCTGGGTAGCCAACAGACAACCGTTTGAACCCAGACAAAGGTTTTGTTGGCAACTACTAAAAATGCTTTAATTCAGTAAAGAAAACCACCAGAAACTTTAATTTCATTATCAAGATGGTACAGAAGAGCTGCACTCAAAATGATAAATTTTAAGTGGGCGTAGTTCCGCCCACTTATGGGTCAAAAAGCATAGCTCCGAAACTACTCGATCAATTTTAATAAAATGCGGTTCATAATATATTCCAGGCTTCCGAATGATATGTTATTAAAATAGTCCAAATCGGTTCACAACCAGGCCTACTTCTCATATACCAGAACTTTCATGTCGATCCTTACCTTAAAATTTATAAAGTAAGCACTAGTTATAGCACCAGAAGATATCGGAACAGAACTACAATAATAGTGTGGCATAACCCTTTTAAAAATCGCATAAATCGGACCATAAGTATTCAAGACCCCATACATCGAACATGAGAACCTCAGAGCTTCGAATACATATTTTACCGAAAATATAGGTAAGTCTCTAAGGTATTTTGAAGAAATTCAGAGGGAATATTTTGTTTCTAGTAACATGTCTCCGTGCAGAAAATGGGCGAAATCGGGTCATAACTTCCCCTAGCTCCCATATACCTAATATTAGGGCTTTCAAACTTTCAATGGACTTTACATATACCCTATATATGCCGAATATGTGAGTCAAATTGTGTGATCTCTTAAAAAAATTAAATAAATAAATTGCGAGAGTATAGAATGTTCGGTTACACCCGAATTTATCCCTTCCGTACTTGTTTATATATTTATTTAGCATAGTGCCGGTTTATCTGTCATTAAACTGACATTTAGGTTAGAATATGAACATATGAAACACCTGACATTCGAAGGGTATGCTCGGAAATTTTCGCAGAAAACATTCGCTTGAAGCGGAAAAGCCTTATATTAAACTGTGTTTCAACAGACATTGAACGAAATTAATAGAACAGCCCTTAACACCTCCCTCCAGTCCCTACCTGGTAATGACGATCTAGAGATTAGCTGACACAGATGAAGAGCTCAAGTTATCTCTTGAAATTACCTTGACTCTTACACTTATAATCTCGATATCGTACTAGAATAAGGCCTACATACATTTACGGAATCTATAGCAAATCTTCTTATTAAGGTCGGAAGTATCGAACCTTTGCTGAGCCGAACAAAACGAAGCTCTGTGACTTTAGTTGTTCATAATAACTTTAATATTACTTAAGGTTTTCTTGAACCATTCCATTTAAAGCCTTTGGAACTAAGGCTCACACTGAAATATTATAAAAACTTCCTTCTATCGTCGGCTAAGTCCTAAGGTATCCACAAAACAGGGCACCAACTAGGAGGCCTTAGTCATAACCAGATATCGTTTTGAAATTTTGGAACTATAGTTTGGGGCTCCGGTTCATCAGCGTATACGTTTTCAACATTAGTAGATTTAATGTGACAAAATCATGAGACTGCAGAATTTATTACTGGGCATATATGTATGTACATATATTATATGAATGCATTACAACCTACGCATACGTATATCCTAATATTTACTTAATGAAGTCCTTATGCTGCGTTTTGCTTTGATTTGATTTACGCTTACGCTCTTCAAATCCATTTTACCCTACAAGCTTTTGTCGCGATTCATTGGACTAACGGCAATTACATATATACCGTTATAGGTATGTATATAAAAACATATTTCTGAATATATTCGTACTTTATCACACGGTTTCCTGCGCAAATAACTTTTAGTCAAAACTTTCGCCAATTACGCTAATATGTAGTATGGAGAGCTTTTATATACATACTAGTACATACATATGTGTATGCATCTATGCATACATTTGGCACTTTCATGCGCATAAAATAATTTTTATCCATAAAAAGTTTCAGCTAATATTTTCAAACTTGTTTAGCTCACGGGTAAAATCACTTCCTGGAATTATATGCCACAAATATGTGCGCGGTAGGTGAGTGTATGACAAAAAGATGAATGCCAAAGTACCAATGTGGTGATACAGTGTTGACCAAATGCTAAGGTTCACAATGCATTAATATTATTATATAATACTAAAGATTAGCGAAGAACGCAAGAACTTATAAGACGGTGTCGTGTTAAATCTAAGAGCAGTGACAAAGAATATGTAATATAAAACAGCATAATCGATCATAGTCGATCATAGGCGATTTTATATTTTCGGTTCCAGCAACTTTTTTTTGTGAATATTTTGTAAACTAATAAAGCTATATAAACCAAACTTCCTACAGTCGTTTTCTTTACCTACCCCATCACACACCATTAAAATTGATTAAATCGGTTAATAAACACGCCCACCTGCCATACAAAGGTTATGTTGAAAATTACTAAAAGTGCGTTAAGGGGTTATATACAGTTAGACGGCCGAAAAAAAGTGAATTTTCCAGAATTTTTTCTGAGAAAACTTTTTAATTTATTGATCCAAAAATTTATACACATATTATGGTATCTTTTAACTGTATTTTAAGACTTAGTACTAGTAAAAATATTTATTTGAAAAAGTGCTACAGCTGATCTCCAGGAGCTCCTCTCAAAAAAGACGTTTTGCGGTGACCACTATATCTCGTTGCGGTGACCACTATATCTCGGAACTGGATCATCCGAAATTAAAAAACCAAACAGATTTCGTTAAAATAATGTTAAATCTAGTAATTAATCGAAGGAATAAGCAAAATAAAATTTTTTGACAAAATGGCGGTTTCTCAAAAAAAAAAATCGATTCTTCACCGAAATTTCGGCCTTAAATTGTTTATAAAAAAAAATATTTATCGGAGAGAAAAAATCTACGATTAATTACTAAAAAATATATTTAAGAAGGTCGTGTTAAAATTTGAGACTAATCGGTCTAGCCGTTTTCGAGTAATGTTGGTCACCGACTTTGAAAACACCATTTTGAGAAAAACGCGTTTAAAGTTTGGACCTTGTACTTCCAAGCAACTGAAACGCCTTTTCAAATTTGCTTGTAACTTTGAAAATATTCACCGGAACGATATGAAATTTTCTGTGTGTATTCTTAAATATATGTACATTAAGAAAATTAAATAAAAAAAAATCGATTTTTTGAAAATTCTAACTGTATATAACCCCTTAAGGGGTTAGGGGTAGTCAGGATTTTCAAAAAATTAATTTTTTTTTGCATTTTCGTTAAGTGTAATATCTTAATAATATTCTCTGAAAATTTGAAAGTTGATCCGATAATAATTTTTCGAGTTATTCGACAAATAACAAAGATCACTCGGGCACTCCAAAACGCAGATGTGAAACTTTAAATGCGTTTTCCTCAGAACTATGTTTTTTGAACTGGTGACAACTGTAACTCGATAACCGCTCAGTAGATATTAATGAAATTCATCTGATCGAAGGATTTTTTTTTCAAAAATTTCGATTTGTAAGACCAATTAACTGTTGATTTTTTCCTGAAAATCTAGAAAAATTCCTGTGGCCGCCGTTTTGTTAATTTTTGAAAAAAAAGCTTCGATCAGGCCCTGGATTATCTATTTATAAAACTAATTTTTTATCCGATTGATTTTATATGAATCTCCAAGATTGATTGTCACCGCAAGGACCTTTTTTTGAAACTGGCTCAACACAGACAGCTATATCTTTGGAAATTATACATTTTTTTTCAAATTTTCGTGACTTTAAGTCAAAACATTGCATGATAATGCCATATCATTACTTTTGTAAAATAACATGATTTAATATCAAAATAAAAATTACCGAAAATTCTCATTTTTTCGTGTCTGAATAAATACAGGAGACATGACAGAGGAGAGCTACACTCAGATTTTTTTACAAAATAGAAAATGGGCGTGGCGTAGCCCACTTATGGGTCATAAACCATATCCCAGAAACTACTCGACCGATTTCAATGAAGTTCTGTATATACAACTTTTTTGACATCCCGATGACACGGATGAAAAATAAGCGAAATCGGTTGACAAACACGACTATTTTCCATATAACTCACTTTTGAATTCCATCTGATTCTTTCACTTTATAATATATACATAAGGCACCAATGAAGATAGCGGAATAAAACTTTACACAAATACTGTATTTGAGCTGTGACATCACTTGTGAAAAAATTATCAAAACGAATTATAACCTTTCAATGCCCCGGATGTTGAACGTGAAGAACTCAGTGCCTTAGGGTAATTTTATATCGAAAATATCGGTAAATCTCTCAGATATTCAGAGAAAATTTTTTTCTTCTAATAGTGTAGCTCTTTATCAAAAATGGTTAAAATCGGGTCATAATTTCCCCTAGTTCCTTAATACCTTATAAATCGGTGAATATGTGCAATATCTTAGCCAAATTAAGTATGCATATATTCTTGGATATAATGTATGTAGGTGGTGAAAATGAGTGAAATCGATTCAGGAATTACCTCAACCCTCATATACTATATATGATATAATTTTCGTTATTCTAGTGGACTTTATGTCGAATATATGGGTCAAATTGTGTGTTATCTTAATAAAGCTATATCAATAAATTGCGAGAGTATAAAATGTTCGGTTGCTTCCGAACTTAGCCTTACCTTATTTGTTTTGAAATTAATTTCTTTGTTACTTTGCCTTGGATTTTTTGAAAGCATCCAGATTAGATTTGAAGTTTCGAAGCAATGCCGAAAATCGTTCGAGAAACTGTTGTTCCGGGATCAATTGTAAAGTTTTAAATTAAGGGACTACCTTATAAAGCACTATTATATGGATTTATTTATTTATATTATATATTGACCTTCACTGACTAGTAAGAACTCGGTCATTAATAACATTTTCTCTTTCATTTCAGGTGAGTACTATTTTCAAAGTCTTGAAATCCCATTATTCTGCATTAGTAGAATGAGAAAAGGTAAAATACATTCGTAACCAAGTAATACATATGTAAATATTTTGTAGTTTTCATAGAAATATTAGAAGATAGTATCAAATCCAAAAATATATATATATATTTTAAATTATAAAGGAGGGCTTTTGGAACACTCTATGAACACCGAAAGTCTTTCAATTTAATTAGAAGAGTATAAAATTTTGTGAAATATCTATCGACGAATCATATGCCTGCGAACCATGAACCAAACCCAATCTTAATTTGTTAAAGACCTACATTTATAATATTGAAGCCATTGAAGTTTCCAATCACTCCAATTATGTTTTATTTAATGTTGAACGCATTTCTTTCATGGTCCTATGTTCTATCTAGGAACAATGGGAATGGAAAAATATATATGGCAAATTAGCCGAAGAATCATTGAACTGATTGTGGATCGCTAAATGACAGAGCAACAAAAAAAATTGTATTTTTCTTAATTTCATAACCTGTCCACACCAACTGCAAATCTTCTCAAAAATCTATTGTTTGATATCCCTATTGAATTGGTACAACTTTTTCATCACTTGTTTGGAGAAAACCCCTTTCCACCATCTTAAAAATTATTGGCAGCCATCTTTAAGGTTATGATGGTTTTCTATCTCTTGTATATTTCTTTACTTAACAATTACAATTAGATGGCAACCCTTTTTTAAATTATTCGATATAGAAATGTTTCTGAAATCTTCTGAATGTTTTTTGAAATCGTAGTAATTTTATCAATTTGTTGAGTAAAAAAATAAATAATCTGGTGGCAACTCTGCTCAAAAATAATTGCTTCTGAAAGCTTTCTTATACTTCCTTAGTTAGACAGTCATGTGGTACTGCTTCATGACTTTATTATAATTTTTAAAATGTTTTACACTCGATTCAAAATTCTCAAACACATGGCAACCTTCTAACTCTTTTATTCAAATCATTTGTAGTTTACACTGAATAGAAGCTTACTACTACACTTTAAAGCGACCACTTAGTCTCCGATTTCTTTACCTTCAGCGATTCTCATATACTCACACATGCTTGCAACTCACACAAGATCATCGGTTTGTCAACTCTTCAAGATGTGCTACAACTCCAACTCCACCAGTCTCGCCGCACAGGTATTTTAGTAATTTCCGTTTTCCGATTTGATTTTCTTTTTTGGGGAATACAAGACGGATATGCTTGCATGATTTTCTAATTTACTCGCATCGCCCGCCGGGCAAACGCTCAGCTAAATGCACATTACTACAATGTTAACCAAAGATAAACATACTTACATACATATGTATATATATGTATAACAGTATATTAACTGAAATATATATTTCTTGTAAACATACAAAGAATCAAAAGTAAATAAAATCATAAGGCGCCGCTGTTGCCAGCACTTTTTGTGGACTCAGATATATATACATCGGTACTATATATGTATATTTGTACATATGTATACATCTATGTACTTTCGTTAACTCCAACAGGCTTGCATAGAAATCCCAGCCAAACCGAAATCCTTTCATTTTTTGCAATATCCTTCAAATGCCACACTTTATACATACAAACATACAACTTCCTTTAGCTTCGCCTGGATCCGCTCTCACCGCCGGTGCTCTTCTTCTTCTTCGGCTGCTGCTGCCTCCAGTCGTACATACTATTTGGCAATGCGCATTGACGCTTTACTGTTTCAGTTTCAGATTTTAGTTTCTGGTTTTTACGTTTTCCCACTGCCTTTCGCATTTCGCATTGTTGTGCGAATTTCCTGCTTCCGGCACTCATGGGATTTAACTTTTCCGTGCCGCATATCCGTTATTTCATCCTTGTTTTTGGCCACATGATTTTCATGTGTTTGCCAGACGTTCGCTCGGCGATTCCCATTCGCAAAGGATGCGAAATGTTTTGCACTAATCTGCCGTCAGTTCGTTTGCTTAGTTTAATCGTATTTTCGTAGCAGATTAGTTGGTTTTTTGGGCGAAAATGCGATAAGGTTACGGTGCTCCTGAAAAAAATTATTTTTTGAAAAAATATAGAAATATATAAGCAGTTCTCTAGTTCAGTAGATCTTGGTAAAAATCATATTTCTTCGACAAACAAGTAGTTTTTAACAAGTATTACTGTTATACAATACAATACCTTCCCAGTTCGGTTCGCTTACTTAAAATTCTTCTTTAATGCTAGGGATCTTTCCAACCTTAACAAAGTGGTCTATGTAAATTACGTCGGATGTATTTCTATAGCACTTTTCTAGAAATATATTTATTGTTGGAACATATTTACAGAGGTTTAATTAAGGAGAATATAATCGACGAGACTCATTTTCTTGATTGAGGATAATTTTTGCCAACCTAAATACTGCCAGTTCTGTTGAAGTCCTTGTAGAATCTTCCCAACTCTTATGGACCAATCTAATTGATTCATTAAAAATTGTAATTAATTCATGCAAGACTACTCTGTTCATTTAGAGGATGTCAATGTTATGATTTGGACCCTTGCTTTCTTTCCAATTACTATCTTTTCGTTTCCAGCGTCCTCACGAGTACCACAGATCTCACAGATTGTCGCTCTCTTTTGATTTGAAAATCTCTCTAAAATCTTACACTACTTAGACGATCTCAAGAGAACCCCACTTTCTCTGACCATACAAATTTATGGCGTAAAGTAGCAATGGTTTATATATATATATGATAAACGTTATACCATATGACTTACCGATCCAAACAGGTTCAAATGATCTAAGAATAACTCTAGACCGGATAAAATTCGGGTCAATTCCCGTATCACAGTACCAAATGTCGTGGGAATTGAAGTTGCAATGGTTTTATGAAGTTATTTCGAGACCTCTAATTTACGATATTTTGGAAATAATCAAACAGTTATCAATTTTCAGAAAAAAAGTATTTACTGCTTAATCCAACCGCCCTCACATAGGTATAAAAACATTTACTTATATAGTATCTTTAACTGGTCCCAAAATTCCAATTGTTTCATACTTCATCTCATTTTTCACGTTTTGCTTTTATTTTAGCATTGTAAATCAACTTTCTTTGTTTTTTCTCCTCTTTATTAGCATAATTTATGCTAATTTGCCTTTGATGGTAGCAATTTGAGCGGATGTCCTTTTGGAGCATTTACACTTGCAAGTCCTTTCAGTAAATGCATTTGCAATAGCTGTGGTATTCAACACATCTACTAGATGGGCTCTTGCAATTTAATTTTTGTTTTATGTAAGCTTTTTCTTCTTCTTTTCCGGAGCATAATAGCCTCTAAAAAACGAACGGTCTGTTATGTGTCCGAATTAAGTCGTAAAACAAGACATGAATAAACTCTGCCTTTTTATTCTGATGCCTCGAAAAGAGACAATGATATATAGATATATATGAGAACGGATGATCATTAATTAGCTACAAGTTTTTATGAACCCTTATTGTTAATGAAAATAAAAATAAATTGTCTCCTTTCGTGGAATTTATCAATTGCTCATTAGAGGACGAGTTGAGCACAATTTGATATTCAATAGTTCCATTCGGGACTATTTCCTAGTAATTGATAACACAGCTCAACAGTGGTTTTGGTGCCGGGGTATTTACAGCTGCTTTTGTATATATTTGATGCCCTGATCCCAAATCTGTTGTTAGTTTTCTCTTAGGAGCTAAAAATTTTAAATATTTCATTTTTTGGGAATATGTATTCTATTCTTCAACTAAGGGTTCCTTACTAACGTTATGTTCGGCAAGATAAACGATCCATAGCAGGTAATATAATTTCCGGTTATCCCACTTCCAATCCCGGTTGTCCTATATCCAGCCACCTCATATCCGGTTCCGGTAGCTCCATTTCCGGTTTCATCATCAATACCCATATCCGGTTCCAGGTGTCCCATATTCGGTAACCTAATTTCCGGTTACCCCATATCTGGAACCGGTAGCATCATTTTCGGTTACGGTAACCCGACATAGTAGAGCAGAGCTTCTGTGTGGAAGACTTTGAATTGTCATAACTCTGACTTTGATAATCTTGGTGTCATATAAAAGTGAATTTTGATAACTATAACATTAACGTATTAAATTTAATGTAAATTTCTTAAAAACTAAAAGCTGTTAGCATGTTCTGCAAATCGTTTTCGGGCAATATTTTCGCATTTTCCGTTTTCAAATCGTTTGACATGTTGTGGTTCGTTTACAAATCGTTTTACCGTAGCTGCATGAGTGCCATCATAAATTTTGATTTTCTGGAATATACTACAGACATTTGAATTTTAATCCACTTCGGACAGAAAATATTTTCTAAAACATTAATAATTTCGGATAAAATTTTGGATATTGCAAAAAGTATAAAGTTGATATGAAACGTCAGCAAAAAACCTAAGACTTGCCGCAAATTTTATTAATTTAGGTATGGACGTTTCTTCCCAAAGATATAACTTCGTTGAGTATTTCCGGAAATGTATGCTTACTTAACTGACATCTGGAAACAAACCTGAAACAAAAAGAAATCATCTCAAGTCGAAAAAGTAGAAACATTATAGCAAAACTCACGTGGTATTAGAATGGTCTCTCATATGCCGCCTTTCGCTTCTACCTTGATAATATCGTTCTCAACAAATAAATGGACATAAAAAACAGTTATCTTTATTAAAAATTGTTTAATTTCAAATTATTTAAAATTTGGAACCAAAAAATTCTCTTTTAGTACTTTTGTCAAAATGTCAGAATGAAATCAGCTGTTTCGAATTAAAATTCGAAATCAGATGAAATCGTATAAATTATAGAACAGCTGAAACAAAATCGTACGAATTGTAATTTTTCACTAGACGTGGTTCCATCGGTTATCCCATAACTCCATTTGACTCATTTCGGTTCCGGTAACACATTACCCCATATCCGGTTCCAGATACCCCATATGCGGCCACCTTATATCCGGTCCCGGTAACATCGGTTCTCTTAACATTATATCCGGTTCCGGGTGTCTCATTTTCAGGTGCCCCATATCCGGTTCCGGTAACATTATTTCCAGTTCCAGTTCTGTGAATTTTTTACTTTTTCATATTTTTCATGATATAAATTTTGTTTTTAAGTTTTTTGAACCATATTATCATAAAACTAAACGAGTTAGATATAGAATTATATATGTATATTATATAGTAAAGTGGTCCGGAATAATGACTTTAAATCTGAAGAGTACTTGGAAGAATTTATTATTCCTTTTGCTACTGAAGTATCTCTTCCTTTCTTTTGGTAAACATTGAATGTAGCTGCAAATTCTATCAGGACCTCTTTAAAATGTTTAAGTGAAAACATTTCACAAAATCTAAACAATAAACTAGTATTCATGGGAATATGGAGTGATAAGACGGAGCAGATAAAGTACTTAGTTACTTCACAGTACGATCTAGGTCACAGATAAACTGGACTTGGGTTATAACATATACACAATTTGCATCACTCGCTGATTACTTGTAAAATTTTTTCATGCAGATTTCGCATAAGAGGAAAGTCGTTGACCAAACCCAACCTTAACCCTCTGTGACTGATGTGATATAGTTTAACAATTCTAATGACGTGGTAGACTACCAGACACCATTTGTATGTCTTATATTTTCCAAGTTCCGTTTTGTAAAACTAATAAAACCATTTTTATGTATTGTTTATAAGTTTAAGTTATTATTTATAAAGGTATTTTTCTAATTCAAAGCGAAAATTGGTGTTATGTGTTATTTATCGGTATGGCATGATTTTCTTTTGATACTCTTTTGTGTCTGTTGGTGTCTGCTAGACTACCACATCAGTCACAGAGGGTTAAAATTCGAAATATTTTAATGAAATTTATTTTTGATATATTTGGAGAAATTACATTCAAATTCCATATTTGTCTATGAAAGTTTTACTTTAAACGAAAGATAATTTATAGAAATATTATACATATATGAAAAGACTGCTCAATTCCAAAAATATATGCCACCAACTTCTATCCAAAGTAAAATTTCGAACTATTGTAATTTAAACATAACGGGCATTTTAATTATTTTTATAGTTGCAACAACAGAAAATTATATATTTGCATTACGAATACATGAGAATCACATTATGCTACAGTCATTACAATAACGTAATTATTTTTAGAACATCAAATAAACACCCCACGTACATTTTTCCCAACAATGGCAGTGGTTAGGAGAGCTTTTCGCAATGCCTCAACGGCTCTGAAACTAATACTATCCGAGTGTATAAAAGTCAACAACAGGCAATAGCGTTCAACTCGCAGCGCCAACTCAATTTAATCCTGTTATAAAAATTTGTGTGCAACATGATGTTGCAACGATGCCGCTACTGTACCCACCTAGTAGTACTGCAACTCATAGCTATTTAATGCTTTTGCTGTTGTTGTTGTTGTTTGTGTAAACCAAACGTTGTATCCACTATTACATTACCTTAACCGAACCGCTAGCTGATAACGTTAACGGCGGTCTTGTTTGCAAGCGTGAATTTTCACAGGCGATATGTGCCGTGTGCCATGATAGCGAGCATACATACATAAGTGTGGATGACATTCGAACAACCCTGTAGGAAATTCTAATTTAAAAGTTACAAGTTGTAAAAGCTCTATTAAAATGACTTCGGACGTTGGGGTTAATAATGAAGAGAAGTCTAGACTTCAGAGACAGACAGACAGACAGGTTTTCTGAGGACTACGTTACATAGTTAAAGAGACTTCCAGTTATGGAAGGTAATTTGTCTATTGCCAATTCAAGAGTTCGACTTATGGAAAAGTTCGAGTTATAGAAGTTCGAGCTATGTAAGCTCAGCTGTATTTTCTTCCCTTCCTCATCTCGCAAGAAAGAGAGACATTTCACAAAGATAGGACCCGCGATTATTGTTGTTATTGTGATGACAAAAAAATCTCGAAACAATTTTGATGAATGCTACAGAGTTGGTAGTTCTTGACTGGTTAAAAATCCGGGCCCAGTTCGAGATGACAATTTTTCAATTTTAGAAACAGAATCTGCGCGCGGTCGGAAACTCGGGCAGGTGAAATTGTTTCAAAAAACCTTCCAGACCAGTTCTTGAGTAACTGGAGAACCCGGTTTTCAGGGTCCATTTCCAAAAATCACTAAAAAATTATTCTAAAAGCCCAGATGAATCATTTCACAAGATTTAAAAAAAACCTCCCTAAATATATTGAAATGTTACTCAAGATTTCAAAATAAGAATGGAGTCTACCAAAATTATTCTCCAGAGAAGTGGTAACAAATACTCAATTCCACATGGAATCCAATTCGAGTATTTTCAAACATGAAACCACCTGTAGTCTAATAGAGTGCTACGGTCAAGCTATCTTTAAATTCCTACATGGTCACACATACAGGTATGCATTTATGTAAGCGCATTCCACTAACTGCCAACCTATCGTGCATGCAACGTACAAATGTGCCAACGCCCGCATCGCCGTTTGCATTAAATTCAATGATGTGCCACTTCGTGTGGCAGCAGCTACAAGCCTACGAGCGAGCCACCAACGCATCGTATGCGGCACCTGGCTGCCAACACCCCCAACCCACCACCTTCGTTTGCTTACAAACTTATTTACTCAGCCCATTTGTTGGTAGGCGTGCCGAGTAGAGTGATTAAAACCAGCAGCCCTCTTTATCCATACTTCTCCGCCGTTCACCACAAATACACTTAAGCGTAATGTGAGACGGAAGTGTGTAATGGGAGCTGACTGCATGCAACTCTGCAAAACGGCTGCATGCAATGCGAATACAACGCAAATTATGTTTAAACAAATGTGGAAACTGGAAACTGCTATTGATGGCGGCGCGCATAAAGCTGAATTTGATATTATGAATATTGAATGAAAATGAAAATGAGTCGGTGATATTTATAGAAATATAAATAATGATTATAATGGTAATATAATGCATTCCATTTAGTGTGTTGCAATTTAACTGCTTTACTGTCATTAAAATTTGTATAATAGTAAATATTTAGCGAATATCTCGCTTGGAGACAATTGCCTTTGCGGCAGGGAATCGGTACAAAACGATAACTCTTCTGCCAACAGAACATAATTAAAGAAGCGCAAGAGATGATAATCCGTTGGCAGAAAGAGAATAAGTAATATTTGATTACAAACCATTATTCCTTACCTTGAACTCGATTTTATTGCACTGTCTGGAGATCCAGTTACCTGCTAGTTAGAATCCACTCATATCTAAACTTTTGAATTCAGAAAGTCATTACAATTCTAGACATCCAAATGCCAAGAACCTGACGATTCCTTGAGAAGAAAAAAAATACAAATTTTCATTAAAAAGCTCAACTTGGTTCTGGATACTGCACCCCGTCATACCCAATATATGTCGTGCATCCAAAGAGTCCCCGCATAACACTAACTTCTTTGTATGACCTATTAACCCCTCCCATCTAACACCTCTTTGCTTTTGGTCCGACTCTGTCTAAACATCTCGTAACCTGAATCTCTTGTTCGATGACTTCGATGACAATTGCCTTGTGCTTACCGATTCAGACTGGTTTAGGGTAACCTTTACAACAACTACAGCTTATTTTGTTTCTTAAATTCAAAATAGGAGCTTAACGGCTGACCTAGTTCTAAGGATGTCAATTCTTATCTCTTTGTTTCATCAGTTTCCTCGTTCCCTTTAGTTAGTCAAGCAGCTTTATTAGAGAGATGCTGAGCTATTCAGTCACTGAGCTTAAAGCTTTACTACTTGTGTAGGTTTACATAGACGAAAGCACTAATATAAGAGAAATAATGACATTGAAGCGGAAGTCGCATTAATTATTGACATAATAATCGTAGTTTTCATTCTATATTGAAGATGAAATGAAAAATATGTAAGGTTCTACATTCCAGCCCTTAAATGGGATTATAAGGAACATCCTTCCAACGTCCAAGAAACAACAGAGCTCCAGTAAACGATAGTCACCAAGTTATACCAAATAATGGGTTGAGCTAATGGTGTCAACTATAAGATAAGACCACATACATATATAAACTCACTTTAAAGGATGTCGGTCCATGGGAGCATAGTATAACTTTTACAGAAGTAGAGAGTACGACATTTTCCCTCAATAAGAGTTCCTGAATGTGTTTGTCAGAAGTATGTATTAAGTCATGATGTCATCTGGGAAATGTTTTTTTTTTTCAATTGTAATAAAAGTTTGACTGCTTTATTTTGTGGCTTCTTCCAATACTATTATTACGAAGTGTGTGGCAATCTTTCATATCATATTCATTCATATTTGCGCTCAACGATTACACACCCACACAAAAAAATAAATTTTTGTCATGACCTGGGGGTCTTACTATGTGTGCCTTATGTTTTTGGTTTCGCTGAATACGAATCGGAGGTCCATTTAACCTCACCAGATCATGGCTTTGAGATAACCCCAGTAACCCAATAAAGCGGACAGCGTTTTTAAAACTTCATCGGAATCGCTTCAAACTCGCTACTCGGAGATTTTCGGGTCGCTGATTACGATTCCGATGTCGGTTTTTTTTTTTAATTCAAAATGGCGGATGCAGAATGGTGTTTTTAAAATGTGTCCACAATATTGGTTCATCATTTTGAATTTTTGAAAAGTAACTTCAAACTTCCTCGCGACCCCAAAAACATAACGCACACATAGTAAGACCTCCAGGTCATGACAACATTTTATTGTGTGGTTGTGTTATTAATGAGAAGATGTCTTCTTCTTTTAAATTTTTTTTTTTAATTTTTTCAAATACCTTAAAACTTTTTAGTTCAAATTTTTTATTTATTTTAATTTTCCTTCCTTCATATTTATTTTAATTACACAATTTACTCATATTTACATTCACACGGTTGCAAAGAATGCAAATTTGTATGTCGATACTGAGTCATTTGTCATTATTTATTTATGCTGACGCATTCGTTACTTCTCAAATTATTGTATGCTTTGAGTGATTACAATACCGTTACTCAATGTGGGAAAATAAGAGCTTTGTTAGTATATAAATTGAAAGAAATTTGATTACCAAAGCTAATATTTATTTTTAAACCAGCGGAAGTGCAAAAAAATATTTTTTTAAATGCTTTTTTTTTGTTAATGAATGCAAAAAAATTATGACAAGTTATTCAATTAAATTCAATCTTATTTATTTATCAACATGCTTCGTGAATTTTTATACTCTCGCAACCTGTTGCACAGAGTATAATAGTTTTGTTCACATAACGGTTGTTTGTGTCACCAAGAAATATAAGAGTTAGATATGGGGTTATATATACATAAATGATCAGGATGACGAGTAGATTTGAAATCCGGATGTCTGTCCGTCCGTCTGTCCGTCTGTCCGTGCAAGCGATAACTTGAGTAAAAATTAAGATATCTTAATGAAACTTGGAACACATGTTCCTTGGCACCCTGAGGAGGTTGCTTTCGAAAATGGGCAAAATCGGTCCACTGCCACGCCCACAAAATGGTGAAACCGAAAATCTATACAGTGTCATAACTAAGCCATAAATAAAGTTATGAAAATGAAATTTGGAACATAGGATCCCATTAGGGAGGGGCACATTTGGATGTAATTTTTTTGGAAAAGTAGGCGTGACCCCGCCCCCAAATAGGTTTTTTGTATATAACTCACAAACCAATAAAGCTATATAAGCCAAACTTTCTGCAGTAGTTTCTTTTAGCCATTTCTTAATACAGTCCAAAAATGAAAGAAATCGGATAATAACCACGCCCACCTCCCATACAAAGGTTAGGTTGAAAATTACTAAAAGTGGGTTAACTCCCTAACGAAAAACGTCAGAAACAGCAAATTTTACATAAGAAATGGCAGAAGGAAGCTTCACTCAGATTTTTTTACAAAATGAAAAATGGGCGTGGCATCTCCCACTTATGGGTCAAAAACCATATCTCAAGAACTATTCGACCGATTTCAATGAAATTCGGTATATAACACTTTCTTGACATCCTGATGACACGGGTGGAATATGGGCGAAATCGGTTCACAACTACGTCTACTTCCCATATAACTCAATTTTGAATTCCATCTGATTCGTTCACTTTATAATGTATTCATAAGGAACCAATGAAGCTAGCGGAATAAAACTTTACACAAATACTGTATTTGAGATGTGACATCACTTGTGGAAAAATTGTCAAAATTGGACCATGACTTTTCAAGGCCCCTGATATCGAACATGAAGAACTCAGTGCCTAAGGTTAATTTTTCACCGAAAATATAGGTAAATCCCTCAGATATTTTAATGTAATTCATTCCCTCTTCATTTTTTTCTTATAACAGTTTCTCTCTGTACCTGAAATGGTACAAATCGGGTCATAACTTCCCCCAGATCCCATATACCTAATTATAAGTAATATTAAATTAAGTGAGCGTAAAGTCTTCGATATATTGTATCTTGGTGGTGAAAAAGAGTGAAATCGGTTTAGGAATTACCTCAGTCCCCATATACTATTTATGATGATTTTCGTTATTCTATTGAATTTTATGCAGAATATATGGGTCGACTTGTGTTATCTTTATAAAATTACATCAATAAATTGCGAGAGTATAAAATGTTCGGTTACACCCGAACTTAGCCCTTCCTTACTTGTTTAAAGATGATTCCTTCAGTAGATATTCAGTATTAAATCAGAATGATAGTTGCAATTATTCAAAAAAATATGCATCAAAAACTAATTAATTTCATTTAAATTCATCTTTTCATTTATATTTAAATGATTTGATCATTTAAAAAAAATATATATCTCGAATTAAACAATTTAATTTTAATTTCTCTTTTAATTTTTTTTATTTATTGTTTTATTTTATCATTTATTGTCATGTCAATTGTTTTCGCTACATGCCCGATTAAGCAAAGAAAAACGCTTAGCCATGCATTTCGACATGATTTGGGCAAATATTTCATTTTTTTCATTTATAAATATGTAAACACACATACAAATACTACAATATATCGCATATATTTGTAGCTTTATGCACAATCAATCAAGAAGAAACCCTTACAATGTGCCATATAATCAATCAAAGCTTCAATTCAAAAGGATTATACAAGCTATATTGCATATATACATACAAACAAATATATGTATATGTGTATATATATACGAATATAACTGTACCTTTTCAAAATATATTACATGAATATATGTATAAACATGCTCCGATGTCACTAAGGCAACAGATGAGGCATGAAAGTGAAGCATATTTAAATAAATCTATTGAAACACTCATACAAAAATCGGTGCCTTTGATATACTTTGTGTATACATATACAGGGTGAAAATTCTAGTGATTTCACTTTCTGATTTCATTTAGAATTTTAATTCAAGATACCACATGCTTCATACAAATTTGAATATTTTTCGAGTACTTCATGGAGGCCTTTCTAATTACATCTTATGAATTATTCTTTCAATGTCTATTTCGAATGCCAATGAATTGTTTGCAAAACACAAGTCTTCTAGATTTAAGTTAGTTTAGGTTAGTCTGGTAGGTTAGAAAGCACACATAGACCAGTTTTGTTCCTTTGCGATACTTAATAAAGTACCGTCACGTAGTTCATAATGAGTAGTCATTCTTTAGGATGCCTTCGCTTAACGAGAATTTCAAAAGGTTATGTGGTTTCACTAAAATCTCTTCCAGAATATCGTACCGTGAAGCCCCCAAATGCTGAAGCCGTTGACTTGATAATGCAGGATAAACACTTGTACCTTACTCTTGACATTTCCTGCAGTCTTCGCGATCTTTCAGACTTAGAGAGTGTTAAAAGTCTGACGATGCTTAGGTGAATATCTCCAATTTCCGAAATTTTTAAAAAAATTTATCAAGCCCATGTTGTATTCACAGTGGACCTCGTGAGAAAGAATTATTTTTCTAAAATAAACTCTTTGAAAAAAAGATATCCAATTTTTGTTTTTCATTTGAAACAATCATAGCCATATGTTTATCAACAATAATCTTTCACCTGCTCCAGATAAAATAATAAATAGAAAAGCCTTATGGAACCAACTTATGCAACGTTGCCAACTGAGTGTACCAACGTCGTCTTTTTCTGTCCAAATTAACTCCAATTCGAACAATGCAATATTTTTGAACAAGCTAACATTTGTGGGATTCCCAGATGTTTCTCAGACATATACAAAATAGTCGGGATCTGTTATAAAAGCATAGGAATATCCAGAGTTGTCTGGTAAGCTTTCACCTCTGTTTGAACTTATATTTTTGAGAAGAAACCATGAGACTGACACATCAAGCCCAGCTTAGTTCGTATACTGAATATTTCAATATTTATGCCAATGTCATGTATTTAAAATCACCTAACAGTGTTCCTTGTACAACAACCTCTACGCGGGTATAAAATAAAAATATCCAGGAATTTTCTTTTCTGCTTCGCATTTCTTCACTTCAAATTGTTGACATCACTGCTGTGTTGTAAAATTAAATTCTTTATGTGTAAGCATCTTATGCGTGAAGCCATTCAAAAGCAAATAGAAAATTTAAATTGAATTCTATGACGAATGCAAATAATCGAAAACTCATGAGCTTGAATAAGCACAAAGGGAGTTTTAAGATTTAATTTTTAGGTTATGTATGTATGAATCCAAGTTCGAATTTTGGAAGTCAACAAATATTTAATTATATTTTTGATAATTTTCATAAAACTAGGGTAAATCAATATTCCTTGTTTCTTCCAAATAAGAACTAGACCTCGTTGATAATTATCATCATATTAAAAGATCAGATCGTCGAACTTATGATAATAATAACAGTAATTCAGGTTGAACCCCCCAAAAACAAAACTCTTCCGACAGGAAACTCAAAAACCTTAGAGAAACAAATCTCTGAGATGCGAAAACTTCCGAGTTCATTTGCCTCTATTAAGATGGTTCTGCGCACATGAGGACCACTATTACTAGCCACACATTTTTTAGAATTTTTTCAACAGTTCTTTTGTGTTCTGTATCTATTTGTCACAATCTTGATGTAAATCATATCCTGTCCACAAATTCTTGCTTAATTCTGAAATTCTTTCCTTTTTGTATTATTGACATGCTCCTCCGTTTATCCATATTCACTCTTACCTTTATCCTCAGTGACCACACAGTGAACTTTCGTACTTACTCCCTGAGGTCAGTTGTATTTTGATTCACAGTTCCTTGTATGTGGTGTTAACTTCATTTCATATTTTGCGAAAAATTCTTTATTGAAAAGTTTCATTTCACACTTTGCATTTCACTTTTCGATTCGATTTGAAAGTTGGTAAAATTAAATTTCACAAGATTACCCAGAGGGCGTGTGCAAAAAATACAAGTTTATAAGAATGCATGATGATATCTCTTTGTTTGTATGTAGTTGTTTGAGGTGAGGACAATACAGAATCATAATTTCTGAAGGCACCTCCAAACACAAGTGAGTTCGTATTTGGCATTAAAAATGTATTTGTTATCGGTATAACGGTATTTTGTGTCTCCCCTGCGTATCCATACACATATTAAACTTTGGGTTTTGGAATGGAAATGTATTTCACCGATTGTACCCAGTCAACACTCGTTTCGGTATTGTAAATAATAAGTATAATATTGATTAAGTGGCTATGTATTGGTATAATCGTATACTTAACTCCTTCTTTTATTCCAATTTTTATTTGAACCAAACTACTTACTATCTCTCTTACTAAGTTTGTTTTTGGTAGGTAGATAGAGCTGCCAGGGTCGGAGTATACCCTCCAACTTCTATATCATCGATTCTTAAAATGTATTATTTTTTGTTTTCAAGCAGTTGGTTAGGTTAATCTGAGCGGTCAAAACGCCACACATAGACCAGTTTGGGTCCGTTGCAATACCAGTTGGAGTGTCGTCACATAGTCAAAGAAGAGTAGGATGCCTGCGCTTGACTCCAATTTCAATAGGTTATGTAGTTTCACTAACGATGTCTTTTCCAGATTATCGTGCTGTGAGTCCCAAAATTGTTAAAGCAGTTGAGAGTAAGTGTTTGAGCTATAAGTACTCCCTATTTAAATCGGATCATTGCTATGGAAG
This sequence comes from Zeugodacus tau, assembly GCA_031772095.1. Classification (NCBI taxonomy): domain Eukaryota; kingdom Metazoa; phylum Arthropoda; class Insecta; order Diptera; family Tephritidae; genus Zeugodacus; species Zeugodacus tau. The sequence continues at coordinate 53,010,791 of CM062653.1, read as the reverse complement.
ATGAAAAACCCGTCAAGACCAAATTTTACAATGTTTTACTCACCAGATAGACAAACTACGATGCAATCGAATAGCTCTCTCCCTTATCTACACATTCTCTCGCTTGCAGGGTTGCCAGCCTATCATTTGTACGATAGTACTACAACCGATATTTTTGACCTCATTAAATGTTACCTTATTTGGAAGTTCTGATAACTGGAATGCAATCAATAAGAACATATTATCTATAAAGAGGACACATTTCTTTGTGACTAGCCTTCCACTCAACTGGCCGGGCGTTCGAATAGGAGTCTTGTCAATCTTACAAAAATTATGTCTGAACATATAAGGAATTATTTTATTTATTTTATTTTATTAATATATCACACAATTTGGTATAAAGTCCATTGAAATTTGAAGCCCCAAATATTAGCTATATGGTCCGATTTCGGCGACCATAGCAGGGCGGTCGCTGAAGTAATTGTCGAAAATTCTGTTCCGATATCTTCATTACGGCTTTCTTTATATATTGTAGAGTCAATAATTCAGATCGACCTAACAGTTCTGATACATGGGAAGGGCACGATTTGGCCTGTTTTCTTAACAAATCATTGGGATGACAGGAAAACATTGTGAACTGAATTTCATTGAAATTGGTCGAGAAGTTTCGGAGATATGGTTTTTGGTCCATAAATGGACGGAGTCACAGCGAGTACAGCCTTCTGTACCATCTTAATAATGAAATTAAAGATTTCTGGTGTTTTTCCTTACTGAATTAAAGCTGAATTTTCAACATAACCTGTATAGGACAGGTAGTAGTATAAGTGCCTGAAGGAAACTACCCTCGAGAGTTTTGTTGATATATATATTTATTAGTTTACGAGATATGTTTAAAAAACTTAGTAGGGGCCCACTTTCTCAAAAAAAAATACATATAAATATGCCCCTTTCTAGTGCAAACCTTTGTACCAAGTTTTAATCCTATAACTTTATTAATGGTTTAGTTATGGCAATTTAACTGTTTTCGGTTTTCGCCATTTTGTGGGTGTGGCAATAGCTCGATTTCGCCCATTATCAATACCAACCTCCTCAGGGTGCCAAGGAATATGTGTTCCAAGTTTCATTAAGATATCTCAATTTTTACTCAAGTTATCACGGACGGACAGACAAACATCCGGATTTGAACTCTACTCGTCATCCTGATCATTCCGATATACATAATCATATATATTAGTTTTAGATGTTACAAACAACTGTTATGTGAACAAAAATACTATACTATCTTAACAACGTTGTTGCGAGAGTATAAAAAAAAATATAACAGGGATTGATCCTTGGTCTAAAAGGGTAATTTAGAAAATGTAGTAAATTAATTCAAATTCTCTTATGAATAGAGGAATTTCGATACCTCAAAATTTTTGGACTAATCCGCTTTCAGTCCAGAAATTTTAGCTATAAACTAATCTTTTAGACTAGTTCATAGCAGGCTAGAACTATAAAACTTGTTAAGTTATGAAATAAATTCTAAAAATTTAACATTTTTGTATTATTATCCAGTGCTGCAATCCGAAAGTCGAAATTTGAGGGTTCTAACTACCTCGATGAAAGTCTTATCGAATAAGTAGAACAGATATTTATCTACAAATCCATGCTTAAGAATTTTTTTTTGGCGTGTTGGGGTGTTAACTCCCCTTAGTATCTATTGCTGATACTTTTCCGAAGAGCTTGAGGGATTAAACGAAGCAAAAAAATGAATAAAAAGCAACGCCTCCAGCTTGACATTTATATTCACATGTTTTCATACACTCGCTAACAAGATTGTGGCACCATCGAATATTTATGTACATATGTATGTATGTATGTATGTATTAGCATAGCTATCTGATGTGTGCAATGATATTTTGGTACGGAAATAACCTTATAACTGTCAAAGTTGTCGAAAAGTTTTATTTTCAACGTTTTTTCACACTTTGCTGCTTATTTGTTTCAACAATTCGCACGCCATCCCCATCCCCACACACGCTTTCTAAACCCACCACGAGCCATGAGTGCCAGTGTGAATGAAACTTTCAAGTGTCACATGAGCTCCGCTTTTCGAGGCAACAACTTTGTGTATGTGTGTGTGTATGGGAGTATGCCGAGACCGAAACCGAAATTCTATTCAACTACATCGAATACTTGGCAAACTGACGCAGCATTCGCCAAGGAGAATGTAGTAAGTGGAATGCAGAAGTAAGCGAAAAATAGCAGCAGTGTGGCAACATGTGGAATGTGGCATGGTAATATGATGCCGACATTGCAACGGACCGGCGATAAAACAATCAAATTCAATTGAAATTCAATAATTTTGCGAAATTCTCTCACTTTCTCTCGTTGCAGTTGACTCAATTTACTGTCAACGCTACTGTTGTTATTGTTGTTGCAACAGTGGTGCTGTCACACATTGCTGCTACTTATGCCACAGAAACTACGGACTTTCTATAGCGCACGGGCAAGATATTGTTACACCTGCCGTTTTGATGGCGTTTTGTAGTCGGTAGTCGGGGAAGGTGCTGCTGATTGCTATTCGACGGCTGCTCTGGCTGCTGCTGGACTATGTGCCACAATAGCAAATGGTCTAACAGTCACTTAGTTGCATCTTGTTTAAATTTGGTTGTCATTCAGTTTTCGCAAATGTTGCTATCTGTTCGTTTGTATTTTCACTAATAGTAGAAGGCGAATACATGAATAAGTAGGGTGGGATGTTAAAGATGGGTACTGGAATTTCAGCGTTTTTAGAAAGCTTAAAATCATACCATTATGATAATATATATAGGTGCTATGGCTAACAGTTCAGAACTGATAAAACTTATTAAATTTCATAAAAGCTCTTGGAAACTACGGTATCAGTAGATATTATTGAAAACACCGAAGATCTCATAATATATTACGAACCCGATTGGTTTTAATATTTTACTAACAAGTTGGAGTTCGCGGTTCTAGTCTGGGCCCTTTAAAATCTAGAAACTTATAAAGTACTCTCGCAATTTAGTTATTTATTTAATTTTATTAAGAGGGCACACAATTAAATATATTTAATATATATATGGTGACTGGAATAATTCCTGGACCGATTTCAACTATATTTGCCACCATGCCAATTGTATCCAAGATTTTACGAATTCTTAATTTTGCTAAGATATGTCACATACCAGACGATATAAACAGTATAAAGTCCACCGGAAGTTTGAAAATCCGAATATAAGGTATATGGGGGCTATAGAAAATGTAAAATGGGGGCACAGACCCACACTGTTAGAAGGAACACATCTGCTTTGAATTTCTTTAGAATATATGAGAGATTTACCGATATTTTCAATAAAAAATAACCATAAACTTAAAGGTCCTCATGTTCGATATCTGGGGCCTTGAAAACTTATAATCCGATTTTATACGGGCTATGCCACACTAGAAACAAAGTATTTGTGCAAAGTTTTATTCCGATATTTTTACTAGTGCTTAAGTGAACGAATCAGTTAGACTTAAAAATTGTGGTATATGAGAAGTAGGCGTGGTTGTGAATCGATTTCGCCAATTTTCAAATTGTGCCAATTGGGATTCGAACTAAATATCGTTGAAATAGGTTGATTAGTTTCTGAGATATGGTTTTTTCACCCATAAGTGGACGGATCCACACCCGTATAAAATTGTGTATAGAAATTTGAATGCAACACGACTGTACCATCTCTACAATGGATGTTTTATGTACTGAAGTTAAAATTTTTTAGTAGTTTTCAGCCTAACCTTTGTATAGTAGGAAGGCCTGGTTATACCCTGATGTCCTTTATTTTTAGACTGCTTAAAGTTGTGGCTAAATGAAATGATCCTAGTTAGTTTGATTGATATAGTTTTATAAGTTTACGAGACATGTGCAAAAAACTTAGGACCAATTTTCAAAAAAAAAAAAATCAATCGGAATATGCCCCTTCCTAGTACGATCCTCTGTACAAAATTTTGCTTACATAACTTTATATATGCCATAGTTATAGTTTTCGATTTTCACTAATTTGTGAGCGTGGCAGTGGTCCGATTTCTTGTTCGAAATTATACTCTCTTCGAAACTAGTTGCGAGAGTATAAAAATATTCTGTAATGTTCAGAGTAATTGGTATAGCCAAAATACGAAAGCTAGAGGGCTGCCACCTTATTAAAATGTTGCAAAATTTTTAACATAAATATCAAAGATTTAAAACCGAAGAGATTTAAGAAAGCTTACTAATGGAAATTTTTTCGGAAAAGGTGTCCACCTGTTTAAACATTGTATTTCTATCAAATTGATAAATTAAATAATATTACAATATAAGTATAAAAAGGTAATATTTAAGAAACTTAAAGTTGAAAATATTTGTAATGAGGGTTGCCATACGTCTACAAAATAGACCAGAACATATTCGGTAAAAAAAATATATTATTTATTAACATATTGTCAAATAATTAAATCATAACCATATCATTACGAGAATATTATATTGGCAACCTTCTCACACAGCCTTAGATCAAAAATTATTTTTTTAATTCAGTAAATCATATTTTTCCTACAGGGTCTCCTGAGCATAGTTATGTATTTCTACAAATGCTTGTAAGTTCAAAAGTCTCGACTTCTACCGACAAAACTGTCAATTACACAGGCACACACACATACACATGCATGCATATTTGCACTTTGCAATTGCCATGACGTTCACGTGTCGCAACTACAGTTGATAGCCTTATACTTTCAAAATATTTCTTTCACTACTATTTACATACAAACATACTTACTTATGTGTGTAGATGTTTGTACATTAGTATATGTGTATTTGCATTTTGCAAGCAATTGTCGAGAGAATCGTGTCGATTTTTACTCAGCTCAGCGCCACTTAGCGCGTCTACAAGTGGCAGTTGGCGCTTCAATAACAACTTACCTTGGCACTTCTTAGCAAAATGCGCTACGCCACCAATGACAGCGCTATCATTTAACACCTTTCACATTTGCTGCTCTGCCATCAGCGCATTATGTCACATTCGCTTCTTAGTGCCTTTTTGTTGTTTTTTCTTGATTTTTTTTTGCTATTTTATGGCGCCAATAGAATTTGCATGCGTTCACAGGCGCATATGTTCAATTGTACATATGTTTGTTTGTTTGCATGTATGTACTTCTGTAGCGTTGTGTCTGAATGTTGCGTCTGATTATTGTCACATTGTCATTATTTGCTTTGGCTGGAAATTGCAAATTTTCGTTTAGTTTTATTTCTATTGTTTTTGCTGTTGTTGACATAATGACAGGCAAACAAACTTTGTGGATTTTTATTGTAAATTTCCTTGTTGTTGTTTTTTGTTTTCGTTGTTGTTGACTTTTTATTTTGTTTCACAAGCAAATATGCCACATTTGAAATTGTCATGAAAAAATTTGCTGTCATCATGAGCACCATATCTGCGCTTAGAATCGCAATTTCCTCCATCTACTTTGCGTACATCGACAATTTCAATCAAATTATTATGAAAAGCATTTATGGTTGTACAAATATTATTTAGGTATACATACATACATACATATATTTATATAAACATAGTAAGTACCAGACAGGTTGAAAAGTTGGTATAACGAGGAATCCACGCGGGTTGGTTACCGCCTCTTGTGCAAGGACTGCTCACGTTTCCACGTGCTCACGACGTGATCCCAAAAGTCGAGCAATTGAGTAAAGCCCTGTAACTGTAACTACATACCCAGTAACATTATTATTCTCCATTACCTCCTTCATTTAATTCCGGAGCTCAATCAACAGTCATCCAAGTGGACTGCATGCGATGAATCGAATCCAAAAGTTGGTTAGGTTAGGTTAGATCAAGGGGTATATCACCACGAATGCAGGAAAACTCACTTAGATCCAAGTACTTCTAACGGATCGAAATACTCTTAAGATTCGACAAAACGCTTGCACTTTATAACAAAATGCTTAAGTCGGCTCCAGTCGATTCCAATCAATTCAAGAGGTGCCTACCGAGATGTTTTTACTTTAGTCTGGCAAATGCTGCACATTGAAATACTTGAATGGTTGCCCTTCGCCCTTCTCCGAGGAACTTAAGCAACATGCGTCTGTCTTGATACCTAATCTCATCGCATGTGTACCTATGAAACAATGTCCAAAGTACATCAATGGGTATGGCGAGATGATCCTTTCTAAAGTACAGCAACTAGAAGGACCGTATTCGATCTACAGCGAGCCAGAAAGACCTCGGAACTACACAGATGTTAGTTGTTGTCCAGCATTGGACGAGCTCACGAGAAGTAAGTGTGTTCAGCGCTCTAGTGCAAGTGCGCCACGGACTACCCATCCGCTTCCACTTCAACGTCAATGTTGCTAAGGTACCTTATCCTGCAAGCTGGTCTGCTTTGAAATTTCCAACGATTCTGTGGTTAGTTCGAAGCTACTGATAAAGATTTTAAGCACTGCCTAACTAGCTTAAAAGTTGGAGAGACGCAACAGAAATCGGACAAAGTTATGCCGTCTATATTTCGGACAATACAAGAGTGTGAAGGGAACACTTGAAGGACGAAATCTTAAAAAAAGGTATAATATAAAAACCGTAAAGATCATCGAAGCATTACATTAATATTAATATCCTCATCTGGTCCCGGTGAATTACCTAAAGCCATAGTCTGACCTAAAAAATACTTGCTGGAAAGAAATTAAACACCACTGAGGTGAAATCGCCGAGTTTTTGAAGCAATATATAGTCTACTGATTGGAAGATCACTTTAAAAATACAATAAAACATTGCATAAAATAATGTCGACATGATGTCTTGGTTGTTAATCTTTCAAGAATGTTAGCCTAGAACCCAAAAATGCGACGGAAATAGTCGAGACTAGTCCCCTTTGCAACACTTTCGAATCAGTTCCCTTCTGTCCTTCCAGCTCGTCAGCCCACCGATTTTTATACTCTCGCAACAAAAGTTGCTAAAGAGAGTATTATAGTTTTGTTCACCTAACGGTTGTTTGTAAGTCATAAAACTAAACGAGTTAGATATAGGGTTATATATATCAAAATGATCAGGGTGACGAGACGAGTCAAAATCCGAATGTCTGTCTGTCCGTCCGTCCGTCCGTCCGTCCGTCCGTGCAACGGATAACTTGAGTAAAAATTGAGATATCTTAACGAAACTTGGAACATGTATTCCTTGGCACCCTAAGGAGGTTGCTTTCGAAAATGGGCAAGATCGGACCATTGCCACGCCCACAAAATGGCGAAAACGAAAAACTTATAAAGTGTCATAACTAAGCCATAAATAAAGTTATGAAAATAAAATTTGGAACATAGGATCGTATTAGGGAGGGGTACATTTGGATGTAATTTTTTTGGAAAAGTGGGCGTGACCCCGCCCTCAAATAGGTTTTTTGTATATAACTCGCAAACCAATAAAGCTATATAAACCAAACTTTCTGCAGTCGTGTCCTTTAGCCGTTTCCTTATACAGTCCAAAAATGAAAGAAATCGGATAATAACCACGCCCACCTCCCATACAAAGGTTAGGTTGAAAATGACTAAAAGTGGGTTAACTCACTAACGAGAAACGTCAGAAACACTAAATTTTACTTAAGAAATAGCAGAAAGAAGCTGCACTCAGGTTTTTTTACAAAATGAAAAATGGGCGTGGCATCTCCCACTTATGGGTCAAAAACCATATCTCAGGAACTACTCGACCGATTTCAATGAAATTCGGTATATAATACTTTCTTGACACCCTGATGACACATGTGAAAAATGGATGAAATCGGTTCATAACCACGACAACTTCCCATATAACTCAATTTTGAATTCCATCTGATTCCTTCACTTTATAATGTATACATAAGGAACCAATGAAGATGGCGGAATAAAACTTTACACAAATAGTACATATCATCTCTGGCTTCACTTGAGAAAAAATTGTCGAAACGGACTATAACTTTTCAAGACCCCAGATATCGGACATGTTGAACTCAGCGCCTAAGGGTAAATTTTAACCGAAAATATTGGTAAATCTCTCAGATAATTTAATGTAATTCAGAGGAAATTGTTTTCTTCTAATAGTGTGTCTCTGTTCCAAAAATTATTAAAATCCGGTCATAACATTTCCATATACCTCATTGTAGGTTTTTCAAAAGTATCTTCTCCTAGCTCCCATATACCTAATTATAGGTTTTTCAAAAATACGGCGAGCTTTATTCCGCATATATGTATTGGTTAAATTTCTTCAATAAATTGCGAGAGTATAAAATGTTCGGTTGCACCCGAACTTAGCCTTTCCTTACTTGTTTTTTTATAAATTCAATCTATTTCATTTTAATTTAATTTGTGGATTAACAGTTATTAATTTAAATTATTCTTCCAGGTAATATACATATATGTATATACGTATGTATGTATATAAAGTTTCTCGTGTAAAAAATTACTCATTCCAAACGTATTTGGTATGCAAATTAAATATTCAGACTTAAATTTCATTGACCCCTCTGACTCACACGCACACTTACTGACATACCTGCGTACCTATCTACATACATACATATGTAAATTAAAAATTATTATATCCTGCCGAAATTCAAATATTTCATAAATTAAAATGTTCACGTTTCACGCGAGGAATTTTTGTTTTCAATGCAAAACTCCAAAAATAAACTGAGCAACATGAAAATTTTGTTTGTTTGATTGCGAAATAAAAGTGGCAGCAAATAAAACAGCGAAAGGCGCACGAAAATAATATACGATTATCAGCACACATAGTTAATATATGTATATGCATATGTATGTGTATGTATGTATGTGGCTCTGTGATGAGCTTGTATCGCTTGAAAGTTCTAAAGCTCATAAAAGGAAGTAAACATACACTTTTGTTGACATGCGTGATTACACACATAGGCATATTTATATGTATAAACACAGGCATTTGCTTAAGCATGTATGTATGTATGTATGCATGTGCTTAAGTATTCGTGTATGAGCTGTATGTGCTTGTATGTGTGAGCTTGTCAAGCTATGTTGATAGCTTTAGCGAATTTTAAAGGGTGGTCATTTTATTTATTACGCACTTACAATTTTTTCCCACAAGCTAACAGAGAAGGGAAGTCTTGTATGATTTTAAAAATGCTATACAAGTGGGTTAGACCCCACCCTCTGGAAGATATAATGTGCCTAGGTCATAATCAGTGAGAGCTTTCCCAACAAAATTTGTTTGATATTCTTCACTTTATTTGATAGACTAATCCTTAACAAAGATAGCTAAATTTGGCGCCTATATAATGCCTGACACATGACAGCTCTCACCTAAAGGTGGCTGAATTCGGTAAAAGTCTTTTCCGGAAACCATTGACCAATTTTTTTATCCCCGTCCTTCTGGTAGGATACTGATATTGTACTAATGGCTCTTTTTGTGGTAGAACTTAAAATAAGCCGGAAAACTGTCTTAAGCCTCGTGTGGTTTTGATACGAAAAACTGATGAAATCGGTCCATACATTCCGCTATCTCTCATATACCCAATATGTAATATCATCCTTATAGTTTACTTTACAGTGAATCGGTACTAAAAAACCCGATAATTATATTATTTATTCATGTATTTTCTAAATTTTCTTTAGACAAGACAGATTATCCCATGTTATCCGATGCTTATTTACCTATTTAAAGCTAAATCAGACGGTGTGATTTTATACAAATAGTGCATTTCAATCTATCTTATAATCTCCAAAAACGGTATAACTTTTTAAAGCCCCAGATATCGAACATGTGGCACTAATGCCTGTGGCTAATTTTTATTAAAAATATCGCTAAATCTCTCAGGTACTCTAAGGAAATACATTCATAGGAGACCTGTTTTTTCTATTGGTGTGCATCTGTGCCAAAATTGGGCAAAATCGGGTCAATACATCCTGTAGAGCCCATATACTTAATATACTGATTTTAAAAGTTCCGGTTTATACCATATACATATGAATATCGCTTAATATTAGGTTGGCAAATATCTTATCCGCTTTTTTGCTCTTTATTCAATGGTTTATAAAAAGTGTTATAGTGATCGGATTTCCATCTAGACGGTTCTGGTGAATCGCCTGCTTCAAGCGGTCCAGTTGGTCGCAGTAGATGATAGAATTAAGCGTCTGGCCATATGGGACCAGCTCATAGTGGATGATTCCCTTCCAATCCCACCAAACACACAGCAAAACCTTCCTGGCCGTCAATCCCGAATTGGCCACTGTTTGGGACGATTCTCGGCCTTAGACCATGACCGTTTTCGCTTGATATTGTCGTATGTGATCCATTTTTCCGTTTCAAAAATGGGTCGAGTTCGTTCCGTTTCAGCAGCATATCGCAGGCGTTGATCCGGTCCAGAGGTTTAAAAAAAAATTAAAATAGCTCGGATTTCGTCTTTAGGGAACTATATGTTTACACGTATACATGTTTATACATGTCAAGGCCTTTCAAAGATGTATATTATTGTCAGATAGAAGCTGTGTAGTGCTTTATACATAGCCGCGAAATTCAAAAGACAAAAATGCGGAAGGGAGACAATTCAAATCGTTCCGCACGTAGCCTTCCCGTACTTGTTAAATATAGATCGTTATATTAACCAATAACGATCCAATATTTTCCGAGAGAGGAACGGAAATCGTCAAATTACTCATATAATATCGTAAACAAGAACAAAGCTAAAATCGGATTGTTTAAGGGACTGTTTCATGAACGTGTCACGATCTTGTATATTTGCGAAAATATATTTTCCACTGGTCACCGCAAAATTCATACAAATAGGTCATAGCCTACATACATCTTAAGGAAACTATTTTCATAACAGTTCTTAGTACAACTTAGAAATCTCATTAGGCCACATTCAATACAATATTGACTTATTTGAAATAACTATTTATAACTATTTCATAAATAGCCAAAATAGGTACTCTTCTATTAATCGCTCAGTACCGAATATAATTATTTTGGATCGAGCATTTGGTTTTAAAAAAGATTTTCAGTATATGCAAATAAGACCATATAAAAGTATAAAAAACCTTAGTATAAAACTAAAATTGTTTCTTATAAAATTTGTATGAAATCGGTCCCAACATCTCCCGCTCCTCTAATATTGGAGATAAAGGTGTTTATGGCTCCTTCTTCATTGTTAGTTCGAGGAAACATCTCTACAATTTTAATACTTCTTATAACAATTAGTTTTAGAAATAACTTCAAAGAACTTGATACTTCCTTACAATCTTACTGAAATCTTTATAAGAGTCCATTGGTTGAACAACCCTGTAGCCACATAAACATCAATACATATGCTATCAAGAATTCATGACTCGCTGCAAATCCCAACCTATCGCTCCCGAAAAGAAAGCAAAGCAGCTGCCAAAAACAACTGCGCATGTCAGCGGATTTGCTGAAAAGCACAAAAATAATAAAAATATTAAAAACAAGTAAGGAAGGGCTAAGTTCGGATGTAACCGAGCATTTTATACTCTCGCAATTTATTAATGTAATTTTATAAAGATAACACAATTCGACCCATATATTGGGTATAAAGTTCAATAGAATAACGAAAATCATCATAAATAGTATATGGGGACTGAGGTAATTCCTAAACCGATTTCACTCGTTTTCACCACCAAGATGCAATGTATCGAAGACTATACCCTCACTTACATTAATATTACTTATAATTAGGTATATGGGATCTGGGGGAAGTTATGACTCGATTTTTACCATTTCAGGTACAGAGAGAAACTGTTATAAGAAAAAAAATCAGAGGGAATGAATTACATTAAAATATCTGAGGGATTTACCTAAGTATATTTTCGGGGAAAAATTACCCTTAGGCACTGAGTTCTTCATGTTCGATACCAGGGGCCTTGAAAAGTCATGGTTCGATTTTGACAATTTTTTCACAAGTGATGCAACAGATCATATACAGTGTTTGTGTAAAGTTTTATTTCGCTATCTTCATTGGTTCCTAATGTATATATTATAAAGTGAAAGAATCAGATGGAATTCAAAAGTGAGTTATATGGGAAGTTGTCGTGGTTGTGAACCAATTTCGTCCATTTTTCACACGTGTCATCAGGGTGTCAAGAATATATTATATACCGAATTTCATTGAAATCTGTCTAGTAGTTCCTGAGATATGATTTTTGACCCATAAGTGGGCGACGCCACGCCCATTTTCCATTTTGTAAAAAAATATCAGTGCAGCTTCCTTCTGCCATTTCTTATGTAAAATTTGGTGTTTCTGACGTTTTTCGTTAGTGAGTTAACGCACTTAACCTAATCTTTGTATGGGAGGTGGGCGTGGTTATTATCCGATTTCTTTCATTTTTGGACTGTATAAGGAAATGGCTAAAATAAACGACTGCAGAAAGTTTGGTTTATATAGCTTTATTGGTTTGCGAGTTATATACAAACAACCTATTTGGGGGTGGGATCACGCCCACTTTTCCAAAAAAACAACATCCAAATGTGCCCCTCCCTAATGGGATCCTATGTTCCAAATTTTATTTTCATAACTTTATTTATGGCTTAGTTATGACACTGTATAGGTTTTCGGTTTCCGCCATTTTGTGGGCGTGGCAGTAGACCGATTTTTTTTTTTTCGAAATCAACCTCCTCAGGGTTCCAAGGAACATATGTTCCAAGTTTCATTGAGATATCTTAATTTTTACTCAAGTTATCGCTTGCACGGACAGACGGACGGACAGACATCCATATTTCAAATCCACTCGTCATCCTGATCATTTATGTATATATAACCCCATATCTAACTCTTATATTTCTTGGTGACACAAACAACCGTTAGGTGAACAAAACTATTATACTCTGTGCAACAGGTTGCGAGAGTAATCGCTGTAATGTAGCGGCTTTCGCTGGCGGCTTGAATATGTAACTAACTAACTACCAGCCACCCAACACAACAACTGCCACTTATTTAATTCACTGCAATGGTATGGAAAGCAGAAAAAACAACAAAAACAATAAAATGTACTCAAAACAATATTTACCAACTCCAAGTAGAATTTATTCAAAAATGCCAAGCCAAAAATTGAGATCTAAGCAAAAGTGCAGAAGGAATGGAAGGAGCAGAGAAATGAGAGTAACAAAAAAGGAGAAAAAACAACAAAATATAATATAAAGGAAAAACAAAAAAATAAAGCAACAACAAAAACAAAAATAAGAACAGAAAACAACAACAAAAGCAAAAAATACAACAATAACAACAATAACAACCACAAAATCAACAGCAATAACAACCAGCACATCAAACAACAACAACACATTAGATGCCTACAATAACCGAGCAACTTGAGCCACTAAAAACTGTGAACAACAGCCACAAGCAATTGAAATTCGAAAAAAGGAGCGAGAAAATATTGAAAATTGAAACCAAAATAAATAAACAGAATTCGAACAGCTCAGCACACAAATCGACGACCAGCCAACCGCCAACCTGGCCAGGCCGCTGCTGTGCCGGGCTACCCACATGCCAAGCGCGCTCAACGCTGTTTGAGTGTTGTGCTGTGATGTGGTGGACTGGTGTGTGGTGTGCCGTGCCATGCGACGTGTCTGCAAAGTCCAGTCACCGACGACCCGTTTGACTACTGCTGCTCCGGCTCGATCTGCCTGCCTATCTGCTTGGCAGCCTAACAAGCGTGGAAGTTGTTGTTGTTGCTATTGTTGTTGGTGTGTGTATGAGCATACTACTCCTTGGCAGACCTGTCCGCGACTGTCCACCGCAGTGGCTTAACAACGACATGAGTTATGGTGGACACACGTACATACCCTCAAGTGTGTATGTGTGTGAGCGCATAACAAGGCTGCATACAAGTCGGTGCTGGAAAGGTATGCATTCACTCAACTCAACTCAACTCAGCGGAGCAAAAGCAACTTCAATGGAGCAGTAAAATACCTACTATGACGGTCATGCTGATTGCATGGACTGCCGTCTGTTGGTGCATACTATGAGTAGAAAACAACAATAGCAGCAACAACACTGCCAATAATGTTTAACAACTTCACTCATGACTGCAATGCGAGGCAGTGAAGTGTGTTCTTATGCTTTTATGTAACATAAATCCACATATGCTTTTATATATGTACGTGCATTAACGCGTACATACAGCTGTGGACAAAATAATAGGGTCACCAAAACTGATTTTTAAAATGTCAATATAAAATTAATTAATGCAAATACCTATTACTGCCATATATGATTTGTGCGAGATTCCTCTAATTCATATCGTGTTTTATGCAGAATCGTGTCCCCTTCATTCATTAATTTTTTCCATAATTCAACACTCAATAGTTCCCGACAAAGCATGCTAAAGAGTTTTTTTCAATCGATATTTTTTAAAAAGTGACCTTATTATTTTGTCGGTAACTGTATGTATGTAATCAGATATAGTAATGTTATTACGATATTTATGCCCACCTATCTATTTACAATACTGTAAAAATCTCATTACTTAGAGACCGTATTCAAAACAGTTACAATAGTATTTATTAGATATTAACTTTGAAGTTTTAGATGCTGTTGTTATCGTAAAAACAAAAAACATTTCCATAAATAGTTTTTTTTAATTATGCTGTGGTAACAGCCCTTGGCCGAACCGGTGTACTTTTTTTTGTGAAATCTTAAAATCTTTATTTAAAAAAAATTATTAGCTGAAGCAGATTGTTAGTAGAAAGCCCTATTTCTTAAAGCTTGTAGTTAATTTCAACTTTACACTTACGGATCTAGACAATGCATCTCAGGCAATACTAAGGACACACAAAGCTTTATGGTTTTACTGGAAATAGAAAAATACTTATTGGGCCTAATCATTGATTCCGCAGCGAATTCGATTTCGATACGATAAGGATTTTCGATCGACAATTTTCATGCAATCATTGATTCCGGCGATAAACTGTTTTACCACAAAAGGATAACGTAAAACTGTAACTGGTACAACTTAATATCGTTTTTAAACACCGCAAATTAATTTTTGTTGGTCTGTTTATGTCTCTTGTCTCTAAAATAATAATTTAAAACTTAATTCAGTCCGTCATCGGTAATTATTTCCAAAAAAAACTTCCAAATTGTTCATTTCTCTTAAATTTCCGAAGCTCACTCACTTACGGATATATTTCGACGTCTGTAATTGCTCAAAAGAAAGGAAATATATATCACTATAATATTTATACAAAAATGTCTAAAGCGTATCCCTAGTGGAGTAGAAATCTTCAAAGTCTCACGCATTAATCTTATATCATCCATTTAGATCTCAATAAACTGGTTCCACTGTTTTGGAATTACTTTACATAAGACACCCTTCTTGAGGCCACTTCAGTTAAGATTGGTTTTGGACTTTGTATTTTTATCCTCTGCATTGGTATTGAAATATGCTAAGGATATACATTACTAGGTTGTCACCCCAATTTACTGCTGGGTAATTGGCATGTGCATTGCATTCACTTTGAAGAAGACATGGTTGCTAGCACCCTGTTAATCTATCGGAACTTGATTAATATCTAAGCACTGATTAATTAGTATACTATTGGAAGTGCATCATAAATATGGCAACAATTTCACTAACGGACTAAAATGTATGTAATGTGGTTTAAATAATATTACGCCCTTGTTAGAAATTGCGAGAAAGAAATACTAATATAAAACAAAATGAGTTTGCGAGGATCTTCCTAAAAATTATATAAGTTAAATTTTAATATTTTAACATAAGCTACTTTTTTCTTGAAGAAAGATTGGCAAAACCTTAATATGTAGAATCGGATATAGAGAAAAAATGATCTGTAAATTATTTTAAGACTATCAAGCAGATTCTTTAATCCGAGTAAAAGTGATAATTAAAAAAATGTGGAATTTGAAAAGTAAAATCGAAATTCAGTACACCAAATATACCAAATATCGGATTGAAAGTGAATTTGCTTGAATTTCACTCGGAAGTAAATTACAGAACCTGCCTGTATTTTCCGTTTTTGAAAATATATGTAAGTGTTCGGCGATTTGTTCTGAAAATTTTGCAAGCAAATTTGTAAAAATGTATTTTCTTTTAAGAGGATTGTAAGGAAAATGTAATAGATATAATTTTACAAAGTAAATATAAAGTGTTAACAATGAAACTTACCTACATATCAAAGAATATATGAAATTTCGAAATTTTCACTTCACAAATAAGAGTATACGAGAAGCTCTCATTAGATGTAGATAAGACCTAATATTGGATTACTGTACAGAAAAATGTCTTAAGTTTCATGTATTTATTTATGTAATTGTTTTCAAGGGACCACACATTCAAACCAAAGTCGAAAGTCAGAGTTCACTTTTCATTAAAATTTTCATGAGCCCATAAAATTTGAATTAAATGCTCAGCTTTTTTATCAAGATCAAGTGAAATACTTTAGGAAGAGGGCAAATGTTGTTGATGATTCAACAGATACACGCATACATACATACAATTATATACATATACTCGTTTATTTATATATGTATATGTGCCTACGTACATATGTATGTATGTGTATATATATGTATGTATATGTGTGCATTGTAGCTGCTACATACAAGAGTATATATGTATGTTGTGGCTATTTATCATTAAAGCTCTACCACACACAGTTGGCTGACTCTATATAAGATTGTGTGCGCTTTCAAGACGTTCAATGACCCCAACAAAAAAAATATAATAAAAAAAACAAAAACAAAGGCAACTAAAATAATCTCAACATAAATTGCCCTACCTCAAACCATAAAGTGCGCACACGCATTAAATTATCAAACATATGTACATATAATACATATATACACATACATTATTATACATATGTATATATGTATATTTTTATAACATTTTATAGTAAAAACTAAAAAAGCCAAATATTAAATGAGACATAAAAAATTAAAATTAAAATAATTATAACTAAAATTACTGGTCTATATACAGACAGACAGAAATATATGTATGTAGCTATATATATACCGGGTATAAGATCACATATTACCTGAGTTGAAGCCTATTTACATATCTTTGTATGTATGTATGTTTGTATTCATTTCCATTACTAACTAGCTGATATTCGAAAAACACTTTCATCTTTATCAGCATTTCCTATATGCACACACACACATTCATATACTTGAATATAGATAAACACATACATTTGTGCTTCTATATGCATATTTATAGTTCATTACAGCGCCACACACATTTTTTTGCTCTAATTTCAAACGCTTCAATTGCGGCATAACCAGCTTTGACAAGTTATCAGTAACGAGTAACGAGTATGTGTGTGTGTGGGTATTGAACATAACACAGTTATTTGATAACTTTAGCGGCAACGAGTGGGTTTTTGAGCGGCATTTTTTGGTATACCCCAATGCAACAATCATAAATTATACAACAAACATGTTGACAAATAAACAAAAAAAAAACAACAAAAACACCAAAAATAAAATGAAACACGCAAATCAATAACAACAACAACAAGAATAATAGCAACAACCAGAGCGTGTATAAATAATATTTATTAAAACTATTTGAGCAAATAAACGCTTATCAGTGGAGCATTGGGACTAAAAATAAATGCCACAGTTGATTAATAAACACACAAGTATGCGAGTCAACGCACAAACACACACACACTCACAAGCTATTGATGAAGCGCTGTGTTGCGGCAGCAGTTGCAGTAAGCAAAACAGAAGCGAAATGCAAACAACATTGAATGTAAACAAAGTCAACAAAATTGTAAGTAAACTGTGTATAGAAAAAAATTACAAAAACAAAAATAAACAAACAACAAAAAAACAAAAACAAAGTGTAGTGCATTAACTAAAGCGCAATGGCGTAAAAGCAGAAGAAACAATTCTAAAAGTAAAAAAAAAAATAAATAAAAATCTCAACAACAACAAAAAAGTCGCGACTGCTATCAGCAAATGCGCCATTTGGTCGCGCTTATCTCTGCTGGAAGCAGAAGAAGCAGCAGCAGCAGCAGAAGTCGCCAAGGCAATAGTGCAGCGCCACTATTGGAGCATGTAAATAGCGTAGAAGAAGTCACTTTGCCGTGCAGCAGCTTGCAGCTGGTCATCCATCTTTCTGCTCTGCAACTGAATACAGACACTCATACATACACATATACATATATACATTTCTACACATTTAGCTATCCATTTTAGCGTCCAGACATTTCCCGGCACTGACATTCAACCGCTCGGCGGCGGCGGCCCACAAGTAATAATCCCCGTGGAAACCATTCAAGTCATTCAATTTGCAGCCGGTAATCAATCATCAAAGAAATTTATGAAAACAAGCAAATATCCTGGAGGATAAGCAAAAGAACTGACTCAGAGAAGAAAATGTTAGACAGGGAGGTACAGAAAATATAGCAGTTTTAATAAAACACTAATAAATGAATGAGCAGCAGAAATGACTGACTGATTTTTAACTTCAAAGTATGGTAAACGCATATTTCTCCTAAATACTAGAACCATAAATATAGAGAACGGTATTCATCTTTTGTTAGAGAGCGAATAACTCGACTCGCTAAAATAACGGAGTTCTCGAGACTGTTAAAAAGGTATAACACTGGAAATTAGAAGAAGGGACTACAGTTAAAATCTTCGAAAACATCTTGCATGAAGTCGATGTAATGATCTCCACTGAAAACTGTTCATTTGACAACCGTTGTACGTTGTTTAACTTAAGCCTTTCACAATGAAAATTCCTCGTACTATAGTAGTTAGATCAGATACATCGATCAAGAGCCTGGAACCCATAACAAATCTTCTAAGTCCAGAAGAAAGAGTTAAGAAGATTCTCGCTTGATTGATTACGATAATGAAGTTATTCTTCCAACCAACTTTAACCACTTAGATGTCACTCGTAAGTTTTTAACACTACAGCGAGGAAATAAATTGAATAACGAATTGTTAAGGGGTTAAGTTCTCTGTTCTCCTTTATAGAGATTTAAGCAGTAGAACCGAAGTTATAGCGTTGTATATCTTGCTCTGCTACACTAGACAAAAGTGTACTTGAAACTTTAAACGCGATTATCTCGAAATCGTGTTCTAAAACGTCATTGCGGTGACTTAGATTGCTGAAAGAGCTTTCAACCGATTTAATATTTTTTCCATATTATACGTAATTTATTTGCTGTGTTTTTGGACGATTTCATTTTTACGTTTAATTATTCATATCAATGTTATGAATTTTTCAAACCTAATCTAACCTATGAATTTTGCAATACATTTCATCAGATAAAAAAATTAAACTTTTTGAGAAAATCGTCCCCGTTTGCAGAAAAAATGTTTCTAATTTCAATGCATCGTTCAAGGACATCACAAGTCCCCGTACGAACAAATTTTGCTTGGTTTTATGCTTTCAGTTGAGTTGTTGGACTGGAATCGTAGTCATGGCAAGTCTCTTGGAGAAATAAACGCGTTTTGCGTAAAATGTCATATCAACTTTGACAAATATTAGTACTTTTTATGTTCTTGAGTTGATTTTACAAATTAGACATTGCACTACGCAAGACACATATCAAGTATTCAAGCAGAGTGATCTTGAGTCTTATGATGCAAATTCTGATAGTTAACCCACCAGAACGCGCTAAACTCATGCAAGGTGCCAGTCATCCAACAATAAGTATCTTTCCTTGCAAAGTCGTTAGTTTTAGAATTTTGTTTTCGCTGTAACCAGGACTTATCAGTAGATTGGTGCTAGTAAACTTCTTAAATTCAGATTCTCTGAAAACTAAATTATCTGATAGCTATGTACATGAGAAGCTCTATTTTGATTGGTTTAAACGTTCTTTTCATGCAACGGTTATTGAAATATGTTTTGATATTGCTTAAAACAGTTCCCTTGAACCAAAGGGTTATCAGCTTAATTCGACAATATTCCTATATGAGAAAATAATTATTAATCAGATCTCTGGATCTGATTATATATATTTCGGTATCTTCGATGAATTGTTTTTGAAATTGTTAGGTCCCAGTTAAATTATCAGAATTCGTAGAATTCAGGGTGCTTTTCATACTTTGTAACAATATTTCAATCCATTAGATGTGAAACCTATCCAGTACGTTAATGTTAAGGTAGGATCCTTGGTATGATGTTTGATGTATATGAAAAACTTTGCGAAAAAAAAAAACCAAAAATAGTGTTAAAAAACTTTAAGTTCTGAATTCATTTGCTATACCACAATAGATATATTTGCTAATGATTAAACGAGCACTTTCTTCTTTAACGCATGAGGATTGATGGATACTGAAAGTTTTAAAAAGTTTTTACAGTGCAGCTTCGAACTTTAGTGGATTTCAAGAGCCATTTTTTTCATTGGAATCTTTGATATTATCTACCGCGGCCTCTACTGAGTAGTCTATAGTCGGATAAGTAACCAATTTCAATTTGTCTTATGCTCTTTGAACTCTGTTTCATTTAAGGTGTTAAGCCATCCTAAACGCATGAAAATCAGATGGTTTTTTAGGAAATTTTTTGACAAAACTGTTTGAGGTTGGACTTCTTTACATTTATTACTAATTTAATATATATCTTAAGCTTTATAAATATTTAAAAAAATATTGTTTTTAATTAAAAATGTTAGAGATATAAGCATTGGCGTGGATGAATTTTTCCTTAACGGTGTACATGATTGGCTTTTCAATTTTTTTTTCTGAAACAAGTAAAACAATATTTTTCTTAAAAAGTGATAAATTTTAAACAGAGTGGCCGTAAAAAAAAACATTTTTCTACGCAATTAGAAGCACTTAAATATTTCACTTTATATTAAAAAAATTTATTTATAAAAATTGGATACAAATTTTTTAAATTATTCAATCGAAAAAATCCCACGTCACTCTGTGAAAAAAAAATGTATTTAAATTTTAATAATCAATCGGTTGAATAGTTTTTGAGTTATCGTGTACACTGGCTTGAAAAATGTGGTTTTAAGAAAAACGCAAAAGAAGAAAAAAGAAGATTTCTATCGCCGCGTACGCACCGCGCTGACTTCTAATGATCATAACTTTCATAATTATTGAGATATCGTTTTCGGAGAAATCTCACAGTACTCGTCAGAATATAGAATTTGAAATTAAGCAAAACAAAATCAATTTTTTTTTAAATTTCAGTGTGGCGTAACCCCCTTATAGTATTCAATATGCAACCCGATCATTTTTGTGTGGAATTGCCCATCGGTATGAACGTCAAATAAACAACAAACATTAAGTGCATCAATTTGTGTAATGTATCCACATAATGTAGTTGCATTAAAGAACTAAGTGCTGATAAGAACGACAGCGAATTAAATATGGAAAAGTAAAAAAAAAAAGTTGTAAATAATTATGTAATAGAAAATACTGATTTATATGCATATATCCTTTTATTAGGCGAATAAAGTACAGAAATCTAATAAAGTTATGTATAATAATGTATGTATGTATACGTAACTTAACTCTAAAACTCCACATGCAAGACAATTTCACTAAATCGCTGACCCTAAGAAGCTTACATTACCATTTGTCAGTTCATGAGAATGAAGACAATCAAAACACAGCGCTAAGAACCTGTTTAAATTAATACAAACAAAAAATAAATTATAAAATACTCAGTAAACTATCTGCACTCAAAGCGTATAAGGGCTCAAATTCAAGATGAGAAGTCACTCTGGTGCAAAATAAATAATAGTTTGAGGAGAGTGTAATAATGTGGAGTGGAGTGAAAATAGAAAATTTCGAATTCACTCAAGTCAAGCAAAACGCTCAACTAAAAATTTGCCGGTTAATCAACCGGACTCAATTCTAAAATTCTCAGCACTGCTCACACTCCACTCACTCTTCGGCTCTCACTCACGTAGCAAGCAACTAACATCGTTTCTCATGAGCTCATCGCGGACTCATTGTATTACTCATTTGCTCGCTCGCTCACTCACTCACTCAATGGTGTCAACAACCAGTCTGTGAGCGTTGTCTAGCCAAGTAGTGTGCCGATTTGCCACCATTACCATTGCCCAGCGCTGGAATTGTACGCCACTTGAAATCAGTTTGACTTCAACGCGCTCAAACGATTGTAGTGATTCGAAATTACTTCGATATAATATTTTATGTATTTCCAGCAAATAAATTAGAAATTCTAAGAATTAACGATTTTCGGTTTCAAAATTAAAATAAATATAAAGTGTTACAACAACAACAACAATAAAAACAAACTCAAACTCAGCGTGAACGCAACGACACAGCATCTCTCCGGCTAAAAAAGAGTCCTTGCTGAGCGCCAAATATCCTTATTGGAGAGCGCCTTATAGCTGAATACCGTTATATGAAATTGTGAGCCACTGAGCTAGTGAACTATTGAGTAAAAGCGTTTGTGTAGGCGTTAATAATAATAACAACAACACTGTGCCTTGTATCCTTGTATGAAGCTCCGAGTTGAACTGAGTCCTTAAGTGCACATAACGGTAATTGTGTAGCAAGTGCGCGCGCATAAAACACGAAAATAAACCTTCGCAGGAGAGTGCAGTGCAAGATTCATTCGCTGACAAAAATCCCAAAAGTGTTCGCCAGAAAACACTAAAACAACAACAACGAAATAAACGCGTTTAATTTCGTGAGTGTATTCGTCATATTTGCAAATTCACCACAAAAATTTACATTTGTTCATCGACATTTATTCAACAAATAGTAGAGCTTCAGTCAGTCAGCATCGCCAGCGGCATCCTTCAGCCACAGAGCGTAAAAGCAGCAGCAAGAACAACAAAGTAATTGCTTGCGTGTTGCGCAGTTTTCTTTCCGTTGCCATTTATTTATCGCATCCGCACACACAGACACGTCCATCGTAGCAGGTAAGATAAAAAAATCAGCAAAAATCCGCTGTGATTATAAGTGCTGGAAAGACACAGTCACACTTAACCAAACACATTCACTTCACTATGAATGAGTCAATAAAATGTCTGTATGTATGTTTCTATCTGAAAAGGTAAAAATGCTTATCTGCATATTTCCATATGCTTAATAAAATAAAAAACGTACATACATATGCGTAGGTGTCAAATCGATTTTTCTCTTCAGCACCCCGTTAGTCACGCACGCTATCCTTTCACGTAGAAAAATACAAAAATATCGAAATAGTTTGGTGTGCGAGAATCTCGGTGGATTGCAACCAAAAGTAAAGAGAATATATTTCTTGAAATTTTATAATGAAATCTGTAAGAAATGTCAAACCAACCTACTATATTCCCTCATAACGGTTTACTGATCAGTATTATGTTTACTCTGTAGGTATATTTCTTTCTACAGTATAAGAACAATTACCGGTTAAAACCAGATATAACAATGGCATAATCAAATAATTTAATATAAACGTTTTAGAACCATTTTCTTCTGAAAGCTAACTCAAACTGTTTCAATTAACGCCTTACAGTTCTTGCAATTCCTCAAAGATTTTGCCAGAATAAGAAGTAATCAAGCCTTTGAGTTCGACGAAAACTAAAAATATATGTAGCTGGATTTATTTTCAAACAACTAATAGTAATAATGATGGTCCAGTACTGTAAACTGATTAACTATTTTTGACGATGTTTCATAAGAAGCTTTTGAAACAAAAAAAGCACTTCAAGTCGAAGCATAAACTTCATTTTACACCAAAAAGTATTTATCTGCATAATTTTACTAGTGAATACCGAATTTGAAGCAATTTTAACATTCCCGAGTTCTTGCACTACCTTTTGGACTAGTTTCTTCGATGAACAGTCAATAAATTTAGTCCTAAATCCTTTTTTGGAATAATTCTGTTTGTTCAATCTTCGCTGGCTAATAAAAAAATATCAGCAAGTATAATCCAAACAATCTTGGAAGTACATGGGTAAGACTATTTAATTTCGTACTGTAAACTCTCTAACATTTTCGGCAAATGAGAAAAACTTTGTGATCTAATAGATATGCCCAGCTCCACTACGTATTGTATTAGTTGTCTGCGATTTCATACAATTTATTGAACGCATAATCATATACAATTGGAAGCTATATTAAGTTGTCCGATTCTATCGCACCATTTTGTATTGAATTCAACTGTATTATTTGGTTGCTGTTTTCATATATGGAAAACATACTTGTTGGTTGCCTAGTTTTGGTAGCTCACTCAGAGATTGTTGAAAACATATTTACGATATGTTTTTGGTTCCAAATATAAAACAGAGAACCTATTTGTCACTAAATCTTTGAGTGAAGGCATTGGCACCTGACATACTTGATTTCTAAAATAAATTATTCTTATTAACTGGAATGATTCCGAAATTTGTTTAAACTCAGTCTATATAGCTGACAGTCTCTTCACAAACAAACAAAATTATTCTACAACAATAGCGCACTTAAAAGTACAGAGGTGTCTTCCAGAAGTTATGTGTAAAATTTATGAAAACTTCGCAAGCCGTCAAAATTTCATAATAGCTATTGACCCTATCAAATAAAGTATTCAAATTCCAAGGTTAATAACATTAAGTCTGAACTACCTTGGTGGTAGTTCAAAACTGCATTAACTTAGATTTGAGAGTTGCTTGTACCAAACATGGGAGAATGCAGCAAAAATGTTTCCATCTCGGCTTTTAGAAAACATTCTCAAATATCATAAGACCGGTGAATGTAGAGTCAATAAGTTCCTCGAGAAATATTAAATCTGAGGTTTGGTGTGAATATATGGACACTATGTACAATGATATACTAGGTGTGTTCAAAAAATAACGGAATTTTTCGTTTTTTGAAAAAATATTCAGTCGTTCGTCTAGTAAGGTAAGGTGCACTTATGCCACCGCTTCTTCCAATCGATATTCAAACTAAATTTTTGGGATAGCCTTTGATTCTTTCAGCGTCTTCTCGTTTGTTTGTAATACAGGGCTGTCGTATTAAGGTTCTTTTTATTTTTGGAAATCGGAAAAAATCACACAGAGTCATATCTGGCGATTTTGTCAAGAATTCACGAACAAGCAATGACAAATTTACTAAAATAGAATAATAATTATATATTTATATATCAAATTAATGTGCCGCCGATTAAGAACTAGTAATAGTTATTCCAAAAATCTACAGGATCTCTCATTTATGTCCAGGAACTTAACTTCATTATCATTGGTTGAAATAGTTCAACGATCATGTGGCTATATGTAATTGCATTTACATACGGAAGTTTAATAACAAATTGTAGAACTTCATGGAAAGCAGTGCAAACACTTTCAGATATCTGAGCTGCATGAAAGCAATGCTTTCGTATTTTTTTGTGTGTAAGAGTGTGCGAGATTGATTGCAAAAATGAACGGTATTCAGTGTTGTTGCCACTATAAATGGTTTCAACTGCATTAAAAGGAAGTGATAACACATACAAGTGATAATGTAACATACATATGTATGTGTATATATATAATGTGCTATTTTATATTATATATATGCATTCTATAGATAAATTCGGAGAACGTTATAAATGCAGTTCAATGCATTGTAAACATATTCTACATACTTTCAGTAATAACTATGTATTTTTGTATGTTTCTACGTAATGCATAAAAATAATTCTCATATTGCAGCATTTAAAGATAGTCGTTAATTTCCGTGATATGCTGTCATTATGTGTGAATTGTAATAATAACCGAATGACAGTGTGATTATATATAGTACATATATACATATATGTCACTTATATGCATACATATAGAAAATACATACAAATTCCAGTGCATTGGTATATTTATAATGAACAGACAATGCAACATAAGAGACATAATAAACTGTAGGAATATCCTGGAAACAATGCAATTTGACAAGCCACAATAAAAGCCAATAATGCTCTTACACACGCTCCCCCAACAGCGAGCGAGTGTATTAGCACTTACACACATACATACATCCAAGTATATATCGTATATGTATATGTGTGAGTATGTGTGTAGTCTACATAAAAGCTGAAAATTGTGGCCGAGCAATCGGTGATACTGTTGACACCGGCAATGACACTGCCAATCAAATGTGAAAACGAATTTACTATTGCTAAGTAGACGCACACACACACTCACTTCCATTTCGTATCCGTAGAGATAATCACATTGATAATGCACGCATATATATGTAGGTACTTATGTGTCTCTGTATATATTTGAGTACACTACCGAGTGCATTTAATTCACAATCAGCAATCACAATGCTATGTGTGTATGTATGCGTTTATTGGCCACTATTGTAAAGTCAATGCTGATTGACAGTAAAATTTAATGCTTCTGCACATACATATTTACATACATATGTACATATGTACTTACATACTCACAAATCTATATATTGGATTGTGTTAATTAAGTGCACTGTTTAATAGAAAATATGACAGCTATTGGATGTACGGGGGTGTACATAATCTGGATAAGTGGATAAATTTGATATTGAAGTAGCATTCAGTAAAGAGAAAGTATTCCTTTGGCATTAAGGATTAGTCTCCATAGAACAGGAATATACTCTGCGGCGAGAATATTACTTTGAAATATATTTGGATATTGCTTTTGAGTTCCAATATTAACAGCATACCTTAGGGAGCTACCAAATGACTTCAATAGTTCTGAAGTTGTTCTTATCATATCCTTCTGTCTACAAATTTAGGGAGATTTCTTTGTTTTAACATTTTCTGTTGGCTAAACTGGCGAAATTATTAAATAAAATTTTCTGCAAAATTCTTTATGACATGTCAGCCTTGTGTCAGTATGATAAAGAGATACTTATTTTGCATGCTCTCCTTAACAAACACATTCAAAAATCGCTAATGCCAACAGTTGTACAGTACCTAAACACATCGATGCTGCCTGAAAACCCAACAAATCAAAATCAGTTCCATTACTAGAGACTACCATCCAGCTACTCATAGGCTAATAGAATTTGCCCCACAAAACTTGCTGCCTTAAGATAATTGGATCCTTCTGTATTTTTTATGTGGCGATGGAAATCAAATTCGCTAACCATGATTTTTAATTTATTTAGGCAGTGTTTTTGCCATTTTAAATAAAAAATTATACAGAAGATGGAACCAAACGAAACTTCAAATATAATTTTAGCATTCGTAAGAACCAAGTATGGCTCAACATTACTCGAAAGAGCATTAAAACATTGTAGAAATGGAATATAGGTTGTATTAATGGAATTAACAAAAATGACTTCAATTTTTTCCTCGATTACTCTCTCAGATTCAGTTAATTCATAAAATTGTGACTTGAAATAAGTCTGTCGAAATCAGAAGGGGATTTTATAAGTTTCATATAATAAATATGTCGTCTGATTTCTCGTCAATAAAACTACCTTCATTTTGTTCGAAAAGTTAAACTGAACACTCGGATTCGAAAGTATCATGCAAAATCATATAATGACTACTAGATACCATAATATTGTGTCTCTAACTATACCAATATTTCATTTAATGAAGAGTCAATGAAGCGATAAGATAGGTCTTTCAAAAATCTGATTTTCCTATTGTCTAAACAGTCTTTAAACTCTCTTGTTTTTCTTATACTTACTTAGAATTTATTGTTAGGTGCAATTTTCCTTCTCAAACTTATTTTCTTTATTTCATATGCAGAAAGCATCTAAGCACTCCGCCTAAGAATATAGTTGACTTAAAATATCTTCTATGTCATGTAATATCGCTTGAATTGAATTGACATAATGTGTATATCGTAATGGGTTGAAAGTACAAAAGCGGGCTCATGAATCTAAACTTAACTCAAACTAGCAGACAGCTCCGGCTTCGCACAATTTTAAACAAACATTTCAAAAGTTATAAGTTTTTACATACTTATATACATATGCAAATTCTGTCAAATAAGTACCCGGAAATTCTCATTTTAAATGGATAATAATATTGAACAAAGAGCTTGTGTGAAATTTTGTGTTGCAAACGAAATTTCTTGTGCCAAAATGTTGGAAATGTTGAAAAAAAATTTGTGTGTTATACTTGTATAATACAACGCTCAGATTTCGACGTCCTAGTGCGAGCTTGTATATAGTATTTCTAATATTTTGTTCTTCAAACCGTTGCACTCGTTCCGTACTCGACTCTCAAGCGCGTAGTTGGGAGGTTTTGAAATTTTGTTCAGCAAGCAGCTGCAAGCGCTCATTACTCGACTCTCTGGCACACGATTGCGATGCGACGAGATTGACTTGCAGGAGCATTTTCAATTTCAGATTAACATTCTCCATCACGGAGTCTTTTTGATACCCTCACCTGGGCACTATTTACAGAAAGTTGGGATTCTAGAAAAAAATATAGCCTATGTTACTTGGGGTGAATGTAGCTTTCCAATGGTGAAAGAATTTTTGAAATCGACACAGTGGTTTTCGAGTTTATTCATTACTAGCATACATACAAATTTTTCCTCTTTATAACATTAGTATAGATATAGAGTTTAAAGTAGTCCCTATAAAATTTGAAATATAAATCTCAAGAACTACAAGTCCATGGAATGAAAATTTTTCGCT
Source organism: Zeugodacus tau (assembly GCA_031772095.1). Taxonomy (NCBI): domain Eukaryota; kingdom Metazoa; phylum Arthropoda; class Insecta; order Diptera; family Tephritidae; genus Zeugodacus; species Zeugodacus tau. The sequence goes on along the minus strand of CM062653.1, from coordinate 52,982,285 downwards.
TTCTAGTTGAAATTCCAAACGCTATAGATCAGGTTAAAGGTCATCGCGCAACATTGTCACATTGTACAAAGGTCTCTACTTCTCAACCGACTTATGAAATGTAAAAAAGCATAACAGTTCAAGTATTTATGGCAGTTAGATGCCTAGAGGTACAGTTCAGGCGCCATTAAATTCATATCCGCACATAAATTAGCGCCTTTGGCTACATGAGTGAAGTTACTTTGCTTCAATTTACACAACATAAATATGTTTTTATTGCATAATATAATCATTAGCTTAATTATTTTACACAAATTAAACGCTTGTTAAATATAATTTAAATGAAAAACAAACAAAAAATCAAATTATGTCGCTTAACACAACAGCCAGCTAAACAATTATGTAAGCAAGTTGAAAATGTCACTCAAATGCAAGCGTGCGCTTATGTAATGACTGATGCGTTCACAACAACAACAACACGACACGACAAATAATTTTCCTTTCAACAATTTCAACACACACACTGTCATGTTTTGGGCGCTTAACGGTTATTATTGTAGATAATTACCATTATTCATGCATCCATATTGTTTGTTGCATAAACAAAAAGCGCTTAAATAAATATATTTTTATTATTATAGCAAAGCATTAAGGCATTATGGCATTATGTTTTATTAATAATATTTATTTTGTGCTTGAAATGGCTAAGTGATTCTAAGCTGATTGCATAAGAAGGAAGAAACGGTAAATATGATACAGCGTGTGTGTTTAGAGTTGCCACATGCACGTAAAAAAAAAGTAATAAAATATGAAATAAATGCCTGAATATGAGTGTGTCACTCACTTTAAACGCTTGTCCACCTCAATTTTACTCGCTGACATTTTCAAAAGCAATTTATGCGCTCATAAATCATAAATTATAAATGCTTTGCACCGAGCACCGACCGATTTCTTTGCTACATTTTCATGCGGTCTTTGAGTTGCCTACTCGCTTTGGCTTTCTTTCATTTTTAACAGTCATTTAAATGGAAAAAAAGAAGAAAAGTAGAAGCAAAAAAACCAAAAACAACATAGCACTTAAGTGGATTTAATGTTAATCGTTGTCATTTCTTTGTTATTTTTTCACCTTTTTTATTAGTTAATTCGAGTTGGGATTATGTAAATTATGAATGAATAAAGAAATTGAAAACGCATGTTGAGCAAGATTTGCATGCATAAGAGTGGCCCGTAGACACCTACTTTTATAAATGCATATGCATATTTTTATATGCCATACATATGCAAGTCGTATATTTGAAGATTTTTTGACAGTTACACGCTGATTAGGAAATTAAACCACAAATGAGCTTTGTCTGCGCTTTTGAAAGTGTCATTAGCTATTTTGTTTAACACATAATTGATTTGCAATGAATGAGGTTAGGTTAGGTCAGAGTGATATTTTTATCACACGCAATTAGATATACAAACCTTGATGATGCCCCGAAAAACAATAGAGGAGTTAAAAATAATAGATAAATAGAGAGTTGTTGACAAAATTTTTGAAATCTTAATTGAAAACCACAAACAAGCTCTTCGGTCGGTACGTAGTCTTTTCATCTACCTTAGTCTTATTCACTTAAATTCAAGACGAGTTTTTCAAAATGTTTGGATCTAGTCTTGAAAAAATCAGACTGCTGAAAATTCACCATTTCATCACTTATATAGAACAACCAAAATCAGAAAACAAATCAAATATAACGCCTATTAAGACAAATTTAAACCAAGACAAAATCGGAGAATTGCTTCTTGTTGATTTAGAGTCTAAATTTTAGACACAATGCTTTTAAAATCATACAAGGTTTCACAGCGATGACCTAAGCCTCGTTGTCATTCATTGGATCATTGGATCACAATTTCTTTCTCATCGGATGAGAAATCAAGTTCACCGTTATAGGAAGGTCATCTGCTTTTTACGACTATATACCGTCTCTAATGTTGGAAAGACATTATATGTTGGAATTAATCTGATACCATTTTCTTATCATATATTTTTAAATGCTTTCGGGTTTTGGTACAGCTAGGTGGGTACCTAGACAACGTAAAAAATGTACCGGCTTTTATTGGTATTTTTATATAATATACGAGGCTATATCTATACTACTATTATCAAGAGAAAAAATGTGTATGTATGTTTTTAATGAATAAACTCAAAACCCGATTTCAAAAATTATTTCACCATTGGAAAGCTACATTCACCCCGAGTAACATAGGCTATATTGTTTGCAAGAATCTCAACTTTCTGGAAATAGTTCCCAACTGAGGCTATCAAAAAAACTCCGTGATGGCGAATCTAATCTGAAAGTGAAAATCGTCTTGCAAGTTATTCTCTATGCAGCGCAATCGTGTACCAGAGAGTCGAGTAAAGAGCGCTCGCAGCAGCTTGCTGAATAAAAATTCAAAACCTCCCAAGTACGCGCTTGAGAGTCGAGTATGGAGCGTGTGCAGCGGCTTGAAGAACAAAATATTAGAAATATACAAGCTCGCACTAGGGCGTATACTCTGAGCGTTCCCAACGCCTTCATAATCAGAGAGAAATACATCGGACATCAAAGACTAGAGGTCGTAATCAAGTTAGTTATGTTCGAATTTGCATTGCATCTAATAGTGATTCTATATAATCATACTTCATTAATTCAAAGAAATAAAAAAATTCAAATAAAGAACTAGATTCCATTGCCCCTAACAAAACTTTCCTTCTAAAATGTTAATTGGAGAACTTGACGACAATTAGTTCTCTGGTATTACACGGTCTTTCAATACAAATCCAGATTCTCTCTAAATGATGTGATTTAATCTCAATAGAAAGATTTTTTGGAGACAGCTAATCTAGCTCTTTATGAATTGTCAGTATTTGTGATTTTGACCGACTGTTTGTTCGATTCACAACTCCCTAAGCATTGGGCAAGCGAATGCAGGTAATATAAATACAAATTTCGAATCTGTATGGGGTCACTCATAGTTCACTTCGGTTTTTGGCATCCTCTGAGTTTGGCTGTTTCTAAAACCCGAAAAAGTCATGAAGGAAAGAAATATATTACAAGAAATCACATAGAAATTACCAGTTCTACCAAAAACATTTTCAATGTAGTTCATATAGCTCTCTCGCTCTCAGTTATAACTATCCTCACAATTGCTAGGAAATAGCCTGATAAATATAATTAAATTTTTTTTTGAATTTTCATCAATATCTACATTTTTTCTTAATTTTTAAACGAACATTTTATTAACGCATTCATTCAATTACTTAATTAATATTAAAATGTAGTTAAAGCTTGAATTTGGTTTATGTAAATATTATTTTAGTCAGAAAATGTTATAGAAAATTTGTTTAACAATAGTAGAATACAATAAAATAAAATAAAAAAATAAATATTGTACGCTTAATTGGATAAGCTCAAATAAAATGAAACGCAATTTACATGAATTATTTGACAATTGCCAAATAAAATTTGCTGCGTTTTTATGTTTGAATACACAAGTATATTTTTATTGTATATATAGATGAAAAAAATATTTCTCTAATCAAAACTGTTATTTACCTGAAATTGTATTCATAAAATAATATTATTCTAAAATATCTATTCATTAAGCTGATAGTGTCAATTAATTAATGCGATTAGAAAAAGTGAGTGCGAGATAGCACATCTTTATGTGTATGTAGGTTAGTATGTGTAAAAACTTCTACCAGATATTTTAATTCGCGTATGGTTTGCAAAAACTGATTAAAATCAGTATTATAATAATTAATTGAATAATATTCACACATACATAAAAAATAGAACATATCAAAGTCCCTATTTAGACATAGTGAAATATGGCCGATATTATCTACACATATTAAGATAGTGCAAAAAATATTATATGCCAAAAATGAAGTATGTATATTGTATATAGAGAGATGGTTTCCGACTTCCAATTATGGATACAGCTTTGTATTTTCAACAACTAGGGCTATAATAAAATGTATACGTTTTATCAATACAGGAATTATAAAATTGTATAAAAAATTTATACCAGATTGGCGGTGGTTTTATATAAATATTCATCTCTTTTCTAATCACTTTTCGTAACCCTTTTTTGTCTCGAATCTCTTAAAGAGACTAAAATAATGGTCATTTATATGTTGTTTAATCGAAAATGGTCTTCACTGCAATTGTATGTATGTGATTGGCGTTGCAACCGTTTAGCAGGTTATAGCCGAATCGACGATAGTGCGCCACCTCTCTCTCTCCTTCGCAGTTCGGCGCCAGTTGGAGATCCCAAGTGTAACCAGGTCGCTCTCCACCTGGTCCCTCCAACGGAGTGGAGGCCTTCCCCTTCCTCGGCTTCCTCCGGCGGGTACTGCATCGAACACTTTCAGAGCTGGAGTGTTTTCGTCCATTCGGACAACATGACCTAGCCAGCGTAGCCGCTGTCTTTTTATTCGCTGAACTATGTCAATGTCGTCGTATAACTCGTACAGCTCATCGTTCCATCGTCTGCGGTATTCGCCGTTGCCAATGTTCTGAGGACCATAAATCTTGCGCAAAATTTTCCTCTCGAAAACTCCTAGTGTCGTCTCATCTGATGTTGACATCGTCCAAGCTTCTGCACCGTAGAGCAGGACGGGAATGATAAGCGACTTGTAGAGCTTGATTTTGGTTCGTCGAGAGAGGACTTTACTGTTCAATTGCCTACTCAGTCCAAAGTAGCACCTGTTGGCAAGAGTTATTCTGCGCTGGATTTCGAGGCTGACATTGTTCGTGTTGTTGATGCTAGTTCCCAGGTATACGAAATTATCTACGACCTCGAAGTTATGACTGTCAACAGTGACGTGGGAGCCAAGACGCGAATGCGCCGACTGTTTGCTTGATGACAGGAGATATTTCGTCTTGTCCTCATTCACCTCCAGACCCATTCGCTTCGCCTCCTTATCTATGCGGGAAAAAGCAGAACAAACGGCGCGGTTGTTGCTTCCGATGATATCAATATCATCGGCGTACGCCAGAAGCTGTACACTGTCACTGCATTTGTCACTGTCTGTCACTAATTTGGGCCTAGGTCAACCATATTCACCTGCCCTTTAACCAACAGTCTCTATACTAAATATATATAAAGGAGATTAATCGTTAATCATGACAACCGTAGAGGGAGAGACGAAATTGATCTCAACTACATACATATATACAATTGAATCAAGTTTGAAATAATTAAGTCAACTTAAAGCAATTGGAAGTAAAATCATAACACTCTCTTTAGAAAGTAGTCCAATAACTTTATATAAAATATCAACTGACCTCGCGTTGGCTCATACGGTGTGGGTTGAGAGTTAGAGTCCAATACGCCATTTTTTATAATTTATTCTTGAAGCCTGAAAATTATTGTCACTAATTTATCAAATTTAATCGATTCACCAAACCTAGGAGAGCGAGGAATGGAACAAGGAACTTGTATAACTGGTATAAAAAAGGGAAATAAATTAACAAGCAGTTATACCAGTTCAGTGAGGCATCAACCCACTTTTAGGCATTTAATTAAATTGAGTAAATTTGTTCGTGGATTCACACATAATTATTTTTTATAATAAAAGAGCTCAAACAAAGCTAACTGAGAAGTGGTCAATAGAAACATATATGTAATAGCTAATAATGTTATATGACAGATTGATTTTCATTAAATAATCACCTGCTCTGAAAATTAATTTTTGAAATGAGACTAAAATTATGAATTTAAAAGCAGCTGCGAAATAATTGTCTAATTTGTCGCAAATTAGCAATAAAAAAATAATTACACAACTCGAAAGCAATAACAACAGCAACACACTATTAATACATTAAAAATCTAAAATTAGTTTTCGAAACTCAAAAATTAACAAATGTTTCAAGAACTAATTCTGTAGCAAACATTATAACGGTTTTATCACCACACTTGAACATTTTTTCGAAATTCACGCAAATCACTGTGCTGTTTATTACAAACAAATGTGCATATGAACACACGTCTAAATACATAAATATACGAAAATTTACTTAAAAAAGAAATAAACCAATGCTACCAAGTCTTTAAAGACTTTTCCGAAATTTCCTGGCATAGTGATTAATACAAAAACACATTGCCCTTGCAAATACATGAAATTCATGAAAACGCTCAATAGCGCGCTATTAATCAAATCTACATATGAAATGGAAAAATGCGAAATCGTAAAAGTTTACATTAACCACAATTAAATGGCGAAATTCGCGGTGTTAAAGTGAAAATTTATTTGTTTCGATATTTTGTAGTTTTGCTGATTAAGTTTGGGCATTTGTTAGAAACCATATGGTTAGCACATTATTCAGGCGTTGATAAGTACACTTGAACAGATATACATATAAACAAATGTACAGTTATAAATATGTAAATAAAATTATGGAAAATAAAGAATATATATTTTACTATAAAACAAATATGCTTATAGAATAATGTTTTAGATTTTTTTAAATTAACTTTTTTATTTTCACTTTTATTTATTATTTTGTTCCTTTTAATGTTAGTTTTTATTTTTCTTTTGTCAATTACATTACCTGTGTGATTATATCGAAACAAACATACAACATACAAATCAATAATGCACACAACCTTGCTGATATCTAAATATATATCTTCATATAATTGATTGAAATGACATTAGCCATATGGCTGCCGTCAAGCAATCAAACAAGTGCCGACATTACTGATTGTACTGAGATTAGTAAGCAAAATGAAGGGGGTAAATACGGATGAATAAACCGATAAATATTTTCTTTGCAATTAAAATGAAAATAAACGGTAAATACAGCTACCCATTTCCATGTTTGAGTCACCTAAACACGGTAATGTCTTTATAAATAAAGGTGGCAAAACATAATAAGTGACTTAAAACGACTTAGGCTAAGGCAGCCACTTTTTGATGAATCAGAAATCTGGGCATATATTTCAACTTTATTGTATTGCAATTAGAAACTTCAGGTTCTAAGGTATAAATAAAGATAAAATACAGAGTTGAATCAGAAATAAGTTTAATAAGGGGTTACATGGGCTTCGAATTTTTTTTGCCTTATTAATTTCCCCAACAGAAGAATATTATCCTAAATTTTCAAGTAGATCCGAGTAATAGTTTCGGAGATACAGCCTTTGGAAGGTGTGCGCTGCAAGTCAGGCATTATTGTTACTCAAAACTTTAAGGGGTTATATACAGTTAGAATTTTCAAAAAATCGATTTTTTTTATTTCATTTTCTTAATGTACATATATTTAAGAATACACACAGAAAATTTTATATCGTTCCGGTGAATATTTTCAAAGTTACAAGCAAATGAAAAATTTGAAAAGGCGTTTCAGAGTGCTTGGAAGTACAAGGTCCAAACTTTAAACGTGTTTTTCTCAAAATGCTGTTTTCAAAGTCGGTGACCAACATTATTCGAAAACGGCTAGACCGATTAGTCTCAAATTTTAACACGGCCTTCTTAAATATATTATTTAGTAATTAATCGAAGATTTTTTCTCTCCGATAAATATTTTTTTTTATAAACAATTTAAGGCCGAAATTTCGGTGAAGAATCGATTTTTTTTTTTTGAGAAACCGCCATTTTGTCAAAAAATTTTATTTTGCTTATTCCTTCGATTAATTACTAGATTTAACATTATTTTAACGAAATCTGTTTGGTTTTTTAATTTAGGATGATCCAGTTCCGAGATATAGTGGTCACCGCAAAACGTCTTTTTTGAGAGGAGCTCCTGGAGATCAGCTGTAGCTCTTTTTCAAATAAATATTTTTACAGTACTAAGTCTTAAAATACAGTTAAAAGATACCATAATATGTGTATAAATTTTTGGATTAATAAATTAAAAAGTTTTCTCAGAAAATAATCTGGAATATTCACTTTTTTTCGGCCGTCTAACTGTATATAACCCCTTAAACGCGTTTTTCTCGGAACCGTGCTTTCAAAGTCGGTTGTCAAATGTTCTCGAAAACTTCTTAACCGAAATTTTCCACAGGTGTTCGAGATACAATTTAGACGTATTTGAACGAAGATTTTTTTCAATTACAAGCAAATTTGACCGGGGCACCGGAAATGACGTCACAATGGAGGAGTTTTAATTTTTTTTTTTGAAAATTTCAGAAATTATTCTTTAAGGCGATAAGAAATCATTCGTCAATATCTATTTATTCACCCATTCACAAACAGCATTGATCGAGTGAGCCAAATCTCTGAAGTCGGTTCCAAAGCATACCTATCATAACATCATACTACTTCCTAGCTAAGATCATTTATAGATGTCAATTTAAAACTGAAACCTTCAATCGATCACAATATAATGTGTGTTAAAAATAAATTTGAACCCTAGTATTCCAGTATTTCTATATATATATGCTCAATATCCCCCTCTCAATACTATCGTACAAATGATATCACGAGTAATCCATCTTTGACTGAAACAATTTGCATAAATTGGAAGGTTAAAGGTAGATTGTGGAGAAGCAAACAGGTGTCTGAACTTACTTTAACCATCGGTTGGCCAATTAAAATTTTCGAAGCTTTTTCGACCTGATCGTCTCATTTTTTTGTTTCAAAAAAAGTCCTAGTCTGAATCATCTTGGTAGGACCTTTTTGAGATTTTTACGACCAAATTTAAAATAAAAAGTCCAAATATGGTTCCAAACATTGACGTTACTTTGTAACGTGTACTATTCAAAGGTTTAATCCCAAAATATAAACGAATAATTAACCACATATTCTGTTCGAGAGAATTCTTTCCAATTCGATAGTATAACTTAACGTGTAACGGCGTAAAAATTCAATTTTCGTTAGGCCCATATTGTTTTGTGATTTATGAGAAGCGTGATCAACCCAAGCGAGAAAAGTAGCTGACCCGTATGAAGCTATAATGCTTTAAGTGAAATAGATCGAAGCTTCTTCACAATTTTTGATAAAAACCTTACGTTCGAAAACCTCAATTTACAATACGAATGAATCACGATTTTCAGTGGTCAGGATGCTTGTGGGAAACATTAGCTGCACAGAGCGAAGTTATAAGTGGGACTACTATAACCCCTCGTCTTCAAAATAGCTTCCATAAAAGTAGATACAGATTAAATTCCGAAAATAGCGGCTAATCTAGCTTCCAAAATAATATAATCTCGATGAAAATAATATTCGAAAGGCATATTTTAACATAACCGTTAAGTCTATAACTGACTTACATTTTAGAAAGCTATCTACAGATCTATGTAATATTGAATAGCCTAGTAGTCTGCTGAGTTTCACAGTCCGATTTCGGAAGGTGTATGAGCCTTTCGCCAGTAAAAGAAAAATATATAGATCAAGATGATACATTCCAATACAACTGAGATCAATATAGAGACGAAGCTATGGCCTTGTTCGGTCACCATAGCGGGGCCGCTGTACATTATTTCTTACCTGAAAAAATAGCTGGGATCAAAAGAAGCGATTGACTTATCGAACTGCCATCATAACTGCTTAAATATATATAAATATAGATGTAAAATGTATATATATACGAGTATATACTTTATAACATTTCATTTGCGCCGCTTGAGCGACAAAAGCCACAAAGGCCAACTCGTGAAATGAAAATTCACCGTTTACCACAACTTCGCAATGCCGCGGTTACACAAAAGAACCAAGGAAATGGAAAAGCTGGAAAGCTGAAATGCTGAAATGTTGAAAAGCGGCCACAACCACATTCCTGTTGTCCGTCCGTCATGCGTTCGCATATTTTTTTTGATCTTTCTTGTTGATTAGTTTCCGGCTTAAGGTGTACAGGTGCTGTTCGTCAAGCGCGGAAAACGCATAAAGTGCCAGCTACAACAGCAACAACAACAAATAGGAATCGCAAAGAATTAAATGTCGAGGAAGTATTAAATTTTGTAGTGTTACGCTAACAACAACAACAACAACACATATATATTACTTTGTGATGCATGCAACAGTCAAGTAGTCGCACAGTCAGTCAACTAGCCAAGCAGGAGTCACAAGCATTTAACCAGTCAACGGCTGTGATTCTCGTTTTCCGCATCGTGCCACATGCTACTACAGCCACAGCACAACAAATCGCACTGTGGCAGCAACCGCGCCAAGATGTTTGCCACATATGTCGCAAAGTCTGTTCGTCCGTCTGTTTGTAGAAAGGTGTATGTGCTTTTCTTTCAGTGCGCAGTACTTGCAACAGCAACTGTGTTTATGCCACTGCTGTTGGAGCATAGCAATTTCACGTCTTTCACGCTCATAGCTTGCCACATGCGCATTCGTGAGTTTGTATGTGTATGCTTGCAATCATATCTTATCGCAATGCTGCAACGTGTTTCCCATACAATCGTGTACGTACAATTAAAAATGTTGCATGCAACAAGCGCAGATTTGTAATTGCAATGGCACTGCCAAACTGTAGACGACGGCGAAACACAACACAATTTCGCTGACGACAACAACGACTGCATGCTTGCTTGTTGTTGTGTACACCTGTGTAAATAATCGCTTACAGAAGTACATAAATACAGTATATATGTATATATATAGTGGTTTGCATATGCAAAATGAAGTTACAGGCATTGCATTGCCTACCTTGCAGCCAACGAGCAGTGAATTGTTAAGGTAAATGTTGCATGTAATTGCGAAAACACTATACAACTACGTATGTATGTGTTGCAGGGAAATTGCAATGCAATGCTGTGCAATTGCTGAGTTGGTCACATTGTGTTGCAAGCACTCGCTTACTTTCATGTATGTATGTATAAATTTATATATTGTATATATGTATATACTTGTACATATGTATGCACTATGTGAGCAATATATATTGCCAGTGTGCAACTTATATCAGCTATAGTTTTCCTACTACTTATTTCTTCTTCTTTTCCTTCTCTCCCTTATTCTTCTTTTCTTAATGTCGACTTCACTTAGTACTTCGTTTGGTTATGTCTTCAATTAACACAGAATTAAACTTGTTGCAAATGCACAGCATGTAAGGTAGTAAATAAAGTCCTATATACAAATCGCTCATTTACTTGAATAGTGTCACAACTCAAAAAAGTCGATTTTTCAGGAGAGCGGTTTAAAGTTTTCAATTGTCTCTAATTTAGCAAATATAGAAAACTGCCATCAGTTTCTTGACAAATCTAGTGGCCTGTAATATATTAAATACAATATTGAGCAGAAATGAACCAAATAGAGTGTGTCGTTATTTGTGAAAAATATAAATCAATTTCGCCGTCATAAGTCAAATGTGTCGATTTTGCTGAAAAAAAGCAATATGAAAAATTTAATTAATTTTCACCAATATCATTCCAACACAAAATATGTCGTTCTTTCTGAAAAGAAAACAAACTTCACCCTATGAAAATATGTGTTGTAACACAAAATATGTCGTTGTTTCGTAAAAAAAGTATAATTAATTCTGGCACAACTGAGAAGTGTCGTTATTGTGGTTAAAAAATATTGCAACATAACAAGTTTAATAACGGCACATTCTTATTTCACCGCTTATTTTTCTGCGCATCGGAATGAAATTTTTGTACAATATGGACGATGAAATTGCGCACATTTCTGCATACTCAACTCAAAAATCGTGTTTTTTGAGTTGTGACACTATTCAAGTAAATGAGCGAAATGTATATGAATATTAACAAAAATAACTGTAGTTTTCGTTTATTGAAAAAAATATTTATTCATTCGTCGACATTGATTTTGCCGACTTTAAAATAGTCTCCAATCGATAATATGCACTTATGCCAGCGATTCTTCCAATCGTCGAAACACTTCACAAACTTGACTTGTGTAATAGCATTTAGCTCTTTCAGCGATTTCTCGTACGGAACGTTAAAAGATAGGAACTAAAGATTGGATCGTGACTAAATTTTCAATCCCAATACCGCCAATCCCGAGATTTAGTATCAAATCCCCATTTCTGCAATATGGATATCATTGATTCCGATTTGTATTTGTAAACCAACCACTCCTTTTGCCCAAACAATGTTAGAAAAAACTTCCCTCATCCTCATAGTTTTGAAGTTATGCCCATGGATCACTAGAATACCATCGCAGCAAAGACCAGGACACAACTTACATACATGTATTGCGTCTATATTAATTTCCATATAAAGTGGAATAAATGTAACGCCACCTATATGAATGTAAGTGAAAGAACTGAAAATCACACCAAAAAGTTTACGTACACTCTCTGTTTTTGTTTTACTTCGAAATGGGGTCGTGAAATTCCCTTTGAGACTCGGAAAATTTTCTTAGGCTTATATTTAAAGGGGAATGAAGCACGTGCAATTGGTCGAATTATTAACAAACCGTCATTGAGTGAGCAGACAATATTTCAAACATATGAAAAGTCTGGAACTTTGCAGCGTAAACCACGTTCAGGTCCTCCAAAAAAGTTGACACGCCAAAGAGAATGCAAAATTCGAAATGCACTTTACAAGAATGGGTACAGAAACCCTTAAAACCTTTAAAATCTCTGGTGCGTCGACAAAAGAGGCTTGAAATTATATTGTTATTGCAGTGAGCTAAACCTTGATTACGACCTCTATAGTCTTTGGTGTCCGTTGTCTTTCTCTCTGATTATGAAGGCGTTGGGAACGATCAGAGTTCGGCGCCCTAGTGCGAGCTTGTATATTACTAATATTTTGTTCTTCAAGCCGCTGCACATGCTCCGTACTCGACTCTCAATCGCGTATTTGGGAGGTTTTGAAATTTTGTTCAGCAAGCAGCTTCGAGCGCTCATTACTCGACTCTTTTGCACGCAATTGCGATGCGAAGAGAATTACTTGCAAGACGATTTTCAGTTTCAGATTAAGATTTTCCATCACGGAGTCTTTTTGATACCCTCACCTGGGAACTATTTCCAGAAAGATGAGATTCTAGCAATAAATATACATAGCCTATGTTACTCGGGGTGATTGTAGCTTTCCAATGGTGAAAGAAATCGGCACAGTAGTTTTTGAGTTTATTCATTACAAACATACATACACATCTTTCCTATTTATAATAGTAGTATAGATATATGAAAAAGTTACTTCAATTTCCTAAAAAAAAAAAAAAATGTACGTAATTGTTCCATGATCGTCCATAATAGATTAGCAAACTCATTGTATCTTAGTAGATCCCATATGAAAATTGGCTTTTGGGTTGGAATGAGCCTATTGTACATCTAACGTTCTGCTAGGGGATCATTATATACAGATTCCTATAGGGGAAAAATCTTGAAATATTTGTAATCGATCAAGCAGCTTAACATTATTCTTCATTCATTGTTAACCTAGCGCTTTAAAGGAATTCTGTGGATTTGATTGAACCGTTGGAACATCTTCGGTTATGAGACTCTGTATTCGCAGACTTTACAGTCAAACACTGCAATTCCACTTTTAACAAATTAGTATTCCGCAGATCCCTAAATAAGTTTCATAAGTTTCACCAAATAACGGAGCATGTGAAAAAATTCATAATAGTTACCGAAAACCAGAGGCTTCTCCGTAAAAATATTATTTTCTGAGGACATTAATGCTGATATCGCTGACGTCTGGCGCCAGCCATTGAAAGTAAATTATTTGAGGATTGGCAATGTTTTTTTTTTTGAATTTTGTAATTTTGTTCATGAAATGAGATGAAGAGCACGGACGGCTTGTCTGTTATTATCATAATCGGTCCTTCCTCAGCACCGATGTGTAAGATCCCGCATTGCCTTGTCGAGGTCGTAAATTTGTATATTTTATACTAAGCTTTTGATGGACCACTAAGATATTTTAAATAATTTTCTGTCACCACAATCAGTAAGATCGACTTTTAAATGGTTTTTAAATTGTGTGAAATCCGGCGTGACAAGGTCTTTTCACCACAAGTTGGACATGTAATATCTTACTAATATAGATCGCGATCTTCCGTGACGATTTCGCATAAAACGACTTCGGAAAAATTCGAAGGTTTTTGTACTAAGATCGGAAATAAAAATCGAATCACTTTAGAAAAGACTAATATTGATCAAAAGCGAATGCGATCACTATGCAGATCAAGCATTCTAACGACAGACATTTTTGTAGTATCCTAGGCCAATCATCGCTATACAGAAAGTCGACTTGAGGACACTCTTCTTGTATTAAGTTCAGATTTTCATATTTTTATGTTCCTAAAATTTTGAACGAAAAGTGTTTCTATTACCGTGTTTGGGACAAAAACTACGGATTTACAACAAACTTGTATTAACCGGATATCTTATCTTAATTGCACACTTTTAGATTAATAAATTAAACTAGTTTGGAAGCTAAAAGCAATTTCCGCAGGTTTTTATGTTTCTTAGGTACTCGCACATATACAAAGAAACCATAAAAATTACACATAGTACCCATAACCCAAAAATTTCGCAGAATTTCTTCGAACTACATAGCTCACCTTTTAAATGGAATAAAAAAGTATTATGTATGAAATAGCAGGAAGCAAAAACAAAAAAAAATTAAATACGATCTTACATAAAACAATGTTGCCCATCTTAGCCATCAACAACCACACATCACTTTTATTTTTGTGGTTGTTGTTGTAAGTTTGTATGCCTCTTCCATTTTTTCCTCCATTGCCTGCTGCTTTGTTGGCTACCAATGGATTCCCATTTGTGTCCGATTTATAAACAAACTTTTCTACAGAAATTATACATGTAGCAATAGCAACAACAACAAGTGCAATCAAAGAACAAACTTGTCGACAAAAGCAACAACAACAACAAGAGTACAAGAATTAGATATATGTATAAGAAATAAAGCACAGTGTTGCCACAACAACCAGCATGAAGCCCCAGCCGAAGCGCCGCAAACACACACAAACAACAACAACAACATTGCTGCTAACAACACATAGCAAAAACAAACAAAATATAGATCTATGTACATGTGGAGCTACAATAGACAGCGAACAACTCCAACTCCAACTTCTAGTGGCAGTGACAGTGGCAGTCTTGGTTGCAAGAACAGTACGCCGCCGCCGTCAGATTCTAAGATGCGCAGTCGGTTCTTGTGCTTTTTGCTGCGCTGCTGACGTTGTTTCTCTGTGGTAGCTTGTTGCCAGCGCTTCAAGTTTGTTTTTCACTTCTTGTTATACTCTCGCAACAAATGTTGCTAAAGAGAGTATTATAGTTTTGTTCACATAACGGTTGTTTGTAACACCCAAAACTAAACGAGTTAGATATAGGGTTATATATACCAAAGTGATCAGGGTGAAGAGTGGAGTTCAAATCCGAATGTCTGTCTGTCCGTCCGTCCGTCCGTCCGTCCGTCTGTGCAAGCTGTAACTTGAGTAAAAATTAAGATATCTTGATGAAACTTGGCACACTTATTTCTTGGCACCATAGGAAGGTTGCTTTAGGTTGCAAAATCGGACCACTGCCACGCCCACAAAATGGCGAAAACCGAAAACACATAAAGTGCCATAACTAAGCCATAAATAAAGCTATGGAAATAAAATGTGGTATGAAGGATCGTACTTTGAAGGGGCATATTTGGATGTAATTTTTTTGGGGAAGTGGGCGTGGCCCCGCCCCCTACTAAGTTTTTTGTACATATCTCGCAAACCAATAGAGCTATATAAACCAAACTTTCTGCAGTCGTTTTTTTTAGCCACTTCCTAATACAGTCCAAAAATGAAAGAAATCGGATCATAACCACGCCCACCTCCCATACAAAAGTTAGGTTGAAAATTACTAAAAGTGGGTTAACTCACTAACGAAAAACGTTAGAAACACTAAATTTCACATAAGAATTGGCAGATGGAAGCTTTACTCAGATTTTTTTACAAAATGGAAAATGGGCGTGGCGTTGCCCACTTATGGGTCAAAAACCATATCTCAGGAACTACTCAACCGATTTCCATGAAACTTGGTTTGTAATAGTTTCCTTACATCCCAATGATATGTCGTGAAAATAGGCCAAATCGCTTCACAACCACGCCTACTTCCTATATACCAGAACTTTGAAGACAATCTGAACCGTTTACTTTACAATATATAAAGTAAGTACTAGTGAAGATATCGGTGCAGAATTTTGCACAAATGCTATGTTAATAGTGTGGCAACCCCATTCTAAAAATCGCCGAAATCGGACCATAGGTTATTAAGGCCCCAAATATCGAACCCGAGGACCTCGGTGCTTCTAACCTAATATTATGGTTTCCAACTTTCAATGGACTTTATTTAATATATATGACGAATATGTGTGATTATATAATATAAATAAAGTTAAATAAATAAATTGCGAGAGTATAAAATGTTCGGTTACACCCGAACTTAGCCCTTCCTTACTTGTTTTTGCATTATTTTTGTTGTTCAACTCCAACTTTATACGCATTGGAATTCCCACATGTGGCACGAACGCCCGCTAAGCTCGGCTGCTGTGGCAAAGTCACTTGGCAGCGAAGTGCTGTGTTGTGGAGTTTGTTTGGTTGGGAAATTCTTTACCAATAGTCGCGTTGGTGTTAGTTTTTGTTGTTGTTGTTGTTGCTGGTACGCATGTCATCTGCGCATTTCGTTTTTCGCACGCAACATAGTTGTGATGCTAGTTGCCACAACATCTTTTTTTACATTTTTGTTTTTGTTGTTTTTTTATTGTTGTTATTTATTGTTGTTGTTATTATGTATTGTTGTTGTTGCAATTTGTTTAGTTCCATCGCATGTAAGTTATTGTTGCGCCACTAAGAGCACTACGTGGCGATGGCGCTGTCAACGCGCTGTTATCTTAAAAAGTTTCTGCCAACAACGACAGCAACAACAACAACAATGACAAGAATGACTTAACGCGCAACACTGCTGGGCGTGGAAAAAAAACTTAGTTGCCGCAAAAGTTGCATAAATATATAGAAAATATATGTATTTTTAATGCATATGTTGCACAAACGTGCGCACATTGCCGCATGCGCAGCAACGCCGCAAAGTGGCGAAATTTGTACGCTGTCAGTCGAATTTCGAAACTAGGCGACACAAAAAACGAAAAATAAAAGAAGAAGCGCCCAACTTTGAACAATAACTTTGTAGCGGCTGAGAAAAACTGAAGTTGCAACAAAATACATATTTATATGCATACACTTGTATGTTGTTGCAATCTCATGTGCCAATGTATTTAGGTCTATTTTCAAACAAATAGTCACAAATAATATGTTAATATAAAAGGCACTGTGTCGCACAATGCACAAGAATTGCAAACAATGTGCAACGATGTGGCATGCTGCATGCCTTAATATGCCTTGCCAACAGCACCGAAAACAAAAGGCAGCAGTTTTGAAAATTTGCAAAAGTTTCGCATAATTCATGCTGCTGGGAGATAAAGCGTTGCGCGTTGCCCTATTGGTTTGTTGCAATATTTCAAATTAAATTTGCAGAAATTTTGCGTTAAATATTTGCAACGCTTGCGAGGTAATAATATGAAAAAATGTATATCAATATATAGTTTTGACCGTGTTTAAAAATTAAATTAAATTAATTTTACAACTTAAATTTCTACAAAAATGTCATAGGCAACCCTGACGAAATACTGAAATGAAATTGCTCATGTTTCCTTGGAAACCCAAAATTTGTAAAATAAATCCAAAAATTAGGAAACTATTTTCGACAACAATATTATTACTAACATTAATTTATTTTTTCAATAAATATGAATTTAGATTTTTAGTAAAAGTGGCAACTCCCAAAACAAAACTTAAAAATTAAGGCATTATCTATAATAGTATATAAAATAATAGATTTCACCATATTATCGCTTACTTCGAATCCCCATAATCCACAAAAAACTTCGAGTTAGAGATACTTTCGACTTACGGAAGGTAATTTATTGAAATTTGACTTCTATTGCCAATTCAAGAATTCGAATTATAGACGCTCAATGTTATGGAAGTACAATATAGATAAATTCAAGATTTTAAAGTATTGAAAGTTCTCAGAGCCGGAGAGAGAGAGAGAGAATGAAAGTCACGAAAACTTGAAAAAAAAGTATAATTTCCAAAGTAATAGCTGTTTGTGTTGACCCAGTTCCAAAAAGAGATCCTTGCGGTGACAATCATAAGTCCTTGTAGATTCATCTAAAATCTCGGATAAGAAAAAATAATTTTATAAATAGTTAATCGTGGGTCTGATCGAGCATTTTTGTATTTTTCCAAAATTATTCCAGGTTTTTGGGAAAAAATCAACAGTTATTTGGTCCCAAAATCGAAATTTTTGAAATAACCAAAAAGGCTTCCATCAGGCCCAGGATTATTATGTATTCTAAAAGCTGCATAAATCTCATTAAAATTTATTGAGCGGTTTTCGGGTTACAGTTGTCATCAGTTCAAAAAACATGGTTTTGAGAAAAACGCATTTAAAGATTCACACTATCGTTTTGGAGTGCCCGAGCGCTATTTGTTATTTGTCGAATATCTCGAAAATCAGAGAATCAGAAAATATTTTTAAGATATTAAACTTAATGAAAATGTAAAAAAAAAAAAACAAAAATCGATTTTATGAAAATCCTGACAACCCCTTAACCCTTAAATTAAATTAGTTTAATAAATTGTATTAAAAATATTTTTTCCAAGATATTTTAAAGTTATTTTCAAATTCCACTAGATGTAGCAACCTTTTTTCGTTTGAAGATCCCAAAAGCGTTATTCAAAAATAGTTTAACTGAATGAAAACAAATTTTTAACTTAAAAAGGTATTATCATTTCATCTCAATGGTATTAGACTAAATACTTTAAAAATATATTAGGTTGGCAAATATCCCCCTCCGCCTTTTTTCTTTGAAAGATCTTGACATAATCTACAAAACAACGCTATGAATGATTAGTTTGGAAATTGCGTTCAACAGTTATAGACGTGTAAACATGGATTTCACAAACGCCGAAATTTGCGCTAATTTAAAATTTTCCTTCTTTAAATGCAAATCCGCTAGAGAAACGTTCCGTGAGATTAATGGTGTTTTAGGGAATGGAACTTTATCACTTCGAACTGCTGAGAAATGGTTTCGACGATTCAGAGCGGGTGAAAACGATATAATGGCCGGCAGGCTTATGGAAGACCTGTAACGACAGATACCGATCAAATCATGGAAAACATCGAGTTAGACCGACTTGTGGCATCTCGTGACATCGCCCAGGAGGCGGGAGTTAGTCACCAAACCATTTTAAACCATCTGCAGAAGACTGGATACACAAAAAAGCTTGATTTTGGGTGCCGTATGATTTGAAAAAATACCTTTTGGACCGAATTAACGCCTGCGATATGCTGCGTGTTTGGTGGGATTGGGATCATCCACTATGAGCTGCTCCCATATGGCCCGACGCTTAATTATACTATCTACTGCGAACAACTGGACCGCAGGGAGATATTTGCCAACCTAATATTTTACAATCATAATCGTATAATCGTACAACATACCATCATACAATATACTATATACAATAATTTTATAAATTAATTAGTCACTTAATAGGGTATGACAATGACATACATTTTAAAATTAAAAAATACTTTTGCATATTTATTTCTGCTATTATTAAATCAGTTTTGAAAAACAGAAGACTTCATTTCACCCATCAAAAGAATTAAATACTTCCACGCACACATTCATAATTGTATTGTAATTCACACTAATTCCTTTGTTTTATTTCTTTTACAGGTGAGTTAATGAATTATTTATACATATTGTGCGTATGACTCTTGTAAAGGTTGCGTACGCAATCAACAAAAACAAGAGCTTTTCTGTAATTAAAGGACTTAAACTCTTCAATATACGAGTACATACCTATGCATGTACAACATCGTGAGTATAATTAAATTTAATATTATTTAATATAATTTTTAAATTTATAATTTAATAAGTAAGGAAGGGCTAAGTTCGGGTATAACTTAACATTTTATATGCTCGCAATATTAATTATTATTTTATTAATATAACTGAAAATATACCCTCTGAATTTCATCAAAATATATGAGAGACTTGCTTATATTTTCGGTAAAAAATTTATTACAAGCACTGAGATCCTCATGTTCGAAATATGGAGCCTTGAAAACTTATGGTATGATTTCGGCGATTTTTAGAACGGCGATGCCACACTAAAATAAAGTATTTTTGTAAAGCTCTGCTCTGATAATATTGCTTATTTTATATATTGCAAAATATATGAATATTGTCGATTCAGATCGACTTCAAAGGTCTGATATATAGGAAGTAGGCGTGGTTGTGAACCGATTTGGCTAAGTTTCATAACATATCATTGGGATACCAGGAAAATATTATGAACCGAATTTAATTGATATCGGTCGATTATTTATATATAGTTAGACCCATATGGGATATATAGTTTTTGACCCATAAGTAGACGGAGACACGCCCATTTAAAATTTTGTATACTAATTTGTGTGCAGCCCTTCTCTACCATCTTTATAATGAAATTTAAGGTTCCTAGTGTTTTTCCTTACTGAATTAAATAATTTTTAGTAATTTTAAACATAACCATCTGTATGGGAGGTGTGCGTGGTTATAATCCGATTTCCTCCATTCTTGGACTGTATAAGGAAGTGCCTGAAGGACACGACTCTAAAGAGTTTCGTTGTTCTGGCTTTAGTAGTTTACGAGATATGCACAAAAAACTTAGTATGGGCGGGACCACGCACTCTCTACCAAAAAAAAATACTTCCATATATGACCTTCCCATATGCAATCCTTCGTACTTAACTTTCATAGCTTTATTTATGGCTTAGTTATGGCACTTTATCTGTCGTTTTTCGTTTGAAAAACCATGAAGTTCTTTTTATTTTTCAAAATATTGATACTGTCAATACCCGTATTATAAATACAATCATTGCTTTTTGGGTGGCGACTCAAATGTATCGAAAAGTCGATAGGCGAAATATAGGTAGTTATAAAGTATAATTTTCAAAAATATTTTTTTCAAGTGCAGTTCTTTTGCCTCACAACCAGTTTATCCTAAGCCACCTAAGAGTCAAGTAAATAATATAAGAATATCGTGTTGAGGGTCAAAATTCAACATATCCGAACAAACTCAAATGAAAGTGTATGCCACAAAAACCGGCCAAGTAACATTGACTTTAGCGCTTCGCTGGTGCCAGACTCGTTCATCCAACTAGTACAAGGTGCCTCATTATGCGCAGCACACTTAGATATGTTTCACCTACTCTTATGCCGGTATAAGTGTGTTCGGCATATGCGCTAACGAGCACTCAGCTCAACTTACCACACTTGATATTTTGAACAAGGAAAGCATTTTTCACAAACCTAAAAAAACAACAAAAAATTAAGATAAAATAATAAAAACAGAATAGTATAAACTCTATTGTTTAATTAAATTTTTATGTGCAGCCACAACTTGTCGGTGGCGCATCATTCAAAGCACACACACACAGACACACACACGCACATATACAGTTACACTTCGACAGTCAGTGGTTGCTTCACAAAAATAATAAATTTTCACTTGCTCACTTCAAAGCATTTTATTAATTGCTCTTCTTCTTGTATTTTATTTTTGTTTTTGTTTTTATTTTGTTGGCTTAGTGCTTGTGGCAAGCCTGCAAAGAAAGCTGAAATATGGCAAAATATAAATAAACAACAAATACTTATTCGCATCATAATAATAACACTAAAAACCACACTTATGGTAAAAGCTAAAAACAATCAATTATTTCCCTTGCAGAAGGCATTGTTGCTGTAAGTCTACGCAACAAATCAACAAATACATAAACACTCTTAAAATATATGTACTGTGTATATATTTCACCGCCGGCTCTTTGTAAGCATTTTGTGCGTTTCTTAAGTGTTTGGCAGTAAAGTTCACCTCAACGCTTGCTGTTGTGGCATTCATTTATTTTGTTTCGTTCTTTTGCGCTGCAAATGTGCATTTAGTTATTTTTTTACCTTTCAAATTTAATTCCTTGTCTTGTTTCCACAGCAATTCACATACACAGAGTCTGCTTCCGTTAGAATAACAACAGTTATTTTAATTAGCTTACAATAGAAACATAACCTCAAATTACAATTAACTGTAAATGTATGGAATTCGGTAAGCAGTATCATATTATTGTAGTTTCTTCAAATATAGGAATGGATCCTTAATATGACATCCCAAAAACAATATAGCATTGTTGTAAGGTACAACAATATAGCATTGCAGCTCAGTGACAGAATAAAGCTCACTACAAAATTAAGTCTAGTAAAAAAAATCCAGTATTTTTGCACTAAATAGAAGGATAGATTCTTAGAATTATCCCGTTACGGTCAAATATACACCGTTTTGTTCGATATTTTGATGAGGTTTGGAAGATAGTTTCCTAATGTCACTTTCATAGAAACCCTCTATCACTATTGGTAAACAGTATCTTTTTACTAACCTCTTTTCTGGCGAATTTTTCACAACCAAAATCACAGACAAGTAAATCTAGTAATCATCTGTTGCATGACGTCTGCGCTACAAGATGTATGCATAATAAAGAGCAAAAGAGCAAAGAGCGAAGCTATAACATTTCTTTTGAGCTCACCTAACCTCACTATAATTATATTGAATGGAATCTTAATATAATTTTTATTATACTTATGTTTTACAACTTGAAGGCAGCACATCACGTAAGAGATCTATGTAGTCATTTTTTCAGAGCCCGAAAGAAAGTCTCGTTTGAGGTGTAGGAATTTTAACTGCTTATTGAATCAGTGTTCTAAGTTAAAAATTCTAATCAGATGCCAATAGTAGAAGTTGCTTGATAGAAGAAGAAGGGGTATGATCATCTCAACGTTTCCCTTTTTTTCCTCGCTTTAGCGAAATCGGACTAAAACACCATGGATATCAAACCTTTTTAATACACATGATCAGTTTTATGATGAACTCAAGGCATTTTATCGATGTTTATCGATGATAACTGTCTTCAACAGTTCCAGTTTCTTCCCTTTACGGGGTTACATGAGTTTCGTGGGTTAAAAAAATCGATTTTTTGTATTTTGTCTTATTAATTTCTACAAAGTCTCAAGAATATTATTCTAAATTTTCAAGTCAATCCTAATAATAGTTTCAGAGATACAACATTTGGAAGGTGTGCGCTCCCAGTCTAGTACTATTGTTACTCAAAACTTTAAACGCGTTTTTCTCGGAACCGTATTTTCAAAATCGGTTGTCAAATGTTCTCGAAAACTACCCAACCGATCTTGATGAAATTTTGCATAGGTGTTCGAGATACATCTAGATCTCGTGCTTGAACGAAGGATTTTTTCTTTTTTCAATTTCAACTAATTAAAAAAAAAAACAAAATGTCAAGCAAATTTTACGGAAATTTTTATTTTTTTGGAAAAATGTCTGCCAAAATTCCAATTTTTACTTTTTTTGTCTGTCCTACGTTCAAGCACGAGTTTATGGTCTTACATAAAGCATTAATTTTTTTCATTTTGGGTGATCCTGTCAGGAGTTATGCTGACAACGTGGACGCACCTTTTTTCCGAGGGGCCAACGGAAATGACGTCACAATGGAGGAGTTTTAATTTTTTTTTAAATTGCAGAAACTATTCTTTAATTATGTATCTATAAGACAGAAAAAAGTTTGAATCAAATATAATAAATATTTTTTTACATAGAAAACAAAATATTGAAAATAAGCAATTTTTTACGCGACAAAACCCATGGACCGCTTAATAAAGATCAACTATATCCTAACCTAACCTGAGACTTTTTTGCCACTTGGTCCTCGGTTATCGATCCAGCTCTCTTGGTATCAAATTATATGTCTTTGAGATAGTCTAGACATATGCTTACTTTTCCAAAAATTGATTGTAGAGACTACTAAACTTTATGAGACGGCAGTTCTATTATTTCAATACATAACAAAATAGTCCGTAAGTAATTTGATATAATAAAAAATCAAAATATACCGATATGCCTGTGTCATCCTAATAAAAAAATCCCATAATTTATATTTACCTAATGCAAAATAAAATCCTCAAGAAAAGAACTTTCAGTTAAAATATAACACAATCGGTAATTTTTCAGCCTTAGTAAAAGATAAACTTAAATTAGATAGAAGCAGAATATTGAGATGGTCCCTATTACAATGTTCTGCGCAGAAATTCTTTAGACAATTTTTTCTTCCGATCACATTCCGAATTTAAATTATTCGAAATAAAAAAATTCTCTAGACGACCCTTTCAAAACTAAACTAAGAGGTTAATGAAAATATTTTAGGGATCTCACAGAAGCCAAAAGAACTTGAAATCGTCGTATAAATAATCCCAATAGACCAAAACAAACTAAGAAAGAACTACTGGCGATAAAGCCAGGAAAAAGAAGTGACTAAAAGACAAAGCAAGGGATGATTTGAATAACCATGAAAAAATGTACTTAAGAAGAATCACAACAAATATATTTAAAAGATAAACAAATTTTGAAAATTATTTTTCAAATAACATATCACAAAAATAGGAATTTGAAAAAAATAAAATAAAACAAGTAAGGAAGGGCTAAGTTCGGGTATAACCGAACATTTTATACTCTCGCAATTTATTTATTTAACTTTATTTATATTATATAATAGACAATTTGACCCACATATTCGTCATATATATTGTATAAAGTCCATTGAAAGTTGGAAACCATAATATTAGGTTAGAAGCACAGAAGTCCTCATGTTCGATATATGGGGCCTTGAAAACCTTTGGTGCGATTTCGGCGATTTTTAGACTGGGGCTGCCACACTATAAACATAGTATTTGGTCAAAGTTCTGCGCCGATATCTTCACTAGTGCTTACTTTATATATTGTAAAGTAAACGATTCAGATCGTCTTCAAAGTTCTTGTATTTAGGTAGAACGCGTGGTTGTGATCCGATTTGGACTATTTTCACAACATATCATTGGGATGTAAAGAAACTATTACAAACCAAGTTTTATTGAAATCGGTCGAGTAGTTCCTGAGATAAGGTTTTTGACCCATAAGTGGGCGACGCCACGCCCATTTTTCATTTTGTAAAAAAATCTGAGTGCAGCTTCCATCTGCCATTTCTTATGTGAAATTTAGTGTTTCTGACGTTTTTCGTTAGTGAGTTAACTTTTGTATGGGAGGTGGGCGTGGTTATGATCCGATTTCTTTCATTTTTGGACTGTATTAGTTTGTGGCGTGGCAGTGGTCCGATTTTGCTCATTTTCGAAAGCAACCTTCCTATGGTGCCAAGAAATAAGTGTGCCAATTTTCATCAAGATATCTTAATTTTTACTCAAGTTACAGCTTGCACAGACGGACGGACGGACGGACAGACAGACATTCGGATTTGAACTCCACTCTTCACCCTGATCACTTTGGTATATATAACCCTATATCTAACTCGTTTAGTTTTAGGTGTTACAAACAACCGTTATGTGAACAAAACTATAATACTCTCTTTAGCAACATTTGTTGCGAGAGTATAATAAGTCATGATAGTAAAGTTAATACCGTATTTCCGAGCTTCAAGAAAGTCATTATAAACCATAATTATAAACGTTTAGAGTGGCAATAAAATATCTGCAGTCGATTTTCTAGCACATTAAATTGCACAAAATGTGTTTGTGTGGGTGTAAAATGTATGCATGCCGTCAATAATAATCAAAGCACTTAACTAAATTCATACTTACACGTACACCGTTATTCAAAGCAATTCTAATACACTTAAGGAAAGTTCAAAGACGCTTGTGGTGTGATGCAACAACCCTACAATGCTACATGCAATAAATGTGTGGCAAAAATATACAAAAATTTATTAACCTGCAACCGTGCACACACACACATCCACAAGTACACACAAATATACAAAAATACTATTAGAAAGGTCTACTTAAATACAATGTATGGCGGCTAAAATAAACTTTCTACACATGTGCCTCGAAGAAACTTTTCGATATTCCTCCAGGCGCGAATCTCCAACTAACACCAATTTGTTGTAGTGCGCGCACACACTCACACACACAGGCACACACTAATTTGTGGCGCTGATGCTTTTCCTCACTTCATTGATGGGATTCTTGTTATGCGGAGCAGCAAGCTTTGGGGCATTTGTGGAAAACTCATTCAAATCGCTTTGCTTTTTTGCTTTCAATTTCTGCTTATTTGTTTTTGTTTGTGTTTAACATTTGTTATTGTTAGTTGTTTGTATTTCACTTTTCAAGCAATCACACACACATATACACATGCACATATATAGAGCCATTGTGGTATGCACATAATTTACCGTTTTTATCGCTTTTATTCCCGTTTATGCTCACAGAACTCACAGCAAAGTCTTCATCTGTGCAGCTCATCACTTTGGTTGCTTGGCAGTTTCTGCTTCGTTTCGCAGCGCAGCGCACACATTTGTGCCAGTGCCACGGGGCGTATGAGCAATCAAGCGTCGAATGCTTGGCGTCTGTTGCTGTTGCTGTTGCGGCGTTACGCCAGCAGTTTACGTATGAAATTGTTGCAGAGATTTGTAATTTTTGCGGTTTGTTTACATATTTCTGACAGTTTATGAAGGTTCGCAAGTTTTCGCTGGCAAATCTTTTGGACCGCCGGTGATTTGAATATAATCATTTTTCTGGTTTTCGGTTTTCGGTTTTCTCGTCAATTATTTATGCTTGTTTGTGTAAAGGTGTGTTTACTTGCGTAAAGGGAAACTGAAACTGCTTTTGATCAGTAAGATTCTTTTGTGTGCATATACTTTATAAACTGAGGTCGAAGGTATACATATTTTGAGAAAACATTTTTCAGTTCTTGTGTTATGGGAAAAGTTGATACTCTTAGTATTTTGAAATATAAATTTCAGCCATATTTCTGAAGCACACTAGGTACTCTTATTTTAATTTTTCTAAAATACTCTATAACACTCACTCGCGTATCTGTTTAATAAATTGATAACAAATTCAATGCATTAAATATCGCTAAGTCCATTTCAAGTTGTCCTTAACCTCTGTTATCGCTACTCTTAAGACTGAGACATATTTAAATGTTAAATTAAATTGTCGGATTTTCAGTTCCTTCCATCGATAAATATTTTGAAGAAAGATCTATAACTTTCATCAATGAAAATATTTTATTTGATGAGATAAAGAATTTATTATCATCCTATTTCACTATTTCCTTAACTTTCCTTATCTAAGCATTCTCATTCGAAAACCTGTAACTCAATCTCTCAAGCAAAAAATATACCTTCCCGATTACTTTCTGAAATGGTCTCTTATACACTTTATATATTTACGTTTTATAATATTTGTACACTTCAATTTATGTACATATATGTATATCTTTAATACAGTTCTGTAACACATTCTACGAGATGTGTTCAAAAAATAACGGGAATTTTCGTTTTTTGATAAAAATATCCATAAATTCATCTACATTAATCTTGTCGCCTTCAAAATAGTCCCCATTCAATTATATACACTTTTCAAACTCGAGTTTTGAAATAGTCTTTGACTCTTTCAGCTATTTCTCGTAAGCTTGTAAAACGACAGTCCTTTAAGGTTCTCTGTTTTTGTTTTTTTGGAAATAGGAAAGGGTCACACACACGGAGTCATATCTGGTGAATATGGACTTTGGGCTGAAATTCATTTGAAGTCAAAAGCCACTATGCAATATGCTCTAATTTCAGGAAGTGGAGCTCCCTTAGAAACTTCAAAACTACTAAAAAAACTAAACTAAAACAATGAGAAGACCCTTTAAAATACCTAACCGATCTCGAGCTCTTTGAACCACAGAAAAAAAATTTCAAAGTAATTGACACCTAAAGGACTGATCCGATTTTAATGAAATTGCAGTTTGGTCCAACTTAAAAGATAGGATAGTTTGTATTTAAAATTTTGGTCGCAATGTCCATCCGTCTGTTCGGTCGTCCAATTGGACAAGCAATAAATAACTTGATCTGGATATCCTAATATAACTTGACACACTTAACTCTTAGCACTATGAGAAGTTTGGTATTGTAGATGGTCAAAAACGGACTACTGCAACGACTAACAAAATGCAGTTAAACAAAAAAGGGATATAGCAAAGGTTCAAATTAAGCTATATAATATGGAATACTTGATCACGGTACGGAAGGGCATCTGTGGTTTACTAGGTAAATTGGCGAGGTCTCAGCCGAGAAAGGATTTTTATAATGGACGAAGTCGACTACACCTTCCAATATGACAAAACTCTAATTTCTTTCAAAGCCAATGTAGATATTAGAATAAAAAATAAAATATTTCAACATCAGATGAGACGACACTAGGAGTTTTCGAGAGGAAAATTTTGCCCAAGATTTATGGTCCTCAGGACATTGGCAACGGCGAATACCGCATTCGATGGAACGACGAGCTGTATGAGTTATACGACGACATTGACATAGTTCAGCGAATAAAAAGACAGCGGCTACGCTGGCTAGGTCATGTTCGATGCAGTACCCGCCGGAAGAAGCCGAGGAAGGGGAAGGGGAAGGCCTCCACTCCGTTGGAGGGACCAGGTGGAGAACGACCTGGTTACACTTGGGATTTCCAACTGACGCCGAACTGCGAAGAAGAGAGAGAAGTGGCGCACTATCGTCGATTCGGCTATAACCAGCTAAACGGTTGCAACGCCAATCACATACATACATACAAGCTTTACGATGGGGGGAAGGGTTTCTACTGCCTGCTGATTTCCGAGAAACTTTGCTTTAAAAAAATGTTTGATATTGATTTTATTTTCAAAAAAATAGTGACTCCCTATTATAATTTCATTTTATCATAAAATTAACTAGAATATAATTTAAAGTATACCTTTCCACAGCAAAGCGTCGTCCGGTCACTAGTATAAATATATTATAAATAGAACATTAAAAAAATATATATATAACATGAATTTTTCCCTTAACTTCTGCTTGTAAGTAAGAATGTATATAAAATTACCTTATAGGGTTAACTTACGCTTAAAAGTTTTAAGGACGTCATGCACTTTTGCTCCTCTAAACTCACTCTGGAATTTTATATACCTTTATAAACATACATACACACATTTTTTATTTTTATTTATTTTATTATTTTTTTCTCCACCCCAGCAACATTTCAATGAGCATTTATCAATTCTGCTTTGCCGCAAAGCGTTATGACAGCTCAGCTTACTACGAATGCCTGTCAACTTGGCTGCTGCAAGCTTTCCTGAGCAACGACTGAAGCCTGCACTTTATTGTTGTTATTTATTTGTATTTGTTCTACGCACACATGCATTTTTCTATCACTACACTTTTGTACTAACTTTATATATGTATATAGTGTCAAGTGTTATGTATTTATATATTTACATACATATATGTATGCATTTAACTGTATGTGTGTTACATGACTTCCATGTGTGCGCCGCCAATCATTTTTCTAGCACCAAAGTTATTGACTTTCATAGCTTCCTCTCGAATGCTGTCAATTCTCCTTGTAACTCGCTAACATTTTTCACACTTATGTCATTTTGTTATTACTACTATTGTTGTTATTGCTGTTGTTGCACTTTTATCTACACTTTTAAAAGGCAAGAATATGGCTCTAAGGCGTTGAAGTGCGCTTGACTTAATATTGGCCAACACTTTATGTCAATGTGCTTATGAAAATCGTGTTTGACACTTTAACGGTAAATATTGGCAGGAATGTGTGGAGAAAGGTACACATTGCATAGAACTATGTAACGAAGAGCTGTAAATAAATATTATATGAATGTGTTGATTACTAGTTACCTATATCAAATAGTGAAGCGTGAAAGTATTTAATTTTTTACTGTTTCTTTTGCTTTTATACACTGACCTTTGGCCTTGTCATTGTAAGAGGATTTTTGTATTATGATTTTATACCCAAGGGTGCAATCTAACACATTTTTTTATAATTTTAGGTTATGTCTCGACAGCAGTCTGATTCAACCAGTTTCTAATTTTTATGTCACATATATATAATAATATATAGTTTTTTCTTATTATTTCTCTACACCTTGCTTATAAAAAGACCTCCTCAAATCTCTCTGCCATCAAAGTAAATTGATTTCTGAAGCCAACTACAATCTTAATTCTTCGAGATAATTAACGAAATAAATATTTACACCGAAATGCTTTTCAGGATAACGAAATCTTCAACATCTCATTTCAAAATACTTCTGACGGATCACCAAGACCCTTATGTTTCGTCAAAGCGCTTAGACTCTATTATAAAGTATTTAAGTCGGCTAATGTCGATTCCAGTAACTTCGTAAGGTTCGCCAAAGATGTGCCTACCAAGGTGTTTAAACTTTAGTCTGGCGAATGCTGGACATTGAAATAAGATGTGCTTGGATGATTCCTCTAAGCAACTTTAGCAACTAGCGCCTGGCTTGATTCCTAATCTCACCGCATGTGTAAATATTGAACAGTGACCACCAATGATTGTGGCGAGATGAGCCTTCCTAAGCGACAGCAGCTGAAAGGACCGTTTTCTGTCCACCGCGAGCTAGAAGGATCTCGCTACTGTACAGGTCCTGGTTGTTGTCCAGCGTTTGGCGGGCTTACGCGGCCTTCCTACCCCCTTCCACTCCACTCCGACGTCAATATTGCTAGAGTATCCTCTCATGCAAGCTGATCCGCCTTCCAGCGTCTCCGCGGTGACCGGGTACCCACACAAGTCGGGTTGCAAGTAGTTCGAAGATAGACACTACCTAAAAAGCTTAGTGCACACTGTCATCGAATTCAAAGCCAGTATTGCTGCTCTGCTGTCGGAATGAATACACACCTCTCTGAAGGAAGCTACACTTCTGAGCAGTATGTCTATTGCTACCTTAATAGCAGCCACATCTGCCATCGTCTACTTTATAAATCCATTAAATTATTGGAAATTAGTTCTTGCGTCAAATGTATGAGAAGCAAATGTTTCGGGGTGTTGCGACTTCATAGAATTCAAGAGTCCTACAGATTCTATATGTGGGATCGTCTCTTTTGGACCGAGGATTAACTCCGCAAGCGACAAATGAATGACAAGTAAATGTTACCTCTTTGAGATATCAGCACGTCCAGGGAAGATTTGTGTTGCTGAAACTTAATTATTTGCGATGGCGAGACCCCAAAAATATTTTATTGCATTTTAGGGCAGATATAATGAGCCGATCTTATAATGCGGATGTTGATTCCTGAATAAATGATTTGGATTATAACATTTAGCATATACGCCGATTGTAGACAGGAAAATATTAACGTTTCGTTGATTCAATTCAACAACTGAGAGACTGTCGTTCTTATTAGAATTAGAAGGTGTTATAGAAACCAGTTCTGATACAGCTATCTAGTTCAATAATGGACATTTCGACACTTTAGAGCTCTACCTATAACATACAAGGCATACCGCTTTATCAACTTTCCTATGAGTGTTTCATTTGAAAACTAAATACTAAAAAAATTTAAATTACTCACACTTGTAAATCCGCATTTTTTTCGTAATTATTCGCATAATAAAAATAAATTTTAAATTTTCGAACATTGTGACAACGGCGAAATGGCCATTGAGAGTTCGCTATCTTCGAGCAATAATTTTATCACAAAAGAATTTTTTTTAGTTTTTCATTTTGTACCAATTTTTTTTACAACAACACATTTATGGTTTCACACAGTGTATGAATATGCGCTGTTATGCATATATAAGCATGCATAGGGGTGCCCACCCCTCGCGTGAAGCGATTCGCAGCTTCCATTAATTACAGCATTCGCCAACGACGCTATCACATTGCGTCTGCTCCATTTCACGCTATTCACGTTATTGTCTTACCAGCGCGCGCGCTGCCATACAAATCGACTGCCCTCTGCCCCTCAACCGCTAACAACAACAACAAAAAAGCAATCCACCAACACTCACGCTATCCATGTACCATGGCTTGGATGGAAATTTGTTCAGCGAAGCGAGAAGCGGTAACTCGCGTGTACCCCACGCACGCACACAACGCTATAAAAGGCTAATAAAGCGTTCACAGCCAGTTCCTGCTGCCAGCCAGTTCAACAGCGCGACTGTCAACTGCAAACACACACCACACAAACACACACACATGTACGAGTATAATAGATGTCTGCATACATTTGCGGTGGATACTCGTTGTTGATGGTGATGGTGTGAGTGCGTAGGTGCGGTGCGACTGGTATTGTCTCTCATCAAATACGCGCGCACACAATATTCTGGTCGGTGAATTTTTTCGGCTCACGCTCCCCGATTTTATTTTTGCATTTATCACTTGTTCTGAAGTGTAAATCTGTGAAGTTGCCAGCGAAGCGCGGACGTCGACGTAGCCGTGCGAGAGTGAGCTGTGCGAAGGAATGCCGCATACCAAGCGGTGCTGGGGTGCTGGCGGTGGTTGTAGGTGGTAGGTGTGGGCTGAGTGACGACCAGCACGCGAGCTGTGTGTGCGTCGCGCCAACATTCAGGGAGTTCCTTTAAAGCGCACGCACACGCGTCAGCACGCAATCGATGCTGTTGAAATTTAAAATTTATGCGTATTCAAATAACTGAACAACACTGTCGCTGCCGTAGTGGGCGGTAGGTGGCGGAAGACTGTCTGCGGATATTAACAAGTAAAATTGTTGTGGTATTTAAGCAATGGTGCAACCGTGGGGGTTGCTGTCATTTAATATTAATTTTAATAAATAATATTTTTATTAGACATACTCTGGTGTCTACTTTGATTGAATATATTACCTTAACCTATGTTACTTGGTTCTAACTAACTAAATTTATTGGTCTAATAAAACTATCCAAGAACCACAGAACCTTTACCAACCAAAGCAAATCTTACTGAAATCACTACCTAATAGGTTTGCTGTATTCCAGTGCACGAACGGAAACTATTTAATAAAGCGTTTTTCAAAAAGAGCGCTACAAATGCATGGTACTTGATTTCTTTTGGATGTCCACCAACGGTCACGCTTGCAGAAGTCCAGACGATGAACCAAATAAATAAATAAAATTTCGACGGTTTTCAAGCATAAATTTCACCTTCGATATTCGTACGAAGTTCTTCAATCTTCGCTGGCTTGTTGGCATAGACCATAGACTTGTCGTAGCACTACTGGAAATATTCTAAAGGCGTCAAATCGCACAACCGAGGCGGCCAATTGAGTGGACCATCTCGTGAGGTAACACATTCGCCAAACTTGGTTTTCAATAAATCTGTTGGGACATTCGCTGTGTGGCTGGCGATGCCGACCTGTTGAAACCACATATTGTCCAAGTCTGTATCATCCAATTTGGACCAAAAATATTTGCTTATCAATTAGCGGCAGCGATACCCATTCACAGTAACGTGAGGGTCTTGATTATCACGGAAGAAGTATGGCCCAATGACCCCGCCGGCCCATAAACCGCACCTAACCGTAAAATTTTCCGAAGTTCTTATCAACTGAAATTTCAGAACTCGATCTCGAGACATTCAAGCGTTAGGTCATATATTTCATTTTGTCCGACGAAAGTGTGCTACCGAATTACCTATCTTTCAAATGGAGTTTGCAAATATCAAAAATCCACAGGGTTCCGGGGTTTTTTAGGTTGGTGATACATCTAATATACTTAGTGACACCAAAAACGATCCCTTCCTTCCGATCTTTACCTAAGTTTTAATATGGACGGAAGAGCGAAGAAGTAAAAATATACGTCGCTACGTACTTATTTTGAGATAATTAAACCAATGAATAGTTGATTCCTTTAAAGAGACTCCGAAAATGTCATTTTCGTCAAGAGCGTTACCGTTTCCTTCCCAGGAACTCCAGAAAAGGTATTGGATATAATATTTGAATAAAAGCAGTCTTAGCATCCTTGGATATTATCCTGCTCTAAGCTGATACCACACTAGGTTAGGTTAGGTTGAGTGGCTGTCAAACGACGCACCTAGGCCTTTGGGAGGCCCACTGTGATACCACTGGGACTGAGATCCTCACACTATCAAGTCATCATTGAACCACCCTGTGGTCCTGATAAAGTGAAAAAGTTCACACAATTTGACACTAGCAACTTCGCCCACATCCTCGAGAAAACTGCGTCCAATAGTTGCGATTCTCTTTCTGTACAGAGCCTTGCATCCACAACGAAGTTTGTGTAATCGTTTCTAGATATACCACACTATCTAACCCTGAAATTTCAGGATTAAGTCTGGTCTTCCTTCCCTTAGAAAATACTTAAGTGTACCTCTCAAGAGCACTGTACTAATCTACATCTGAAGACTAATAATTATAATAATTTCTATATCTTTTGACTGTAAGTTTAATAATATTTGTATACAAAGTCTGGCTCTTGAAGCTATATTATGTTGGCAGTTATTGCCGAGTCTCTACCCAAATGCTATTGGGTTTTCTAGAAAAAGAGAGGGCATCTTTTTGAACAATAAGTTTCCACGATCTCTTTCTGAATCAAGTAGAAGACAGAATTTTAAGTTTGAAACTGGGTTGTGGAGATATTCAGAGAAGACCCCAGCTTCCGTACCTGTATCTAATTTAGATTTACTGATTTGACCTTAATTTTATATATTTTTCAATTCAGCAGATAACATCGAAATCTGAAGTAACCTCTACTCGAAATATTTATTCCCTCAACACCTCTCCGACTACGCCACTGTGCATTTTAATGGCAAAAGAGCACCACTTCACTATCACGCAGTCACAATGCCCGCTTCGCGCCAATTTACCTCTTCTTTAGGCGGCTACACGCACATTGTTTGTACGCCAGCCAGCACCGAAGTGATTGCGATCGCGCATAAGTAAATAAAAAGCAAAAAGACAGTCTAAAACAAAAGCAACTACAAAGTATGCGTATGTAAACAACGACGCAGGTGAGGGGGCAATGCGATGCGATGCGTGTGGTCCCGCTGTACAAACGTACGGAAGTGAAATTGTGCAAAACATATTTACAGGCGCACAGGCTAACGCAACACAAAAGCCATTGCTGTATGGTAAGCAGCCAACTCAACTGCCTTTGTAGAGGTACTATGAGCGAAATTTGGTTAGACAATGTAGCTTATTAAAATTCTAAGCTTGTCGTCGTCACAAAAAACGCTGGTAATGCCACGAATAATATGGGGTATGGTTGCGGCGCACACACAAATATTTACACGTATCTAGTTAAAAATTCAAACTTTGGTGGTCTCTCATGAGTCGAGCCGAGTGCGCCTAGCTAACTGATGCTGGTTGGTGGAATATAAACTCATCTATGTATGTGTTTGCTAGATTTTATTTGCTCTTCATCAAAATATACTGTTGTTGTTGTTGCTTAAGAGCCTCTATTACACATACATACTATATAAAGAAGGCAAGCAAAAAAATTATAATTGCTTATGTAATTTACAACTCGTGTGTATTTTATCATTTTATAATGTTTTCACACACACACACACACAAAATGTGTAAATATTTAACTTTTCATTTAATTCATCAGCGCAATTCTCTTGTGTCATACAAAATTTAAATTAAATTCGCCAGAAAACCAAAAATAAGTTGAAAATTAAAAAGTTGCTCATTGTGTGGCAAAAGTGTGGTTAGAATGAACTTGAATACTTGTGGGCTTGCCACTGATTAAAATCACTTAACTTTTTAACTTTAAATAAAAGTAACAAACATGTAAAGCCCGCATAGGATGTGCTTTGAAGCTTTTTCGCCATGCTGCTTTCAAGCGATATTCACAAGCCAACCGTTGTGGATGTCATTAAATTGTTTGGAGCTTGAAAGCATTTATTTCACAAATGTTTTTCGACCTTATATATTTTATATAGACAGTTATATATATATATATACATACATATACTATCTTTTTTTATACTCTCGCAACAAAAGTTGCTAAAGAGAGTATAATAGTTTTGTTCATATAACGGTTGTTTGTGTCACCCAGAAATAAAAGAGTTAGATATAGGGTTAATCGGACCACTGCCACGCCCACAAAATGGCGAAAACCGAAAGCACGTAAAGTGCAGAGGATCGTACAGGGACATATTTGGATGTAATTTTTTTGGGGAAGTGGGCGTGGCCCCGTCCTTACTAAGTTTTTTGTACATATCTCGTAAACTACCAAAGCTATATCAAGGAAACTTTCTATAGTCGTTTCTTTTAGGTACTACCTCATTCAGTTCAAAAATGGAGGAAATCGGATTATAACCACGCCCACCTCCCATACAAAAGTTATGTTGAAAACTACTAAAAATGTTTTAATTCAGTTAGGAAAACCACCAGAAACCTTAAATTTTATTATAAAGATGGTACAGAAGAGCAGCACTCAAAATGGTATTCAAAATTTTAAATGGGCGTGATTCCGCCCACGTATGGGTCAAAAACCATATCTCAGGAACTACTTAACCAATTTCAATGAAATTCGGTTTATAATAACTTCCTAGCTTCCCAATGATATGTTGCGAAAATAGTCCAAATCGAATCACAACCACGCCTATTTGCCACACACCAGAACTTTAAAGTCGATCAGAATCGTTTACTTTACAATATATAAAGTAAGCGGTATGGAAGATATCGGAATAGAACTTTGCACAAATACTACATTTATACTGTGACATCGCCCTTTTAAAAATCGCCGAATTCGGACCATAAGTATTCAAGGCCCCATATATCGAACATAAGGTCTCAGTGCTTCTAATACATTTTTTAACGAAAATATAAGTAAGTCTCTCAACTATTTTGAAGAATTTCAGGGGGAATATTTTTCTTCTAATATAATGTCACCGTGCCGAAAATGAGTGAAATCGGGTCATAACTTCCCCAAGCTCCCATATACGCAATATTAGGGTTTTCAAACTTTCAATAGACTTTATACCATATACATGCCGAATAGTCAAATTGTTTGATATATTAATAAAATTAAATAAATAAATTGCGAAAGTATAAAATATTCGGTGACACCCGAACTTTGCCCTTCCTTACTTGTTATATATATTATTTTATACCTACACCTTTTTATCAAATACTTTGTAATTAATTGCTTTTCGTTGCACTTCTGCTTTTCTATTTTACTTTCCTGTATCTCTTTTGCTTAACCATCTACATTTATTGTTGCATACTTACAGGCGCGCTACCAGTTTTATACACAATTTACTCGCTATCTACAACTCAATCGTTAGTAGACGTCTGCCTCTCTATCTCTCTCTCTCCTTCTCAAAGTCGCACATCCTTTCTAGTTACTTTGTTGCATTCTGCCTTTTATGAACTGACCTTTCGTGCAGTCATTTGATATTGCATACCCTTAGGCC
Organism: Zeugodacus tau; assembly: GCA_031772095.1. Taxonomy (NCBI): domain Eukaryota; kingdom Metazoa; phylum Arthropoda; class Insecta; order Diptera; family Tephritidae; genus Zeugodacus; species Zeugodacus tau. The sequence continues at coordinate 52,945,051 of CM062653.1, read as the reverse complement.
GTTTTGAGTATATTAAAAAATTAAAGCTCTTAAATTGCTGCTATTAACAGTGTTTTCTAGCAAGCTTATAACCATGTAGAGTTGCATTGGAATGTTGAGTTGATTCACATATAAGTATAATATTATATATGGATATGGTGTAAAGCAAACATTTTAGGCGCTCAAATGTTGGCAATGAATTTTTTAAAAGCGCTGTAAAATGATTTTCATTGAAATTTATACTTACTCCATTATTTTTTCTCTATTTATGTTAGCCATTTGGCTGCAAATTAGTATATTTACAGATTTTCTTTCATATTTGACAAGTTTTAAGATTTTTGCATGAAAGTATTTTCACTTTTTTTGGGAAAAATATAAAGCGTTTCTTGAAATAATATATTTATTGGGCAAAATCAACAGATTAAAGAGCTTATTAATTAAAGTTCTCAATTATAATGCATTTAAAGACAGCACAGTTATTATTACACAGTTAATTAGTATTTAAAAAATCGTTTTATCTCTTGTATAGCTTCCTATCATAAATTATATACTCATATTCTACTCAGTTATTTATTACTATTGTTATTCTGCCTACACACACACACACGCGCACACAGACACATGTTCATTATAATGTGTTATTCAATCATCCATTACACTCAATTCTAAACCAATTATTCGAATACAAAAGTATTTCTGAAAGTGTGTAGCTGTGTGCGCGTATATTTATGCAGGCAAATAATGAATACATAAAATACTATTCCTAAGCAATTATTATAATTATATAAATGCAAATATCGACAGCAGTCATCTAATTGAAATTCAACGATGCAGAAGCTTTTATATGCGGCGTTGCGATGTGTAGTCAGTGGTTCCCAAACAGATGAAGAGTGTTGTTTAAAATTTTAAATTAAATACGAAATAAATTTTATTCATGATTTTTATGGATATTTTTCGTAAAAATTATAATAAAAATTCAAAATCAAAATATTTGCAAAATAATTCGCCGATTTAATGGCTTTTGGAAACTCATATGATTAATGTAATCGACACATATAAATTAAAAAGAGAGGTTCATGTAATAAAATACGGTTTAAAGTAGAATTATGTAGAAAAGAGTTTTCTAAGCTCGTTCCCCTCTCATCAAGCAACTTCAAATGTTCTATAGTATTTGTGAAATTAATAAACCACCCACATTCATCTAAGTAGGTCTTAATCTACGTTTATTGAAAGGAACATAAAATTTGCTGCATACAATTAGGCGCTACATACATAAATATGTAAATATGAAATGTAAGCTTTACGGTAGTAGAACCATTAATAAAACAAAATTTGATTCAAAAAAACTTATTTAATAGAAAAAGAAGAGATTGAAATCAAGTAAGGAAGAGCTAAGTTCGGGTGTTACCGAACATTTTATACTCTCGCAATTTATTAATTTATTTTTATTAATATAACAAACAATTTGACTCACATATTCGGCATATATTATATATGGTATAAAGTATATTTCAAAGTTCGGGCATATAGGAAGTAGGCGTGGTTGTGAACCGATTTGGACTATTTTCATAACATATCTTTGGGAAGTCCGGAAGATGTTATGAACCAAATCGGTCTAGTAGTTTCAGATATAAGGTTTTTGACCCATAAGTAGACGGAGCCACGCCCATTTAAAATTTTGTATACCATTTTGAATGCAGCTCATATGTACCATATTTATAATGAAATTTAAGATTTCTGGTGGTTTTCATTGCTGAGTTAAATCATTTTCAGTAGTTTTCATCATAATCTTTGTGTGGGCATGGTTCTAATCCGATTTCCTCCGTTTGTGGACCGTATAAGGTAGTAGCTAAAAGAAATTACTCTTTAGTAGTTTACGAAATAGGTACGAAAAACGTATTAGAGGGCGGAGCCTACTTCTAAAAATTACGTCGCAAATATGTCCATTTATAGTGCGATCCTTCATACCAAATTTCACTTTCATTGGATAATTTATGGCTTAGTTATAGCTGTTTATATGTTTTCGGTTATCGCCATTTTGTGGTCCGCTTTCGCCTAACTTCGAACTTAACCTTCTTATGGTGCCAAGAAATACGTGTGCCAAGTTTCATCAGGGTAACTCAATTTTTACTTAAGTTACAGCTTGCACGGACGGACAGACAAACATCCGGATTTTCTCGCCACCCTGATCATTTTGATATATATAACCCTATATCTCACTTCTTTAGATTTATGACTTACAATCAACTGTTATGTGAACAAAACTATAATACTTTCTTTAGCAACTTGGTTGCGAGAGTATAAAAATAAGATGCTGCTTAAAAAAATTTCTATAATTTGTTGGTTAATAATCAAAACTTCGTATTCTCAAAAAAAAACCTCTCTCATAAAAATTTGTAAATTTATTTTTGGAAATTCAGTTTTATTATTTAATAGTAATTAATTTTACATTTTTTTTTAATAATAAATAAAATTATTCTAAGTTATTAAAAAATGTCTATAATTGTTTATCTTGTTGATATTTTTCTGAGAATTTGAATTTGATTTGCTGAGTCACGAGAGTGAATTTCATGGTAGTACGCCTGCTTGTAGGCAATGAATACAATTAAGAGTGTATTGTGGACGTATTATGTGAATGTGGGCGGTAGAATTGTTGTATTGAGCTGTCTTGTGATCATTTATGAATGCTGCTCTATAATAAAATTAATTTTACGGAAATATTATTAAATAAATTTCATATTAAATATATATATACAGCTTTCAGAAAATTTGTATGTTTTTATGAAAATTCTATTACTCGAAGTTTTTTGTGAATTTTGGTGATTCGAGTTGGATTAACGGAACATGAAATTGCTTTGTGTACACTAGGATTCCGACATGAAAAAAATTAATCTATCGTTATTCCCTTTAATTTCCTTTCCACAACATCAAATAATTTCCACGACTTATCAGTTAACCTATTTGAGAGAACCTGACATAGTACTCTCTTTGCTTATAATACCACTACAAGCAGACACGCACACACACATGTATATCGCATTTCTATGCTGTAATTGCAAATAAGATGAAATAATAGGATAATAGCAGCAGATAATGACAAGAAAACAAAAAAAAAAACAGAATGCAACAATTGTTATAACAACAATAGTGTAAACATGTACTCGAGGCAAATGCGAACAAAATACTTGCACACACATACAGTGCAGTAATGCTAAGCTATGTATGGGTGTAAGCTAATTGTTGTTGTTGCATTGTGAAGAAAAATCAACAAGAAAATTTCACTGTCAAGATATAAAGTGAGTTGGTTTAATGATTGTCAGCAGAGCGCTAGTGTAAGTGTTGAATTATAAAGATTGCCGTTAAGTGCATGCAACATAGCTATACTATATAGAGACAACAAAATAACAACAGCAACAACAATAGTTGTTATAGCAATTTCAAAGCAACACTTTGGAAAACAGTGCAGAAAGGAAATGAGAGAGGCTTTCATATACTCAGAGTGAGAGTCTACCACACACCCTTTCTTGTAGACGCATATACAATTATGCTGCATTATATATATGTATATATTTGTATGTTTATCGCGCTGCACTTGCCACGAAAAGCGACTGAGTGTAACAGGAAACCGGTGACTATGACGATGAGCAACAGCAGCCGGTGGAGAAGTGCAGACAAATGGCGCTGAAGTAGCTGAGACGGCATATTGTCTTTGTATTGTGTGAAGAGTAGCAAATTGTCATGCAACATTATTAACAGGATTCTGCAGCCGGCAACGTGCGCGGCGACGTCAATGCGAGCAAAACTAGCAATTATATTGATGCACATCAAACAGACAAAAATAGTTGCAGAGAAGAGCTGACGTACAAACCGTTGACGAGTAGTAAGTAACCCAGACAACAGCTGAAGCAACCAACAACAGCAACAATAATAGAAATTGACAGCGCATCAACATGACAGAGTGACATGCACAACAACAACAACACCTATACACGCTGCTACCTATGAACTAGTGTCTTGAAGCTGTACCTAGACAGCTGCCTAGTCTTACAGCTCAAATTGCCATTATATTTATGTATACACCTTGTTGCATGCGGCATCACCTGCATTTTTGCTACCGTTGTTGCAACATCACTTTGTAGACTTCAAATATATTCAATTACCTTTCGTCACGCGCATTTCCATTTCATGCAACAAGAACAACAATAACAATAAGAATAAAGTATTAAGCATCAGTTGTTCAAATTATTATTCAAATTGCTTGTTGTCGCAGCACATAACTGTTTATGCAGCTGACTATTGTTGTTAATTGTGAAAGCCATTTGCATTGAGCGCTTTGAAGGCTTCGAAAGCGCACTTGTAAGGAGTGAAGCTGTACTGCAGAATGGATAAAGCATAAAAATGGTAATTGTGGGCGTTGAGATCATGTAATTTGATACTTTTGATAAACACGGTTATGTGAAAGGCGAAGAACTATGTAGATGATGGAACTAATATATTGTTACCCAAATATGAAAGCGCTCTTACTCAAATCTATAGATTGGTTTACCGCAAAGATTGTCATGTAATTACATTCAAATGCTCTTAAATTCCAATCAAAAGAATTTTTCAGAGGAAATGTGTGGTTTCACAAAATTTAAGATCCTAGCAACAGTATTCTAAACTTCACCTATAGATCATCATCAATGATATCGATGTTTTAGACCAGGTAAATCCATACGTAAGAAACGGATCGGCTAAAATATATTTTTCAACAATAAAGTCGTTTCTGACTCAATGTCTGAATCCGATATTGTTGCCTTGTGATTTATAATCGGTTTTGTTCGAACCAGTAAATAGGAATTCTTCAAATCATTTGATTCTGGGCACGACGAAAGATGTCAGCCTAAAATCGTACGTATTACTAGTTATCGCGTGTATTGATTTATACCGAATAGAGAAGCAAAATATTCCTTACGAAACTAACATTTTATATGTATCTTATCATATCTCTTTTAAAAGATGAGGCTGTGGATTATGGGATCTGATGCATATTGTATGTATGTGAATGGTGTTGAAACCGTTTAACCGGTCATAGCCGAATTGACGATAGTGCGCCACTTCTCTCTCCTTCGCAGTTCGGCGCCAGTTGGAGATTGAAAGTGTAACCAGGTCGCTCTCCACCTGGTCTCTCCAACGCAGTGGAGGCCTTCCCCTTCCTCGGCTTCCTCCGGCGGGTACTGCATCGAACACTTTCAGGGCTGGAGTGTTTTCGTCCATTCGGAAAACATGACCTAGCCAGCGTGGCCGCTGTCTTTTTATTCGCTGGACTATGTCAATGTCGTCGTATAACTCGTACAGCTCATCGTTCCATCGTCTGCGGTATTCGCCGTTTCCAATGTTCTGAGGACCATAAATCTTTCGCAAAGTTTTTCTCTTGAAAACTCCTAGTGTCGTCTCATTTGATGTTGACATCGTCCAAGCTTCTGCACCATAGAGAAGGACGTGAATGGTAAAATACTTGTAGAGTTTGATTTTGGTTCGTCGAGAGAGGACTTTACTGTTCAATTGCCTAGACAGTCCAAAGTAGCACCTGTTGGCAAGAGTGATTCTGCGCTCGATTTCGAGGCTGACATTGTTCGTGTTGTTGATGCTGGTTCCCAGATATACGAAACTGTCTACTACTTCAAAATTATGGATGTCAACAGTGACGTGGGAGCTAAGACGCGAGTGCGCTGACTATTTGTTTGATGACAGGAGATATTTCGTCTTGTCCTCATTCACCTCCAGACCCATTCGTTTCGCTTCCTTATCCAGGCGGGAAAAAGCAGAACTAGCGGCGCGGTTGTTGCTTCCAATGATATCAATATCATCGGCGTACGCCAGGAGCTATACACTCTTGTAAAAGATTGTACCTTCTCTATTTAGCTCTGCAGCTCTTATAATTTTTTCCAGCAACAAGTTAAAGAAATCGCACGATAGTGAGGCACCTTGTCTGAAACCTCGTTTGGTATCGAACGGCTCGGAGAGGTCCTTCCCAATCATGACGGAGCTTTTGGTGTTGCTCAACGTCAACTTACACAGCCGTATTAGTTTTGCGGGGATACCAAATTCAGACGTTGCAGCGTAAAGGCAGCTCTTTTTCGTGCTGTCGAAAGCAGCTTTAAAATCGACGAAAAGATGGTGTGTGTCGATCCTCTTTTCACGACTCTTCTCCAAAATTTGGCGCTTGGTGAATATCTGGTCAGTTGTTGATTTTCCAGGTCTAAAGCCACACTAATAAGGTCCAATCAGTTTGTTGACGGGGGGCTTTAGTCTTTCACACAATACGCTCGATAGAACCTTGTAAGCGATATTTAGGAGGCTTATCCCTTATCCCTTTTTTATAGATTGGGCAGAGCACACTGAGATTCCAATCGTCAGGCATGCTTCCTTCTGACCATATTCTGCAAAGAAGCTGATGCATGCACCTTATCAGTTCTACGCCGCCGTATTTGAATAGCACGGTCAGTGTTATTATTGCATCAATTTTATTGAGTTGAAAGTTTTATTGAAAAAAGGGAAGTACCCTTCATAAATACATTCTGACTCTTATACATCTTGTAGAATGAATAAATTTGAAGTTTTCAAACTTTGAATTTATCGGTAATCCGTTACTTAATCTGAAGTTATGTCGAAGCGCTTCGAACAGCAAAATTAAATTCAATTCGAAATAAAATGCAGTAATTTAATATTATACGATTCCTAAATATGTTTTTGAATAAATGGGGTCCACAACACTCTAAAATTATTTACAAAATTATCTAATTTCCGATTCAACTAAATCTTTCATAAAAGTTGTTGTACAGCAATCTCTAGAATCATTAAACAAATATTTAGTTAAGTGCAACATATGCGCTGCAAACAGACATATGAGTCTACAAGCATGTTTATTTATATGAGAGAACATGCAACAGCGACTAAAGTAACTAGCAGACGCGCCACATACTCGCATATGGTCCAGAAATCTAGACAGTCTGACATGAAAATGAATAAAAGGCAGACGCTGACATATGTATGGAGCGTAATTCAAGCGCCACGGTCATATATCAATTCACAACAATTTTATTTTATGAGCTTGCAACACAAGCGGCAACATGCCCCCGATGTACGTATATATGTAGGCATAAATGCAGCAAGGCAGACACATATTTCTTTTAATTGAATAAAAATAGATATGTATGTGTGAGTGAGTGGAATCCATGGAGCTGAAAGAACTGTTTAAAATAAGGCATTAATAATAGCAGACGTTGCACGCGTTGCACCCACTCCACTCTTCAAGAGTACATACATACACATTTGCATGCCAACACGCATGTGGGTGTGCGTGTGTTCGAAGCATCGTACTCTCATGTAAATGGGGCAGGGTTTGAGGCGACAAAGTTAATAAAGCATTTAACGTGCCACATCTGGTGCGCAAATGTGGCGATAAAGCAGCTCACAGCAATAATGATCGTTCTCAGAAAAAAATACACAAAAAACAAGAAGAGGAAAATTAAAAAAACATCATAAAAATGTTGAAAAGAAAAAGCAGTTACAAAAACAAATAAAAAGTCGCACACATTTGGCAGTGGCAATGAAGCAACGCTGTTAATAATAAAATCTGTGCATCTGTGGCACAAATGTGTTGTTGCTGTTGCACAGACATAGCGCTATATCAACAGCTGCTGAAGATTTACTTCACATGTTTTTTTTTTGCATTTTTTCATTGCATACAGCAATTTTAGTGTCGGAATTCCATGCCACAAAGCACTCACATATGCAACATGCAAACATCGAGTGCTTTCATTATCCAATTAAAATAAAGTGAATAAACGGAGTCATAATAAAGCATGAAATGCATAAATTTGTAAATAAAATGTGAGGAATTATTGATTTTGTGATGTTGGAGTAGTACAGTGGGGTAGCCACTATGGTAAAGTCAATAGTGTATAAAGTATGGAGAAAAATATTTTGGATTTTTACAATTTTTATTAAGTAAAAAATTTCATAAAAAAAAACATATATTACCCCCCAAAGTCTCTTCTTTTTAGAATTTAAGACTTCTACCAGATACTGTATACCAGTTCCAATTGAATTTTCACTGTCTCGCTTCAATACTGAGCACTCACTTGCTATTATTGCTAGACTAATAAAATTATCTGAAATTTTTGTAAAGGTTAGTCCATTAATAAAAATAAATCCGACTTCTTTCTAGTTGTATGGAACTCAGTATCTAAGGAATCTCTATTTGAAGAAAGAAGAAGTATAATTCGATACCAAAATTGTTACCACATTCCATTAAACAAAGCTTTAGCGAACTTGTAATTATTCCATGTATACGAAAATATACCAATATTTGGAAAATTGATGACTATTCATAAATTGTTCACTAAGGCGGTATTTATTCATGTCTTTTCTCTTCAATGAATGCGAACTACAATAGCTTTGAATAGTAGTTAATACCGTTCAACACTTTTTTCGAGCTCAGATATTGCCAATTTACTGACTACCATTTCTTTTAGAGATTGGCGAATCGAAGAAACAACTGGTATAATTGCTATAATCTGGCATAATCGAATTGATATAAAAACGCATGTCGTTATACCACTGAATGTCTCGTCTATATATTCTCTGGCATTAAATTCAACTGTATAATTTATGTGCAAACAAATCAAATAGGTATAAAGTTCTGAAAGTTCAGAAATGTAGCAGTCTACTGAGTCTAGTTCATAACAAACTAAAAATATCTAGTTATTTAAGGATACATAACGATGGTGAAGTATAAAATTAAATGGAGTAATGGAAATTTATAGATTTTGGTATATCGGGTCTTGGGACTAAGCCTCAATAAGACATATTGGTTGGGAAATATCTCCCTTCCGATTTTTTACTCTTTATTCAATGATTTATAAAAAGTGTTACAGTGATCGGATTTTGTTCAAATATGCGCGTTTCGTTCGACATATATTTCGAAACATATTATTCCATCTAGACGGCAACTTCATAATACGCCCCTCGTAGAAGCCCGCCCCCTTATTTGCGAAAACTCGGACAGCCACTTTTCACAAGCCTCTTTTGAATTTGTACGTTCAACTTTACACCACCAAGGGCGTTCGCCATGGACAGGAACAGGTGGTAATCACTTGGCGCTATGTCCGGGCTATATGGTGTATGCGATAAAACCGCCCATCCGAGCTCCCGTAGCTTCTGACGAGTCATCAACGAAGTGTGTGTTCTGACATTGTCCTGGTGGAACACTACACCCTTCCTGTTGGCCAATTCTGGATGCTTCTGGTCGATCGACTGCTTCAAGCGGTCCATTTGTTCGCAGTAGATGGTAGAATTTAGCGTCTGGCCATATGGGAGGAGCTTATAGTGGATGATTCCCTTGCAATCCCACCAAACATACAGCAAAACCTTCCTGATCGTCAACCTCGGCTTGGTCACTGTTTGGGACGATTCACCGGCCTTCGACCACGACCGTTTTCGCTTGATATTGTCCTATGTGATCCATTTATCGTCGCCAGTCACCTTCCGCTTCAAAAATGGGTCGAAATGCTAAGTATAGTGATTTAAGGAGTTATATACAGTTAGAATTTTCAAAAAATCGATTTTTTTATTTCATTTTCTTAATGTACATATATTTAAGAATACACACAGAAAATTTCATATCGTTCCGGTGAATATTTTCAAAGTTAAAAGCAAATGAAAAATTTGAAAAGGCGTTTCAGAGTGCTTGGAAGTACAAGGTCCAAACTTTAAACGCGTTTTTCTCAAAATGGTGTTTTCAAAGTCGGTGACCAACATTACTCGAAAACGGCTAGACCGATTAGTCTCAAATTTTAACTAATAAATATTTTTTTTTATAAACAATTTAAGGCCGAAATTTCGGTGAAAAATCGATTTTTTTTTTTAGAAACCGCCATTTTGTCAAAAAAATTTATTTTGCTTATTTCTTCGATTTATTACTAGATTTAACATTATTTTAACGAAATCTGTTTGGTTTTTTAATTTCGGATGATCCAGTTCCGAGATATAGCGGTCACCGCAAAACGTCTTTTTTGAGAGGAGCTCCTGGAGATCAGCTGTAGCTCTTTTTCAAATAAATATTTTTACTAGTACTAAGTCTTAAAATACAGTTAAAAGATACCATAATATGTGTATAAATTTTTGGATCAATAAATTAAAAAGATTTCTCAGAAAAAATTCTGGAAAATTCACTTTATTTCGGCCGTCTAACTGTATATAACCCCTTAAAAGGAATGGCATAAAAACCATGGTAGGTGTTAATAGGTCATTGTCTGATTAGGATACATGCCAGCAGACTGGGAATCTCTTTCAATGATGAATGCAGAAGATGTCAAGAAGTAGAAGAAGAAGAAACTATAACACAACAACAATAACACTATTGCAACTATCAGACGCGGTATCCTCGATGATGTGGAAGAAGTTTCTCATATAAAACTATACAAATTATATTTCTAAAGACTTTGAGCTGCTTATCGTGAAAAGATAGACACGCTTATCAATGTGACAACAAACTTTGTTTTCTTAGCAGAAAGAGACCCTCAATTTAAAATATCCTTCAAATTACAACAACAAATTGCAAGTAATGCCTGCTATGACCTTCGACTAAATTAAGTTGCTACATGGTTTTTTTTTCATTTTTGCTACAAAAGGGTTTATTGTCCTTCAAGGATTTGTCACACGCCACTAAAAGCGCCCAACTGATGTTGTCAATTTGCAAAAGAATATGCCAAAAAAAGGTAGCCGAAAAGAAAGTTTCTTTTTATTAGCATATAAGCCTGAGCTGTTTTGGTATTAAATTGTTAGGTAACTATATTAATTTCACAAATTTCCCGGCTTTGCAATTGCCACTTTTTTCACTCCACTTTTGTGTCCACTTTTTCAATTCTCTACAAATAACAAATCAGTTGCAAATAACTGGACAAACCGGGAAAGAAAGTAACTAAAAGTAAAAAGAAATATTTTTTTTTGCAAAATACAACAACAACAAAGCATTTTTTTGCATTGTGTTGAAAATAATAAATTTCCCGTTATCTAGCAGCACAATTTTTTTTTGTTTGCAACGCCATTTTTTCTCACAACAAAAATACATTTGGATGTTTTGCTAAAGCAGATTCATATGTTTGGGTGTATGTGTGTGGCTGTGAGTGTGTGTCCTTGCATATCTACAAATAGTTAAACAATTGGCAAATATAACAATGTGTACGCTCTTTATCCACACTTTGTTGGCATTTATTTGCATATTTGTTGCACAAAAGTGTCTGCCAACAAAAATAAATAGAATAATGCCATGCATTTGAATATAAATAAATTCAGTGAAAATGTTGAAAGAATTGGTAGACAGACAGCAAACGAAAAAATGTGTAGAAATGTGTAGAATCACAATGGAATTGTAGGAAACTCGCAGCCAAAGTAGAGAAAGAAATGAAATTAACATGTGAGTGTGTGCGAGAGTATGTGTGTGTGTGTGTGTTGCAAAATATCCCGCATTTAGTTCCACATAGACACATACACACACTCCTAATGCCTGCCATAAAATCACTGTTATCAGCTCTCGTTATTCTTTCTATTTTCTTATTTCTACGTACTTCACTCGCTCAGCTGTTCAGCGCGCTCTGCACCGCTGGTCATTTCTAAATTTAATTTTACATACATTTCATGCCATTTTTATTGTTGCCATACTACACTTCATTTCCTTGTTCCAGTTCGTCGCATTTTTTCTTTCATTTTGCTCCTTTTTTGTTGCTTTTGTTGTAACTAAAAATATTACCAGCATCACACTCGTAACTACCGTTACTAGTGCAATTTCTACATAACACCCACACCAACTCACCGCCACGCGCCACTGCATTTAAAACACAAATGTACTAACTTTATATTGCCTACTTGTAGGCGCATTGCACTATTTGCTTGGCCGTTTGTTTGCTTGCAACAGAATGCGGCATGAATTGCCATTACCATTTCCATTTACACTTGAATGGTTTTTAGTGCCAATACTTGCATAAGTATATCGTATTTATATATGTATGCACACACACACAGACACAGCGAAATTAAAATGCATATTTATATGTTGTATATATGTATGTATTAGTAATAATATGCAGCAACACGCGCACATTAGCAGCAATATATATATATAAATATCATGTATATAGTATAAAATTGCACACGCTGTTCTTTTATTGCAATGCTTTCAGCAAAGCGCGTATTTATTACATTCTCAATAATGAAGCCATATGAAAGTAGTGTTCGGAATCCCGAAAACTAAATTGTTGCGGGGTTTTAGCATTTTTGAGTTTTAAGTACTCGTTCATTTGGTTATTTATGTAATATGAGTTCATTGAAACATCAAATTTCATATAATAAAATTTCGGGATAGTAAAGTAATAATTTCGGGATCCCGAAAATTTCAAAATTGCACCATTATTTACTTTCTCAAAATTAAATAATCACTTCAGAAGTGCTATAATTAAAAACAAACGTATGAATTACTCTATAGAGATTTTGCATTGTTAAGCGCCTGAAAGTAGGCAATGTATGTAGAATAATAATATTAATAGGTATTGTACAATACAGAATTTTCAAATTTTTTTCGTGTCTTTAGACTACAAAAATACAAGCTATTAACATTAAAAAGAACACAAGTAAGGTAAGGCTAAGTTCGGGTGCAACCGAACATTTTATACTCTTGCAATTTATTGCTATAGTTTTATTAAGATAATACACAATTGGCCTTTATATTCGACATAGAGTCCACTAGAATAACGAAAATCATCATATATAGTATATGAGAGCTGAGGTAATTCCTGAACCGATTTCACTTATTTTCAGCACCAACATACATTATATCCAAGATTATATGCTCACTTAATTTGGCTAAGATATATCACAGATTAACCGATTTATAAGGTATTAAGCCCTTCGTATTTTTGAAAACCCTTTAATAAAATATATGGAAGCTAGGTGAAATTATGACCCGATTTTAACCATTTTTGGTACAGAGACTCACTATCAGAAGAAAAAAATTCCCTCTGAATTATATTAAAATATCTGAGAGGTCTTGGATTTACTGATATTTTCGGTGAAAAATTACTTTCCGGCACTGAGTTCTTCATGTTCGATATCCGGGGCATTGAAACGTTATAGTTCGATTTCGATATTTTTCACACAAGTGATGCCACAGCTCAAATACAGTATTTTTGTAAATTTTTATTCCGCTATCTCCATTGGTTCCTAATGTATATACTAGTTATAAAGTAAAGAAATCGGAAGAAATTCAAAATTTAGTTATATGGGAAGTAGGCGTGGTTCTCAACCATTTTTCAGCCGTGTAATCAGTGTGTTAAGAAAATATTATCCACCGAATTTCATTGAAATCGGTCGAGTAGTTCATGAGATAGAGTTTTTGACCCGTAAGTGGGCGACGCCACGCCCATTTTTCCATTTTTTTTTTTAAAGCAGCTTCCTTCTTCCATTACTTTTGTAAAATTTTGTGTTTCTGACGTTTTTCGATATTACTGTTGTTTAGTAATTTTCAACATAACCTTTGTATAGAAGTTGGGCGTGGTTATTATCCGATTTCGACTATAAAGGAAGAATAAGGGAAGTGACTGCAAAAAGTTTGGTTTATATATCTTTATTGGTTTGCGAGATGTATAACAAAACTATTATGCTCTCTTTAGCAACATTTGTTGCAAGAGTATAAAAATATTTAATCCCGAAATTTTTCGAGATGCCGATAATATAATTGTTTCTATTCAACCGATATAGTACAAGTAATCATAAGAAAACAACCCTACACACCAATACTTACCACCCGCCTGCACTACACTTGCTATTTTATGCATTGCCTACATGCAGGCGCACTACCATGAAATTCATTGAATTGACTGCCGTTCGCGTGGCAAACATTATGTAACTCTGTTTATGGAAAATTGTATTCTCTTGTTCTTGTTTTCTGTACAGTTATATTTAGTATTTGTTTTCTGTACAGTTATATTTAGTATTTGCTTGTGTTGATCGTTCAACCGTCGTACAGGCGCTCTATTGATGTTGCCACATGTGCAACATCATCAATGTGAATGGGTAATACGCTTTGAACGCCAACGTGATGCATTTACAACCGAGAAGTGGGCTGGTCAGCTTCATTCACTACGTAGTTGGCCATTTTTCTTTGCATGCGGTGGGCTTTTACTTGTGTGTAAAGTAGTTGTAATGGTATTATAGCTCTATATATAAATTTTTTATATATATTCAGACACCTTTGTAGATGCTAATGGTGTTGTCCATCACTACCCCAACTAACCACTGCTCACCCTACCACCACTTTCTTTCCCACTCTCTCTTTCTGCTGTGGCGCCCAATTGCTCTCTCACTCCCCACCTTGACACCATAAATCACAGCACAGCGACAGTTTGTTGACTGTTATTGCCTTCAAATGAAAATATGCACTAGTAATATAACAGTTCTGCCGGCAACAATAAAGCTTTAGCTAACATCTTATAACGCCAACAACAGCAACAACAGCAGCAGCAGCAAAAGCGTATATTGCAATTGCATTTAACAACTACTTGCCGAGCTGTTACATTGTGATGACAGCATGAAAAATGCATTTATTAAAGTGTAAAATACATGGAGTGCAGGCCAGTATAGTATGCAAGATGCATACCGTATAACGCTAGCGCTTTTGGCGTTAAGCTTTCGTTGGTTGTTGAAAGAATTTCTATGCCACCTAAACGCTTTCGCAGAAATTGTGTTAAACTGAGAAAAAATAATTGCATGCTAGTTCGCGTGAAGTCTTAAGTACTATGTGAATTTTGGTATAAGCGATGAAAGTCTTCGTAAAATAAAAAAAAGAAATGATTTCTGGATTGGGATTGAGTTTTGAATTTTACACGGAATTATATCGTGATCTCTTCGTGATTTCTTGTACACAAGGTAAACAGAAAACAGAAACAAAAAAATTAACATATTTTCTCTTGTCGGAGAAAGATTAATCTTTTCAAATTCTTAAGACCTCACTGTACCTATTCTTTAGCAACTGGTGAGTTAAAGATGATAACCATCGATAACGTTTCACAATATATCGATGATAGCAGACTACGTTCCTCAAATATAGTTCACTTGTTAGCATCCAAAATTTAATTATTTTCGAAAGAGAAAAAATAAATGACAGGGCGAAGAATCTCTATGGAAAAGACGTGTCGATTTCATAACATCATTACCTCATCCTTTCTTCGTTCATAATTAACATACTATTTTTTGGAATATCTAGAGCAGGAATTGCATAATGGCCCGAGGTAAATAATAAAGGGTCTAGAGAGCTCTTTACCTTCAGCATTGTTAGCAATTGGCAGGTTGTAGGTATTGAACAGGTCCAAATGATATCCAATCAATGCTCGATCGGTATCCACGGTGTAAGGTAAAAAATCTTACCGAATGTCAGTTGACCGCTGTTCTAAGACTAAAACAATTTGGATTTTACCATTTTTGACTTCCAAGAGGAAAAAAAATATAGAAGGAATTTCTGACTTCACAAAGGACTGTCTATAGCAGTCTAAGCTTAATTCCCTTCTTGGAAAACTTAACCTAACAACAGTAATTATAGACATCTAGTTCTTTATATCTAAATTTATAGTCGATCAAGTTGAACCTAACTTAATTTAATTTAGATCAATATAATTTTTTTTTTGCGTCACTGTTGGGTCGAATAATATTTTTGCTTTAGCTCCTGCCGTTCTGTATCGAATTAAAGACTTGGAAAGAACTTATTAGTCCACTTACTGTAGCAGTTTAGATCCTTTAGTGTCTTAGGTAGGTAGGAAAGAGTGCAGCCATATAATTTTATGGGCTCAATTAGAACTAGATGTGCAATTTTTATACCATAATCGTTGGGCTAATATTTTACTGCTATCACATGTCATCTTTCCGTTCAAACCACATTGAAGCTACTTATCTCCAATATGCTTTTAATATACATCCCTTCAAGGTTTGATGGCTGATGGATTCCAAGGTCCTGTATAGGATCTTCGTTAGGACTGGGCATTCAGAGAGAAAGTGGAAAATGGTTTCCTTATTCCGCTCTCCGCAAATGTTATTGTAGGGCATGCTCACTTAGTTCTTAGCCCCCATATTGTTAAAGTGTGTAAAGTGTTATAAAGTGTAAAACCTAACGAAATCTCTTCTCCAACTATTTTTCATTACCCATCATTAATCCACATATAAGCATAATTCATATTTAAATAATCTATAATAAAGTCGAAGTAATTAATACGCACACACACCCACACATAGAATTAAATTCCATCAATTAACCTTAATTAGAACTTTGCGTGCAATTCATGGAACTTCATTGCATATTTATAGGTAAATCGCTGGAATTCCACCTTAACACAGCAACCATAAAGCGGCTATCTCCAGCCAACACTAATGCATTTGACCCAAATTGAGATATTTGCCGAGATGTTGCACCACAGAAGCATCAAATACCAGTGTGATTCGGAGGCAAATATTCACTACCGGCAACACTCGATGAATGTATGCATACATAGTTTCACCTGCTAAAGCCTGTCACACACACACACTCATTCACTGCCGGCTTCAGCGCCAAATATTCACCTCCATACGCTCAAAGCTATCTCGTAAGCCACCGTGCACCGCTCACCTCTGTGGCTCACTACAATCCACTATATGGTACTTAAATGAGATAACTTGCCAATAAATTCTTAAACTTTGCACACACAGGTCGAGCGAGCGGTCGTTTTTTGTTTATGCCACACTATGAGGCTATGAGGCACGGAGCTACCCATGCACCGTGGCATGCCGCATGCCACAGATGGCGTGCATAGTCATGTTTTCATTGTATCCTTTGCATATTTTGGCAACGACATGAATACCGGCGCAGGTGTATACATGCATATGTGTGTGTGTGTGTGTGAAGGCGAAGTGCGGCTACATGGCGCCATGATAAACTAACTATTAGAAAACTGTCATTATGCAAAATTTGATTACCACGAAAAGTTCATAAATGAGTTGAGCTTGTAGTGTATGTGAGTGAAAGTTTAATTTTTGATTGTGCTGAAATTTACGATATGTGTAGACAACTTGTAGTAACTGAATACATATGTACATAAATGTGAAAATGCTTTAAACTAGTTGTAGTACCAGTTGGAATTGGTTTTTGGAGTAGTGCCTTTTGTTTTTACTAACTAAATTTATATTTAAATAAAATATTAATTTTAATCCACACAAAATTATTATAATAAATAGATGAAGTTGAGATTATTTTAAAGTCCTTAAATAAAGTTTTTTACAGCGTCACTCTGTCCCTTAAGAGGTTCATCTTAATTCTCCCTCGTTTGAATAAAATTTACAGCTTCATAATCTTTAACTACATATTTATATTTTTAGATAGAAAAGGACTCATGTTAGAAATGACATCCAGATAAACTAGTATTTCCAAAATCGATCACTTTGAACTAACTTTGGCAAAATTATTAGTAACTTTATTGAACTATTTTAGGTAATTCTTTGTACAATCTATATTTTCGGTCTCAAAAGCTCTGCCAAAAAGCTCCGTTTGTCAACTAAACCTATAGGAAGCTTTCACTTAAGGCTTCACTGAGCTTTAAGCGGTACAATTTCAACTCTTCAGAGCTTCCACTTCATCGTCTTAAATGATAATCAGGTCTGAAGTTTAAGTTAATTGTTTTGTACTATATTTAGATCTTAACCACCTGACGCTTACAAAAGCTATAAAATTGACATAAGCTCTTCAAAGCTTTTAAAAAATCGATTAGAACAATAATGAAATCGCGCAAACTTTTCGAATTCTTAAACAAAAGTAAAAGCTCTTGAGACAATAATATATTTTCTGTGATCAAAAAGGCTTTGTGGGGCTGTACCAGTGTAAAAATTAGGCGATTTTCGTGAATTAAAAAAAAGTACTCAATCGAACGTTTTTTGGAGATAATTTTCAGCTACATTTTACAAAATATTGAAAAAATAACGGAGTTATGTGCTGTCTTCGGAGGTGCCATTAAAAAAGCTCCCCAACAAAACAATTCAAAATGGTTATTGAAGTTGAAGGTATTTCCTATACATGACCTACGATTTTTGAAAAATATCAAAAATTAAGAAAATTACTTAGTTCTGAAAAAATTTCTCGGTTTTTGAACGAGCGGTTTTTCCTTAGGACGCTGCTATTCAAGATACGACCTTTTTAGAAAGGGTCCACTGATGTTTGCAATCTTGAAATTTCGAAGTCTTCTTAATGAGTTAAATCCACGCTTAATATTTTGAGCGGTTTATATTTGAGAATACATATTGATTATGACATAGATAGTTTACAATTTTGCTAATCCAAGTCCCTAGAGGCTTAATATCAGTACATTAAAAATAGAAAGGCTACTTTCGAAATCACTCACTAAAATAAATAAATTCTACTTTTATTCCAAAAAAATCGAATACACCATAAACCATACTCAAAATACTAACATAGAATTAATAGTCTCACAATGAACTAACTTAGACTAACTAACAGTTAGTAATGAGAAACCTCAGGGAATAATCAAGGTTTTATTTTTAAATTCAACTGTCAAAAATTTGTTCAAAATATGGTTCAATGTATTTTTGCCAAAAACACAATCACCCTAATGCAATATTAAACTCGATTGCGTTTCTACAAAATCAATCTTATGTCAATGGCATTTGAAAGGAAATCAAAATGTAAAATAGGAACTCATTTTGTACGAAATCCTTGCACTTGAAGTGAGAGCGCTGCTATTATGACGCTTGGATGCGAATATTCACTGCGAATATGAAATGAAAAATTGAAGTTGCATTCGCAGTTGTTAATGTTGTTGTAAAGTAGTTGTTGTAAAATAGTTGCTGCAAGCATAAATACATAATGTGTAACTTTATATACATACATATGTATGTAAAAGTACATAAGTAAACCGTTAAATGCTTGAATGTAGGTACGATTTTGCGTTTTGCCGTCAGTTGCTGACAGTTTCATTGAAAATTCGAAAATCAAAATTTTGTCAGTTACGCAAGTGCAGGAACAAAAGTGTCATGTGCTGATGTAATGCTACAAACAGTCACTCTGAAATGCATTTATGAGTTATAGTTGTTAAAAGTGAATTTTGTTCTCGCATAAATTTCTTTGAAAATGACATTTTGATAAGTTTCGCAGTGAATTTCATTTCGATTTAATTTTTTTTTTTTGCAAATATGGCTTCTTGACGAAATAAAAAAATTGCAGAATTAAAAAAAAACAAATATTTTCAAACATAGGCATGTGTGGCTCCGCAGATTCAAAAAAAAATATACTTTTAGAATTTTCTGGTCCAAATGTCTAATTTATTTTTAAATGAAACTTTGCTATCTCAAAAACATACATGGTGTTTCGACGGAACCTGTCAAATGTGGAAATTTTCGTTTAACTGAGAGATTTTGTACTGTCCTTAAAAGGGTTTTAGCTCAATATTCGATTCATAAGAATTCATACATATATCAGAGGTTCATGTTAATTACTATAGGTTGGATACTGCTCAATAAATCTGGATTAAGAGTTGATGAGTCTAAATCTATGCAAACCCCAAGATTATAAATTCGGACACCTTTCATACAGAACAAGTAAGGAAAGGCTAAGTTCGGGTGCAACCGAAAATTTTATACTCTCGCAATTTATTGATATAGTTTTATTAAGATAACACACAATTTGACCCATATATTCGGCATAAAGTCCAATAGAATAACGAAAATCATCATATATAGTATATGAGGGCTGAGGTAATTCCTGAACCGATTTCACTCATTTTCACCACCAAGGTACACTATATCCAAAACTATATGCTCACTTAATTTTGCTAAGATATCTCACATATTAACCGATATATGCGGTATAAAGCCCACAGGCAATTCGAATATAAGATATATGGGACTTAGGGGAAGTTATGACCCGATTTTAACCATTTCTGGTACCTTTGGTTTCATTACCTCTGAATTAAATTAAAATATCTGAGAATCCGCCTATTTTTAATAACAACCCTCTCATGGTCGTAAAGTTTTCTTAATTTTTACTTAAGTTATCCGTTACACGGACGGACAAACAGTGATACTCTCTTAGCAACTTTGTAGCGAGAGTACAAAAATATACGTGTAATATTATTGTTGTTGTCAAAGATGAAGAAAATAAATGTTATCGAGTTAACAGTCCTTAGTCGGATAAAAAACTGAATCCGTTACGGTTACGTAGACCCAGCCTAATTACAGTCACTTGTTTTCGACTCATTAAGTAGATAATATCTACTATTTATATTTAGTATTTCCCACATTATGTCTAATATAGATTTATACCAGTTTGTTGTTCGATTCGCCACTTCTCTGGTTGTTTTATGTGTACTCGGCAGCTCGGCAATATTTGATATCAAAATGTCTGAAAATCTGGTTGAGAGCATGTGAGCAACTCGTTAAATTGGAGTAATATCCTTCTATCCCACCGGTATATGATTATACCAGTGTTTTGACTTTATACCAGTTCCTTATTCGATACATCACTCTACAATTTTTGGCGAATCGTAAATAGTTTCCAATTACATTTAAACATTTTTTGAAGGACATTTCCATTTATATTTATATATTATATCTAAAATAAATATATTTTTTATTTTTTTACAGCCAACACTGTTGCACTAGCCACAGCTGCTCGTTAACGACGACCATCACATAAAACTGGGCATTCCAATTAAAAGCAAAATGTAAGTACATTTTTATCAATTGTACCGTTAGTCAACAAATGGCGGTTTCACTACAACTATGAGCTATAAATTTGTAGATGTGTAAGCACTTGTGCGCATCCCCTTGAAAAACGCACTAAAATGTTACGGTTCTTAACAAGAAAGACAACAACAAAAATTCTTAGAAAAAAAATTTAAAAAAAATTGCGCACTAATGCGCGTTTCGCTGAAAGCATAGACATATTTTTTTAATTTTTTTTTCCGATCCTCATATTTTGCGCACTTAAAGTGACTAGAGTGCTGAGTTGTGGCAAAAAAGGAAGCAAAACGCCAGCTCTAACGCTCTCAGTCAGCTGAAAAATAATTGCATACTTCTAATAGCGTTGATGCGGAAATTTTTGCGCATTTTATTTATTTCTATTTTTTATATATATCGTTTTTGGTGTTTTTGCTTGCTTTGAGGCCGCAACAATAATAATGACGCTCAACCGCAGACACTAGATAATTTGTGTCAAAAATTTATATATTTTTTTTGTGGCAATTTCTCAATGGCTTTTCAGCATAACCTATAAAATATAGAAGAAAAAAATTATTGCTAAAAATGTATATATTTTATATTATGTAACAGCGTGACAAGTAAGTATGCAAGTCAGCAAGTGCGCTTCGCGTCTCTTTAATTGCACTTTATCCCGTCTATTACCAAAGTCATTCCCTGTCATCTTTTGTGTGCCACAGAAAATATGCAACAAAGCATGCTTTGGCATATATTTAGTTTACAACGCTTTTAATTATGTGAAAATGAGTCAAAAAAAATTCGCCAACATTTGCCCAACTCATTTGCAGGCACGAAAAAGACCGCATTTGCTGCTTAAGTTCCGCCCGCCTTCAACTTCTTCACATCTCCCCAACATCCTCCTCATCTCCTCCACAAACTTATACTTAT
Organism: Zeugodacus tau; assembly: GCA_031772095.1. Classification (NCBI taxonomy): domain Eukaryota; kingdom Metazoa; phylum Arthropoda; class Insecta; order Diptera; family Tephritidae; genus Zeugodacus; species Zeugodacus tau. The sequence continues at coordinate 52,923,361 of CM062653.1, read as the reverse complement.
TTCAATAAATTCTTCAGAGAGTGTGTTTTTTTTACCCTTGTTACCCCTTTGTTACTTATGCTTTCTTGCATCTTATATAATACACCACTCCGCCACTTTTGTCTTCGTGACTTTTGCGGCGCAGCCTCTTTTGGTCTGTGGCATGAAAAATGCGCGGCTTTGTCGCTCATTATACCAACTACCAGTATATACATATGTATGTATGTATAGGTAGGTATACGCACGGCATCTCAATTAGTAGTTAACACTTCCGTCAGCCATGCCCACTTGGCGCGCCCTCTCGTGAACTGTTTGTGAGCGTTAGTTCATTTAAATTAATTCTTACCCATACTTTGTGTTTGAGCAGGCAACCACAATTACTTAAATTTGTTGTTGTTGTATTTTTCTTTTCAGTTTTTGTTGTATTTTGAAGCAGCTTCTTTCAGTTTATACACGAAAAACTTGTATAAATATGTATTGCATACATATACAAGAGAAAACTACAACTACAAATGCTCATATACCTTCTCAGTTAACTTGAAATTCTACCTCAACCACTATTTCTGGCTTCCCCCAACAGTTTGCTGTTCCTTTAAGACTCTTGAGTACTGCAGTATTTCATTATTTCCAACACAACGACAACCCTTTTCTCGCAATAAGCACTCATTTCAGTTCACAAACACACACACACCTACATCTATACATATTTATATAAGTGCTACTAAATTTTTTCAATTACTACTTTTACACTAAGTTGTTACTTTTTTGCCATACCTAGCTGCCTACCTTCTACCTAGCTATCCACTTCCGCTCCGCCAACATTCTCGCTTTGCCAAAAGAAATTTGCAGCATTTCGCTTCATCTTCTTCTTTTTTTACATTCACAAATTAATTTTTTTTTCACTATTTCTTTTTGTTTGTATTTTTCGCGTTTTATTTTAGCTCTCTATTCGTATTTTTTTTAGTTATCACTAGCCATTAAAATAAGTATGTAATAACTAAAGTGCAAAAATCGTCTGTTTCCTCCAGTCATCCATCACTTGCACTCTATTTTTCGTACGAAAATTCAACTTAAGTCGTTTTTAAATATTTTTTAATTATTTTGCGATGCTTATCTTTTTACCATAATAGTTTTTTTACAAGTATGACTTGGAAATGCTGGTTGAGTCAATGAATTGCAGGCAGCTGCAATAGACATCATAATGATCTATATATGAAGTCCATGCTATAGGAGGGTATTTTAAGAATTTGAATAAGAAATTATTCTTCGAATCGTTAAACTATATATTCTGTCTATTATTGAAATTTAAAACTCCCAAATAGACTTCATTCCTTACCTCAGTTCCGTCCATTATTTCTCTACTATCTTGTGTATAATATTATACTAATATTATTGTCATTCTGAACAGAATATGTCTGCCGCTTTTATAAAGGGTTATAAACTTTATTCTTCACTGAATTAAGCTATTCTTTCTACATATCTCTAGAGCTACTATTTCTATCCTTTCTTCATATCTCTAGAACCTTTCTGCATACTACTCCTTAGTGATTGTGTTACCATAGCAGAAAAAAGCTATCTTCGATTCGACGAACCTTAGGCTCAACCCACACCAGATTAGTCAAAAACGTCTTTGACTAGTAAGACACAAAAACGTATTGGGGTTATAAACTTTATTCTTCACTGAATTAAGCTATTCTTTCTACATATCTCTGGAGCTACTATTTCTATCCTTTCTTCATATCTCTAGAACAACTCCGCATACTATTACTTAGCGATTGTGTTACCATAGCTGAAAATAGCTATCTTCGATTCGACGTACCTTAGGCTCACCCCATACCAGATTAGTCAAAAACGTCTTTGACTAGTTAGACACAAAAACGTATTTTGCTCTAGCCCAAACCAAGCAAACATGCTTTTTTGTCTCGTCTTGTTCGGTACATATGTATGAAGCTATGGGATATTGCCGTATCAGACAAAAAAGACGTCTTGACTAATTCGGTGTGGGTTTAGCCTTAGCGAGTGGCAAATCAAACTAAAAAGTAAAAATCGCATAGACTGGCATAAACAAATAGCGATAGAATAGCAGCAACTCCGCCACTTTAAAGAGGGTTCTACATACTATCTTGCATTGAAGAAGAATTAACAGAGCAAAGCAAAGAGTGATACTAAAGAAGTAAGGAAGGGCTAAGTTCGGGTGTAACCGAACATTTTATACTCTCGCAATTTATTTATTTAACTTTATTTATATTATATATTACACAATTTGACCCACAAATGCATCATATATATTGTATAAAGTTCATTGAAAGTTGGAAACCCTAATATTAGGTTAGAAGCACCGAGGTCCTCGTGTTCGTTATATGGGGCCTTAAAAACCTATAGTCCGATTTCGGCGAATTTTAGAATGGGGCTGCCACACTATTAACATAGTAATTGTGCAAAGTTCTGCACCGATATCTTCACTAGTACTTACTTTATATATTGTAAAGTAAACGATTCAGATTGTCTTCAAAGTTCTGGTATATAGGAAGTAGGCGTGGTTGTGAAGCGATTTGGCCAATTTTCACAACATATCATTGGGTTGTAAGGAAACTATTACAAACCAAGTTTCATTGAAATCGGTCGAGTAGTTCCTGAGATATGGTTTTTGACCCATAAGTGGGCGACGCCACGCCCATTTTCCATTTTGTAAAAAAATCTGAGTGCAGCTTCCATCTGCCATTTCTTATGTGAAATTTAGTGTTTCTAACGTTTTTCGTTAGTGAGTTAACCCACTTTTAGTAATTTTCAACCTAACTTTTGTATGGGAGGTGGGCGTGGTTATTATCCGATTTCTTTCATTTTTGGACTGTATTAGGAAGTGGCTAAAAAAACTACTGCAGAAAGTTTGGTATATATAGCTCTATTGGTTTGCGAGATATGTACAAAAAACTTAGTAGGGGGCGGGGCCACCTCCACTTCCCCAAAAAAATTACATCCAAATATGCCCCTTCATAGTACGATCCTTGCATACCTTTACAAATATATTCTAGCAAAGTACATCATTTGATGCAATGATTACAAGTACCTTGACTGCCCAGAACGTTGTACTTGGCTTATGAAAATTGCAAGCGAACTATGAACATGAACTTTTAAGTAGAACCTTAAAAAGTTTTGCTGGCAGTAGTGTTAATGAGGGCATTTATTAATATATTTACGGTTCAGTGATGTATAAACAGAATAATTATTTACAAAATATAATCTAGAAGTAAGATACCACATATAGCAAACTTTAATAACGATTTTACTGCCATATGACTTTAGCTGTTTGCCAAAATTTGTGAAGTGGCGAATCGAACAAATAACTGGTATAAATCAAGTAGACTGGTATATTGTTATAGAGGTAAATTTTTGTATAAAAACGGTTACAAATGTCGATGAGCCTCAGTCGCACTTTTCTTGGAATTAAAAATGAAAAGCAAAATTTCTCGCAAATGTCGAAAATTCGGCTCAAAAAGTGACATTTTCAGTTGAGAATAAGTGTGGGATGCAAACAGATCTCTACAAATATTTTGTTGGGTTAATGTTGACACAAATGTCCAAGATCGATATAAAAAAAATCGATTTAATCGACCAGTGCTTGACCTTAGAGACATCTATTGGAAAACGGTGGAATCAAAGCTGTAGACCTATTAGATGGACTTTATATCAATTTAATGGACTTTATTGTTGCTCTCAAATCGATTGCTTTTAATCTCTTTAATTGCTTTAAATCGAGATCAATGTGGAAAGAATATTAAGACGCCGAAGTGGCGAAACGTAGACGAATTACATATGACTACATAAAAACTTAAATGGGTTATTTTAGCAGGAAAATGAGATATGAGATATTCATTAAATATTTATTTCAATAAATCTTTCACTGTATTATATTAGGAAAAAAAAAATTCACGCAAATAATTTCGCATTGAAAGTTTCCAATTTCATAGATTTGCATCCGCTTTGCAATTAATAAACTTTTTTTTCTACCTGTATCACCTTGATCATACCATGCTAACAACGAGAACAAATAACGCAAATTTTCCAACAATTTTTCAAATATTTGCCGTTATTGCACAGTGACTATTCTACTTTTTCCCCACACATGATTTTTGACATTGTGACGCTGATACTATTGTTTTTATTGCATTTTTTAATATTGACACAGGTAGCTATTGTACCCACACACATATGTATATACATACATACATACTCATATGTTGCCACCAATTCTGTCACTATATTTATTGCTGGCCGAATACGTTGTGGGAATTATGAGAATTTTTTTGTTCTTGTTATTTCCTTGCTATCCTAGAGTCCTTGATATGTGTGTACACAAACAACAAATATACACCTACATACGTGCAAACATCTATGCATTGGATACACCTAAAACTGTATTTCATAGCTTATTCGTTACATTTTTAATTAATAAATTGCTTTACTGACAAATATTTCATTCCAATGCGGTGGTAGTGAGGTACGAAATATGTTATGCTATGAAAGGTAACATAAAAATTTTGCGAATTTATTGTTCGCAGCAATATTGGTTTCCCAATTTGGCGCGTATAAGCAATTGTTTGCTTTGCCAATAAAAAAATAAATAATCGGAGAAAGTTTGTATGATTAGAGAGTTTATGTGAGTTTATGTGTTTATTGTCTCCATTTTTCTGAATTACGTGGGGAAACAGGAAATGCAACACTGCTGCAATCAACTTTTAAATTTTAAAGCACCCAAAATAGATTAACAGTCAACATTCTAAATGACAGTGATAGTTTAATATTTTAAATCTCTTGCCATTATAATCCATTACTTCTTTTCGTTTTTCAATCAGACTGCTGCATTACGAATAATCAATATTACTCCCAGCATAGTTCGATATTGTCAGCTTTTGCTTCGGAGTTCATTTCCACTTTGAAGCCTTTAAAACATAGTATGATCTCCCTTGACCCTAAGCCTGATCCATACCTTGACTTATCGTAACCCACGCTTAACCTCCTTTGACCCCGAGGTAGACTTTGTAGTGTAGACAAACTAACCCCACCTGTCCTCTCAAGATATAAACAAACCTGACCCCAAAACATAAACAAACATAACTCCACGTGACTCCAACATTGTAAACAAATCTGACCCTACGTGACTCTTGAAATGATAAGGAACATGTGGGTTAGACATAACTATCAAAACAATCTTACCCCACATGATCACTCAAAACCTCAAATGTAAAGATACCCACGTGTTCCTCGAAATATATATAAACCCACACCAAAACAGGTAAGGAAGGGCTAAGTTCGGATGTATCCGATCATTTTATACTCTCTCAATTTATTGAAGAAATTTTATTTACATAACACACAAATTTACCCATAACTTCGACATAAAGTTTAATAGAATAACGAAAATCATATCATATCATATCATATATAGTATATGAGGGCTGAGTAAGTCCTGAACCGATTTCATTCATTTTCACCAGCAAGGTGCACTATATCCAAGACTATACGCTCACTTAAATTTGCTAAGATATCTCACATATTAACCGGTATACGAGCAGTAAAAACCACCGTATTTTTGAAAAACCTATAATTAGGAATATGGGAGCTAGGAGAAGTTATGACCCGATTTTAATAATTTTTGGAACTATTAGAAGAAAAATTTCTCTAAATTACATTAAATTATTTAAGAGATTTACCCATATTTTCGGTTAAAATTTACCCTTAAGCACTGAGTCCAACATGTTCGGTATCTGAGGCCTTGAAAAGTTATAGTCCGTTTTCGACAATTTTTTCACAAATCAAGCCAGAGATGATATACACTATTTGTGTAAAGTTATATTCCTCTAAAGTGAACGAATCAGATGGAATTCAAAATTGAGTTATAAGGAAAGTAGTTGTGGTTGTGAACCGATTTCGGCCATTTTTTGTCCGTGTTTTCAGGGTGTCAAGAAAATATTATATACCGAATTTCATTGAAATCTGTCGAGTAGTTCCTCAGATATGGTTTTTGACCCATAAGTGGGCGATGCCACGCCCATTTTCCATTTTTTAAAAATGATCTGATTGCAGCCTTCTTCTGCTATTTCTTCTGTAAAATTTAGTGTTTCTGACGTTTTTCGTTAGTGAATTAACTCACTTTTAGTAATTTTCAACCTAACCTTTGTATGGGAGGTGGGCGTGGTTATTATCCGATTTCAACTATTTTCATGGTGTATGGTGGGGTACGTAAGATAATCGACTGCAGAAAGTTTGGTTTATACCATCTTCATTGGTTTGCGAGATATATACAAATAACCGATTTGAGGGCGGGGACAACCCTGGCCAAAGGTCAATGATCTCGACCAAAATATAAGCAAACCCTGGCCAAAGACTCGGGAGGTTTTGAGAGGTCAAGCAGGGTGGGTTTTTTTACATTTTGAAAGTGAAATATTGTGAGATTTTTTTAAGTTTTATGAGTTTAAGTATAATTTAATAACAAAACTTGTATTATAAAAATTTTCTGACGCCAAGAAGACCTTATAATCTTTTTAATCGTGGTAATGTTCGGCTGAACCGGAATTTATTTACTTGTTTAGATTTTAGAATACAACGTCATTTACTGTATTATAATTTTTATCAGTAAACCATAAAATGTATTTGAAATGCTCACAATTTCAATACCAAGCCTTTTCCATCTTAATTTTATTAATAATCGGACATTCAAGAATATTTGCATTTCTAATACTTGAACTATGTACAAAATGGCATACAACAATTTTTCAATAAATACTGCACACATTCATATGCAAAAATACGAATTTTTCAAATTCACTCTATGAGTAACTACTGTATACAGCGCTGATGAAAAAGTGTGGTTCGGTGCAAAATACCGCCCCACAGATAACTTCTATATGTTTCTGTTATTTTGCAATATTTTCTCTTGAGAATTGTTGATTGGAAATTCCATTTGAAACCACTTCAGAAACACTCATGTGCGTACAGATGGGTATTTGAATGCCATTTTACACCACATCTACAGAATATTGCTTCGTGAGCGACGAAGTGCTTATACCGTTATGAACTTGTGATTGACTTTTATGCATGCAGCGTATGCAATGAACCATGAAAGGCACTGACACTACAAGAAGGTTAAATAATTGTATTTTAATAAAAAAATTATGTATGAATGTATCATTACTTTTCGATTCAATGATTTTTACAATTGGTTGTGAGACCAGGTGTTGCAATAAATCATATAATGTAAAATTATTATTTATAATGGAGTTTATTATTTTTTAGGCTCAAACCACACCGGATTAGTCAACAACGTCTTTGTCAAATAAGACACAAAAACATATTTTGCTCTAACTCATATCAAGCGAACATGAATTTTTGTCTCGTCTGCTCGGTGTGGGTTGTCACATATGACGTCTTAACTAATCCTGTGTGCGTTGAGCATTAATTGTTACGATTAAATGTAATACCACTATTTCAATTCAACCTAGAGCGAGACGAACTAGTCTACTCGACAGAACATGGGTTCTATCCCAGTTAACGACTAATATACGAAATCATCTCAGTAGACAATGGTGATTCTAAAATATATTTTCTTACCAAACGATCTATTGTAGAATCCTCCATTTTTCTGAGATCACACTTGATACAATACGAGTCTAAAACTTTATTTATTTCCTTCTATTATCAACATTTTAACCGATTTTTAAATAAATGTAACAAAAAAGACAAAAAATTAAACAATAAAGTTTTTGAATCAAACAATTAAAATTGCTTGAGATATCAACACATATTAGGAATGTCAATTTTGAAATTTGATATAGATATTTTTTTCTACTTGAAAACCGATAGCCTCTTTTGAATTTTTGAGTTCAACTTTACACCAACAAGGGCTTTCGCCATGAACAAGAACAGGTGGTAATCACTTGGCGCTAGGTCCTCCCGCTCCCGTAGCTTCTGACAAGTCATCAACGAAGTGTGTGGTCAGGCGTTGTCCTGGTGGAACACTACACCCTTCCTGTTGGTCAATTCTGGACGCTTCTGGTCGATTGCCTGCTTCAAGCGATCCAGTTGTTCGCAGTAGATGGTAGAATAGAGCATCTGGCCATATGGGGGTAGCTCATAGTGGATGATTTTATTTCAATCCCACAAACACTCAGCAAAACCTTCCTGGCCGTCAATCCCGGCTTGGCCACTGTTTGGGACGATCCACCGGCCTTCGACCACGACCGTTTTCGCTTGATATTATCGTATGTGATCCATTTTTCGTCGACAGTCACCATTCGCTTCGAGTTCGTTCCGTTTCATCAGCATATCGCAGGCGTTGATTCGGTCCAGAAGGTTTCTTGAGCCAAATCATGCGACACCCAAACATTAAGCTTTTTTGTGTATCCAGCCTTTTGGTCCTGGGCTATGTCACAATATGCCACATGCCAGTCTAACACGATGTTTTCCATGATTTGATCGGTATTCGTCGTCACAGGCCTTCCGCCGGCTGCGTTATCCATGGTGTAGTTTTCACCCGCTCTGAATCGCCGAAACCATTCCTCCACAGTTCGTAGTGATAGAGTACCATCCCCCAAAACACCATTAATCTCACGGAACGTTTCTCTAGCGGATTTGACTTTAAAAAAGGAAAACTTTAAAATTCGGCGTTAGTGAACTCCATGTTTACACGTCTATAACTGTTGAACGCAATATCCAAACTAATCATGCATAGCGTCGTTTTGTAGGTTATGTCAAGACCTTTCAAAGATGTATATTATTGGTAGATACGAGTTCTGTAGCGCTTTATACATAGCCGCGAAATTCAAAAGACAAAAAGGCGAAGATATTTGACAACCTAATATTACTTCGCTGTGGTATATATGCTCCCATTGCATCCTCTTGGTACACATCTAATACTATGTTTACATATAAAGAGATTATCTCCATTTACGAGCTTAACTCGATAATCTGAAATTAAGAAACGAGATTTCTCATACAAAATTCCTCTCTTAATAATCCGAGATTATAAAATAATCTAGTTTTATACAACTAGATTTTCGGTGTTATTCCTAGTTTTATCGATAATTTTGCGAAGAAGAGGAGAAATGTCAAATGAAAATGTAAACAAAAATGGCCGACAGCGAGAGAAATATGTGTAATACAACAACAAATGCAATACATTTGACAATTGATAATCTCATTTGGCTATATGTAAACGGTTAGATTATTGAACGGGCTTAGAACGAGATTATTTTCATATGTAAACATAGTATAAGTGTAAAATCCTAAAGTAATCGATGCGGGATAACTTTAAGATTTTACAATCCCTACTATACAATTTTGCACTAAATTTATTATTGACTTATAGTAGAACAAGCAAAAAAAGTATCAAAATATTTCATTTTCAAAAATAATTCGATTTCAAACCCACTATCATATCGATTAATCGAAAAAAAATCGATAACGCCGCAACATTCCTAAGCACTGAGTAACAGAAAAAATACGGCTTTGCAAAGTACCAAATGAATAATCATCGAAAACTATTTAAACAATAAAAACTGTGATAAAGTCAGTTTGAAAAAGTGTCAGAAAATATTTGCAATGAACAATGCGACCAACTTGATTCGTTAGTGTCAGTGGAAAAGCGCATAAAAACAATTGTGTGGCAAAATAAGCTATAAATTTGCTAGTCGGTTTATTGCATACATACACACTTAGATATATATGTACATAAATTGTAAATATGTTTATTCAAACCTCTATATATTTATATATGTATGTACGAGTATATTTCCCATTTAAGTGATTGTGCACACACAGTCTATACCCAGCGGCATTCATCATCCATAAATTGAGTTGTGTGTGTGTGCGGAGTGGTTTCCTGCTAAACTGTCAAAAATATTTCAATATCATGCAAATCCATTGCATGTCAATTAAGCACTTTTCCATGCATTGCTCCATAGCTGCCAACTTCATATTTTCTATAAAATGAAACTCGTTAGATTATACACACACACATGCAATACAATACATATTCATATCCATGCAGCCATCCATTCTTACAACTGTATGTGCAATGCATACAGTTATACCAAAAATTTGCTTATGAAAAATGATTGAAGAGAAGAGCGTAATAAATTAAAAATGGCTAATAAACAAATGACCAACGCTACGTCTGTGCTGTCTCTGACAGTTTTAAATTCTCCAATGAGTTTGAACGCAAAATTGTGTTAATAAATAGAAATGTTTGCAGTTATTCTTAAATTAAATTGTATGCAATTTGCACGCCATGTTTGTTGTTGTTAAAAGTCAATATCGTTTTTCATTGGAAAAATATTTCACTTTACAATTTTTGTTAGGTATTAATCCACTTTTTGTGTGACATACAGTATTATTTCAAGCAATACCTTCGCCTTAGCAAGGAGTGCCATTTGAGAGAGAGAAAAAATTTGATATTTTATGAATCGATTCAAAACCTTTTCGATTATGCTGTTAAGCGTTTTATGGTTTCTCGACCAGCTTTGTTCCGAAAACTAGATTTTTGAGCAAACAGAACATGGAGTATAGGACCCTTGAGAGATGTTCAGCAGCAAAGCATAATCCTGGGTCAGCGCAAAACTCACTTATTACACAGTCATAGCTCTCTTCAAATAACACATAAGTTGGTTACTAATGATGAAGAAACTGAAAGACAACACGCCCAAAGCCTATAATAATTCTCCATCTCGTATCTGGCAATACTATACATCTTCGGTGTGAAAATGGAGTTCATTAACGCCGAAATTAGCGCTATTTTAAAGGTTTCCTTCGTTAAAGTCAAATCCGCTAGAGAAACGTTGCATGAGATTAATGTTGTTTTGGTGGATGGTACTCTATTACTTCGAATTGCGGAGGAATGGTTTCGACAATTCAGAGAGGGTGAAAACAACACCATGGTTAAGTCAACCGGCGGAAGGTCTGTGACGACGCCCAGAAGATAGGAGTTAATCACCAAACCACCTGCAGAACGCTGGATAAATAAAAAAGTTTGATGTTTGGGTGCCGCATGATTTGGCGACGAAAAATGGATCACATACCACAATATCAAGAAAAAACGGTCGTGGTCGAAGGCCGGTGAATCATACCAAACAGTGACCAAACCGGGATTGACGGCCAGGAAGGTTCTGCTATGTGTTTGGTGGTATTGGAAGGGAATCATACACTATGAGCTGATTCTATATGGCCAGACGCTTAATTCTACCATCTACTGCGAACAACTGGACCGCTTGAAGCAGGCGATCTACCAGAAGCGCCCAGAATTGGCCAACAGGAAGGGTGCAGTGTTCCACACACACTTCGTTAATGACTCGTCAGAAGCTACGGGAGCTCGGATGGGAGTTTTTATCGCAGCCACCATATAGCCCGGACATAGCACCATGGCGAACACCCCTTGTTGGTGTAAAGGAGAACTCAAAAGAGGCTTGTGTAAAGTGGCTGTCCGAGCTCTTCGCAAATAAGGAGAGTGGTTTCTACGAGGGGTATTATGAAGTTGCCGGCTAGATGGAAACAGATTATCGAACGAAACGGCGCAAAACCGATCACTGTAACACTGTTTATAAAGCATTGAATATAGAGCAAAAGAAAGCGGAAGGGAGATATTTGACAACCTAATATATTTTTCAAAACATATGTTAACAACAAAAAATTACAAAATTAATGCAATAACACAGTCATTTATTTCTTCAAAGAAAAATGCGCTTAAATTCCCACGTTCGCAAGTAGGTTACGTATACGCCGTGTAGCACCGTGTGAAACACTATAAAATGCATTGCAAATGTCAAAGTAGCAAACCGCTATCTCACTTTATTTTCACCAACTAATGCTACTAAAAATGGGTGAAGACATTACTTGCAACCACTACTAGCGTAGAGAGTTGCCAGCAATGACTTTCACCATTTATTCAGCGGCCGCTTTTATTGCAGCAAGAAAATGCGCGTTGCATCGCTCTGTTGTTGTTGTTGTTGTATATCAAAATGTCTATTTTACGTAAATGTGCGCACATAATTTCGCTATAAAGTGTTGCATTCTAGTGTAAATTGCAATTAAATGCAAATTGCACGAGTAAATTTTATTTTCATTTTTATTTTATTTCTCTCGCTCTCTTGAATGGGCAATTAATTAAGCGTTAATTGTCGACCACAATGAGTATGTAATTAAAGTTGTTATAAAAATCAAAGCACACGCACACTCGCATGTACATGTCATTGTGCAGCGTTTAAAATGTGCTTTTGGTAAATGTGTGTAAGTGATTTGGGTTTTAAAAATTTTAAAATTCTTAATAAAGTTCGAGTGCGACATAAATTATTTTTTTGCCTTTTATCATGAATGTTTAAATGCATTAATTTTTTTTTCAAGAGCAATTCATCACCGAATCGAATTTAAAAATCCTTGCTAATGGATAATAAGTTAAACTTATGTAATAGCATATGTAGTATGAAAAAAACTGCCATAAGAGAACAGATTAACCTCAAAAACGAGTTGAATTTTCTTAATGTGCCACCAGTTTTTGATGAGCGATAGCTCGATTTCTAGTACAGCTATAAAAAAAAGAATTCTTAAAGTGCACTTTATTTTTAATAGAACACTTGCTTTAAACCGCTTTGCAGTTTTTTGTTTTTACAACACTATTTCGCATGTGTACGTGGATATATAATGTTATATATGTGATCCTCACTTTTCCACAAAATGCAACCGCTTTTTTAGTTGGCAGTTAAATTTCACTTTTCTACCACAAAAGAATCCAGTATGAAACATAAGCTTTCTCTACATGTGCATACATATATACATTCACCAATTCAATGAAAATTAGAAATTAAAATTGTAATAAATTCTTTAAAATATAGTTAAGGTCTACAATAATTCAGATTTTCACTTTAGAATGGGACTTTCTGAAGACTATATCGTCCGTTAGCTTCTTTACGAAAGATAACGGTACTTTTCAATATTTGTAAGATTATTTGTTTCAAATCCTAATCACAGTTGAATAATTCGTATATCATTAGGTGGAAACTTAAAGCCTATTAGATCCTTAGTTCGTGAGGATATCAGCCGCTAAGGTTAGTTTTTATGAGCTCGGCGATTTTCGTTTGTTAAAAGCTCCCACTTCGTAGCATGTTCGTAAATTCTTGGCCAAAAACAATATTGTAACGATGCCCTATCCTCCATATTCGCCAGACATGAAACCATGTGACTCTTTTCTATTTCCAAAATTAAAGAGAACCTTAACGATAGTAGATGTCTTAGCAGCATACGAGAAATCGCTGAAAGATCCAAAGCCTAGACCCAAAAATAGAGTTTGAGAAGTGTTTCGACGATTGAATGAAGCGCTGGCCTAAGTGTATAATATCGAATGGGGACTGTTGTGTCTAAGTGCATAATATCGATCGGTAAGTTATCCCAGGAGTCCATCAATTTATGCAAAAAGTCTCATTTATTGGGACGACAATAATATCGGTCGAGCTTATCATTCAAATATTGTTATAAATGCTTAATAGGATTTTACTCAGAGATTTGGCCAGGCCATAGTAGGAGCTCTATCGATTTTGATCGAAACATTCTTTCGTAACACGACTTGTATTTTTGTGTTCATTGTATTGCTGGTATATAAAGTTATCTTCTAAGTCCATTTTTTTTTGCCGAAGGCTCTAAATTTGTACTCAGCATCACTCCGTAGGACTCTACCGTCATTTGCCTTCGATTAATTCCAGATTTGATGACCACTGTAGCTACAGCAACCCCAAATTAAAACAATTCCACCTCCGAACTTAATGGTTTCTTGGATATACTTACTTTTGAGACTCTCATAACGCTTTCGTCAAACTTTTTGGCTACCTTTCGTATTTTTATACTCTCGCAACAACAAAGTTGCTAGAGAGTATTATAGTTTTGTTCACATAACGGTTGTTTGTAACACCCAAAACTAAACGAGTTAGATATAGAGTCATATATACCAAAGTGATCAGGGTGACGAGTAGATTTGAAATCCGGATGTCTGTCCGTCCGTCCGTCTGTCCGTCTGTCCGTCTGTCCGTCTGTGCAAGCTGTAACTTGAGTAAAAATTAAGATATCTTGATGAAACTTGGCACACTTATTTCTTGGCACCATAGGAAGGTGAGCAAAATCGGACCACTGCCACGCCCACAAAATGGCGAAAACCGAAAACACATAAAGTGCCATAACTAAGCCATAAATAAAGCTATGAAAATGAAATTTGGAACATAGGATCCCATTAGGGAGGGGCACATTTGGATGTAATTTTTTTGGGGAGGTGGGCGTGGCCCCGCCCCCTACTAAGTTTTTGTACATATCTCGCAAACCAATAGAGCTATATAAACCAAACTTTCTGGAGTCGTTTTTTTAGCCACTTCCTAATACAGTTCAAAAATGAAAGAAATCGGATCATAACCACGCCCACCTCCCATACAAAAGTTAGGTTGAAAATTACAAAAAGTGGGTTAACTCACTAACGAAAAACGTCAGAAACACTAAATTTCACATAAGAAATGGCAGATGAAAGCTGCACTCAGATTTTTTTTACAAAATGGAAAATGGGCGTGGCGTCGCCCACTTATGGGTCAAAAACCATATCTCAGGAACTACTCGACCGATTTCAATGAAACTTGGTTTGTAATAGTTTCCTTACATCCCAATGATATGTTGTGAAAATAGGCCAAATCGCTTCACAACCACGCCTACTTCCTATATACCAGAACTTTGAAGACGATCTGAATCGTTTACTTTACAATATATAAAGTAAGTACTAGTGAAGATATCGGTGCAGAACTTTGCACAAATACTATGTTAATAGTGTGGCAGCCCCATTCTAAAAATCGCCGAAATCGGACCATAGGTTTTTAAGGCCCCATATATCGAACACGAGGACCTCGGTGCTTCTAACCTAATATTATAGTTTCCAACTTTCAATGGACTTTATACAATATATAAGACGAATATGTGGGTCAAATTGTGTATTATATAATATAAATAAAGTTAAATAAATAACTTGCGAGAGTATAAAATGTTCGGTTACACTCGAACTTAGCCCTTCCTTACTTGTTTAATTCAAATTTGCTCCCATTACTCCAAATTAATATTTTCCAAAAGATAGTATCTAACAATAGTATGTGCAATTTTTTTTTTGTGGAACTCTTGGAAGAAATATTCAAACAATAGTAAAAAATATGGTGAGGTATCCATACTTTTGTCGGATACTGTATATAATAAAAATGACTCACCATAAGTACAAATACTTTTTAGAAATATTTAGCAAGATATATTATATGGTTACTGGATGATCCAATGGATCTTTTAATTTCTAAAGGAATTGATTTGATTGTCAATATTTGGAACATAAAATGTGAATCCAGTTGTAGAAACAGGTCAAAGGTTTCACTTGAGATTTGAATTTTCAAAATTCTCTAAACCACTTTTTATTCGTAAATATGAACATTTAATAGCAGTTTATACAAATGACATGACACACTTATGAAATAAACTAACTTCTAAGTTAAATTAACCTAACCTATAACCATCTATTCCGGGTTGAGTTTCAAACCAATATTAAATGCAACCAAATTAATCCATTTCTCATAAAATATCTTAAACTTTCTTAACCAGCTTCTAAAACTTCTTAATCTTACTTTATCCTCCTTTGACCAAATATAACTAAGAAAATTTCACAAGGCGAAGTGTAAATCAGTCGAAATAGGTCAGTACGAAACTTTGACCTACAAAATTTATATTTGTAATGTTCTAACGTATTCTTTAACTTTACTTAATTAGCCATAACCAAAGCTAAACTAGCTTCAAATACAACATAACCTCTAACCCTTAACTGCCATAACAACTAACTCACAAAACACGTCACATGCATTCTTCACTGTGTCAGTAAGATAAAAGAGAAAGAGGATGTAGAACGCAACGATATCATTATTTCAGAAAATCGAATTTCACAGATAAATGAAGTTTTTGATTTGCTGCATCTTCGTGCAGTTTCTTTGGCAACAGAAAGTAAAAAAAAAAGATGGAAACTTGTTGGCAGTTGGCGCAAGTAGAAAATGCGGCACACATGTTTCCGATCACTACTTATTGATTTGTTGCGAAGAACGACGCACAAATACTCCTACACAACTACATATATGTCTAAGATAACTCTATATGTGTTAGTGTAAAACTGCAACGCAGCAAATAAAGCAAGCGTTGCATTTTTGCGCCCTCCAAGCAGCAGCTGGCGATGATGGAAAATTGGTTAGTAACAGATTTCGTGCTATTTTACACTTTTCGTTTCCCTTTCTATGCGCAATTCTACAACTATGCAGTTGTTGTTTTTTATACATATTCACTGTGCCTTCTTTAACATGTTGGATGTGCAATTTAAAGGGTGTTTTCTTCGATACATATATGGTTATCAAGAAGAAATAAAACGCATGTACTTTAATGGTACGGAGAACCAAGAATTTAGCTTTATTATAAATATAAGGATTTGTCATGTTTTAAAAAGATTTCGGGCAAGTGAACGCCGAGGATGGATGAAATAAGTTCCAGCAGAGATCATTGTTCCAGGGTAGGTCTGCTTATTATGAAATGGCAAACCAAAGTGAGTCTAAATCAAGTAACAGCTGTCAAAAAGAACCACTACGAAAAAAGTATTGCCTCATTGAACACACACATCTAAAAAACACCCGTTATATTTGGAAATGTGTTCAACTAATGCTTCGCTGAGCATGAAGTATTAATGAAGTTTTAAACGTTTCACTACTCTTGAAGTAATATCTTTTTTATTTATATTTTTTTTTTCAATATATTCTATTTGTAAAATAAAAATTTGAATTTTTCCAAAAGTATTGCTATATTGAATTAGCAATACTTTTGGAAAAATTCAAATTTTTCCAAAGAACACTAACCCAGACGAGCTAGTAAGTTTAAGTAATTCCGCATACATCATTTTTTTTGGATTCTCAACCATAAGGATAAGCCTTCTTTTGGCGAAAGCGCTCCCACTTTTGACATCGCCTTTGCCTTTCTGACTTGTAGACAAACTCTGGCTACTTAGCTTGGATCCGACTGCCGCCGATGTTGTTGCTTTAGTGGACTTAGTATTAACTCCAACCCCAGGGCTGGTGCTCGCCTTTGCCTCTAGACCAAGCTTAGCTTCTGTCTTTTCACTGGTCTTCTTAAAGCTCGTTGAGAACGCAGCCCTTTTTTTCGGAACAAGCCGGAGGGAACTAGGCTTCTTTAATAGAGCGCCGGACTCCTCTGTTATATTTGTTTTATTTTGTTTGCTGGAATCCATTTTTGGCCCCTCGAGTATATAGGAAAGCAATTCGGCTTGCGGATAGCCTCCGCTACGCAAGAAATGATTCTTACGAAGGTCGCCAGGTATCTATTAGCTCCGTTTGATACTGGGCTATTTAAGGGCAACCAGCCAAGCTGGTCCTCGGCTCCTGTCGCGTGACGTAGTAAGACTTCACTGTTGAATAAGGAACTATGAACACTTAACGGTAAAGTCAGACCTTAGCTAGAAACCTCCCGACTTTAACAAGCCGGACTATTCTAGTCGTTCTTGCTACACTTGCGACACTGTGGTATCTATATCCAGTTGTCACTCTCGAGGAGGGTTCAGCGGTGCATTTCTGCCGACCAAGACTGGCAGAACTTCATACGATAGCGTATATATAGGATATGGAATATCTCTGGTATCTTATTTTTCATTAGCACCTGCTGTAACCGTAATACATTGACGTTTACACCTTTCTTATGAAGCCAATATTTCTTTATAATCTTGTCATAGAACCAACACAAGAATCTTTGGTACTCGCTAAAGAAGTGCCGAGGAAATTACATTTCATATTTCCCTTGTTAGCACTATTTATCACGCACTTCAATAACATTTATCTTTTTTCCATTCTTTTCGTCATTACAGAGATTTCTTCTTGGCCAATAGTTCACCATCAAATCTGCATACCAACCGACAGCTACAACAACAGCAACGGCGTTGGACGACGAGAAAAACCAGCCGCAGTACACGCACTGCGATTCGGGCTAGCAACGCTGTCGCCAGGGCTAGAAAACCGACACCACTCGAAGCCGAACAACAGCAACAGCAGCAACAAAAACAACAACACCAATCAAAACGTCAACTCTTTGTGAAAATGAATCTTCTAATGGTCTGCGTACTCTTGCTGGTGGCATTTATCTGCCAACCAACATTGATTTATGGTCTACGCGGTAGTCACAACGCCGGCGCTGCTGTCACCAGCAACCATGGCGATCACGATCTCGTCCACCATCAGCGGAGTATCAAAACATTTGGCGGCAAAGTGAAGCGTTCACGCTCCCATTTAGCACACGCTACGGCCGCCGAGCTGGCGAATGCCAAGTTGGTTATGGCGATGGAGTCGGGTGATGTATTGGTGCGGCGTGCAGCGCGTGGTGCCAATGTTGAGGGCGTCGATGACAGTGCAGCCAACGTTGATTCAGCGGCTGTTGGCGGTGGCAAGCGCAACAAAAATGGCAACAACAGCAATAAGAAGCAGAACAAGAGCACTGATGCCTCGAACGGTGGGCGGAAGCAAGATAAAAAGTTCTCTGCTACTGTTGGTGGTCAAGCACAACAACATCACGGCAGCGGTAACGGCAATGGTGGTAATAATGGCAATGGCAAGGGTAGACAACGTCAACAACTTCCACGTGCACAACAACATCAGGGACACGGCAAACGAGGCGGCGGCAATGGCAATGGCAGTGGTTCGGGCACTAAAGTACGCATGGAAAGCGTGGAGAAGACCTCAACTTCTGAAAAGTCTCGTAAGTTGCTGAGGAAATCTAAATTAATCAGTTATAGTTAGTTGGAAAGTTGTTGGGAGTGAATCAGAGTTTCATTTCATTGCAAGTCCTTAGATTAAGAACAAATTGATATATATTACTTTCTAGAAGCTGTCTACAAACGACTTAAGATTATCCCAACTTAAAACAAATTAAGTGGAAGTGGTCTTCCCATCAATCTGAAAAAGACTGAACTGGTTAATACTTTCCCTAGTAATCTCCAGTAAATCGTGTGATAAGGCTAGAGAATCCTTTTCAATGAAGAAATCCGTAAATGAGGCCACTGCCGTGTTCCATCAGATGCAATTTCACGACTGGACCATTTTTGAAATTTTTTAAGCCCTAGTAGCTTCTTTATATAGATCGATCCATGAAGTGTAGCGATATTGACATTCAGCTCACTAATTATACGGTCAAAATTAGCTCGAGACCTTCTTTTCATAAGCGTACTCGACCAACTTAGATATGCTAATCTATCAGCTGTCTTTGAGTTAAGGTTCAGGTGACGGTTAAGGGTTTATACATATAAATATAATACAAATTTCCCCAACAGCTACAAAATGTATACTTTTTATTTTTACCCACCTTTACTTTACTTTACATGTCTTAATTTCCCATTTATAATTCATATAAACCCGAAATCACTTATCCTAAGGCTACAAAAATAGATTCAATGCCAATATTAATAGCAATACAACGCAGAATGTACATGTTTATTAAAGAAAGCCGAAAGCAATATCATAACAGAAACTGGTTTTGCATACCCAGTAGGAAAAACGATATATACTTAATAGGTTTAATACTAAAAAATAATCATCTTAAATATACTTTCAAATGCTGCTTATATCCATTCTGAGTTATTTTAATTCTAGAATATTATGCTAATCGCAGAAATATAAAAGACAAGATGTTGCACAGAAACCAATCATACATTGAAAATTTTAATACCGAAAATTAATAATTGTTAACTCTAACTCTCTTTACAATCGTTTCCATTGGTTCAATTAATTTTTAAATAATTACCTCCCACAATAAGAGATATTTCAAAACAGAACTTCCCAAGTGATCTGCCCTTAAAAGCGGAGTTTAGCACCTGATATTTGCTTATAAAGAGTTTTTCAATAAGAGTGCTAAAAAAGTTTTTGGGATATCTATGAAATTCTGTATACCTGTGAAGGTACATTTGATGCCATTATGTGTGGAACTCGATTTCTTTTGCATGGATACCACGGTCACACTTGCAGAAGTCCAGATACTGAACCCAATTATTGACGATTTTCAAGCATAAGAAGATTATAAATCGTCGCTGGCTTGTTGGCAAAGCCCATAGACTCGGCGTAGTCCCACAGAAAATAGTCTAACGGCGTCAAATCGCACGACCTAGGCGGCCAATTGACTGGGCCATTGCGTGAGATACCACGTTCACCAAAATTGGTTTTCAATAAATCGATTGTGACATTCGCTGCGTAGCTTGTGGCGCCGTCCTGTTGGAACCACATATCATCCAAGTCCATATCATCCAATTCGTGCCAAAAATATTCGGTTACCATTGAGCGGTGGCGATTCCCATTCACAGTAACATACCGGTCTTGATCATCACAGAAGAAGGACGGCCAATGACGCCGCCGGCCCATAAACCGGACCAATTTTGATGAAAATTCGGATTATTTCACGTTGTTGCTCAGTCCAGTTCACAAACATACGACGATTCTGGGCTCAAGCGGCTTCAGCTTCAACTTGCCTCAATTTGATTTTCTAAGGATGTAGGCCAAGATCTTTTCACAAAATTCGCCACAACAACGTCAGAGAGATGCCTTTGAACACTTGAGAACGACGTGTGAGATACTGATTCGGGTCTTCCTCAATTGATGCTCTAGCGGCAGCAATATTCTCAAGACTACCGTATCTTCTTTGTCTCACTGGCACCTGAACATTTTGTACTGTGCCTGTGGATTCAAATTTTTCCAATAAACCATAAGTTGGACGTAGTGCTCCGAATACCGAAATATATTTATTCAAGTTTTTCCTACTGGGTCGCCTTACAAGTAGAACTGTGTACATACATAAATAACCATTAAAGGGTGGATACTCTCGAAGCTCGTCGTTGTACTCAAATATTCTGTTACTGACCTCATTCACTCAAGAAGCTGTACATGTAAATATTTCTATTTGTACTGGTACTGGTATTGATGCCCAAGGGTGATGAGCTGCTGGAAAATTGCGCACAACCTTTTTTGCATACAAATTAGCCAATACAAGCGAAATGGTTAAAAGCGTTCAGCATGAAAATAACCAAAACGAACTGGGCACTTTATTTTATATATAATACATATACATATACATAAAGTTCAGTAGATATATGTATATACATTGGCGCTCATCGATACGCGTGCTTCACAGACACACACGCACACACACACACCGCAGCATTAGCGAAAGCAATTACCCATTTATTTATGAACTTAAGCAAACAGGAAAGTAATAAGCAGAAAACACGACCAGAACGCTGGCAACTTACGCGTAAGATATGAATGCAAAAACAACAAGCCCAGCTAACTACTTTTGCTTTAAGTTGAAGAAAATGTGGGTGTAATTGTTGTATTTCGGCTGATGATTTTTGGCAAGGCGTTGTTAAGTGTTTCGTTTGTGGCTGACAGCAGCAGTCAATGCGCGCAACGATTGATGAAGCTATTAAAGGCGTGTCTAAATGAAGACGTAAAATAACTGGAAATTCTCATAAACAATACGCTTTGATTCAAACCGCCAGGCACATACCAAATAGCAAAAGGTCGCATTTCAACGCTCAACCCAATGAACTTGAAAGTTGCTGATTGATATGTTTTCACCGCTTGGGTTTGGAAATTGTTGCGAGAAAATAAATCTTAGATGAGTATCAATCTTCTTGTCATTATAATAACTCAACAAAAATATCTCCCATTGCGAATTCGTTCTCTGTTCGTTTTTAGTAGTCACCAAGGGTTCTGAAAGCTTACTCATCAGGAGACCTAATATATGACTGAGAGCTTACAGATCTTTTTTGTGAACCTAAAACAGAGATAATTGAATGAAAGGCGCTATTATGAAAACATCTCATCTAAGATTAATTTAGGAATATAAGAGGCGGAGTCAAGATCTAGACCAGGGTGTTTTTGGAGATATTTTATTCTATCATATTCATAATTAGATCTCCAATTCCTTCTGTGCCTTATGCAGACCAACAAAGCCAGAACTCAACAATTACGTGCCAAATCTGGTTTGAATCTAATACATCGGAGCTTTAGGGTATCAGCATAGACTTTTGACTTGAAGTACCACAACATAAACCAGTTTAAGGGGGGGGTAAGGTTTGTTTCAGTTTTTTTTTAATTTTTAATTTTTTCAATTTTTAGTACCATTTTCAAGCCAAAATGACGATTTTAGACGAAAGAACCGACCTATTTGTTATTGTAAAATTGTTAGTAATTAAAAGTTTTGGAAAAACTCGACGTCATTCGAGAGCTATATATATGTAGAATATTTTTTCAAAATTTCAAAACGATCGATGCAGTATTCCAGTAGACTGGTCACCGACTTTAAAAGTTACATATTTGTGAAAATCGATTCAAAGTTTTGTACACTCAGCGCAGGTAGCTGGAGGTACTGTTATTCAACCTGCTGTAACTTCGTTAGTTTTTCTCCGAATGACCTAAAACTTTATCAAAATATTCTTGAGATGTTGATGGTTCAGAAAAAAAATATAAAAAAAATGAAAAAAAAAGTTGTAAAACCTTACCCCGCCCCCCTTAATTGAGTTAAACCTGATCTGGTCTTTACAAGTTAGTCCAATTAAAGAGTTGGCAAATATTTTCCGAACGAAAATTTTGGTTTTCATTTAAATGATTTTCAACTCGAATCTTTTCTCACCTTTTATTCAATAATCTAGTCAGACAGTTTATCTATAGACTAGCTTCCTCTTTACAAGAAGCAATTTTATCTGACTAGATATTCAAAATTTTATCTGACAATTTCAAAAAAACCTGGAACGAAAACTGACCGTGATACCATGAATTAACCCTTCAACGGTTCAGCACCTCGCTATTGAATATAATCTTAACTTTTCGTAATGAATATATTTTTTTTTTCGGAAAATAAAAGTCGTCACTGCAGACTTTATTCCAGAAATTACAGGATTGTACATACACATTCGAATAGCTCGTTAATGATGATTTTAGGTGCTCATCGTGCTCTCTCCCACTTCTTTGGATCAGTTCTGTCAGCAATAAGCACCGATTTTTCGGAAGAACAATATTCAAATCAACAACACATCAACCACAGCAAGCACTATTGGCTCTGGCGTCTTCTATCCCACATGGCTTCAGACGAAACCAAGTTTCGACAGCGACTATTTCATGGCACACTGTTTGAGGGTCAACACTTTAAGTTGAAGCTATCACTCCTGATGTGTATAGTACTTCTCAAATCTCTGATATGTTAACATAAGTTCTACGAATTCCATTTTTAAAATAATTATGCTCATTACTAACAAACATTCCAAGTTGATCGCACTTTATCTATGCAATAAAAACGATTTTTGTTTTTCGCTACCGAAAGTTTCGCGCCAGCATAGCTTAGTGCTTGCTATTTTATGTATTTGCGGTAAATTTTAAAACGGCAGTAAACGATTTCGCCATTATAACCATATAGCCAGGGTACATAATAACAACCGAAAGTGTACAAATGCACGAGTGAGTGTATGAATTCCCCAACGAATGTTTGGGTAATCTCACGCGTGCACAACATAAATAAAGCGAAATCATGCACTGCATTTACGCATACGAATTTTACTACCCAAATTTATTGCCATGAGTATTCATAAATACACGCACACACACACGCATACATAAGTATATGTGTGGATTTATTCCTGTGTGTGGCATGAATTGGCGATTTTTGAGCGCTACCAGGTCACTGTGTGTGTGTATTTGGGGTATTCCATTGAAAATCTCTAAGGATTCATATGCACAAACATATGGATATAACCATTATGTGCACTCACATGTATATTTTAAGTATAATTTATATGTATGCATGTGAGTCATAGAGTTATGATAAGCAGTTGAAAGCTATAAAGCGCAAAATCTTCGAAAATCGTAAAATAATGACAGATATTGGTGAACAACATTAAATATTTATGTAACTCAGAAAACACGGCAAGTCAATTTTCATAAATAACTGTATAAACGAGTACGGAGCATTTAACATTTCCCATTTTCAACAGTATTTCATTGCCATATTAGCAGCACGTTGACATTTTTCACCCTTTTCTAAGGTATATTCGCACAATACAAGGAAATAAGAAGGTTTATGCTTATTGTAAAAAATATAAAGATTTCCGTCGTTATTGTTGAAGTGTTAATTTGCGACAACATTCACCAGCTCATTTCATACAACAGCTGCTCGAGGCATAAAGGGTTGATCTTAGACTGTATTGAAAAGAAAATAAAAATGTAAAGATAAAACACAGGGAAATGAAGAGAAGGTACTGATATCTCATAAACCTACGCCTAAATAGCAGAGAATTTGCTAAGAGTCAGAGGGACGGATGTCATTAAGTATATTATATGGGACCTCGACGAAGAAATAAACCGAGTGACGGATATCATTATTGAGGTCTCAAAGAATACATAGACCGAGGGACGAAAATCATTATTGGTGTCACGAGGAAGATATTGACCGATTTCAACTAATTTTAGTACCGAATAAACACATGTTATGCAAATTTTTCTGGATAAGGTCTAAAGATACCAATTTTAAGTGGTATATCGGGGTTAGGAGAAAGTACATATTCATTATTGCTACTAAATCATACCATGCTAAGCGAAACTGACGAAATAATATAGATATTGAAGTATCAGATTCTCATATTTCGTATATGGGGGCAATGGGTCGAACCTGACCATTATCAACGAATCTCAACTCATAATCTAGACGTAATGAGAAGTTTAAGAACTAAAATATTCTTGATGTGATTTTCATAATTTGTGAGGCATAAAATTTCACATGAATGTGGGCGTGGCTATTTCCCGATTTCATCAATTTTCACTGCACAATATGACATGCTTATATGGTTTATAAGATATGTACACTAAAATACTTTCCATTGAGACCCCACTACCAAATCAGAGTTCCGGTAATATTAAAGAAATCTGTTTTTTTTGCAGTATGAGTATTAATACTGTATTAATTTTTAATGTGTGCATGGTCCGACGTATAGATGGACACCCAGATATCCGGATATCAATTCGGCACATCATTACAAACGTTCTGATAAACAAAATTTCATGTCTTCTTTAATGATTTCAAGGTGTCAGAAACAACCATTAGATAAACAACAATTTATAATATACATAGTAGACGGTTAAGCGTTGAGAATGATCTTTCTTTCAGCTTTCTGTAGAATTTTATTATTTGTATACCTCCATAAAAAAATTTACAAAGAAAATAAACAGAAAACCTACATTAACATAATTTTTAATAAAATTGTTTTGTTTGTTATAAAGAAGGGCTAAGTTCGGGTGTAACGGAACATTTCATTAATATAACCCATAATTTGACCCACATATTCGTCATATAAATGTTAAAGGCCATTAAAAGTTGGAAACCCTAATATTTGGTATATGCGAGCTAGGTGAAGTTATGACCAGATTTTACTCATTTTTGGCACGGAGACATAGTCTTCTTCTTCTTGGAAGGCCTAGACAACGCTCACGCGGTTATAGCCGAGTGCACAACAGCGCGCCACGCATCTCTCCTTCTGGCAGTTTAACGCCAATTGGTTATACCAAGCGAAGTCATGTCCCTCTTCGCTTGGTCATGTCCCTCTTCGCTTGGTCCTTCCATCGGAGTGGAGGTCTCCCTCTTCCTCGGCTTCCACCAGCAGGTACTGCAACGAACGCTTTCACGTAGTCGCGGTCTTTTTATTCGCTGGACTATGTCTATGTCGTCGAATAAGACATAGAGCTTCTCATTCCATCTTCTGCGGTATTTGCCGTTGCCAATGTTTTAAGGGACCGTAAATCTTCCGCAAAACCATTCTCTCGAAAACTCCTAGTGCCGTCTCATCGGATGTTGACATCGTCCACGCTTCTGCACCGTAAAGTAGGACGGGAATGATGAGAGACTTGTAGAGTTTGGTTTTTGTTCGTCGAGAGAGGACTTTACTTTTCAATTGCCTACTCAGTCCATAGTAGCACATGTTGGCAATAGTGATTCTGCGTTGGATTACCAGGCTGACATTGTTATTGCTGTTAATGCTGGTTCCCAGATAGACGAGGATGGAGCAACTTCGTTGCGAGAGTATAAAAAGTAAACGTTACCGAAAGGCCCATTTCAATCTTAAGTGCAATTATAAAGGTCTGAAAATTTAAACTATCAACCATTGCACTTTGTTTGACTATCCGTACTACACCTACCACCGATCATAAGTAGAACTTGAAAACATTTTTAAAATGTTCATTCCATCTAGTTTTTAAGGTATTAATTGCAATCTTCCACTTTGATCTATACTTTATACTAGGAAAACGAAAATTTAAAAGAAAAAGCATTTTGATATTTTTTTTTGAAACCAGCCAGAAAAGTGGCATCACTGGCAGAGTGGCAGTAGAAAATCATGAACAAGTTGTAATTAAGTGCAGTAGTCGTACTAACCCGCATTTGTTACACCAAACAAGATGAAGGAAATTTGAAAAAGGCAAAAAAAAAACAATCAGCATCATGTCAGTCTCAGCTGAAGCTAAAACTTAGCAAGTGTTTGCACTGCCAATTTTCTATAGAAGAAGACGAGTATGTGTACTAATGAGCAATAAATAATGATAAGAGAGTATAATTGATAAAAGTTGTTATTAGAATACTTATGTGATATATACAACCGAACATTTACATACCCATATACATATATACATTTACATATATATGCATATAACTTCAATTCTTTATAGACTTCATATACGAATTCCGAAGCATTCTGCGCTTTTCTTACCATGCAATATTCCATGTAAATGGAAACAACCGTTAAGTAGTTTCACAGTTGTGTATGTGTGTGTGTGTGCTTAGCAACCCGCACGAATCACTGCGCAAAACATACGAAACGAAAATTATATTGTCCAGCTTCCTGCGGGACTTCAATGCGAGAATAAAGTGGAAAAAAGATATGAAAACGAGAAACGTATGGATAATTGCTTTACGTGTGTATGCGGCAAGGTTTTTTGTGTTTATTGGAATATTGTGTCCTTGCCTTCGCATACATACTCATATACATTCATACATATGAATATACGTACATGAATATATCCGCATGTGCGTACATTTTTTGGTTGGGAATAAATAAGCTAGAAAGCATGTGGTGCAGCTTTAATGTAACAGGCAAAGCGCACATTTATGTTTTCTACATTAGAGTATATTCGCATTTATGGTTTAGTATATATGTATGTAAGAAATCATATATTAGGTCGGCTCACAAAATGAATTTAAAATCTTATAATTCGTAATATCTTGAAATAAGGTACCTAGTGGGGATATCTCTAGTTCTATCTAACATTTCAAGGTTTTCTGAGGACTACTTAAAAATAGGAATAACAATAATAATAATCTGTGTTTGATGAAAATCCTCCAATAAAGGTTTGGCTATTTTTGATTTTTTTTATATCGTTTGATAATTATGTGGACCAGGGTCTTGAACAGAATCTTGCTATGGTAATCCTCTTATAGAAAGTAACTTAACATGTTATGATAAGCGGTGCATTTCAGCCATAGATTAAGAACATAACAGAGTTCAGCAAGGCGACTTCTTTGACAAGAAGAATTATCAAGTCCAAATACCTTTTGGAATGACGAACAAATTAAAGATTTCAAGTTTCTCAAATGTCTTATGTGAAGAATATTATTTTTAATACCCCCGACGTCCGGTCTTACGTTAACCCTATTAAGCCGGATTTTAACACTATTAATGTAGGTTAGGTTAGGTATTTTAGGTCTTGAAACACCACCAGCCACAGGATGAGCATTAAGTTTGCTTTGGAATCTTCAAACTCAAACAAACTGAGCGCTTCGTTACATATTAAACAAGTAGCCTAGGTTAAGTGTGTACTATGGATGATGAATATTTGAAACCGTTTCCACGTCTTTATTATCAGAACCGATTCATATGTAATTTACCAAGAATTTTCATAAATGTTATCTAAGGAGCTTATGGACTTGAATTCTAAGTAAATGGATGCCCGTATGATTGAATGGGTATTCTATATGTATATAATCGGGAAAGCTACGCCAGAATGCCTTGCAAGCAGCGCATATATAACTGTAGTATCCAGAGCGCGATTTGCGTCCGTCATAGGTAGTAAATCGATCTAGGGGCCTTTAGTCATAGTCATAAACTTTATTAGAGTTATTTTCAGCTCTTTTGAATGTCACCGAATCTGAAATATACAGTGTCTCTGAACAGACATTGTCAATGTAGTTCACGAAGTTTTTCTTATTGCTCTCAGGAAGCTTTTCTTCTGCATTTAATATTTTTGGAATAGTTTATTATATCCTATGTGGTTCCGGGGCAGATTTGTCATGTCTTACTAGTTCCATATTTCCAAACCTGAACTACAAGGATTGAATTTGTTCGCCTCTAACAGATTTGGATGTATGATTTTTATATCAGATTGTATGGAAAATAAAGAGGACACTATATACATAAGAATTAATGAAAATGAGTTTACTGAAATATAAAGAATATAGGATACAGCAAAAAATATTTTAAATTTTCTCGGAATTTAAATTTCAAAATAATTTTTTTTTTAATGAATTTGACCTCGCTTAATGTATGTATTTACATACGTATAATTTTTATGACTAGATATACATATATTACATACAATATACTGATATAATAGGAAAATACACACATTTAAGTATTATACCCATATACATATGCACTTTTGTATATGCTGCCTTGTTGCGGTCGACATTGCAATGACAAGAGTTGATGAATTTTGTGGGTTTTTGTGCACAGTTAAAGCCAATTTGCAACTCATTTGCCGACATTGAATGAAAGTTCGGCACAAAAAAGTCGATGCTACAGCTTAGCTTAATGCCCAACTTGCATACATACATACATACATACTGACACTTATTAGTCGTATACCAGCTGTATAGTTCATTTGTACATATACTAGTACTTGGTAGCATTATATATAAGTATACTTGCGTGCAGTGAAGCGTAAAGTTCGAAGGTCATGAATTTAAAGAAATACAGATGTAGAACATTGGTGCCTGCACAAAGGTTTGCCAAATAAATGTGCAATCCATATAATGCTGCTTTAACTTGAAAACTTTGCAAAGCATTTCAAATGTTAAATTAAATTTTCGCCGAAATGTCTGAAGCCATATTGCCTTAATAAAAATTCTTTACTAAGCTTATCGAAAATTGTTTGATACAATGAGAGGAATTGTGAAAGTTTGTAGAACTGCAGATATATTTGGAGAATAATTGTAGTCAAATAAGTTTAGTAAAACAAGCCTACATTTGGTAAGAAATGTGTACGCACAATAAAGTATTCATTTTTTTTTTCATTTCAGCTAAAAAATTATTTATAAAATTATAAACAATAATACTAACTCAAACAGATGAAAATTTTTTTTTTGAAATTTTAATTCTTTCCAACCAAATTATGTAGAATAACTGTGTGAGCCATCGGACTAGCTACCGCATATTCAAGACGTTGTCTCACTAACAATCATGATAAAAACTAAAAACAAATTAATCGAATGGGAACACTGTCGATTGATCCAAGAAATCTATTATAGAGTTGTACGATCCAACTTATTTGAAAGAATTAACTTTCTGACAAACGGTTTTATACAAAATAGATCAAAGGACAAGATATGTAGTTATATTTAACCAGGGTGGAATCTTAGAACTTCTGGTATTCTGTGTATTCTTAAATTAACAAGTAAGGAAAGGCTAAGTTCGGGTGCAATCGAACATTTTACACTCTCGCAATTTATTGAAGAAATTTTATTAAGATAACACACAAATTTACTTATAAATTTGGCATAAAGTTTAATAGAATAACGAAAATCGTCCTATATAGTGTATGAGGGCTGAGGTAATTCCTGAACCGATTTCATTAATTTTCATCAGCAAGGTTCACTACATCCAAGACTATACACTCACTTAATTTCGCTAAGATATATCACATATTAACCAATACATATATGCGTATTTTTGAAAAACCTAAAATTAGGTGTATGGGAGCTAGGAGATGTTATGACCTGATTTTAATAATTTTTGGAACAGAGACATACTATTAGAAGAAAACAATTTCCTCTGAATTACATTAAATTATCTGACAGATTTACCCATATTTTCGGTTAAAATTTACCCTTAGGCGCTAAGTTCAACATGTTCGATAACAGGGGCCTTGAAAAGTTATAGTCCGTTTTCGACATTTTTTTCTCAAGTGAAGCCAGAGATGATATGCACTATTTGTGTAAAGTTTTATTCCGCTATCTTCATTGGTCCCTTATGTATACATTTTTCACATGTGTCATCAAGGTGTCAAGAAAGTATTATGTACCGAATTACATTGAAATCTGTCGAGTAGTTCCTGAGGTATGGTTTTTGACCCATAAGTGGGCGATGTCACGCCCATTTTTCATTTTGTAAAAAAATCTGAGTGCAGCTTCCTTCTGCTATTTCTTCTGTAAAATTTAGTGTTTTTGACGTTTCTCGTTAGTGAGTTAACCCACTTTTAGTCATTTTTTAAGGAAACGGCTAAAAGAAACGACTACAGAAAGTTTGGTTTATATAGCTTTATTGGTTTGCGAGTTATATACAAAAAACCTATTTGAGGGCGGGGTCACGCCCACTTTTCCAAAAAAAATTACATCCAAATGTGCCCCTCCCTAATACGATCCTATGTTCCAAATTTCCATTTTGTGGGTGTGGCAATGGTCCGATTTTGCCCATTTTCGAAAGCAACCTCGTCAGGGTGACAAGGAATACGTGTTCCAAGTTTCGTTAAGATATCTTAATTTTTACTCAAGTTATCCGTTGCACGGACAGACGGACGGACGGACAGACAGACATCCGGATTTCAACTCCTCTCGTCATCCTGATTATTTTGATATATATAAACCTATATCTAACTCGTTTAGTTTTATGACTTACAAACAACCGTTATGTGAACAAAACTATAATACTCTCTTAGCAACTTTTGTTGCGAGAGTATAAAAATTCAACAGTTGGAGACCTCGCTGTTTTAAAACGACTAATCCAAACCAATCTATCATTTTCGGATTTTTTAAATATTAGATGATATAATTTAGTGTTATGTAATGTAATTTCTTCGTTATTATGGCTTGAATCAACTGTCAATATAGCTCTAATAATTTTCAGTTGAAATTAGCTTCCTTAAGACTGTGGAACTATAGTATAAACAACGATTAGTGAAGACTTTATGTTGATGCAATATAACCAGTAGCTTTGGAGCTTATGGTAATAGCTGTTTCAGCAGCTGAATTATTGTCCTAGCGGGTACTAACAAAAATTGAAAAAAAAAACGGTCATGCCCTTAGCAATAGATGATAATAAAGTATACAATACTCCAGCGCAATTACTCAAGTTCCGAGATCTGATTAACAAGATTTGTATATAATTTACCGATTTGTAACTTTTTATTCGCTTGATTTCTTATTCAGTTTTTGAAAAAAAAAACGAAATTTTGATTAATCATTTTATAGATTCACTCATTTAGCAAATTAATCAATTTATTATGCCCGGTTTTAATTGAAGCCCTTTCACTTTGCATTTATTTCATTTAATTTTGTTTAATTTTTTCTTACTTATATTTAATTTTTCGCTTTATTTTCATTTCTCTTTAATTTTTTTCCATTTTCACTTTGTCTTAATATTATAGAATCCAGTTGTCGTTACGCGAAAGGCGCCTGGACCGATTGCGATCCCAAAACTAATGTGCGTACCCGCACTTTGACGCTCAAAAAGGGCGAGGCGAATTGCTTGGCCACCAGAACCATGCAAAAGAAATGCAAGAAACGTAAGTACAAACATATCTGCGAGTAAATAGCAACAGTTAAGGAAACAAATTGTTTAAAAGGGATAAATAAATACATAATTAACTGTTGGAGGCAGCGGAGAAGTAATAAACAGGGTGTTACAAGAGAATAATTTAAGAAAGTAATAAAAATTGTTTTTCAAAATGGGTTGCTTATGAAGAATGTGATAACTAAGTTCAGATCGAGAAGTTATTATTAAGGGTTGGGAAGCAAGAAGGCAGTCCCCTAAGACGAAACTTTCAAGTGAATAAGCAAGATAGACTAATAAAAGCGATGATACATATCAAAATACCCTGTATATATGCAATATAACCGTAAGGAAAAAATTTAATAGTGAAAGAATATTGAGCGGGAAGAGAAATGAAAAGTTTGCCACACAAAGTTACATTCCGGAGAAAATGAGAAATGAAAAGACAAAGGACAAGGAAATATGCTGTTATTGTACATATTTACATACATCTTTATAGCAATAAAAAGCGATGATGTAAGTTAATGAAGCCTTAAATAGCTGATTAACTGCACAGCTGGTATTGGGGTGAGCAAATTTATGTAGACTAATAATTAAAAAAAAATAAGCGAATTGATGAAGAAGATGTGTACTCCCTGGTGTGAGTTTAAGTTAATTAAATGTTAATGAACTTGGGTTTAGCTCGATATAAAAATTTAGTTAAATTTTCTTAAAAATCTATTTAAACCAAAACTTTAATTCCATATTTGAAAATTAACAGGAATTTAGTGGTACAAATTTGATTACATAGAAGTTTAAATCCGTCATTGTAGGAATTTTTCCGTGATCCAATTGAACAAAATTAAATTGATTTTTGGTTCAATACATGTTACTTTTATTGCTTTACGATCCTTAAAAAAGTAAAACTGTTTTAATCGCGCTTACTCAGTACCTTAGTCCACATAGTACATACATATATATCAACATCCAACAATATATACACACACATATATATAATCATCTCCTGCTCTTGTCCAACTCCCAAAGCAATCAAATATGAACAGAAATTATATTTTTTTGACTTTTTGCAAGCAACTATATACAAACATTTCTATATGGATATTATGTCAAATTTTTTCGATGTCCTTTTACACATCCATATGGTAATTACATACGTGTACATATATTTATGTAATTATCCACGTGTCTGTCATTCAGAGCAAGGTCACATAAAATTGTACAGGAACACAAGTTATTACGAAGATTGCTCTGATGTCAAAAACACCAGTATATGTATTTACATATTTATGTAAATATATGAATGTAGTCATATGTATGACCGCATTTAACAAGTTTGTAAGCTAAAAATGCACTGAACATTTGTTTTCTTCAGAAGATAAACCCTTTCTGTACATCTAAAATATTTAACCACCATTACATTATTGTGGACTAACAAATTTAGCCAACAAATAGGAAAATATGAGACTAATAGCTTAGTTTTTCTCCGTGTCTATCATTAGTGTATCGAAAAAATAAATAAATAAAATAAATATTTACTGTGTACCAACTTATATGCGGCTAAAAAATAAAAACCTAAAAAAAATTAAAATCTCAAATATATATATGTGTAAAGTATTTCGAGTATATAAAGTCAACACAAACTCAGCTCAGCGTATTTAATTATACCTTAAGGCCAAATTTTATCTGCTTGTTTTTGTTTCTTTGACGCATTCAACAAAGCCTCTTGACCCGCATGCGTCTTTTTTATGACAAAGGTGTCTTTTTCATATGTCCTTTTTGATGTTTGCAAGACTAGTACAAGAGAAGAAATTAAAGAAACTCAGACATACAAATATAGGACATGTACTCTATCGATTTAGATGCATTTATGTGGCTGTCAAATATGAAGCATTTCGAAGTTGAAAAAAGCGGGATGATACTGTTATATAAAAGATGATTTTTTTTGTATTTTTACATAATTAATAGTATGTAGCATATATCGACATACAGAAGTAGTTATTCCATATATAAATATACATATTAATAACTTTTACTCAAAGAGGGTTTGATAATGTTTATATTACTTAGACTACAAAAACTTACAAGATAATTAAAAAACAATAGATATATAAAATTAACTAAAAATAAGTCCTTCTCAATATTTTTCAAATTTTACTAGAACAACTCCTCAAATTTTCGGCATTTTTCTCAATAAATATTTATTTATTTTTATTTTTTTTATATTTTAAATATAAATTGTATAATTTTACTTTATAAAGTATTGAAAATTAAATTTTAGAAAATTATAGAAAACCATTTTCTATTCTCGTTTATACCATTCAATGCAAAATAATTACTCATACGCCCCGTGGCCTTTCATTATTAAAATAACTAAAATATAAGATTAAAATAAATAGATGTATGTTAATTACTAAGATGGGTTTCAGAGGCTAAAAATAAGGGTATTTTATACATTTTTTTAATATATGCAATCATATATTTTATTTAAGGCAGTAGTCTGGTTTAGAAGCCGAAAAAATGCGTTTTTTTAGCAATTTTTTTGGAAAGGGAAGGAAATGATTGCGGTGAACGGAATTTTAAGACGATAGTGTACTATATTTAAGGCATAAAAAACAATATTTATTATTAAAAAAAATATTGAAATTTTTTCAAAGTTGTAAGTATTTTTCTGGAGCGCCTGGAGTCTGCACTTGTAAATCGGTGCCGGTGATGGAGGTCGTGCGATGCATCTGAAACAGTCGAACCAATTTTTTTTTTAATTTTTATAAGTTTCTTTTCTTTATGAACTAAAAAAATACCGAAGAAGTTATAAAATTCCAAATTTTTTCGAAGTTTGAAAAAAATTCACTTTTTAAGAAAAAAAATTGACTTTAAGTTGCAAAACAAGTAGTTTAAATAATACTTTTGTCCAATTTTTTTAGTTCAAATAGAAGATAATTTAATACTGAAGCTAGATCATTTTGGTTTTTTTCGATCGGACATATATTATTTTTGCTATCGCCGGCACCGTTTTCCAACACTTGTGAAAATGAAAACTCGAGAAAACGCGCTTTAAAGTCTGCCTGAGCATTCACACCTACTCAACGCTCGGCCACTAAAACTGCTCTAGCTTCGAAAATATGTCGAATTGGCCTCTGGAATTTTAAAGACATATTCTGGGATAGTTTTGGAAGAGATTTAAAACAAAACAAAAAAATCGATTTTTTTGAAGCCTGTAGATAAAGCAGACTATACTACCTTAAACAATTCAACGTATCAAAAATATGTGTTTATATAGTATTTTGTGAATTTTTTACTTAAAAATTCCGAAAACTCAGCCATCGGCAACTCATCTTCCATGACGTGTCCAAAGAAAAGGTCTTGAGGTGGACATCATCCAAAATCAATAAACCAAAAATATTTCAAAATTATATGGATAAATCTAGTTAATGAACGAAGGAAAAAAGAAAATATTGAAATTTGAATTTTTGACAGAGTTTTAACTAAAAGCCTGACTTTTTTGGTCAAATTTTCGACATATATTGGCTCGAAAAAATGGTTAAAATAAAAATATAAAGATATGTGCAAAATTTTAACAAAATCGCTTCCTTCCTCAGTTAACTTTATTAAGAATATGTAAGACATTAAGTACGATAAAAGTCTAAAAAAAGACCAGCTACACTTTAGCATCAGAAAAGCAATACAATTCTATCTTCCATTATATAAGGATTATGTCGAAATTAAAGGTTCTTATTTGTAAATTTGTGTCGTCATCTTGCTATATTTTTCGCTATTAACACAAGTTTCTCTCAATTTATAAGAGAACTGAACTGAGAGAGAATTATTCGATTGATTTAACGGCGCTATGATTTCATTCAAAATTTCACACTTCCGCTTAATTAAAACTCAAACTACTGATTTTCAAAATGCTCACGTTTCATCCTTGAAATTCGCACGAAAGAAAAAACAGAACGAACTCATTGCATTTTTGCGCATTTTCTGTGCATGCAATGAACCACACCACAGCATTTGTGATTGCTTTAAATGTCAGCAGGTCCTCTTAAACCTTTTCGCTGTTCGCTGAAGAGCAAGTAAAACGTGGCCAAGTTGATGTGACTTTGAATAAAGGCAGAGCAGCGCTGCCAAGAGGTGAGCAAATGCACATTTGCTTTTATCACGAAATTTTCGTTTATTTTTTATTTTTTTGGAATTTTTCGCTCATTCGCATTCACACACATACCACTTTGCCAGTTTGTTCAGCAGTGCATTTCAAGTGCTGCCAGCAACAAATGGGTTAGCACCTGGTGTAACAGATGCTTGACCTTCGTGTGCACTAATACTCACAAACTGTAGATATGTGTGTGTGTGTGAAAGTAAATACAATCTTCATTCAAGTGTAACTGAAAGAAAGCGTGAGCGTTGGAAAAACTTGTGAAAGCAATTTATTGCATATGGGCGAGTATATGTCATGCCATATATAGTTACATATATGTATACTGTTATAAGCAAGTGCAGTCGCACACCTTTCAACTGCAAATTTTCTTTCTCTCTCACACTCTACCTATTGCTACCTCACTCTAACATTCCCACGTTTTCTATGTTTCTACGAAAATGACTTACAAAAAAACATTTAGCTTAAAGGAAGAATTTCACTTCAATAGTTTTAAGTGCGAAATAGCACACTTCATGCAACAGTAGAGACACTAAATGCAACAACAACACACACTGTGCATGTAAAAGTGTTGCACGTCCCACACTGTAACTGCCTTTTGTTAGACTTTGTAGGTGACATTTTGCGAGAAAGTCCAGTTAACGTGAAATTTTCACGCTGACAGTTATCGTAGATCTAACCTCTATAAACCTCTACAGGGCAAATGCATGTGTCTTATTCCACGTACGAGTACGAGTATATAGGCAGTAAATAGTATGGTTTTTTTCTGCTTTGAGAAACACAGATTTCAGCAAAATAGAGAAAATTGCATACGCAAAAATGAAGTAAAATGACCAAATTTGTCGAACAAAACATCTGAGCGAGAATTTTTGTTTCATGCGAAATAGACCAAGAACATAGTACGACTGAGATCGAACGATAAATTATTGTACAGATAAATCAAAGATTTTCTGTGCTCTCACCCGGCTGCGTATGGGAAATCACCTCACATGGATGCCTCTTAACGATTAGTTAATATTCCTTATTTACAGTTAGAATGTCAATGATTTCACAGCCACAACAAAAAAATGTGTGTTATGACCTGGGGGTCTCACTATGTTTTTGCGGACGCTGAATTCGAATCCGAGGTCCATTTAACCTCATCAGATCAGGGTTTTGAGATAACCTCAGAAAACCAATATGGAGGACAGCGATTTTTTAAATTCATCGGATTCGCTTGATACTTGGTGGTTTTCGGGGTCGCTGATTACGAATCCTGAGTCGGTTTTTCAAAATTCAAAATGGCGGATCCAATAAGGCGGACGGTTTTTTGAAAAATTCGTCGGAATTGCCGAACACTCGTTACTCGGTGGTTTTCGAGGTCGAATTTTTTTCGTGTAGCTGTGTTTTCGTTATGTAATAATATTGACAGTTGATTTTAAACAACTCCAAATACTTTTATTTTTTTACATTCAAAATATAATAGTCATTAACTGTTTATCTTACATTCCTGAAGAAATGCTTTCTGGTATTATTATTCTGTGTCTTGAGGTGTTCAGATGAGGACCTTATAGGCTTCATCGGTACATGAAGTAGAAGAAAATATTTAATCCACTATATATAATTAATTGTTAGCAAAAGAGGTTTAAGAGGATTTTAGGAATCATCCGGTGCGCTTATAATCCACAATTGCTCTGTATTAGTAAAGTTTAGGTCGTTGCCTTTATATCATTGTACTTAAGACTGTTGCAAATAAAAAATCTGAAGATAGCGCTTGTTATTGTTGTAGCAAAATATAACTATTTTCAAGTAATTGAGAAATATTGCTGTGACACATCTTGTTCAAACTGAAATCCTGTTCTGTATTCAAGAACAAGTAGCTGTTCACCAAAGGGATACCAATAGTCTGTGGATGCGCTCAAATAGACTCAAAGAAATCCATCTACAGCGAGCCATCACAGCAGCAACTTTCTTCTACATCTCCAGCAGCCTGTTGATGAAATATATTGTAAGCACGAAAGCTAAGGTCCATCATCCCTAGTTGTGCTACAGCACAAAAACTAATAAAACGATATATTTCAATAACGAACCTTTTATAGTAGTTGTTGAAGTGTCAAAGGAAAGAGAAAACAAGCTGAGGTAAGAAAAAGGCACTTTAGAAAAAGTCAAACATGTGAAACATGCAAAACAGGATATGCTTAACCAAAGCAAAAATCACACTCACACATCTCAAACATTCACAAAACACCCACTACTATAAAAAAATACTCATAAAACACAACCATTATTGCTGACAAAGGTTACGCACTTAAAAAATGCCTACTTGCTTGGAGTCGAAGAAATAACAGTGTCACAAAGGAATTTCACACTTCACTATCACTCTAACTAGCCTGCGGCAAAGTCATGACTGGATACATACATACTTTCATATGTATACCGTTTATGTGTATATTGCTTGATAATGTATGTGTTTGTGTTGCGTGCCACTTTTGTTGCATTTTATTAATGGTAGCACGTCTTCAGGCACAGCTTTTACGACACAGATTTTTTTCGACGTGTCACAATGCATGGCAGTAAAGCAGGAGAATCCTTTTCTAGTGCTTTTGCAACACTTTCAATTGGAGTAAGCACGTAACTGCATACTTTTTATGCATGGCAGGTTGATTTTTGTTGCTCTTTTAGTTTAAAGTTAAAAGCTTTCTATTTTCAAAGAGAGTGCTCAAAATGGAATTGATAAACCAGTCATTTGATTTTGATAATTTTTTGAGGGTATTTGTTTGGGATGTTACTTTAAATACCGAATACACACAAAAATTTATATAATACTCCGTGCTGTAGAAATTTATTTATTTTTAATTAAATTATTATTTTTTATAACAAATTAAAGAAAGAGTACTTTTGACTTTGACGCTTTTTTTTAAATGCTTTACGTTTTCTAAAGTTCTTTAGAAATTAGTCCGCCTACTTATATATATATATATATTTGGCGTAGGAACCGCTTTAAGCGATTATAGCCGAATCCACCAGAGCGCGCCACTCATTCCTCCTTTTTGCTTTTTGGCGCCAACTGGAAACACCAAGTGAAGCCAGGTCACTTTGCACTTGGTCTTTCCACCGGAGTGGAGGTCGTCCTCTTCCGCGGCTTCCTCCAGCGGGTACTGCATCGAATACTTTCAGAGCTGGTGTGTTATCTTCCATCCGTACAACATGACCTAGCCAGCGTAGCCGCTGTCTTTTTATTCGCTGAACTATGTCAATGTCGTCGTATAAATCGTACAGCTCATCGTTCCATCGTCTGCGGTATTCGCCGTTGCCAATGTTTAGAGGACCATAAATCTTGCGCAAAACCTTTCCCTCGAAAATCCCAAGAGTCGTCTCATCGGATGTTGTCATCGTCCACGCTTCAGCGCCATACATCAGGACGGGAATAATGAGCGACTTATAGAGTTTGATTTTGGTTCGTCGAGAGAGGACTTTACTTTTCAATTGCCTACTCAGTCCAAAGTAGCACCTGTTGGCAAGAGTGATTCTGCGTTGGATTTCAAGGCTGACATTGTTGGTGTTGTTAATGCTGGTTCCCAGATAAACGAAATTATCTACAACTTCAAAGTTATGACTGTCAACAGTGACGTGGGAGCCAAGACGCGAGTGCGCTGACTGTTTGTTTGATGACAGGAGATATTTCGTCTTGTCCTCATTCACCACCAGACCCATACGCTTCGTTTCTTTATCTAGTCTGGAAAACGCAGAACAAACGGCGCGGTTGTTGCTTCCGATGATATCAATATCATCGGCATACGCCAGGAGCTGTACACTCTTGTAGAAGATTGTACCCTCTCAATTTAGTTCTGCAGCTCGTATTATTTTTTCCAGCAATAGATTGAAGAAGTCGCACGATAGTGAGTCACCCTGTCTGAAGCCTCGTTTGGTATCGAACGGCTCGGAGAGGTCCTTCCCGATCCTGACGGAGCTTTTGGTGTTGCTCAACGTCAGCTTACATAGCCGTATTAGTTTTGCAGGGATACCAAATTCAGACATCGCGGCATAAAGGCAGCTTCTTTTCGTGCTGTGGAAAGCTGCTTTAAAATCGATAAAAAGATGGTGAGTATCGATTCTTCTCTCTCGGGTCTTTTCCAAGATTTGGCGCATGGTGAATATCTGGCCCATTGTGGATTTTCCAGGTCCAAAGCCACACTGATAAGGTCCAATCAGTTCGTTGACGGTGGGCTTTAGTCTTTCACACAATACGCTCGACAAAACCTTATATGCGATATTGAGGAGACTTATACCACGGTAGTTGGCGCAGATTGTGGGGTCTCCCTTCTTATGGATTGGACAGAGCACACTAAGATTCCAATCGTCAGGCATGCTTTCTTCCGACCATATTCTGCAAAGAAGCTGCATGCTTGATGCATGCACCTTATCAGTTCTTCGCCGCCGTATTTGAATAGCTCGGCCGGTAATCCATCGGCCCCCGCCGCTTTGTTGTTCTTCAAGCGGGTAATTGCTATTCGAATTTCTTCATGGTCGGGTAATGGAACATCTATTCCATCGTCATCGATTGGGGAATCGGGTTCGCCATCTCCTGGTGTTGTACTTTCACTGCCATTGAGCAGGTCGGAGAAGTGTTCCCTCCATAATCCCAGTGTGCTCTGGACATCCGTTACCAGATTACCTTCTCGGTCCCTACATGATAATGCTCCGGTCTTGAAACCTTCTGTTAATCGCCTCATCTTTTCATAAAATTTTCGAGCATTACCCATGTCGGCCAGCTTGTCAAGCTCTTCATACTCACGCATTTCGGCCTCTTTCTTTTTACTTCTGCAAATGCCGCCTACTTATGAAGGTTATTTGAACCTAATATTAAGCTTTGCTGTTTTTTCATCGAAGTAGACTGCTCGAGAATTTCTATATCTTATTAACCCGAATTTTCCATCGCAGACCTCAGACAAACTGGTTCATACGTTTTCGATATGTTAATATGTTTCATCAAATGGTTTTGACACAAAAATTTTATTTTCTGCATAGTTACACCACATGGTAACATTTTCCCGCATCTTTCCAATTATACCTCATACAACATTGGACTCTCGAGGCGTGTTCAAAAAATAATGGGAAATTTTAGATTTTTGAAAAAAAAAATATTTATTCGTCTACATTAATGTTGCCACCTTCAAAATATTCCTCATTCGATATTATACACTTATGCCAACGCTTCTTCCAATCGACGAAATACTTCTCGCCGTCTATTTTTGGAATAGTCTTTGACTCTTTCACAGATTTCTCGTATACTTGTAGAACGACAGTCCTTTAAGGTTCTCTTTATTTTTGGAAATAGGAAAAAATCACAGAGAGCCATATCTGGCGAATTGGAAGGTAAGGCATCATTACAGTTTTGATTTTGGCCAAGAATTCACGAACAGGCAACGAAGTGCGAGATTTTATCAAACGAAATTTGTCAAGCTCATAAAAGCACACCTAATCTTAGCGGCTGCTACAGATAAAGTAAGCAATAAATGGAACTGAAAATGATGGTACTTCAGGGGCATGTATGTATGTCAACACAATGAAAAATAAAAAAATTACATTGGACTTTAGGACAATTGAAAATTTCCATTCAATTTTTGAACACACCTCGTAATAAACTTATTTAATCATTCTCTACTTAGAAGAGATATTTTCCGGTAAAAATATTAATTTTACATAACATTCACCAACAATTTCAATTGTGATAGAGTCTGATAGCTTAGTAACCAGCAAAGCTTAGAAGTTTAGTTGCTACCCTCGTAAATATATTCTATTTAGTAAACTTTTCAAAACTTATATGTTTATGCCTTTATTGCTTGCCTTTTCACAAGTGAACTAATTGATCAATTAACCGGTCTCTGCTCGATTACATCGCTGATTAAGATCGATTTACACTACAAAATAAAAATCGACATTAAGACTTAATTGAATTTTAATCGACTTGAAAATGAAATGCAACGCTTCGACAAAGCCGTATTTGCAATTGTATACACGTTCTTTGTCTGCAAGATCTCGATGGTAGATGTCGCTGCTGATGAAACTTACCAACTTCTTATGAAAAACAAAAATGTATAACAGCTGATCGGTTATTGAGTAGCCGACAGTGTGTGAAGGGCAAAACCTGGTTTCTCAATCAAAATTTTAATTGATCAATTAATGATTTGGCTGTGTGAAAAGGCTATTCGATTATAATAATAATAAATAATCTGAACATTTTAAAGCAAATTCTGGCTTTTTCTGAATTTGTATAAGTTCTTTTTTATCATTACAAATATGCTAATTAACACAAAATGTGCACGGCACTTCTTCTTCCATATTCAACATAATAATCTCCCCAGCAAAAGACACTGTCCCATAGAAACCAAAAGTCGCATATGATTTATAAATTAATTTTTTTTTAACATTATACACTTTTGAAAGCACTAATCGCATTAGAGTTGCACCGTTGAGTCACTGAAAAAGAGTAACGCGGGGCGTATGAGTAATAAGCAACGCAATAAAACTTCCATATACCGTATTCAAATGAAAGTTAACGTTTGCGATTTTAATGCAACTATGAATTTGTAAAAAAAATTATTTAATACATTTTTTGCGCAGAATTTCAATTTCAATTTCGGCTATTGCAAATGGCCCTTTCACATGTATGTATGCGCTTTATAACGCAGTAATGTGTTTCGCATTGGAAAAAATATCACTCATACGCCATGGGGCTCCACAGTATTTATGGCTGCTTTTTTGTTTGGAAATTCTAATTAAAATATTAAAATGCGCTTGAGTGGCACGCATGCATGCAAAAACTGCAGCGCATACAAACATTATGCGTGTATGTCTCGATGAATGTAATGTGATTGCAGTTGACATTTTTAAGCCGACTGACTGTCAGCGACTGCTGATTGCTGAATGTTGCCTCCCAAACAGTTTAAAGTCGCGTTGTTTTTTTTTCTGCGCAGGATTTCCAGCGACTGTTTTGTGCGTTTTCACTCTCTTGAATTTTAATTATGCTTTGTGCCACGCGCAGCTCATATCTGCTTACATACGCGCGTACGCAGGGATGCATTTGACTTATGCGTATTTCTATGGGTGCTTTGGTGTATATGTACTCAAATATGCTCCAAGAAAATGCAGTTACTCCGAACTGGTTGGGTTATAAGCCCTTTTAGGGTATAAAAGTGCCTGCAAAATCTACGCCAGATTTCGAACGGATGTACTTTTTGGTCCAAATAAATTCTAGATTCTAGATTTTAGAATTTAGAATTTAGAATTTAGAATTTAGAATTTAGAATTTAGAATTTAGAATTTAGAATTTAGAATTTAGAATTTAGAATTTAGAATTTAGAATTGAGAATTTAGAATTTAGAACTTAGAATTTAGAATTTTGAATTTAGAATTTAGAATTTAGAATTTAGAATTTAGAATTTAGAATTTAGAATTTAGAATTTATAATTTAGAATTTTGAATTTAGAATTTAGAATTTAGAATTTAGAATTTAGTATTTAGAATTTAGTATTTAGAATTTAGAATTTAGAATTTAGAATTTAGAATTTAGAATTTAGAATTTAGAATTTAGAATTTAGAATTTAGAATTTAGAATCCATTTACATGGATTCTAGATTTAAGATTTTAGA
Organism: Zeugodacus tau; assembly: GCA_031772095.1. Classification (NCBI taxonomy): domain Eukaryota; kingdom Metazoa; phylum Arthropoda; class Insecta; order Diptera; family Tephritidae; genus Zeugodacus; species Zeugodacus tau. The sequence continues at coordinate 52,879,674 of CM062653.1, read as the reverse complement.
TTTTAGATATTAGATATTAGATATTAGATATTAGATATTAGATATTAGATATTAGATATTAGATATTAGATATTAGATATTAGATATTAGATATTAGATATTAGATATTAGATATTAGATATTAGATATTAGATATTAGATATTAGATATTAGATATTAGATATTAGATATTAGATATTAGATATTAGATATTAGATATTAGATATTAGATATTAGATATTAGATATTAGATATTAGATATTAGATATTAGATATTAGATATTAGATATTAGATATTAGATATTAGATATTAGATATTAGATATTAGATATTAGATATTAGATATTAGATATTAGATATTAGATATTAGATATTAGATATTAGATATTAGATATTAGATATTAGATATTAGATATTAGATATTAGATATTAGATATTAGATATTAGATATTAGATATTAGATATTAGATATTAGATATTAGATATTAGATATTAGATATTAGATATTAGATATTAGATATTAGATATTAGATATTAGATATTAGATATTAGATATTAGATATTAGATATTAGATATTAGATATTAGATATTAGATATTAGATATTAGATATTAGATATTAGATATTAGATATTAGATATTAGATATTAGATATTAGATATTAGATATTAGATATTAGATATTAGATATTAGATATTAGATATTAGATATTAGATATTAGATATTAGATATTAGATATTAGATATTAGATATTAGATATTAGATATTAGATATTAGATATTAGATATTAGATATTAGATATTAGATATTAGATATTAGATATTAGATATTAGATATTAGATATTAGATATTAGATATTAGATATTAGATATTAGATATTAGATATTAGATATTAGATATTAGATATTAGATATTAGATATTAGATATTAGATATTAGATATTAGATATTAGATATTAGATATTAGATATTAGATATTAGATATTAGATATTAGATATTAGATATTAGATATTAGATATTAGATATTAGATATTAGATATTAGATATTAGATATTAGATATTAGATATTAGATATTAGATATTAGATATTAGATATTAGATATTAGATATTAGATATTAGATATTAGATATTAGATATTAGATATTAGATATTAGATATTAGATATTAGATATTAGATATTAGATATTAGATATTAGATATTAGATTTTAGATTTTAGAGTTAAGATTTTAGATTTTAGATTTTGGATTTTAGATTTTTTTAGATTATAGATTTTAAAACTTAGATTTTAGGCTAGAGATTTTAGATTTTGGATTTAAGATTTAAGATTTTAGATATTAGATATTAGATTTTAGATTTAAGATTTTAGATTTTTTTAGATTATAGATTTTAAAACTTAGAATTTAGGCTAGAGATTTTAGATTTTAGATTTTAGATATCAGATTTTAGATTTTAGATTCTAGATTTTAGATTTTAGATTTTAGATTTTCGATTTTCGATTTTCGATTTTAGATTCTAGATTTAAGATTTTAGATTTTAGATTTTAGATTCTAGATTCTAGATTTTAGATTTTAGAAGATTCTAGATTTAAGATTTAAGATTTAAGATTTAGGATTTTAGATTTTAGATTTTAGATTTTAGATTTTAAATTTTAGATTTTAGATTTTAGATTTTAGATTTTAGATTTTAGATTTTAGATTTTAGATTTTAAATTTTAGATTTGAGATTTGAGATTTGAGATTTTAGATTTTAAAATTTAGATTTCAGATTTTAGATTTTAGATTCTAGATTTTAGATTTTAGAATCTAGATTTTAGATTTTATATTTTACTAGCTGACCCGGCGAACTTTGTACCGCCTAACAGTCAATGAATGTGGTGTTACAGATAAGCAGAACTTTATGATTTTTTGAAAGCAATACATTGAATACATATAATATTTATAGCGGCCCGGTACGTGCTGCGCTACGTATAAAGTGAAATATAAAATATAACTAATTTATAAAAAAAATATATTTAATTATTTGCTAGCTATCCAAAACATTTGGATAAACAATATTTTTTGTTTTTCCATTTTGATCATGAATAAACAAACGGCTGGGGGTACCGACTCTGGAACAGGCAACATAAAGTTGTCCATGTGAAAAACATGATTCCTCCAAATTCACACCACAAACGTTAAGTGTTTGCCCTTGAGCTTTGTTGATAGACATCGCAAATGATAAACGCACAGGATATTGTAATCGTTTGAATTCAAATGGCATATCAGTTGGAATCATAGGGATACGCGGTATTAAACAAACTTCTCCTTTTGATTTACCAGTTAAGATCGTAGCTCCAATCAAATTTGGCAATAAATTTTTCACTGCCAATCTGGTGCCATTACACAGTTTAGGTGGATTAATATTTCGCAATAATTCCACTTTCAGATTCAAGCAATGCTGTGGCATACCAGCCGGTTCTAATGAATTTAAAAATTCAGTTGGATAATTCATTGCCTCATTGCCATGTTTTGGCCTAGTTGGAAATTCGCTTTGCGCTATATTTATTTTTTTCACAAATTCACACAAACTTCAATAATTATTAAAAAAAAAATATAATAACTAATAATTTTGCACCGCGGTAATTTCGGACACTACTGAACGTATGGGGCCAAAGAAAACGCTCCGGCGATGTTTACACTCCAATGTCATATATTCTCCTAATTTGAATTTTCTTAATGCTAAGAGTCAAAGTTCTATATACCTACAAAAAACAAAATATTCATGTATTTCTTTATGCGAAATAAATGCACCGTAATATAGTTCGATGTCTTTTCAAAGCCTACTTTGTTTGTCGATCTGCCTGCTACATACATACCTACATGTTGATATAAATATAATGCAGTAAGTTTGTAGGTGGGAATAATAAGTATGGTAGTTAAGACGAAAGTTCATAAATTTTGAGAGCGAAAGAGCGTAGCTAAGTAGGTAACAAATCGTTTAGTAAATGATCAAACTATTATTGATGTATGTATGCTAATATGAGCGCTTTTCAGCTTTCCATGTAGGTACGAGTTAAATAAACAAAAATGTAACATGTGTGTGGTGAATTTTTTGAAACATTTTGGCCGATATCTCGAGACCCTAGTCACGGAGCAGCATCAAAAATACTCTATACTATAGAAATCATCAACAGCTTCCATTTGCTACCCATATTGTACAAACACATCCTAGGGTTACCCGGGTCCACGTTTTGGCCTATTTCTCGAGACCCTGGTATCCGATTGATTGCCTGCTACATACGTACCTACATGTGTGGTGAAATTTTTGAAACATTTTGGCCGATATCTCGAGACCCTAGTCACGAAGCGGCATCAAAAATACTCTATACTATAGAAATCATCAACAGCTTCCATTTGCTACCCATATTGTACAAATACATCCTAGGGTTACCCGGGTCCAAGTTTTGGCCTATTTCTCGAGACCCTGGTATCCGATTGATTGCCTGCTACATACGTACCTACCCTATCTATCTCGAGACCCTAGTCACGGAGCGGCATCAAAAATACTCTACACTATAGAAATCATCAACAGCTTCCATTTGCTACCCATATTGTACAAACACATCCTAGGGTTACCCGGGTCCACGTTTTCGCCTATTTCTAGAGACCCTGGTATCCGATTGATTGCCTGGTATCCGATTGATTGCCTGCTACATACATACCTACATGTGTGGTGAAATTTTTGAAACATTTTGGCCGATATCTCGAGACCCTAGTCACGGAGCGTCATCAAAAATACTCTATCCTATAGATATCATCAACAGCTTCCATTTGCTACCCATATTGTACAAACACATCCTAGGGTTACCCGGGTCCACGTTTTGGTCTATTTCTCGAGACCCTGGTATCCGATTCTTAAAATTTCAAAACACAAACCATCTACTGAATAGTCCAAACAAAGCCTAAAAATTTGGTTTGGATAGGTGAGCCCGTTCTTGAGTTATAAGATTACCAAGGAAATGTAACTTCTTTTTATATATATAGATATTTTAGATTTTAGATTTTAGATTTTAGATTTTAGATTTTAGATTTTAGATTTTAGATTTTAGATTTTAGATTTTTGATTTTAGATTTTAGATTTTAGATTTTAGATTTTAGATTATAGATTTTAGATGTTAGATTTTAGATTTTAGATTTTAGATTTAAGATTTTAGATTTTAGATTTTAGATTTTCGATTTTTGATTTTAGATTTTAGATTTTAGATTTTAGATTTTAGATTTCATATTTTAGATTGTAGATTTTAGATTTTAAATTTTAAATTTTAGATTTTAAAATTTAGATTTTAGATTTTAGATTTTAGATTTTAAATATAGACTCCTAGAAACTGGGATTTGTGGACTTACAATGAACTTCAAAGTTCGACACTCTAAAAGTGACCTCAGCCGAGGTCTTCAGGTATATCCAACTAGATCTAAGGCAGTTTCATTAAAAACTATGTGGTTCGAGACTGATCTTTGTCTGACTAGTTCGAGTTGTTTGCTGCTGCAGAGTGCATTTATTACATAATTTCATTCCACCGTTAATATTTTTGCATATGTATTTGTTTTGTGCGAATATGTGTGTCTGCACGCGCGCTTGCTCTAATTAAATTGACTGTGCTAACGGTTAGGAGCAGCCATAGCAGCGCATAGCCTCAATACTTGTATGTGGAACCGCAGTAGCTCAATGCCTCACTGCACTTGCCACTTTACAGCTTTTGCTAACTTTACCGCGCACGCTGACACACTTATACGTACACATGCAGAATGTATGTGTGTACTTTTAAGCTCGTTTATATGTATTTATGCGCTGCATATTAACGGTGACAAAAGTTTGCTCTTCAAGCGACTGCGTATACATGTGTATGCGACATGCATATACATGTGTGTGTGTGTGTGTGTGTGTGTGTGTGCGACTTTCACTTTTTGTGGCTACCCCCAATTAAAATTGTAAAATTGTATTTCATTTACTTTTTTTCGCAGATTTTAGTTTTTTTCTGTTTTGCACAAAGGCACATTCTCGCAGGCATTTGTGTAATTGCAGTAGACGCTTGACGCAGCGGAAGCTTAAGAAAACCAAATTTTTGCTCTTCATATTCTCGTTTTGTGAAATTATGTGGCCGACAGTGGAACTGCAGCCAGCGCACAGTTTATTTTCCTTTCAAATGTATGAAAATATGGCGCATTTCCGTTAGATTCTATGCATTGTGGCATTCGCCGAATGAAAAGTTTACCTTAAAGCGGATGTAGGAGAGTACAAAGCAAGCGTCATTTTCAGCATAATTTTATTATAACTGAGTATATACTACATACAGATGTAATTATGCGTTATAGACAATATCTTGGTTCTAAATTGGTCAGTTTTCGAAATGAAATATTACTCTCTTCTTCTGATGTCTTGACCCATCTTGAAATATATTTTTTTAATTTTTTTAATGAGCCCTTTGCACTGTTATTTTTTGTTCACTCTTTGTTGCAAATAATCACAAAGGACAAACTTAATGAAACCTAGGCTGCTCTCTCTTTCTGGAATAAACTTCATAAGTTATACTTCCTTAGCCACTGCTGTTATTGTAATGGCAGAAAACATTACCCAAATAATTTTGAGAAATTCTGCCAGGTTAACATCCTTTCTTCGTCTAGATTGACGTAGACAACGCTTACGCGATCATAGCCGAGTCCACAACAGCTCGCCATTCATTCCTCCTTTTGGCAGTTTGGTGCCAATTGGTAATACCAAGTGAAGACAGGTCCTTCTCCACCTGGTCCTTCCAGGTGCGGGTACTGCATCGAACACTTTCAGAGCTGAAGCACTTTCGTCCATTCGAACAACATGGCCTAGCCAGCGGAGCCGCTGCCTTTTTATTCGCTGGACTATGTCAATGTCGTCGTATAAATCGTACAGCGCATCATTCCATCTTCGGCGGTATTCGCCGTTGCCAATTTTTAAGGGACCGTAAATCTTCCGCAAAACCTTTCTCTCGAAAACTCCTAGTGCCGTCTCTGAGGTTGTTGCCATCGTCCACGCTTCTGCACCATAAAGTAGAACGGGAAAGATGAGGGACTTTTAGAGTTTGGTTTTTATTCGTCGAGAGAGGACTTTACTCCTGCTCCTCAGTTGCCTACTCAGTCCAAAGTACCTGTTGCCAAGAGTGTTATTGCTGTTAATACTGGTTCAAAAGTAGACGAAATGACAAAAGTTATGACTGTCAACAGTGACGTGGGACCCAAGACACGAATGCGCTATTTGTTTCATGACAGAAGATATTTCGTTCAACACCAGACCCATGCGCTACGCTTCCTTACCCAGTCTGGAAGAAGCAAAACTAACTAAGTTGACATCCCTTAGACGGAGTCCATAGCGGAGACCATTCCGGCTACTTAGACTCGACTGTCATGAGAATGGTTTTTAACCTCTCTTAAGGAACTTTAGTATACTGTCTTATAGTTTAATAGATTCCAAGCGATTATAAATATATTTTAAGTAGATTTATAGAATTTTAAGCATTCTTTTATTTCTTCAATCTACAATTTCTTCAATTTCTTTCTTTAACAGCGTGCCGTTACGAAAAGGGTGCCTGGTCAGAATGTCTTAATGGTCAAATGACGAGACAAGATAAATTGAAATCGGCCACAACAAACAATCCGACCGCTGCTACTGACACCACCGATGCCAATGCCGATTCGAGCTGTGAACCGATGCGCAAAATCACCAAGAGATGTAATGTCGGCGGCGCTAAGATGGCAAATAAGTCCAACAAGGAGCGCAAGCACAAGGATAAAGGTAAATTAAAAAGATATAATTTGGAAAAAATTTATAAATATATTAAAAAAAATATATTTAAAAAAAAATATTTAAAAATATATAAAAAAAATATTTTAAAAAAATATTTAAAAAAAAATATTAAAAAAAAAAATATATAAAAAAAATATTTTAAAAAAATATTTAAAAAAAAATATTAAAAAAAAAATAGTTAAAAAAAATATTTAAAAATATTAAAAAAAAAAATATTTAAAAAAAATATTTCAAAATATGTTTTGTAATGTTTATTAAGTAGCACATTCAAATTTAAATATCTTCTCCTCCTCATTCCAGCACAGCGCCGAACACAACAGCAGGGTCAGTGAGAGAAGAGTTACATTAAATATCAAAAATGTGCTACGAGGAACAAGGGCACACGATTTTTAAATTAAAATATCATAATTTTAACATTTATTTTTAAAATTGAAAGCAAAACACGAATTAGTGTTTACTTAAAAATACATACATATATACATTCTATATAATAAAGTATTAAGTTCTAAATTCATAGAGCGTGTAGAACGTGTAGTAGAGAGCAAAGGCGTTCTTACATTTAAATAACCTTAATATATTTACATACATACATACATACATTGTACATGTATTTGCACAACAAATTAGAATAAAACAAATTTCTTTGAAATAAAAATAAGACTTTATTTTTCAATTTTTTCTTTTCTTTATTTTCTGCTTTAGCATTTGCTGTTGGTAGCTTCATTTCCATTCATTCATTTCATGTACATATATAAATGTTAGGTATATAAGAATTTAAAAGGAAGAAAAATGTACATATGTATTTATATATGTGCACTCTTTTCATTTGTTTTTTCATTTGTATACAAAGCGTTAACTTTCTCTCCTCCACTTGCCTTAACGTAAATGCCAAGGGTATGCTGCTTTAGTAAAATAGATATGCCGAAAATATGCCAAAAAAATGAGTAAAGTCTGCGCGGTTGTTGCATCCAAAACGGTGTTTAAATTCGAAAATAATTACAGTTTACAATTGCACCATGTAAACCGATGACTTCTTTGTATGGTTGGACGAGCAAACTTCCGCCGATTGATGCTACACCGCACGTACATCAGCCCCAAAGTGATGCGGACTTTCAAGATGTGCGCGCTTTGTTAATTTCATACTTCTTTGCTTTAAGAAACGTTGCGAAATTCGAAATTCGAAATTTGAAAACGAAATTAATGAGAATTCATTTTTTACACTGTATGCTCTGTATATCATTAAATCAAACTCTTTCAGTTGACGAGTTATCTCCATTTTTACACAATTGTCTTTACACCAGGCGTTGTCTCTAATGACGCGAATTGTAGCTACGCGATCTCGAACCGCCAGCAGATAAATTTCCATTCGAGTAGCCACCACCTGCAGCAGCACCACCACCACTACTGCCACCATAACCACCACTACCGCTATGACTACCAATCATCGCAGCAGCGCCACGATAGCCATTACCATAACCGGCGGAACCGCCAGAATTAGAATGCCCGCTCATGCCACCACCCGAATTGAATGTACTACCACCACCGACGCCGCCGCCACGTCTGCTCGTTGACATATTACCACCGCCACCACTATTGCCATTTCCTCCACGACCGCCACGATTGCGCCCACCACCCGAGCCAGAACTTCGTGCTATATACTCCAATTCGGGATTTACATTTTGGTTAGCTTCGCGCAGTATTTCGATTAGTGCACGCGCACATTTGGCGTTCTTGCGTGTGAAAAATGCATACGATGTACCTGTGGAATGTTTACGCCCGGTACGACCGATTCGATGTATATAGTCTTCAGACGATTGTGGAAAGTCGAAATTTATGACATATTTGATGCCGTCGACGTCTAAACCGCGCGCTGCCACATCGGTAGCGACTAAAATATTCGAGCGTCCACTACGAAATTCGGCCAATACATTATCGCGATCGACTTGTGATTTATCGCCATGTATGGAACCGACGCGTACACCAAAGCCATTGATAAAGCGCGACAATTCATCTACTTTCTTCTTTGTTGCAACGAATATGATAATTTTACCCGGTGTATGTGACTGATCGTAGATGTGAGAAAGCAAATCTTTCAGTTTTGTGCCTTTATCGTGCTCATTGCAAACGTCGACATATTGGCGTATATTGTGATTTGCCGATAACTCTAATGAACCAATATTGACCTATAAAGTAAAAATAAAATTATATAATGAAAAATATGCAAACAAAATGGATTTAGAAAAAGAAAAATACTAACCTGTATGTACGAACCGAGAAAGTCCTCAGCCAGTTGTCGCACCTCTTTTGGCCATGTGGCGCTCCACATTAGAATTTGTCTGTCTGGTCGTATTTGTCCGAGAATTTTCCGTATTTGCGGCTCAAAACCCATGTCAAGCATTCGATCCGCTTCATCCAACACTAAGTAAGTGCAGCGTCTCAAATTTGTTACGCCAGTTGCTAAGAAATCCAGCAGTCGTCCCGGTGTGGCAATTACAATTTCTACGCCACGTTCCAAATCATTCGCTTGTTTGCCTTTTGGCGCACCACCAAATATACATGTATTACGCACGTAAACGCTCGAACCAAAATCATTTGCCACTGTTTGTATTTGTTGTGCCAATTCTCGTGTTGGCGCCAAAACAAGTGCAATGGGTCCATCGCCGCGTTGCAATGGTGGTTGATTATTTATATGTACTATAGCGGGAAGAATGAAAGCTAGAGTTTTTCCAGAGCCTGTTTTAGCAATTCCGACGAGATTGCATCCGCTCATTGCAATTGGCCATGCTTGTGCTTGTATAGGAGTGGGCTCCGTATAGCGCTGACGTCTGATCTCGTTGAGGCAATAATCGGGGAAGCAGGCTTCGTCGAAGTATTGTATTGGATTGGGTGCTGGACCACGAACTGTTATTTGGTGTGCTGCCCGGTACCTTTCGACGTCTTGAGGTAGGCAATTTCGCGTTTTTGGATGTTCTTGGTAGAAGTTTTTCTGGAAAGGCGGCAGGCGTACGTCTGACCAGTTTACGGTGCGTAGTCCTATAAATCAAAGTTGATTAAATACATTTTTCATATCAACAATCAGTTTTGTAACCCACAAAAATTTTAACAAACGATGCATTTTTATATTACTTTTCCCCGCAAATTTAAAATTTTGAATTTATTTCCTGATTGAAAAAGCAAAACCTGGTAGTTTTAGAAAATACAATATTCTATAATATAAGGTATGCGTTTTTTATATGATATTAATAGCTCATTATTATTTTTGATATGTTACTTTTGGCTCACCCTATAGATATATGAATAAGAAATACATATCATACACTTACCGGCGAAATCATTGTTGTTACCGCTACCTCCTCCACCACCTCGTCGACCACGTTCATCATAGCGCTTCTCTACACGTCCAGAACGTATACCATCATCACGTCCTCTGCCACCTCCACCTCTGCCACGCCCACCATCGCGCATACTACCACTTCCACTACCTCCACCACCTCTTCCATTTTCACGACGATTGCCAATCCGGCGTTGAGGCATTTCTTTAATATACACTTCAATTTTAACGTTCACACTTGTTACACAACCTCCTTATTAATTCTGCACCCTTTCTTAACAAACAATAGGTAATATTTATGGGTTTTAACCAACTATTATTATTTTTCTAATTGCCAACAAATGTACCCAAAACAGCGCAGAGAAAATATTTTGGCATTTTTTGGGAACTGTTCGGAAAGTGTAAAGTAGATAAGCAAAATTCGCAATAGACGCTTCAAAAATAAAAACTTAAGCCGAAACTAGAATTCATGCGAATGCGAACCGAAATTTTAAAACGGCAAAACTGTCAACTCGGATAAACTAAATCTGTTACAAGCCTTTACATAGTATTTATATTAATTTTATAAAATTAAATCTTTACATAAACACAATATTTGTGTATACAAACAACTGCACTATAATAAATAAAATGTGTACTGAAGACTGTTACTTAGAAAAGGTTTGCAACCATGGAGATCTGAATAATACTATTGTGAATAATATAATTATTATGAACCGGCATTATAACTTTGTATTTGTAAATAAATTCATTGCACGTGCATAAACATTGCATTTTATAAACAATTAATTAATGTAAAATAAAATATTCTAAAAATTAGTTTGCAAAATGTCTGTAGAGGAGTTAAGCGGTTCCGAACTTGGTACCAAAAACTATTGGGACAGCAGCTACGACCAAGAAATTGCCAATTATAAAAATCATGGAGACGTGGGAACAATTTGGTTCGATGAAGACTCTCAAATCCGTATCATAAATTGGATATTGAAGCAAGATACATTGAGTGATGATATCAGTATAGTGGATATGGGCTGCGGCAACGGTATGCTTTTAATAGAATTAGCTCGAGAAGGATTTTCCAATTTACTTGGTGTGGACTACTCTGATGGTGCTATTGAATTAGCTAAGCAAATAGCCAAAGATCAAGATTTAAACATTCGATATCAAGTTGCGGATTTATTGAATACGGAACTCTGCCGACAACAACTAGGAACCTTCGGAATCGTCCACGACAAAGGTACCTATGACGCCATCAGTTTATGTCCGGACAATCCAAAAGAGAAACGTGACACATACCTTAGTACAGTTCATAGCCTTATGGATGAAAACAGTTTATTCATTTTAACATCTTGCAATTGGACAGAAGATGAGCTCTTAATTAGTTTGGCAGATAAATTCATTAAAAAATGTTCAATTCCGACACCTACCTTTAAATTTGGTGGCAAAATCGGTAGTGTGGTCACTTCCATGGTCTTTACAAAAAAATAAATTGAAGATTGTGTTGCATATAGTTTTATATAATAATATATTTTAATATTTTGAATAAAATTTAAAATCTCTAAAAAATAAATAATAAAACCTCTTCATTTACAAAAAAACTAGAAATGAATTCATTTTTATTTACAAGTTCATCCAAATCTACACACATACAGATGTAAATCTGTGTTCAGACACGTCTAGCTTTCGTAGCTTTGTGCTCTTCGTCTTCCACATAAAATTTGACATTCCTCTTCATTTTGAAATTCTTAAAATGGTTGCACTAAATAAAAAATAAAGATAAAGTATTTCTGCGTAAGTAATTTCTTAATTTATGTATATAATATGCACATCAGCAGTAAAACAAGATGATCTTAATTTTATTGAAGAATCGTATTTAAAATGCGTGTAATATTCAATTTGAAAATGTCGCTAAATTAATATTTTTGCATAATATATATTAAAAAATCATTTATATTAATTTCTGTTGTGTTAGCAACTCTACTGTTTATGACGTCACTTGACACCTCTCCAATATTTGACGTTTGTTCGTATTCGTTGCACTTAGCTCTGTCAAACCGAAGCGAAATTTCACGGGCGGTGGTGTGTTCGTACTCGTGCAAACGTGGAACGGACGAAGCAGAAGCAGATAGGTGGACATCGAGTTCAAGCAGAAGAATAATTTTTTCCGCGTTTTCAATTATATTTTAATTGCCGAAAGCAAGAAAAAAGTTCATTAAATAGCGCATTCGCTATAAATTATCAGTGCAAAACACCCGCTATAAAAAGTAACTGAAAATTCAAGAAAATGAGTGGACCCGCAGCGACAAGTCCAGCCACGGCGACAAATAAGGATGGTGATTCCGCGTCGTCGGCACCAAAACGCCGTGGTATTGTGAAACAGGTTAGTAGACATAATTTTATAATCTTAAGGTTTCTTAATATATTGTCTGGACATGGGATTTGAATTAAATTTGTAAAATATTAGTGAAGATTTTCATATAAGGGACGGTAAGAAAAAGTGAATGAAATTGAAGGCAGCATGCTGACGACAAACGAATAACGCCGACAGAGCTGCTCTTATGTACGTGTGAATGCGATATGTATATAGGCAATAAAAAGTGAGTGAGCAGTACAAACAGCAATACACGAAATGAAAGTTTCATGGAGGTGCCAACTTGGCAGATTTTGAAAGAGACTGTTGGTATTTTAATATGTGTACGCGTATATGTTGAATGACTGTAGCAAGGGATTCTGCGTCAAAGACTCCGTAAACAGCCATGTATTGTTAACTATTATCCAAATTTACACAATATTTGATTTGCCGTTTGAATAGGTACTTTATTCTTCCGTTGCATTTACCTAAACAAGCATATCATTGTCGCCGTCGGCAAGCGTCGCTGCCCCTAACATCGGCGCAGCAGCAAACGTCACTGTTTTTGCTGTTCACCGCTTTCAGATTTCATAGTTCGTTTATAACCTCAATTTCGTTAGAAATGCTTTTGCCACACATACATATCTTGTAGACTACAGGACTTTTCACACGCTTCCTTTCTTTTATATAGCACCACAGTAAATAGTTGTGTTGTTTTGTTGTTTAACTACCTAACAGCTTTCATATTTCATAAGATGAGGTAATGAATTCTACCTTTTCTTTCATAGGAACTTGGTTCAAATTGATTGATCATATTTTGTATTGAGATTTCCATAGTTTACTTCACAATTTTAATGCTTATAAATCTGTTTGGTTATTCGATGTTTGTATAGTTTACGTTGATATGGATTTCTGAAAGAATAGTTTATTCTTATATATGCTTGAATAACATAAATGTTTACACTACACTATATTATTTTATATGCTAAGAGTGATAAATAATAACAATGACTAAATTTTCATAAGCATATGTATATTTCGCATAAAATGAGTTCCAACAATCTATGTATTTTGTTACTTTCACAGTACGGAACTCCTATAGATTTGTGAGTCGTTAATAAATGTAACAAAGAACCGGCTAAAGAACCAATATTTTTTGAATGAGCCAATTTTTATGTAAAACAAAGTGCATATCTCCTTAATTAAATTTCAGTTGTAAATGTGAGCTGACTAATTTGTATTTTATTGATTTCTATTTCCATTTTCAAGTACAAATACTTAAGGTTACACTACATAAATCAAGTATTTATTTTTTGAACTAACTAAATAGGATTTTTTTATAGAATAAAATTAATTTTTTAATTAAAAAATATATATATATATATAACTTAAAAAACAAAGTAAAATCTATTTTGCTACGTGTATTCCTCTGTTATTTCGAAAACACCCCTGTTGATCAACAGTACCTACACGCGTTGAAATATAGATGGCGCCGAAAAATATCTTGGCTATTTCTGTTTTCTGCAGCAAACTTCACTCACTTCATCTTTTTTCAAACACATGTGTAGTAAAGTTGGAGAATAAAAGCGAAAGGTCTATAAATTTCAATATCTACATGTTGTAATTGATTTTTTGCTAAATGTGTATAACTTATCAAATAATTTTTACTGTCAACAGGTTCTTTCTGGAGACACTGTGGTTATTCGTGCGTTAAAAGGTGCACCACCACCGGAAAAACAAATTACATTCTCGTACGTTCTTGCGCCCAAGTTAGCACGTCGTCCAGGTGCCGGAGGTGATGAAACTAAGGATGAACCATGGGCCTGGGACTCACGTGAATTCCTGAGAAAGAAACTCATTGGTGAAGAAGTTCTATTCTCGTTTGAAAAACCTGCCAATTCTAATCGGGAGTATGGTTTCGTATGGATCGGCAAGGATGCTGAAACCGGCGAAAATGTGGTTGAAACTATGGTGCGTGAAGGCTATGTGACTGTACGTCGTGAGGGAAGACCTTCCAGCGAATTGCAACGGCTTATCGAACTTGAAGATCAAGCCAAAAGCGCGAATCGTGGTAAATGGTCGCATGTGCCACCTGTTGAAAAAGTACGCCATATTAAATGGACTCAGGAGAATCCCGCCCATATTGTTGAATACTATGGTGGTAAACCTGTCAAAGCCATTATCGAACATGTTCGTGATGGTTCGACAGTACGTGCCTTCCTCCTGCCAGAATTCCAATATATAACATTGATGATTTCGGGCATACGTTGTCCAGGTGTGAAACTTGATGCCGATGGCAAGCCAGATTTAAGCGTGAAAATTCCTTTTGCCGATGAAGCTCGTTTCTATGTTGAATCACGATTGCTACAACGTGAAGTAGAAATTCGTCTGGAGTCTGTAAACAATTCGAATTTCATCGGTTCGATCCTGTTCCCAAAGGGAAACATTGCCGAATCATTGCTGCGCGAGGGTTTGGCAAAATGTGTTGACTGGTCGATGGCCGTAATGAAGAGCGGTAAGTTTTAATGAAATACTTTTATCTCAAATATGTTAAGATAATCATATCAAGGCATAGATAAACGTGTATGTAGAAAATATTGAAAGAAGCAAGCATCATTTTGTGTTACATAAGCACAAATTTGTAATATCATTGAACTGCTTTTGTTTAACACAATGTGATGCTAAATTAAAGACGGACTCCAAGATTTTGATGCTTTAAAATATTTAAGCAACAAGATCATTTCACCCCGTCGACATTTCGAATTAGGCACACATATATGAATAAATTTGAATTTATATACATACATGTGTTTTTAAATGTGACCTTAACATTGAACTTACTCTTGTTTTTTTATAAAAATCATATTTTTATGTAAAAACTTATATTTTCTTGTTTCAAATAGGTGCCGAGAAGTTGCGTGCTGCCGAGCGAACTGCAAAGGAGAAGCGTCTGCGCTTGTGGCAGGATTATCAGTCCAAGGCGCCTACTGTCAATGCTAAGGAGAAAGATTTCACCGGCACAGTAGTCGAAGTTTTTAACGGAGATGCCGTTAGTGTACGCCTGTCCAATGGACAAGTCAAGAAAGTGTTCTTTTCTTCGATTCGCCCACCACGCGACAATCGTTCCGTTGTCGGCGCTGATGGTGAGGTTGCTGTACCTCCACGCGGTAAGAACTACCGTCCGCTATATGAGATTCCATTTATGTTCGAAGCACGTGAATTTTTGCGTAAAAAATTGATCAACAAAAAAGTGCAATGTAACTTGGATTATATTTCGCCGGCACGCGATAATTTCCCAGAGAAATATTGTTATACCGTGAACATTGGTGGACAAAATGTTGCTGAAGCTATGGTTGCAAAGGGTTTGGCAACCTGCGTACGTCATCGTCAAGATGATGATCAACGTTCATCGGTGTACGATCAGCTTTTGGCTGCCGAAAGTCAAGCTATCAAGGGTCAAAAGGGCATGTTTGGCAAAAAAGATAATGTGCCATTGCGCATCAATGATTTGACAGTTGATCATTCCCGTATCAAAGTACAATATCTTCCATCTTGGCAACGTGCCTTACGTACCGAAGCTATTGTTGAGTTCGTCGCTAGCGGCTCGCGTTTGCGTTTGTATGTGCCGAAAGATAGTTGTCTGGTAACATTCCTGTTGGCTGGCATTTCTTGTCCGCGTTCTTCACGTCCTGCATTGAGTTCCCCACACGTGCCAGCTCAAGATGGTGAACCTTATGGTGAGGAGGCGTTAGCATTCACCAGAGATCGCGTACTGCAGCGTGATGTATCTGTGCATATTGACACCACCGATAAAGCCGGTTCTTCCGTTATCGGTTGGCTGTGGACGGACAATAATGTGAACTTGTCGGTTGCATTGGTTGAGGAAGGTCTCGCTGAGGTGCACTTCAGTGCCGAAAAGTCTGAATATTATCGTCAGCTTAAGAATGCCGAAGATCGTGCCAAGGCCGCCAAGAAGAACATCTGGGCCAATTACGTCGAACAAGTCGTTGAGGAGAAACCAGTTGTCGTTGAGGAAGAGAAGGACGAGAAAGCACCCGTGGAACGTAAAGTTCATTATGAAGATGTTATCGTAACTGAGATTACAGCTGAGTTGACCTTCTTTGCGCAAGCCGTGGACAATGGTGCCAAATTGGAGGCGATGATGGGCAAATTGCACGCTGAATTCCAATCCAATCCACCAATCGTGGGCGCCTACACCCCCAAGCGTGGTGATGTATGTGCAGCGCAATTTTCTGCCGACAATCAGTGGTATCGCGCTAAGATAGAGCGTGTGCAAGGCAGCAACGCTACTGTGCTTTACATCGATTACGGCAACAAGGAGGTAAGCTTATAGAAAGTTCATAGACAATGAATAAAATAAAAATTGCAAGCTCCTTAGATCCGTTACCGTTTAAAAGTGTAACGCATGAGTCATAAGTTTGCTAAATCAAAGTGCGAGAAAATCGAGCAAGTCTTAAGACCATTGTGCATTGCCTAATCATTGCTTGTCATGAGCATAAACTCTATCGTCACTTTGCTGTAGCGTCATTCAATTGGATTGCTGGACGTGGTTGATGGTGTAGAAACAATATTTTTTTGTTACATAACGCTATGACGCCACAGATAGTGAAAATGTTGATACGTCAACGGTAGATGGTAGAGGATTAGATTATGTGTACAGTGCAGCTCGGTTATCACGCAACAATTTCTCTACGAAATTTCTAATATTGAATACGATTGCTTACGAATTTCTTTACTATTTTCAGACTGTGCCTACAAGCCGTTTGGCAGCTCTACCACCCGGCTTCACTAGCGATAGGCCGTTCGCTACCGAGTATGCGCTAGCCTTGGTCCAACTTCCCTCCGATAATGAAGATAAGGAAGAAGCCTTACGTATATTTGCCGAGGATGTGCTCAATCGCACTGTCAAATTGAATGTTGAACTAAAACCTGCCACTGGGCCGGCATTAGCAACCGTACATGACCCAGCCACCAATGTTGACATCGGTAAACAATTGGTAGCCGATGGTTATGTGCTAGCCGAGAAGCGTCGCGAACGTAAACTCAAGGATTTGGTGGAACTGTATAGAGCTGGTCAACAAGCTGCCTTGGCTGCACATTTGGGCATCTGGAAGTATGGTGACATCACTCAAGATGATGCGCCTGAATTCAGCCGCTAAAACGGACGTGCGCGATAGCGTTTTTAATGTTTGTCTGCCACATACCCGCCCTACAAAAACAACAACAACAACAACATTCATAGCTACATACATACATACATGAATATAATGGAAATGAAATTAAACTGAGGTATAAGAATACAAAAAAAAAACACAAAAAACTAAAAAAAAAATACATTGATAAGACGAGGATTGAATCAGAAACATACTCTCGAGAAGAGTAAAATCAAGAATTGAAAACGAGCAGCGATTTAATGGCTTGAAGTAAATAAACAAACAATAAAAAACAGCTCAGAATATACATGTATATTATATAACACATGTACAAAATAGAATCGCTGAAGTTGTGCAAATAAAAATTAAGACATTCACGGAATTTGTACATTGTGCAACAAAACAACGTCAGCAAATACACAATCTATATATAATATATACAGCTCGATTTACGATCAATGTCTCATTATACAAGTGCTGAAGTAACCATACAATCTTCGCATATAAATATATATCTACATATATATACTTCCATGGCCACAAAAATTGTAAAATAATTAATAAAATCCAAAATTTTTTATGACAAAATGTTCTATTATATGCCTAAATATATCCTAAAGCTTCCCAATATGGACGGAATTAGAGACAATTAAATGAAACAGTTTAGAAGAAGAAGAAGACGAAGCATGTGGAAAAGAAAATGAATTTCAAAATACGATTTCAATGCTGCGCACTTACGTATATCATTGCTTATGTATGCTGTTACACTACAAAAAACAAAAACAAAAACCATACTATTAATGAAAGCATTTCAAGTTTAACTACAAAACCAACTATTACAAACAAACAAACAAAAAATCCAACTTTTATGATTATAAATATTTTTCTTTACTATGATTTTTTATTAAAACAATGAGAAAATGCTTTTTATGAATTCAATTCAGTGTTTTTCTAAATAATAAACTACAAAATACAGTAAAAAAAAATAATCACATTATAAATGCAAAATATTGAGAAAAAAAAGAAGGAATAAATAAGTACAAGGTTGAGGGATTATGTGAAGATGAATTTTTTTGGAATGCATTGTGATAAAAGTTACCAACGTTAAATTGTGAACGCAGGGGGTTATTCTTCAATTCAATTTCTCTGGTTATCTTCATGTCATTTTACGTATTATCAAGTCTCGCTCACTTCATTTACTGTATTCACATGTCCCGTTCACTTTATTCAACGTTTTTAAAATTATATATATGTACATATTTGGGAAGAATTTTCGCAATTTACAAAAATGTCGATTACCACAATGAGGTCACTTTAGTTATGTTGTATTTGCGGGTACTTAAAATGATTTTAAGAGTCTTAAAAATAATTTACTTATTTCCACATTTATCACACTTCAGTTTGGCGCCCAAAAAGAGACTTCGGCCGTTATAAGCTTTTACCATTGCCTTTTGAACCAGCTTAATTATGTCAAGATAGGCTTTATGCCACATACAATCACTGGGCGTGCCACAAGTCTTCTGGTGATTTATTAACCTTTATAATAAAATAAATTTTAAACAAGTAAGGAAAGGCTAAGTTCGGGTGCAACCGAACATTTTATACTCTCGCAATTTATTGCTATATTTTTATTAAGAAAACACACTGATACCTGAGAGATTTACCGAAATTTTCGGTGAAAAGTTACCATGGGCACTGAGTTCTTCATATTCGATATCCGGGGCATTGAAAAGTTATAGTCCGATTTCGACAATTTGTTCACAAGTGATGCCACAGATCATATACAGTATTTGTGTAAATTTTTATTTCGCTATCTTCATTGGTTCCTTATGTGTATCTTATAAAGTGAAGGAATAAGATGGACTTCAAAATTGAGTTATATGGAAAGTTGTCGTGGTTGTGAACCGATTTCATCCATTTTCTACACGTGTCATCAGGGTGTGAAGAAAATATTATATACCGAATTCCATTCGAATCGGTCGAGTAGTTCCTGAGATATGGTTTTTGACCCATAATGTAAAAAAATATGAGTGCAGCTTCCTTCTGCTATTATTTCTATGAAATTTAGTGTTTCTGACGTTTTTCGTTAGTGAGTTAACCCAATTTTAGTAATTTTCAACCTAACCTTTGTATGGGAGGTGGGCGTGGTTATTATCCGATTTCAACTATTTTCATGGTGTGTGGTGGGGTACGTAAGAAAATCGACTACAGATAGTTTGGTTTATATAGCTTCATTGGTTTGCGAGATATATACAAATAACCGATTTGGGGGCGGGGCCACGCCCACTTCCTCAAACAAATTACATCCAAATATGCCCCTTCCTGGTGCGATCCTTTATTTACTTTTAAAATTAAATTTTACTTTTATAACTTTATTTATGGCTTAGTTATGACACTATAGGTTTTTGGTTTTCGTCATTTTGTGGGCGTTTCAATGGTCAGATTTTGGCCATTCGAAAGCAACCTCCTCGGGGTGCCAAGGAATACGTGTTCCTAGTTTAGTTAAGATATCTCAATTTTTACTCAAGTTATCCGTTGCACGGACAGACATCCGGATTTCAACTCGCCTCGTCATCCTGATCATTTTGGTATATATAACCCTATATCTAACTCGTTTAGTTTTATTACTTACAAACAACCGTTATGTGAACAAAACTATAATACTCTCTTAGCAACTTTTGTTGCGAGAGTATAAATATATTGATAAATTGATAAGCACTTAAAACGCACCTGCGGAGATAAATTAATGGCGTGTATAGTGTATCAATTTCATCAGCACAAACCAATTCTTCGGCATGCTTGGCAATCAAATCAACATCATAGGCTTCTGGTGTGTCTGCGCTCTTTAGCCAAGCTAAAATCAATTCTTTACAATTCGGTTGCATGAAAATATTGTCAACAGATATTTGTTTTTTCTGGCGCTGTTCAACAGCATTATTTGGTGGTTTACTGGTTTTTTTCTTCAGTTCGGATGGCTCACATTTTTCAGGTGACCCTACACTTTTCATACTTCCATACTCTCTTTCAACTTCCATACGCAACTCCTGCGGTAATGCTGCTAGAAATTCCGGATCAATATGCGGCACCTTTGTTGAATTATAATCATAAAGTTGATTTTCTTGTTTCTTTTGTAATTTCTTCTGCTCTTTACGTTGTTTTTTTAGTGCAGCTGCCTTGGATGTTGATGGTTGAAAATCACTTTCGTTTAGTATACTTAAATTTGAATTGCCTGGCGGTTGAGTTGGCATATCCGATTTCGTTGACTTCTGTATTCCTTCACCATGAGCTTGTAGAATTTCATTACGTATGTCCTCAGGTAGTGCTGCAAAAACATCTGGATCGATATCTTGTGGTATGGAATTGGCGCTACTCAAAGTATTACGCCCAGTTGAAGCTAGTTGTTTTGTTTTAACGTTTTGCATCAAGCTCAATATATCAGGTGTACTTTTCGACTTTTTCTCGGAGACAGCACTAGTAGTCTTACTACGTGTACGTTTTCCAACTTCTTTGCTGATTTCTACTGATTTGTGTTCATTTGGTGCTGACTTATATATTATAGACGCTTTGGCATTATCATTTGTACTAATGTCATTATTATTATCGGACGGTTGAGGTATTTGGTCTGTTGAATAATTTTGAATTTTAATAAATAATTCTTATATTTTATATCATATAGCAATTCACCTTTTTTCTTTACCACCACTTTGCTAAACATATTCATTATTGCATTATCTTTTCGTGCTTTGCCTTCGTTAGCATCATTGAGTTTCGAAAGTTGTATGCCTATGCCGCGTAACTCATTTGGTGGTATTGTTAATGCCTTCATGGTAGCAACCACGGTGCGTGTGATCACTTCTACGTCACATGTATAGTCGGACAGTGAAACTGATTTTGTTACGTGATCACAGACGCCGTGACCCATAAATTTGGCAGCCTCGAGTGGTGCATCTTTGGCGCGCACCATTAGCTTGAGGGTAACACATTTCGTGCGTCGTTTTATGTCTGTCAGACGCGTGTGTACCTCCGTGCATAATTGTCGCAGAAAAGTTTCCAATTCACTGAATTCTTTGAAACGTATACCATAATTCACTTCTGCCGAAACCGATTTACGTATCTGAAATATGAAAATAAAAATATGTACTAACATTTATTAATTAAATTAAACGATTTCCTACTTGCCCATAAGTTAGCGGACGGTTATCGACACCACGACAAAACTGATAGAGGGTTTCACCAAATTTCTTGCCAACATGCATTTGTAATTTCAGCAGCGTAATCTTCTGCAGATCCCCACATGTTATTAAATTATGATTTTTCAAAGTATAAGCCGTACTACTGCCTACTCCGGGCAATTCCTCGATTTTAATGTCTGTCATATACTCTTCAGCAACTTCTGGTAGTAGTAAGTACTGACCATCTGGCTTGGCCCGTTTTGTTGCCATACGCGCTTGCAATCTACAAAGCATAATGTTAGCACACAATTTTCATTCATATTAGTACTTCGGTACTCACTTATTCCCACCCACACCAGCGGAACATGGACACCCGGTTTTTGTGCGCATTTCTTCGCGCACTGCACGCACAAAATCCATTGGTTCCACCTTCATTTCGGCTAATACATCCGATAAATCAACAAACATTTCATCACAACTAACCGCCTCAATATTTAACGTGTACTGTGCTATAGTATCGTATAAGGTATAAGCTACTTCGCGGTAGCCTTCAAAATCGTAGGGTATGGTCTTCAACTCAGGACATAAATTTAAAGCATGTCCGACAAACATGCCATTGCGTATACCTTTGGCGCGTGCTTCGTAGCTACATGAAGCAATCTCCGAAAGCGACATTTTAGCTTCGAAACCTCCACGTACTTTTTCAGATAATATATTATTGTGTAAATGTTGCTCAAAACGCTTTGCAAACAATTCCATTTCAGTTTTGCGATCAGCGCCGGGGTGAACAGGCACTTCGTTTGCGCTGGCACCGCCTGTAAAAAATTAAATTTTTTTGTTATAATTTGGTTATAACCAACAATTTAAATACGAACCTTTTGAATGTGTTACCGCAACTGGTTGACCCTTTAATTCAGGATGTTTCCGGAGACCAACAGACACAAAGAAGCAATCCATATCGATATGCATGATCAATGTTGGTGGCGTAGTTTTCACTTTTAAACTACTCTTCAGTTGTTCCTTTAGTTTTTGTCGTGCCGGGAAACTGTTTGTACCATGTCGATCACGCAAATCTGATACATATTGTTTAAAACCAGCACCGAGTGTGGCGATATGATGTAATCTTGAATTATTATAAAACTCTGAAAGAAATTTTGGATCTACTGCAGTACGCGCCAGTTCTTTACTATTGGTTTTATCAACATCCGCCGAAGTGGTAGTATCGTGCTGAATCGCGTCTTTACACTGTGTCTCAACAGCATTTTCCTTGATTGATATATCCTTTTCACGATCCTTCTTTTTAATATTCTTAAAAACTAAACTTGGCTGTGATACTTTTTGATTTGTATACAACAAATAACGGGTATAGTCCAACACACGCATTTCTTTTAGCGAGTCGACCACCCATTGTGGACTTATAATTTTACTAGTATTCATATTACGTACTTTTACATCTGGCAAATTGGATGCTATAATATACGTAGTATGCGAACGTTCGTAATGATGATAGGTGCCACCATGGACCATCATTATACGTTTTAACTCATCAGCCGAAGGATTAGTTAGACCATTGACAAAAATGGATATTCCAGAAAATAAGTTGGACTTCCGGTAAGGATTGCTGGATGCGGAAAATTGCTCCTCAAGCTTGGTGATTTTTGCTTCCATATAGCCACCCTAAATAATTTAAATTAGCTTTTCTGTGTAAATATATAGACATTATAAATAAATTCACCCATTGTTCGAATCCATTTGCATTCATGTTGAAAACAAAAATAAAGAAAACTGTGAATATTACATATATTTAAAATTTTAAATAATTTCTAACTCTCGAGTTGATTGTTTACACATTCTGTTGAAACCGCGGTTTGATAAAATATTAAAAATCGACAATAATAATAACATTTATCGATAAATAATTCAATCAAATATAAAGCTGTAACTTCATAACTCACGTTAGCGTTTGACTACGTATGCTTACGCAACAACGCTTAGAAATTTGGACTTTTCTTCAACTTTCCAACACAATATTGCGTAAGCACAACCAACTTCACTTTGTTTTGTTGCTTTTGAATAGCAACCAACATTTTTACTTTAATTCATTACTTGAGTTCATTTTCTAAAGAGATATTTACGCCCCTACAACTATTTTATAAAATATCATAATACCTATTTCTTTATTTAATAGCGCATTATGCTTATTTTTGTAAATGTTTTATCTAAGTTATAAGTTATTCAACACATTCAAACTGGAATTTTTCATTACTAGCTATGTAGTTCCAGCTTAAGCTGTTTGTTTACAGCAAACGTAACAGGTGATATATCCTTAAACCCAAACTATCGATTAATCGATCATCATTTGGTTCTTAAAATAAACTAATTTGTTGTTACTTCGTATCTTCCCGGCTACAGATTTTGTGAAAACAGTAGTGTTTATCTCTGGTGCAGTGTGTGATTTATTTACTAGTTGTTGGACATTTACTTTCCTGTCCCCTCTTTGTAAATTTATAATTTAAATGATGGAAACAGCTTCTGAAGAACAATATTTAGTGTCACAGGCACAAAACCTCAGAAGCATTGACACTGCATCAGCCAAGGCCTGGTTGATAACAGCAAAAACATTATATCCAAACAGCTTTGATATATTGGTAAGTGTAAAGCTTTAGTAATATATATTTTATAACAAAATAAAATGTATTCGCAATTTCAGTTTGAAGCGTATAAGCTGGAGAAAGAGTCGAAAAACTTTAAAGAGGCTGCTAAATGCTTTAGCAATATGTAGGTACATACACCGAAATAGTGGTAAACAAATACTAATAGAATAATTTCTAGTGCGCTCAACTTTCAAAGTCAAAATGCAGAATTGTGGAATGAAGTAAATGAGCTGACCAATGCGCTGCGGGCACCAGAAAATGAAATTACACCAGCACAAGAATTTTATGTGAAAATGTTCCAGCATGTATCGTATGATGTACAGCATAAAATATTATTGCTTACAGTGAATAATACCGAAAACAGTATACACCAATGCAAATTATTGTTGCTCATATTGAAACGTTTCCCACAAGCTGCAATCACACATTCGGTAAGTTTATAAAAGAAACACTTCGAAAAATAAAAACTAAATAGCAATTTTATTGTAGCCAAGATTGCTGGAGATGATAGCGGATGGCATGAAACAAAATCCACAAAAATACCAGGAAATGTTGGTAGAAGAGGCATTACCATTGATTTACCACAAAACACCGGAACTGCCTCCGGTCCTTGTTTGCCGGCTATTCACAATTTCATTAGAATATTATATACGCCAGATAATTGATGATGAAAATAAGTGTGATAATACTGAAATATGGAAGAAGATATTCCAAGTTTTAATGTTATGTGGTAAAATTCTACGTTGGGAAACATTTTTGCCTTTCAATAAAACTTGGGGTCAAAATGTTTATTGGGATAAACTGATCGAAATTGTCTCAATTAGTCCGGCTGGCAGTACGCAAGTGCTTTTCTATGCTACCACTTTATTCATATATTCACTACATTGTTATATCAAGAATTGTTATACACAATCAGAAGATGCTAGCATCAATCACGTTTTGGTGGAAGGTTTCACAGGTAAAACTAATCAAATATTTGCTAATATGAACTGCGTTGACATTTCTCCTCCAACAAATTTCAGTTGACTGGAAAATGGAAGCACCAGACGTACAGAGCATGGAGCCGCCACAGATTTCACTAACTACGCCAACAAGCAAAGACATTTCGAAAGCATTCGTGCATGCGGCACAATGTTGGCAACTTTTAAATACGGAACAATTTCAACGTGACTTCAGCAAATTACTGCTCACATTACCTTTAGCTGCTTGGATATCGCGATTTCTCTTTGATTTAGCTATATACTTTGGTCATCAAGAAGAGGCAAAGAAATTGATGTCTGAGATGATGGTGACTAGTAGTTTGGTACAGAATTTGCAAATACTCAGCTTAAACTTATTGCAAGGAAATTTGACGGTATGTTTATATATATACATCCTAATACAGTAATATAAACACACAAATACATTTTTTAAACAGTTACAAGGATTCGAATGCATAGTTAAAATCATTGATGAACTACCAGCGACGCAAGGAAATATTCTGGAGCATCTTACATTAAAGGTTCCACGACATATGATATTTATACCGCTGACTCAGAAAGCATTAATACAGTACTGCACGAAAGCCATCATTAATACATTAAGTGTAAGTTTTGTGGAAAAATATGCAAATGAAACATTGTATATATGACACACACATACATTTTATTTTACAGCGCAAACTTTATGAACCAAATTGTGCTGATCAAATACTTGGCGATTTATTGGTGTTATTGCAACTGGAATATCCACGTGAGACGCTTATGGCTGAACAAATATTTACATTAATAACATCGCGTAGAGCTTTCGCTTATCGCTTGTTTACTACGTACATAGTAACAATCGATTTTATCGAAGAATTCTTGCATATTTGGCATACGCATAATGAAGACTTTGCTTTTGATTTGTCACCTGCGCAAGCGGGCACAAGTGTATGCCGCGTTGGTACACGTGGTGCGGACAAAGGGGCGCGGGAAGATTTCCGTATGATCATAAAGCAACAGACATTAAGATCAAATGATGTACTTACTACACTGATGGCCAATTTTATTCAACAGGAACAATTGCAATTAGTTCGTAATATGTTTGGTGTTGCAGTCACAGAGGAAGTTGGATTTTAATAAGTTTAGCGTATTTTTTTTAAATTAGTTATTTGTATATAACTCTATATATGTCTAAGTTGAAAATATAATTTATAAACTTTGAATATAAATAAAAGACAAGACATTATTTTTAATAGCTACACATTAGAATAAATAAATATTTTTTATTTAAAATACATTTATGTGCGCGGAAATAAATTAAATCACTATTTACCGGTGTGTCTTATCATTAGTCCTGAGGCTGACAAACAAATTCAATAACACGGAGGTGTGTTGATGAAATAACCGTTTCTTTGATTTTCTTGATATGATGTGTTTGTTGTATAACAACAATATCAACATTTAATTCTGTTATAGCCTCTAACGATTTACACATTTGTTTATTTATAAACAAAATTTACTATTAGGTACGACATCACAATGTGTGTTACAAGGAATACTAGAAAATATTCCCCTCAATAATCATGCTTCATATATGAAAGGAATATATTGTAAACAGCTGTGCAAACATTTACGAACATAACACGATATTTTGTATCCAAATATCTAAAGTTTATATATTGTGCTGCGGGCCACATAGCCCAATCCATTAAATAAATTATTGGAAATTTATCACACAATTCCTTATTTGTGTCCTGCACAGACCTCTGCTCAAGATAGCAAGCAGAATAGAAAAATATTAAAATGCAAGCTGGTGACATAAATATTTGGTCAATGAGAATTTTCCGTAGTGTGTTCCGTACGTTAGCCACTGGCATCGCATAGTCCATCCACTTGTAAACATAATGGTGAAGCGGTCCTTGCAAACATCCCACCACGAACATGCGGAAAACGCGCTTTGTGTCATACCGATCTTGTTTGATATCAAATTCATCAAATTCGTTGCGACGACGACGATACTCGATTTCTTGTGCAACCAAATCACCAATTACCATCAGAATACCCGAACTCAGAATATTGGTAGCTAACAAATATTTTCCGAAAATTTTATTCCAAATATTTCGAGTTAGCGTAGCATCAGCGGAACTTTCACTACGTTTTTGATAGAATTCACGTATCTGGAATGGCGCCAGTCGTTGCCTGCATAGTTGTGGTAATTTCCTTGAGCTTGGGCTTACGTCGAGTAGACATTTTTGTGTTATCAACACCAGCGGTCGTCTATATGCTATGCGGGCAAACATCGCACTTGTTCCGGTTTTTACGTAAATCAGGAAGTATAGTTTAAAAACAATTCTATATCTAATTTATTACATTTTCGTCATAAGATTTTACACAATCCATTCACCCACCCACACACA
Organism: Zeugodacus tau; assembly: GCA_031772095.1. Taxonomy (NCBI): domain Eukaryota; kingdom Metazoa; phylum Arthropoda; class Insecta; order Diptera; family Tephritidae; genus Zeugodacus; species Zeugodacus tau. Next base: position 52,851,824 of record CM062653.1, on the reverse strand, counting down.
TTTCGATTACTTAACAGCTGATTGTCAAAATTTTATGCACAAATGAACAGGTGATTGCAATTGCAGAGTGTTCTTTTATGTACTGAAAAAAAAAATATTTCTTTTAAATTAATACAATATGTTTTCGATCTTTGTTTAAATTACAAAAAAATTATTTACCTTAACGGATTAGTATTATATAAAAAGAATTTATTAATTTAAAAATGTCGTCATATTTTGCACAGAAATTGGGTTATAAATCTACGAAAAACAGGATTTTATTTTCATTATTGTCATTTCTAAATATAAAATCGACTTATGCATATTTATTCGATCGTTTAAACGATAATAATAATAATTATTATTACACATGAATTCTTTTTATGAAGAATTGGATTAATTGTTTCAAAAACGTGAAAAAATTTATCGTTTTAGGCTATCGATCATAAGGTTCCAGAATCGTCATGCTCCCGATAGTTGACAGAAAATTATGATTTTGCTATTACGTCGTTAACTATAATAACTATTCACATATAAATTTCCAATGACGTATTTTTATATTAGAATTTATGCATAAGTCGTTGTGTTTTTATTTTTGATAAAAATTTAACTTTCTTTTAATGAAATAAATTGTGCATTGGCAATCATGCAGCAACTATCGATGCTTCGTGTTCACATCGTTTTCTTTCTTTTTATACAATTCCACCGTCGCGAAAAGAGCAACGTGTGAAATAAAGCTTTTGTGATTGGATCGCGTTTTTCAACAAAAGTATTTTGGGATTTTTGAGTTTTGATTATAAATCAGTAAAAACCAAATTCTAACAATTTGAAGCTTATTTATTAGCTAATAAACGTAAGCTTGCCCAACTGGAAAATAAAGTTTTAAGCTAAGTTTTCCATTAAAGGACTGAAAATTTAGATTTCGTAGTGCATCTGCATTGAACGAGTAAAATGGCCGAAGTTGAGAAAGAGGTTCCAGAGAAAACCATTGCTGAAGATTTGGTTGTAACCAAGTACAAATTGGCCGGTGAAATAGTCAACAGTGAGTATATATATATATATGTGAGAAATATGTGTATGGTGTAAAATATATGATGCGTAAATTTAGATTTTCATTTTTTAATTAATATTATAGTTATTAACTTAAAAAAACGTTGTAAGTATAAAACTAATTCGCTGACATGTACAATGAAGTATGTAAGCAAGCCACGCGGCGCGTAATGCATTAGTACTGAACATAACCTCTAAATTTAGTGATCATTTCAGGTATATTTTAGTAAATTTATTATTATTTGAAGGAATACTATTTTTTATTATTTCTTACATGTTTCTGTATTTTTTATTACTTGTTTATAAGTATTCATATATTTATATGCCAACGAGAAACCGCGCAACCGTTTAAAAAATAAAAATGCCACGCATTTGTTTTCAAAACACTCTAAAGAGCACACGTTTAAAGTTGTTTATTAATACATGATAATATAATATGTATACACATTAGCAGTCGAGTTTTCTGTAATTATTCAAAAATCTTTTGCATTTCTGAAAACTATTTACATCTTTTCGTTAAAAAAACAAAAAAACAATTCTTAATTATTTCCTTGTGCTTGCAGAAACACTTAAAGCTGTAATTGACGTTTGTGTGGCCGAAGCATCTGTACGTGACATCTGTACTAAGGGAGATAACCTTATTATCGATGAAACCAGCAAGGTAAGATTTTAGTAGATAATTCATAAATTACAAAGCTTTTATTGATATTGTTCAATGATTAAGAAAACAGCGCTTGAGAGCTATAAGTATCACTAGAATTGTGAATTGCAGTAGTTCATTGAATTACTACCGCCGGTTATCGAAAATTTATTTGGTAACTGGGTTGGCGCAATTTCGACTTTGGTGATATTGCGGCTCAAAGATAACAAGATTATGAGATCTGAGAACAAACAACTTATAAAATATTTATGATACAAATATTGCGGCATTTACAAGTATATTTTGTTTTCTTTAAGGTCTATAAAAAAGAGAAGGACTTGAAAAAGGGCATTGCATTCCCAACATGTTTGTCTGTCAATAACTGCGTTTGCCATTTCTCGCCATCGAAAAATGATGCCGACTACATACTTAAGGAAGGAGATGTTGTTAAAATGTACGTGCGATATTAAAAAAAAGAAATGCAATAAATAGTAAACTGTATGTTCATTTGATATTTCTTAAGTTATATTTTAGATAATACAAATTTGCATCTATTTGAAACTAGAGAATAACAAATATTCTAATCTAATATTTTAACAGTGATCTTGGAGCACATATTGATGGTTTTATTGCCGTAGCAGCACATACAGTTGTTATTGGTGCATCAAAGGATAAAAAAGTGACTGGACGTCAAGCTGATGTAGTTTTAGCTGCTTACTGGGCAGTGCAGGCTGCACTCCGATTATTGAAATCTGGAAATAGCGTAAGTGTCTTGCATATTTTATTTGTTTAATTTTATATATAATTTTTTTATACAAAATAAAAGGTAATTTTTTATATTATGCAAACAAATCATAAACCCAGTTTTGCTATTTTAGCAGAATCGGACAATTTGTTTGCTAAAGAAAATATGTCGACCCACAATGGTGCAATGCCAGTTTAATGCATTGCTCCCTACTAATCGTCAAACATTAAAATAAATCCATGGAAATACATAAATATAATGAAACGTGTTGCAAGTAAACGGATTAACTTTTGTATGTTCAATGGAAGAGTTCATCTCAACACTTGCATAAAGAAATATTTACAGTCCACCATGAGAAGTTTGCTACACTGAAACTCGCTCTTTTTTCGACTGCTAACAATTGCTGTAAATTATTTTTGATTTTATGCATAAATTTATATAAATATTGATGGATTGCAAGTAAACGGATTAATTCTTGTATGTTCAATGGAAGAGTTCATCTCAACACTTGCATATAAAAAATATTTACAGTCCACCATGAGAAGTTTGCTACACTGAAACTCGCTCTTTTTTCGACTGCCAACACGAACTGTTTCGTATAACAATATTGTAGTGACAATGGTTGTATATAAATATGTATTTCCATCAATGGACAACTTGCAAGCAAACGGATTGTCTCTTTGTTGTTCAATGAAAGGAACGTCTCAACACTTGCATAAAAAAATATTTACAGTCATACCAAGAGAAGTTTGTGCTACTACGATCTTTTCTTTTTTTACTGCTAACATTTGTACAAATAATCATAAATATTTATTATTTTATACCGTTATTGTTTTCCAAAAAATTATTTACTATTGAAAACAATTAAATTTTTTTCTACACAGAATTATACGATCACTGATGCCGTGCAACAAGTCAGCGAATCGTACAAATGCAAACCCATTGAAGGTATGCTTAGTCATGAGTTGAAACAATTTAAAATTGATGGTGAGAAAACTATTATACAAAATCCGAATGAAAGTCAACGCAAGGAGCACGAGAAATGCACTTTTGAGACACATGAAGTTTACGCTATCGATGTAATAGTGAGCTCCGGCGAAGGCATTGTAAGTTTATTTTGTAATATTGATATTACATTTTGCATCTCGCATTTTATATTTCCAATGATTAAAAAAACGCGCTTGAGAGTTTGAAGTCAGTCGATGAAGTGCAAGTGAAAGTAATCGTTTGAATTTTCTTTTGATTATTTTCGAATTCGTAAGCTGTTTTGCTTTTACGAGTTGGCGCACTTGCTCTGAATCGTAGACGGATGCTCGGAGATTGTAAGATTATGAGATCTGAGGACAACTATGCAATAACTATTTAGTTTTTGTTAGTGGAAAATATTAAAAAAATATTTCTTTTTTATTAAAGGGTCGCGAAAAGGATACAAAGGTCTCAATATATAAGAAAACAGATGAAAATTATATGTTGAAACTGAAGGCATCGCGTGCGCTTTTACAGGAGGTAAGTGCGGGAAATTTATGTTGTAAATATTCACAATAAGCATATTTACAAAATTTTTTTTTAATGTTTAAATATTTGTTCAGAATTCAAGATTTCCTAAAAAATCGTTTTATTACCAAATTCCAGGTTAAAACAAAGTACGGAAATATGCCTTTCAATATTAGACACTTCGATGAAGAAACAAAAGCGCGCATGGGTGTTGTCGAATGCGTATCCCACAAGATGATTGAGCCTTTCCAAGTTCTATACGAAAAGCCATGTAAGTTTTGGCATATATTCTCATATATATTCTGCATAATTGCAAGGATTAATTCCGCAAATGAAATTCAATTTCGTCTCGCGGCCAGACACCGTGCAAGATAAAATAAAGTTATAAATTTTCTTAAAACACTTATTGCGTGATTTATGCAAAATTTATTACTGTAACAATTTATATAAAATTCTTTTACACCAATTTTGCAAGAATGTGGTTGCTACAATTAAATTCTTAATTTTTTGTAGCTTATAAATTTTTGCATATATTAAATTGCGGCCTATTCGTGGATGGCATTATCTCTGCATAGAAATTCCATCTTACAGGACGCATACAAATGCATTTGATACATTGACTATTTGCGCTTGAATTTGTAGGTTATGTTTGTCAGATTTGTAAAAATATATATTTTTTTTCTATTACAGCTGAATATGTTGCGCAATTTAAGCATACTGTGTTGCTTATGCCCAATGGTGTCAATTTGGTTACTGGCATTCCTTTCACGGAAGAGTTGTATGCTAGTGAGCATAGCATAGCTCAGCCAGAATTAAAGGTAATTAAAAACAAATTTGCCTTTGCCTGTAAGCTGAAATTTAATCGTGCCTTGTGCTTTCAGGAACTTGTCGCTACACCTTTGCAACCAAGTAAGAAGGGTAAGGGTGGTGCTAAGAAGAAGGCTGGCGCTGCTGCCGTTGGTACAGATGCGGCTGCCGCGGCATCAAAGGTCGAGTCCACACCGGCAGTGGAGACTAAGGCCTGAAGTGTGGCTACCGTTACTGCCTTTTAACAATAGAAATACAACCAACCTAACCGAGATGAAGTCAATGAAACCAGCAGCAGAAACAACAATATACATATATTAGAAGCAATAAGGTGTTAACTAAAATGGAGCAAAAGTAACAAACACAGCCATTTTCTATCAACCGCCGCTATACATATATTTTATAGAAGCGGATGTTTTAGGAATTAGCGTGCGTGTGTATTCTTGTCGATGCAGGAGCAACAATTGAAAATCATCGATTAGATTTTGCACTGCAGTTAATTTCTATTTTAACTGAAAAAATAACATAATAAAAAAAACTTATTATCAAGAAGAAGCACGATCTTATCGAAATGCAGATGACCTTTTGAACAATGATAGTAGTAATTAAATATAAGAAGTTAATGACTAACTACTTACTGAACTTACATATAAGGTTGCACCTTTGAAAAAGAAAGTAAAGCAAAAAAAAAATTGCACGACTTTTATTTTATAAAATTATTAAGATTGTAAATCGATTGCTAAGCAACTTAAGAACATCATCTTTGTGTAATAAAAAAACGAACGCATTATATTATCATTTGAAAAGTGGCAAAAATGCAATTTGGAAACTGAAAACTAAACCTTAAATGGTAAGAGTTACACAATAAAAAATAGTATTTTGTAAACATGGAATAAAAACATAATTTTTTATTATTTAACTACCAAAGTATTGTCCATACTGATTCTACGCTGTACATTAATCCTTCCACTGGCGCTGGCATATTCTAACAAAAAGGCCAGTTTTACTCGTCGAATAGAAATTTAGCGGTAGTCTGTTAAAAATATCGATTCGTATTTTTCGTAATTCGTATATGTTTTAGATCGAAAGAATGGCTAGGTCGACGAAATAATCATTGCACAGCTAAAATCCGTTCAATTATAGTAACTTAGTACAAACTGTTGTGGCAATTTCCTTATTCGCATATGTTACTAGTTGGATAGATTAACTGTTGATTTTTATTGCGACATTTTATTTAACTTGCATTATTTTTTTTATAAATAGACTTTGTAACATCGAATATTTTAAATAGCATTTTTACTTCTCAGCGCTAGGGGATGGGGGAGTCGAGAATTTTTGAAATTCCACCTTAGCTTTGTGCAATAATTGCCCGGTGTAACATGGCAACATTTCAATAAAGTGGAACGTGCTTTTAACACCTTCATTATAATAATGCTTCGCCAGGAAACGTGCTTCGCCGCTTTCAGGTAATGCTGGAACCTCAAAAGGTAATTTCTTTTCCAGCTCTTTTGCGTGGGGTCGAACACTTTCTTTTATTTCATTGTATAGCTTTTCGGATTCTTCCGGGGTACCCCATACTCCCAGCTTCTTTGAGTAATACGCAGCACCAACGACAATGCCGGCTCGAACAAGAAAGCTACAGTGGTTCCGATAATTGGGATGGACATGAGGGGAAAAAAGCCATTACGTAAATAAATGATCTGACATACTGACTTTTCTATACGTACCCAATTACCATTTTGAAAGAAGATAGCGCAACCTAAACTGATGCAAAATTGGTTTGTATATTAACAGTTTTGCAAATCCTTATAAGTTTCTATAGGATTTATGAGTTGCCCAATCCTATCCAGGAATATCTTGAAAGCACTGCTGTAGGTGACAGCTGTAAATGCAGTGTTGGTTAACATACATTCAACAAGGAAAAAGTAAGTCAAAATGTGGAGATATAAATATTTTTCAGATATCTAAGAATCATATTGTAAATTAAAGATTGATTTTTTAATAGAAAATATTTATTTGTATTTATATTACATTTAGTTTAACAATAACACTTAAATTCAATAAAAAATAAAATGAAATAAAAAAATATTCAGATTGGCATCTCTGAAAAGAGGTTATAAACAAATTAACTACAGCTGATTACAAAATTTGTATATTTGTTCATCTAGTAAATTCTCTGTTGTAAGATTTTAACTAATATTTTGTTATTGAAAATAAAAATTACGAAAAGGACTCTATTAACATAAAATGGAAACACGCCATTATATAGAATTGTCCAAATGTCCGATTCGATTCGACGCAGCCAGCCAGTTAACAAATGTATTTTTCGACGACTCCAATTGCCAGGTATTTAACTCTTTCAAGTGTATAAGATAAATACTACGCCACAATTTTCTTTTTTAGATTTTCGCTGTACGTAGTGGTGGGGCAACTGGTGTAATAGTTAAAGGCCCAACAGAGGATTCAGTCATATCATTTTGTATGAATGATCGCGGTACTATACGTTCCATTAAATTTTCGCCAGACAACAAAATTTTGGCAGTACAACGTCGAGAAAATGCCGTTGAATTCATCTGCTTTCAAGGCGACCAGCCATTACTACAGGAAAGTATTGTACATCAGGTTAAAGCGCTCGTATATGGTTTCGTATGGGTTCATACACGCGAAGTTGCCATAATCTCCAATAGTAGCATCGAGATATTCACTGTATTGCCAGAAAAGCGTCAATTGCGTGGCGTAAAATCTTTGAATATCGGTATCAAATGGTTTGCATGGTGTACTGTATCGAATATTGCACTTATTTGTTCAACGGATAACAACGCTTTAGTGCCAATCTTAATAAAACAGAAATCTATAACGAAGCTGCCAAAACTGGAAAGTAAGTATTATTTGATATTTGAAGTTGCAATATTCCATATAAAAGAAACACATTAATACTTTACAGTGGCCAACACTAATAATGAAGTGCAGGAGAGTAAAGTAACGCTGGGGCAGGTATATGGTACAATGGCAGTGTTTCTCTTACAAGCAAACACTGAAGGTATGATGGAAGTAGAAGTGTATCTGCTTAATGGACCTGGCTTAGCACCTCGTAAATGTCATGTGCTGAGACTTGGTCATGTTGGACGATTTGCAATCAATACAGTGGATAACTTAATAGTTGTGCATCATCAGGCTTCGGCTACATCACTTTTATTTGACATTGCTTTAACTGGTGAACAAGCAAATGGTGTTACATACCACACTCCCATTACGCCAGGACGATCGATTCGACCTTTTGCGCTGAAATTGCCAAGCTTATCGCCGGACGGACAAACAATGCAATGCGAATTGTGTAATTATTTTGAAATAACAGTAAATTTGCAATTTTTTATTCTAAAATTTGATTTGGTTACAGATTCTATGCATTGGGTGCTATTTCAGCCGAATATTGTAATCGATGCCAAGCTCGGTTGTATGTGGTATTTAAATCTTAACGTAGAACAACTTTGCACACTTATTTCTGATCGCATACGGCTCACTGAGTTCTTGCTACAGCGTACAAATGGCAAACAAGCACTTTTAAAAATGCTGCACCAAATGGTAGACGAACAGTACAAAGGCACACTCTTGCCGGTACTGGAAACCATTTTTAATAAGATCAATAAGGTTTATGCGTAAGTACATATATAAGCCAAAATTGGTAGCTGCATATATTCTACATAAGTACATATATGTTGAAAATGTAAATTACAAATATAATTTCTATTTTAGTTCATGGGTACAATTAGAACTCCAAACGCAAACTGCCCAACCGTCAAATGTTAAAACAACTGTAAAACTGCCACCAGCTCCAAAAGTGCTGATTGAACAGCAGGACATGTTCACATACGTCTTCCAACCCATAAGTGAGCATGCAAATGCCGAAACGATTTTAATTCTATATTTATACTCGTTGAACAAACATAATATCGCTGCGCAGGAGGATCTTAGTAAGATGATTATAAGTGAACTTATACGCAATCGCAGCTTTGATACATTGCGGCATTTAGTCAGCTACTCGCTGTTGTTGGAATCAAAACCAATTGCTTGCTTTTTGCTTTCACATTCCAATGTTGATGCGGCTATTTCACAAATTGCACTCGACATGTTGAGTAAGATCGAAGCGCATGATGTAAGTATACATGGTATATGACTGATTAATAGAATAATAAATGTATATATTTTGCATATTTATTAGATAATAATCGAGGTGCTCTTGGGACAGGGTAAAGTAGTGGATGCCTTACGTTTGGCACGCAATTCGATGAACAGTGACACCATATCGGCGCGCAAATTCCTTGAAGCTGCGCAAAAGGCTAAGGATGCTTTGGTATTTCACAGCGTTTTCAAATACTTCCAATTGCGAAATCTACGCCAACGTGGCACAATGGACTTCTTGAAATGTGAGTTATTTGATTCTTTTTTTACTTTTATAAATAAATAATTTGTTATTTCTTTTCTATTTTAGCGGAGCAATGCGCTGAATTTGTGCAATACTATAGCAATTTATATCCAAAAGAGCTATCAGCGTAATGTTAAACGTTTTTCGCATTTCAAAACACAAATAGTTCATTTTATGTAAATAATTATATTTAACTACATTCGGTTTGTGTTTTAATTAATTAATTGATAGTTCAGTTACAGTATTGTATATATAATTTCATTTCAAATGCAATACAAGCATTTTTCGAATAATTTCGATTATTATTATTATTATCGTACATACATACACACGTATTAAAGCTTAAACAAAACTTACAATGTATTTTTGTGACTTAAACAACTTATGATAACATATTTGGAAAATTATAGTTTGCAGTAAGTAGTTAGTTAGCAAGGAATACTGTTGGCTTAATAATGCGCAGAACAAATACCGAGTGCTGTGAAAAGTGATTAATTGCATAACAAATGCTTTTATCAATGTTGCTATAATTATTTCTTCAAAAACAAAAACAAATCAACTAGTAGTCAGTGTAAGATACTGAAACACTTTCATTTTATACACAATTTTTTTTCACATAACCTATAACATTCGCTTAATGAAAATTAGGATGCAAGAAAACAGTATGAAAAACGGAAATAAAAAAACCGTGTTACTGTTTGAGATGAAATCTACAACATAAAACATACAAGAATTTGCCTTTTGGGCTCAATATATGCTAATTAAATTGACTTTTAATTAATTTTGTTGAAATTTAGTGGATTTGTTTATGTATGGAAATTAATTTAATTTTAAGACATGGAAATTGTAACTGTGGAAATCAGTTACATATTGTGCCTATAAAAATATTTGATATTTTTTATTCGATTTAATTTAATTTAACTTGCAAAATTTATGATTATGATAATTATTTTCTAAACAAAATTTCCAGGCTAATTACCAATAATTTCCAGATCAATTTCCTATTACTTCAGATGAAAAATTATTTAAATAATCAATAATAGCAAAACGAATGCACAGTTATTTATGACGAACCACTACAGAATTGCATATTTAACTTTCCACATTGTTCTTTAAATAATCAATAGTAGCAAAACAGATACACAGTTATTTATGAGTTGTTAAACGAAGCACTACAAAATTGCATATTTAACATTTCACTATATTAATTGCAAGTAAACTTTCGTGGTGGTGCTTTTAATTTCAAAACACCCATTTGATTAACATTTTGCTGTATATTAAAAGCCGATTCGCAGTGGCGAAAAACTGTACGACTTGGTTCGGATAGTTTCATTATATTATTATAAAAATTATTTTTTATTTCCGATAAGCAATGCGAGCATGAAACATGTATACCGTTCGATGCGTCATTATCAGCTTGCGACATTTGCGAAACATCACCGTTATTTAGACGCGATTGCACCGTTTCATTATATGTTGTGGCACATGTATCATGGACAGCATGTCCACAGCCACCTAAGACAAGTATATCACTTTGATTATACAAACGTTGTTGGCAAATGGCACAACGCATTGCTGACACGAGGAGACCGCGTTTAGCCTCAGAACGCTTACGTGCAAAAGCGCTTGCTAGCTCTTGACCTTTCACTTGTAGCGCTTTCTCCATGGTATCCGTCTCAAGACGAGATTGTGACAGCATACTCATTAGCAAATCTTTAATATCACCGAAATTACCCGACACATTACGGGTGTTCATCACAAGTTGCACAAGTTTTGGCAAATCGACATATTGCGACGATAAATGCAACATATGCTTCGTACTGGATTTGAGATCATCACGTGGCAATATTTGCTGCAACAGCGTAAACCAAAACTGTTCACAATCCGTTTTTGGCAACGCATTTGTGGCACGCACACACAAGTCACTTATTTCTTGTGCAAAAGTTGCTGCCGGCTCACCGTGTAGAGTGGCCAAGAGTTCTACGGACAACTCGAATGCGTTGTGATAGTTGGCTTGCTTTTCATACAAATAGATAGCGGTTTTGTTTAGTTTATGCGCTAAAACTAAGCTCAATGCCTCTTCTACACGATACTCATCCGATTGCCGTACAAATTCATCGACCTCCACTGCTTTATACTTGCACAAAAGCGCCAGCAATTGTGCACTCTGTTTGGCAGTTAAAACATATCTTCTGCGGTGTAAATGCTCGAGAAAAGTTAATAACGCTTGCTCATCATCTTGCACCACTTCCAGTAATTTGCTAATTTTCGCGCTGAAATGGAAGTCTGCCAAGCGCGTTGTTTCCTTGGCATTGATGTCCAGCATGCGTTTGAAGTGTTTCTCTATTTGTTCGTAAATTTTACGCTCTGGTTGATGCACATGCCGTTCCATATAGCTAAACATGGTGTCATGACGCTGTTCATTATTCAGATAACACTCAACAATATCGTCGTAACGGTGCAACTTCTCTAGTAGGTATTCCTGCACATAGTAGCAATGTGCGCGTTTCGCCAGCAGCAACTGTTCTTCATCCGTGCTGATTTCATCTAAACAATTGTTAATGAGCAGTTCATGCCAAGCGCTCTCGCGTTCAGAGTGCTGTCGTGTAGTTTCGTTCGTGATTTTTTCTTTCGCCAAGTGATTGAGCACTTTCTCCAGCAGCTGAGTGTCGGGTTTTAGACATTGTTGTGATATTTGCTGGGCAATGAAATTTAAAAGGCAACCAATCTCTGCCCACTGGATATTAAGGAAAATATGAAAGAGTAAAAATAAAAATGCAAGAAAACAAGAATAATAAGCAGAAAATTTGACATTTCATTGGTAAATACTGAATTATTTGCAATATTTAACTTACCGTTGTGTTCTCAGGCGTCATTATTTCTAAGAGTATGTTAATTATGCGTTTGCGATGCGAGAAACCAAGTTCACCACTGAATTCCTTCTCCTGAAAAGCTAACGAAATCACATTTAAAGTTTCTCTAGTGTCGAATTTGAGTAGAGCACGCAAGTAAGGATATGGCAGTTCGTTCGGTACACTAGTATTTGAATGTAGCGAAGTTAAGCAGCGTAGAACCTCATGCTTCACATTTTGAACTAAATCGGCTGGTATTTCACCACTTGGATAACCACGTCCGGCTAGGCAACTTGATATGTACACGAGCAGCGAGTTTCCAAGCCCTGATGGTTCTTGCGCTACCAACGGTATCAATTCGGTAAGCGGACTTGAGTAGTCGTTAAGCGCATGTGTATTGAGGTAGATTTGTGCGCGATAAAGCTTATAACGTTTGGCTGCTTTTAGCACTTGATTCAAATCCAGACAGGTCCAGTCGAGTTTAAGTATAATTTCCTCTAATTTTGTTGGTGAGATTTCCAGCCAATGATCTACCAATGCTTGTGAAATTGTTGGGTTGACACGTTGAATATTATCATTTTCTATATGCTCAGTGATATGTTGTAGATAAAGGCTTTTATTTTGTAAACGCTCCCACAATTGTGTCCATAGTAAATCCAGTTCACCTATTGTAATTAGACACTTCACAATTGGCCCCAGACAGTAGTCAGGCGCTCTGGCCGAAGCAGCCAAATACTCCTTAAATAACATTATAATTCGCTCTTTTGCTTGTGCTTTACGTCGCGGACGCTCAGCAGTGGCACGATAACCATCCAGCGCGAGATCACATGCTTCTTGCCATCTCTGATTTTTCACCTAAATAATGAATATAGAAATAATAACAATTTTAAAAATCACTTATAACATTTATAAATGAAATTTGAGTTTTACCAAGTAGCTAATGCGCTCCGTCCACGTGCGCACGGCAACCATATGTAAAGATCTTGCACCCAAAATATATAATTGTGTACCGCGCGACATTAAAGAATTATAACATGCATGTGTTCCGGCTAAAGCTAAAGCCGGTGATACATTACCGCCGGTTGCGAGTCCCTTGAATTGAGCTGAACCATAAACCAAGCCAGCATTGGCCATATCGATGCATTCAAGTTCTTTGCTGGAACGCACATCTATTAGATGTAGTATTTCCGATACATCCATGCAAGCGACACACTTTGGGCCCAACCAATGAACCGATAGTAAGTTTGTCTGCATTTGCACATGTCGCAAATATAGTAAAGTAATACGCCCATTTGCCATAAAAAGTTGATGGAAAAACAATTGATTGCCACGTCCTACTACGATAACTGGGTCAACTGAACGCGTAGCGTCTGCTGCCTGAATTAGAACCATTTGCCATGCCAGTACGGGTAAGCAATCAGCTGGCCCTTGTAGTGCATGATATTTTATCACTTTTAGTCGTGGACGTATAGTTACAATAAAGTATTTTGATAAAGTGGCCAGAGCAATAATGCAATATTGATCGAGTTCGTGAGAACTATCCATCATCAATGGTTCCATGGTGCAAACTTCTCCACGTGCTCCACTGAAAAGACATCGTGACGAGCAACCACGAATACCTAATTTTCTGGTAAAGCTCAAAGACCACACTGAACCGCCTGAATCAGAGCAGAGAGCGAGTGCCGGTCTGGAGGTCCATTTTATATGCAAAACTCCGGTATTCGGAGTAATCACGTCAAATAGGTTGCGTAAAACGTCGCCAGATTGTGTGTCAATCATTACAACAAGTCCGCGTGCATAACCAGCTAATAGACGTGTACAGTCTGGATTATATGCCAATGCAGATACAGCACCTTGCCCATGTTTGTCCTGATGTGCCCAGCGTAGTGTCTGAGTTATGTCAAAATTGAGTATGTGACCGTGTGAGGTACCAATGCCGATTAATGTTGATACGGCGCACGCAGTTGCAAGTCCGGCATTTACTCGATCCTGAAATATCCATAAAATATACATAAGATATTTAATACATGCACTAATTAAACATATTTCTGTTAATAAACTTACTGCAGCTGACGCAATTTGTGCAGATACTCCATGCATCATCGCATAACGCATTATAGAACCGCCTCCGCCTGCACCGCCATTGCGAACTCCACCCTCTTCTGCTAATGAGGGCGTAGGTGTTGGTGCCGGTGCTGGTACGCCCAACTCTGAACCTATGTCCGAATCTGCTTCAAATTCACTTAATGCCGACTCTAAGGTGGGCAATTCACCACTTGGCGGTATTGAATATTCCACATCATCCAACTGAAAATGTTTTAAAACTTATTGCACAAATGTATACGTAAATGATGAGCTATTTATTTACATCGTCAATATCAAGCAGTGATTCGGCAAGCAAACTGTCACTAGATCCACGATCCGACTCCAAAAGCGATTGGAGAGACGGTGCTTTCAGTTCGTTCATTCTATTGTACTTCTAATTTATATATGAATAATTTTGCTTTTTATTTTACGTTTATTAATGAAGTTAATTTTCGTTTTTTCGTTATCAATTAAATTTGCACTCCCACATTCACGTATTTAATGCAGTTTGTTGACTCCTCCTACCGCTTGATCATTGTACACTTTGCTTTGTTGTGACACAATCAATTTGACAGCACTACAGCTGATTCTACAAAAACAACTTGCCACTACCTACATACTAGTACAAATTAAATATTTTTAATACTTTGATTGCTTTGCTTACTTTTATTAATCGTAAATACCATATATACATACGTAATTATATTTTTTTCCATTTTGAATTAAATTTTGTATAAGGAATTTAAACCAATTGCTTTTTTGACAGCATCTGTTTTTGAACATCTGGTAGGTGGTGAAGTCTCCAAAGTTAAATTTGTCGTCTTGCGCAGTACATGTTATTGTTATCATTTGTTATTATTTTAGAAATTGTTTAGATTTCTCCGATGTTTCTTCAAAAACAACTAAGTGCCAAAAAATTTATAATTTTATTGGTTCTCTGTGTGCTGGCATTTCTACCATTTCTACGATTTATAACTAGTTCGTCGAATATGGGACATTGTATATTTTGTGAGATTTCTGCTGGGAAACAACCCAATACTGTGATTGAATTTGAGAATGCAGATTTTGTCATATTTAAAGACATAAAACCATCATCAACTTATCATTACTTGGCTGTTCCAAAGCGGCATGTTGAGAGCTTGAAGGCGTTGACAAAAAATGATATAGCATTGGGTAAGACGAAACAATGCTTATTTTAAACCACTTGCACGCTTACAATACTTGCATTGTAAGCTTCCATAATCTTCGCTCGACAACTTAAAACATTTTAATTTCAAAATATATGTTGTTACCCAATTTCTTATTTAAATAAACAAGATTATATAATATTTTTGGTACAATTTTAGTGAACAGCATGGAGCATGGTCTAAAGTCATTTTTTGAAAAAAATAATATCAGCACAACGGATGCTTTATTTGGCTTTCACTTGCCGCCTTTTATTACCGTAAAACATCTGCATATGCATGGCATAGCTCCACGTTCTACCATGTCCTTCGTTCATAGAATGATGTTCAAAACTGGATCTGCGTGGTTCAAAACGGTAAAACTTACATATTTTTATATTTTTTCAAACTACAATTTGATTTATTTTAGGTTGAAGACGCACGACAATACTTACAGGATAAAGTTTAAAATGGTGCTACATAGATAAATACATTTTATAGAAACCAGTGAGCTAGATTTACAAGCAATATACGATATTACGAGTACTGCAAGTATAGTTGAATATTTTATGGAGTCCAGCGGAATAGGTTTAGGGTTTAATTTGGCGGCTATTGTATGCTTTATTTGTAATAATTATTAGAATTATAAATAAATTTTTGAATTTATATTATATGACACGTGAGTTTTTGTTTAATAAACGTCCATAATCTATATATACGAGTATAAATAACAATTCAACCCTTATCAAATGACAGGCGCCGAACATTCGCAAGTATATTTGTATGTGCATTTTATTACGTACAATAAACGTACATATGTAGAATGGAGCTGGCACTGATATTAGTAAATTTTTTAGTAATTATTGCGAATTTAAGTGCGTCTACAGCGAGTTTCTTCGAAGAAAAAGGTGCTGGTGGTCAGACGTTGCCAAAAGCAGCAACATTTCACTTTCCTGAATACGCTTACAAGGAGACTAGCAAAAATGTGTGTTTATTGATTTTATTTATACGATTTCTAAACGTTTGAATTATCCAATTGGTTTATATATATATATAATATTAATATAGGAAATTCTTTATCACGAATTCGAGACAGCATGCGAACGGAACACTTTGTGTGAAAATTTGGAAGCTGTTATGAAGAAATCTTGTGTGCGGCGTTGTATTTCGTATACCTGCTACCAAGACATTTACGGCTTTGATGAGGTAAGTCATTATTGAAAATAGTCTTGATAAACGCTTACTAAATAAATGTCTTTAAGCTGGAGGAAGGCGAGATTGACGTTCGTCTGAATTCATTTAAAGGATGTGTAATTCAGCGTACTGGAAAAAACCATCGCCGTTATCCGAGCACACAAGGATTTTTATTTCAACGCTTCGATATAGAAGAATTTATTTTCAATATGAAGTGGAAATTAACGAATTTTCTTAAAAATGTGCTTTAGCAAGTTGTTGCAATAAATCTAGTTTTTATATATAAAGAATAAAGAAACGGAATATCAACTCCTATGAAACATGAAGATTATTAGTGATTTTTGTGAAGTGAATATTACTAACACTGCTGAATTAAATCAAAATGCGAGATATCAGAGAATAAAACTGGAACTCTCTTAACCTTTAAGCACGAGAAAGCTTATTTAACTTGTTGGTTCCCCTTCACTTTTGTTTAATACCCTTATTTCGTAAAATGTGATCATTTATTAATTCGTCTTAAATTAATTATATTATAATAAAATTATATTTTTATCTTATTTTATTTAATGTTAAATATGATTCAAATAAGTACAATACAATACAGTAAATATGTATGTGTAGAAGCTAAATTATTATGGCTTTCAACGTAATCTTCGAGACTCACATCCAAAATAAGCTTATTTATAGTATCAAAGGGAAATATATGCACGAAATTAATTTAAAAAAAACTATGTGAGTGTTTTTTTATTTATATAAATCTAAATGTGAAATCAAATAGATTAATGAATCAAAAGCTGTACTTCGAAGTACATTTGAAAAATTTCGCATCAAAAAAATCAAATTAAAATGTGTTAAATTATCAAGTTATAAGTTAAAATTTTTAAATTTTATATACAATTGTTCACGCAAATAATTTAATAGTAATTTTATTTAGGCACATAACAAGTTGGAGTAAATATTAAACAACTTAGTGTTATTGCAAGTCAGTAACAACAAATAAGGTGTAAATCACACATTAAAGTATTTTACTTCACTAATTTTTTTTATATGATTCTCTTTTAACATAATCACTGGTCGCTTGTGTTTTCATAAATTCTTGATCTCACACTCAATTGGGTTCGGGTTTCTCATGCAACCATGGACGAAAAATTGGTAACGTTGATGGGTAATGCGTATCCGGTTTCAGCACAGAATCTGGCCAAGTATTCGAGACATCATTACTGTTATTGCGAAACGGGTATGTCGCTAACACTATGGGTAACTGTAGCTTGATTTCTTTCTCCAAAGATTTCGGTTCGATAACGAAGAATACATCATAGGAGATTTTTATCAAATGGCAGCCATGTAAATTTGTCGGCGGCAATGGTGGTACATACAGACTATCGTTTTGCCATTCATCCTTACCGCCGGGACGAATTTTGCCGCGCGCCAAAGCGGCCAACGCGCGTTTCTCCGTTTGCACCACTTTACCGCGTGCCAAATACTCAATGGTCTATAAATAAACAAAGGAATTAATTAATAAAATATGCAATGAGTGAAATTAGTTTAATTAAATCAAACCTCCGTTAGCGAGGCCTTTGTCTTTTTAATCGTCACATTACTGTGATTCGAAATGTATGCAGTAATCAATATGCTCTCCCCCGGCACATAACCGCCGCGATCGAGTGCCACTCGAGCGACAACTTTGCCGCCGCCCACACAGGCCACACCAAGTTTGTGCTCGATCTCGCAAGTAAATGGTTGCTGAAATTAAAATATACATATATAAATTTATATACAAATATGTTAAATAAAATATTTTTGCAATTGCATGGCATACCGATAGTATGGGTCGCTCCAAATTTAAATCGATCGGATTCATCACAATAAATACTTGATGATTTTTGTGTATCAGTCCATTCGGTTCACGCAATGCCGCCTTGCAGTAGTATTGTATCCAACCGTAACGTCCTAAAAACGTAGATGGCAACCCCACGGGAAGACCCAATTTAAATGGGAAACTGTGTATGCCAGGCGAGAGCACTGAGGGTCCTTGATCCACATCGCCCAAAAGACGCATACGAAAATCAATATAGTTTTCTTTGTCATAAGTACGCTCCTGCCGTGCTGTACCGGCGCGTACTACACCTTCGCCGACCACATGGAAGTGCAGTCCCAAAGCGGGTGTGTCATCCTGCAGTTCGATCAGTACGCGACCAGATAGAAATTGGCCAGGGAAATACAAGAGTGATGTATTATCGAAGATTATGAGGAATTTCAGCAGTTTTCGCGGCATTTTGTGTCCGTTATAGTTGCATTACTTTCTAATTCAAAAGCCGTTAAGTCGATCGGTGATCAATGCGGTACTGTTATGAGTATTTAGACAGAATATGTTGTACTTTGATATGTTTCTCTATAAAGAAAAATAAAAAAATATATATAAATAAGTATATGAGTAAGTATATAGATATAATGGCCATATATTGCAGATTCAATATCGAATTTGCTAAGAGTGCCACTGACAATTTATACTCATGGATAATTTACTAGCAAATGTCTGTACCTATAACAATAACAACAATTACTCTGTTTCATGGAGGAGGGGGGCGGGTAAATATATCGTCTGTGTTCTGTTTAGAACCTTCTTCGCTATAAACTCTTTCTAATTTCCATCATTTGAAATCGAATATTTATGACCATTAGGTGTTCTCATCAAAAAAAAAAAATATTTCTAGTTCCCACTAAACTACGAACCGGCCTTACATGTTATGGATATATACCAAACGTATTTATTTGTGCGAAAAGTCAGTTGGAAAATAAATACATCCGCTGATATACCCGTAATAGTTGGTGTTTTTGTTTACACGTGCGTAACGTTGTTGTGGTCTAAGTATAATGATGCCGTAAAACTTGTTAATTGCCGTTTTCACTTTTATTTTACAACTATATGCATATAATAAAAAACGCACACATACTACCATACATATGTATGTATGTATGTATGTATGTATATTCATAGTCAAATGACATCAAATTGTGTTGTATACCTTTGCACGCATAATTACGAGCAATCATATAAATTCTTCTAATTAACAGACCAATTTTGTAAGATTCAAATACATATGCACTAATCTATGAATGTGTATTCGAAATACATCCTAATGTATTGGCAAAATACTGTTGATTTTGTTGAATAATTAAAAATAGGTTTCTTTTTTGAATATTTTGCCTTGGGATTAACTTTTTCAAATCAGCGGCATTATTTATACATATATTTTTTCTAAAATGGATAGTGCTTATATTTTTGTAACATAAATTGTTTAATTTAGCTTTGATTAAAAAATAAACCTCAAAAATAAAAATATTAGTAGTATGACTCTAGTAATACATTGAGTTAAAGGTGGGTTTCAGAGGCTAAAAACAAGGATATTTTTACAAATTTCTTTTAAATATATAAAGTCATATGTATATTGGATATAAACAATATAGTATATGAAAGATACATATTCTTGCGGTCTTGCGATGATTGGTTCATCTAAAAACAATAAACCAAACATATTTCGATAGTACAGATCTAGTTAATGAACGAAGGAAAAAAAATTCAATTTTAAATTTTTTACAGAGCTATTTTTGGGAAAATTTTCGCCATATATTGCCTTAAAAAAAGTTGTAATTCAGATATATAAAAATCCTTTGTTCATTAACTAGATAATATTATTCCAAAGAAGTGTGCTAAATTTGAACAAAATCGCTTAATAATCGAGAAATCATGTCCACCGACTTGAAAAATTCCATTTTGAGATAAACGCGTTTAAAGTTTTACATTCATTTTGACGTGACCTGATGGGCGGAGCTTCCAAAGGTTATATCTCTTAGAATATTACTCGGATTGATTTTGGTATTTGGATAACGTTTTTAACACATTACACTATTTAATAAGACAATACATTTTTTTTTCTTCAAATTTCGAAACCCACCTAACTCCTTAAAAAAAATGGTATGATTTGAAAAGCGGTTAGGTAAACTCTCATAAATACATCAAACAATTTTTTTTCTGTATTTAGCTATTCGAGAACAAATTACTATAATTTATAAGATCTATTATAGGTGGTGATATTTTAATGAAACTAACCTAACATTTAATCGAATAAATACTACTCCCACAATACAGTTATTTAAAAATACCAGTAACCGAAATATGGCACTTATAACAGTAGGATAGTATTCAATATTTTTACTATTAAATTAAGTATCTTCAATACTACTGAAAATAGTTTGTAAATATCAATCTCAGAGAATAATCAGAATTGGGTGCTAAGAATTTGAAAACAGTAATAATCGGACCGTAACATGGCCTACTTCGCCTAGAACACTATTTTAAATATTTCAACTATACAACAAATAGTATTTATGATTTTTTTTTTCAAAAATTATTGAAATCTTCGAATATTCATCCAAAAATATTCGAATATTTATATTTTTTAATATTTATAATATTAATAATTAATATACCATAAATACAATTGTATTATACATTTAAAAATATTTTATAAGTTTAAGATTTCAAATAAAAAATTGAGAAACTATAAATTCAGACATTTAAAAAAAACTTCAATTACTAAAAACTGCATATTTTTACCGAATAAATTTCATCGTTGTCATAGCAGAAAAATAATGAATTGTGTTTCCTTTTTACATATAATTAACTAAATGCGAAAGCATTTATTATACAGCGAACCAACAACAAACTGACGAACACATATCTACACGACCTTACAGCTGTTTCGCTTTTATAATACACGTAATACCCATAACAAATAAAAAGAACAATAGCAAATTTGTCGGTGCTGTGTACATACATACATACGTATAAGAAAATAGCTGAATACCTTTTTTGCACGTCACATACCAAACGCTCACGTAATTTATATTCGAAGATCAACTACACAAACACACAATCATAAATGTATGTATGTACATAAAAATATATGCATGATTTTCCGATCGTCATCGGCATTAACGATTGCCTCTGCGCCGGCGTAGAGCTTACTTTTAAGTTATAACACTGTATTACAATCACAACTGCATTGTAATGTACATATATTCAAAAAAAAACAAACTTGATTCAAATGAAAAAGAAATAATTTAATTTTTCTATAGAAAAAATTTTCATTAATATTTAGGTATAATTTTGTATACGCACGCTAAGAAATGAACACATGCAACTTTATAAAATATATGTATGTATATATGTTTGTAAGCATTTTTTATATATCTGCACAAGAGTACTACAATATATACACATTTATATTAATATATGCATAGACATACATATATTTATGTGTATTTGCATCTATTTAAGAGCATTTTGGACACATGAAATAACACCAACACAAGTACTTATTTGGTAGAATTATAAATCTGCTGGTATTTGATTTGGGAAGAGGTGGGTGCAATTCACTTAAGCTGACGATCACATCACTTCTGACTTCACACACACACACACTTACTTATATAGTATAAGTATACGTACACAACTACGTCACTTTAACCAATTGTCATTTACCTATTCGTCGGGGATAATTAACACGGCTTCAATATTTTATAGTTATTCTATATGTTTAGTATACTTCTATGCATTTTTATCTCTACTTCAGTGTATGATTTGATATTTAAAATATTCTATCACATTTAAAACTATGTAATTATAATTCTAAATCAATTTTATTGTATATTGAAAACAAGTCGAATCTGTGTACTGCCGACGAGCATTTCAGAGTATAACAGCGCCCAACATCGATCGTAACACAACTAACCAGACACTATTCGGCTAACATGGCTCAGGTGTTGCGCACAAACGTCGTTCTATACACGAGTATGTGTGTATGTGTATGTACAGGCATTCGTACTCAACTTGTGTCTCACTTTGGGCCAAGCTCAAAACACGTTTATAACAACTCATTTGGCCTATTGAGCGCTGAGAGGCCAACTGATATTCAAATCGAGCAATTTAAGGCATCATACATATAAGTTATGATATAACCATACCTATAATGTTCTATATGTGTATATATGTGCGTAATGTTGTTCGAGTGTGGCGTACTGTGATTTAATTCTCGCAGAAACGTGATTAGCGCATTTCCTGAAGCTTTGTATTGCCTGCGATATATAATATGTTTGTAGATAATATTGCTCTTAATTAAAATACATTTCGTTTATGCATATATTGTATAGATAGCTTGTTCTTTGTTCCAGGTACAGCTTTTGATAAAAAAGCTTCACAAAATTTAAGTTAAAGCTCACTTGAAGCCAAATTTAAAGTCACTGCATAAAGCTTTGATCATCAGTTGCAACGTTGAAGCTTTTATACTACTAATACTCGTTTAAATATTTAAAAAATATATTTATATTGTCCTAAAATATTCAAATAATTCACTATCATAATATTAGTTTTGACAAAATTTTGGGTCAAAAAATATAAAAACAATTTGTATTACGAAGAGATGTGTTGTTGTTGCTATTATTAGAGCGGCAAAATTCCCCAAAATGTTTTTAAATAAAAATCTGAATCCGTTTTGATTACGTAGAACCGACTATTGTAGGCAATGGAACCGACTGTCGAACGAACAAACATAAATTAATTTATTTGTTAGAGCTGTATATATGTACATACATATTATATATTTTTTGACAATTCATTATTAGTCGTCGATTTCAAAATCAATATTAAAGAAAAAAATAGAAATTTACCAAGAAACTCTGAAACATATAATTTGTAATTATTGTTTAATTTCAAGCTTTTCTTTTAATGTCAATGTAGTAATCAATATAAAGATTTGTTTATATGCAATATGGTTTGTTGCTTAAGTCTTTTGTTTTCACACTTTTCATATACGAAAATTAGAAATTTGCTTAACTTTAGCTTCGCCTACATATCAACATTTCCTTGTGATTCACTTCTTGCTGTTCGACAAGTGGAGATCTTGCTGTGTTATCTCAAGCCGCATCCCTAACGCTGTGGAATTTTATATTATACAAATGTTATGAAGAAAACTTGTTTGGTTTGTTTTTCTGATACTTTATTAAAGTACATACATACATATGCACATTTATAACATTATTCATTTTAGTTTATGCATTGTAGATAGTTAAATAGCACACTAATGTTTTCTTATTTGCGCTTGTTTTCTTTTTAATTTTCAATTAAACGTATTCAGCATAATTAAAACTTTGTTTTTTTTGCTGACAAATAGGATTTTGTGTCTTGTTATTATTTATATAAAATTTAATTGCATGCAGCTCACATTTGAAATGAAAATATTGAACTTGGCAAAAATATTTTGCACGATCGCTTAAGTAATGTAAGTGTAAAGTGCTGTGTATATTCCTAACTCAGTGCATTTTTAGTGTATTTACTTGTTCATGCAAGACATCAAGAGAGTGCAGAGATAACAAATATTGCTTACACTATATATTATAATTATATAGGCTTGTGCCCGAGTATATTATTTTGGTGGTAATATTTACTATTTTATGAATTTAGTTTGACTATTTATTAGTGTGGCATCTGTGTTCAAGATCTCTTTGTTCATATTTTTTGCATTTTTTGTTTCTCGGCAGTTAGGTATGGAAATGTTTCACTGTACGTTTCTGTTGTTTATTATTTTTATTTTATTTGTTTTAATAATTATATAATTTATTTATTTTCACTCAACTTTCACTTATCACCAAACAAACTGTCATATTCCACTTTTAACTTTTTACTTAGTTGATCGCTCTAATATGTGCCTTCATGTACACTTCTTTCGGTTGTTAAACGGTTGACTTATGCTGCTGCTTCCTAGCTTTTCGCTAAATTCTAGGCCAACTCCAGACGTTTCATCTCTTTGTACAATTCCTTGCCCATTTGTGCAGGGCTCCTGGTTACGATAACACCAGCTTTTTCGAGAGCTTTAATTTTATCACCAGCACCACCCTTACCGCCGGAGATAATGGCACCAGCATGACCCATACGGCGACCAGGTGGAGCGGACAGACCGGCAATAAATGATACGACGGGTTTCGCTTTAATGCCCTAAAAATATTATGATTTATTAGAAAAAATATTTGATTAAAAAAATATTCAGATCTCACCGTATTATATTGTGTCAGATATTCGGCAGCCTTTTCTTCAGCGACACCACCAATTTCACCGATTAGAATAATACCTTTGGTATCTGGATCCTTCAAGAATATCTCCAGACAATCGATGAAGTCGGTACCGTTGAACGGATCACCACCGATACCAACACACAACGTTTGTCCAAGGCCAACTTCAGTTGTCTGATTCACGGCTTCATAAGTGAGTGTACCAGAACGCGATACAACACCGATTTTACCACGCTTGTGGATATGACCAGGCATAATGCCAATCTTGCACTATAAAAACAATAAAATAATGTAAAAATGTTATTGTTCGTATGATTGCAATCTTAATTTACAGTCATTAGTATTTTTCGAAACCGTCAGTTTCTATCCAATAATAATTCAAAAATCTGTTAAATAGTTGCATACATGTATGTATGTAAGTATGTTTATAATAATTAATGAATTCTTATTGTCGTTTCGATTTAATATGCAAGTCACCGACAAAATAGACTTCATTATATGTACATACATACATACATATGAAATAAATTTTAATCTCTGTGCACTTTGCACCTTTGCTTTAACTTGTATGTATATATGCATGTACAGCAAAAATATTGCAACATTTTGTAAATATATAGTGAATCAAATTATCATATGTAGCCACACAAATATATATAAGCAATGTAGAACATACAATCCTGTTTTTATTAAAAAAAACAATTTACTTACTCTTTCAGGTGCAATGATACCAGGGCAATTGGGACCAACAAGACGTGATTTGTTTTGCCTCAATAGAGCGTGTTTTACGCGCACCATATCATGCTGAGGCACACCTTCTGTGATGCAAACAATCAATGGAATTTCTGCTTCCAGAGATTCCAATATAGCAGCAGCTGCACCCGGTGGTGGCACATAGATAACAGTTGCGTGGGGATCCGTTGCTTTTTTCGCTTCAGCTACCTATAATAAACGACAAGTACATTTTTAATTTGTATTTCATATAATCTAAAACACAAGTGTATTATTTACCGAAGCGAATACTGGCAGACCGAGATGTGTAGTGCCGCCTTTCTTGGGGGAGATTCCACCAACGAGTTTGGTGCCATACTCTAAAGCTTGTTGGCTGTGGAAAGTACCTTGTTTACCGGTAAATCCTTGGCAGATAACACGTGAATCAGCGGTTAATTGCAAATTGCCACGCGTCTTGGCATATTCTGAACCAAAACGTACACCGGCTGAGAAACTATCTATTTGAATAAAAATAAATTAAATCAATATTTCTATATATGTATGCAATAGCAAGTAATGAATTTAATAAGTCTCCGAAATTATAATATGCAAACAGATGTTACAGCATAAATATACATACATATGTACACTCGTGTGCATATGTGTGTACCTATACATAATTTTATTTGCACAGTACCAAATGACTGAAAAATGAACTTTTCCTTTCTTTTCATAAATGTTCATTGTCAGCCTTCATTGTCACATGTAAACATAATTAACATTTGATTCGTAGAAGCACAATACAGCCTACTATGATTCTTTATTTATTACAATAATTATATATTTTTAGTTTAGCGGTGATTTTGATTATTATCCAACCATATTTTTGGGCACAAGTCTATGTGGTGCACACAATTTGTTACTATGTAGTTATATAATTTTCACTGTAGCAACACCTTATTTTGAAGTTATTTTCTTACCTCGAAGTTTTAGTAGTGATCTCGCTGAAGCCGCCATTACTAATTTGAATCTTTTATAAAGATGTTGACCCTTTCAAATCAATAGAATTGGAAAAATTAATCAGATTGCAGCAAATTAATTTTTCTTTCGTTCGTTCGTGTGTGATATCAGTGCCGACTTACAGCAGCAAAGTAAATTGCAACCAGGGATGTTATTTTTTAGTAACACAAGAAAAACGGGAATTTTTTATCCCCTTAATGAAATAAAACCGTGAAAAACTGTTAAATACACAAAAATAGTTAATCTCATTTGTATAAAAGTATTTTATTTTAATTACATACGAAGTTCGATCCTATAATTATTTAATAATGCCATATATACTTTAATTTAAAAGTTTACTAAGACAGTAAGTGATTAGTGGTGCACTATTGAAATAAGAGATACCATATGCAGAAAAACAGAGGGAAATTTGAAAATGATCATAAATTGTCAAATTTTTATGTGCGTCCAAAAGACTGATCTGTAATTAAAATAAATTGAAACATATGGCAAGTTGATAATGCGGCAGTGAAGTATTAAAGTAATTATTTTATAAATAAACATTAAATATTTATTAAGATTTGATTTTCTTGAAAATGGTGCCGAATGCAAGATCATAGATTACGTATATTTAAATATATATATACTCAATTGAGTTGTACTCGTTTTAAGGTTTCGACCGTTTTTAGATAAGATAAATATTAAAGCATCGCAATAAATCGTTGAATATTTAAATTGACACAATTAATAAAACATTATTTCTTTAAAATGTAAAATTTTATTTAAAAATGTTATAATTCCTAGAATCTCCATCTGTTTGTAAAATTTTCATAATTCAGTTTCCCAGTTTTATGAAAATATAATTCCTACATTAATCTATTTTTTTTATTATAAAAGACTTATGACAGATAGTTTGGGACATGCAAAAATGTACATACATTTATATACCGGTGGTTTCAACTTATTATTGTAAATACGTACTCATGTACTTTTCATTGACAAGATTTTTGTAGTTTGATAGTTAATATATGCAAAGAAATAAATAACACAAAATAAAACTTACAAATATATAGACGTATATATGTATGTATATATAAACATTTGAGCAAACCTGATTGTTGCACTACTTAGCTGATATATGTCAGTTTCTTTGAGAAACAAAAATAATATCATAATTTGAATTTATTGTTATATTGCATCAATAGATATGCAAACGTTTTGTTGGCACTTAAGTGCACCGAATAACGAAGCACTCACGATTGCGTACTCTCTCACTGGAAAGCATTCAATTGCATTGGGATAGCTCTTCAATTAAACATATTGTGTTGCTTCTCAGTTCCTTCACCAGAGCCA
This sequence comes from Zeugodacus tau, assembly GCA_031772095.1. Lineage (NCBI taxonomy): Eukaryota > Metazoa > Arthropoda > Insecta > Diptera > Tephritidae > Zeugodacus > Zeugodacus tau. The sequence goes on along the minus strand of CM062653.1, from coordinate 52,824,202 downwards.
ACATTCGGCGTATCATCTTTTACTTCTGATCCTTGCGGTATCTTGAACTCATCTCTATTGTACGTGTTTTCTTCTCCCGCGAGTAGACGTTGATATACCAATATATTTTTACCTACACGATTTCGCACATTTTTAAGTAATGATTCAATATTTACATCTTCGTCTTTCAGCACTCTTGACCATTCATTTAGTATTTGTTGCGGAGCAATATTTTCGTTCACCTCAGCGTTAAAGATTCGATGAACGATTTTATAGTTAATTAGAAATTCATTTATGAGCGGAGCTAAAGGTTCAAAGAGCACAATGTGCGAGGGCATTGCAGTTCGTGGATATGAAGGTATATGCGAACGTAGCCAATGCACTGGTGATCGATAAAATTGATCGGCCTCATCGATGTAATTTGGTTTATTTTGTAAATTAGGCTCACAAGTTAGAAACCGCATAGTAATATTTTCATGTACATGACTGCAACAATATTAAATAAAAAAAAAAAACAATTAACAGAAATAAAAAAATTTAAATATATTTGAACAAACCTGTAATACGGTGTAGAATGGCATGGCATTAGGAAAAGTACGCTGGCACGATGTTCGTTTTCATCGCGGTACTCATGGGCAATTTGCTGAACATGTGTCATAACATCTATGTGTCCTTTCTGGTGAACAGTACTTAAGTACCATGCAGGCAGAGCATTGCCAATAACTATAACCAACGCTGTAAACCAAAGGATACTCCTATAAAAATGAAGAATAAATATTTCAATAACTGTTATACAAATATTGAAAAATGCAATTTACCCGGAAGCTTTATAACTCCATCGTGTCAATGTATCAGCTATTATGTAGAGACACAGAGGTAATAACGAGGCAATAAAGCGGAACTCTTTGTGTTCAATGGTACTTAACACAACTAACGACAGCAAAATGACAATAAGCAGTTGTTTACGCACAGGATAGTCCCTCTTATGACGAACGGTACTTATAACGCCGAAAATGAATGGTATTGTGTTAATACCCAAAACGGTTGGTAAGCCAACAGTGAAATACCAATACCTTGAAGAAAATATATCAATTTTTTTCAATTACATATGTACAAATATTTACGTTACTTACCACGGGTGAGAGCCGTAAAAACTACCAACATTGTGTAGAATATTATATCGGAAGAATTCATACGGTGTAATGATAACCCTGCCATGCAAGTAAGTATCGATAGCCACACAAGCTGCTCCAACTAGTAACCTATAAAAAAATTTAAGCGGATATAATTACGAATAAATATTGTGATCAATATTTCGTCTCTACTTACCCAACAACCAAGAAATGTTTGAAAATGAGTTCACTTGCTGACAAACGACTTTTTCTCAAATGATAAATACACAATGGTATCCAAATAATGGCTGAAGTTGGTCTTAAGAAACAGCAAATTGCGGCGTACCATAAATAGGTGGTGCTTTCGCCACTCCAAGGAAAGTAACTCAAAGCTATGGTGGTCAGTGATGTTTCTAGTGTATTGGACAATGTTCTTGAACCGATATAGAACCAGAACCAAGGTACAAGTACTAAAAATAGCGCCCATTTTCTTTTACCAGACCATACAAAAAATCTATAGTCAGAATAAGCCGATAGTAAGGCCTGTAGTATGCGCGGTGATATAATCTAAATATAAATTATTATTGAAAATTAAGTGTCATATTTTTATATTAAAATAAATTATTCATATTTACCAATAGTTGCACTGTATCTAAGTTAAGTAAAGCTAATAATTTGTAAACACCAGCAATTAATATGGGGTAGACATAGCTGCGTATTCCTTGCACCCATTCCCATGTTAAATAACCATATCTGAATTAAAATCGGAAAAAATAAGTAAATATTAAATTTTACTAATCAATTACACATTTGACGAATCTTACCCGAAAGTAATTTTATGAGCCACTTCCAAGCTCTGCCAATATTCATCCGGCACATAATAGGTTTGGACTATAAACACCGAAGCAAGTCGCACTGCCAATATCAGCAGAAATACCAATAGCAAATTCATTTTAATCCTATCAATTTGATAAAAAAAATTGTATATTTCTAATGATCAGTAATAAATATTGCATAAATAACATAAATAGTTAAGCACTTTAGTTTACTTAAGAAGTTATATTAAAAAATTTACAAACAATGAAAAAAAAAACAACACATATTAATTAAAGTATTTAAAGCAATGAGTTCACAAGTGTCCTAAATCAGTAGATCACTGGGCATTATACAACTTTAGATTTAAACACACGCATATACAAACAAAACGCGAAGAAGTAAGAATGCTTCTTTGGTTCTCTGTGGGAGTCTCCCCCCAAAGTTTATATGTATGTATATATTATTTGGAATACGATTGCGTTAGATGTATAATTTATTATAAAACAATTCACTTTTAATTAATTCTAAATACTTTTTTAAATATTTTATTCGCGCTACCACTAAGCAACCATAACCTTAAAAAAATTGATAAACACGTCAACGGGTAGCAACTTTTACCAAGCATATATTTATTTTCTTAAATAGTATAACGAAACAGGTTATTTTAGCTCTTCACATATATTAATTAATTTGGCACAGTTTTAGTCTTTTATGATTTAATGAAAATGGTCACTATGACCTACCCGATTATTCACACATTCAATTGCAAAAGAATCTTTATTTTGCTCTGCTGATTCGCCGATCACAAAATGCCTAAAAATAACACAACAAAACCAGTCATGAACTAAGTACCAAAATAAAACCACTGGAAATGGTTGCTAAGTACGCTGTGACGTCATCAGTGAAATCGTGAACATTAGATTACAGTGGCGAGATTAATAGCTCGCTATATGTAGCGAGTCGAATTTTGCTGAAATTATTATTTAATTTCCAAATTATAATTAAAATAATTGAGTATGAGTATGTTTCGTGTTATTCAATCCATTATATCATCTGATTGCATACAATTCGATTCATAAAATGTATATTTCAGTGCAAACTCTGTGTTTCGCAATTTCGGTGTAACACAAATCTCTAGTGTAAGCACCTGGTTAATACAAAGTTGTATTTATCTTCAAAGATTAAAGATTTTTCTGTTTAGGCGTTGAAAATGTAACAATAAATTGTAGTTGGCAATTTGACATTTTTAAAATTTGAAAATCTATAGATTGTATAGATTTATATATTACTTATAAACAAATTCAATTTTAGCTAAAATATTTTGAAACCAGTTCAAAGTGTGCAAAAATAATTATTTAGATTCATTATTTATTCATTTAAACGTTTGATCTCAGAAACTTAATCTCTGACACAGGAAATGGGCACGTTTTCTTTGTTTTAAATTAAATACCTCAAACGAAAGAATTTTTTAACCCAAAGGAGTTACTTATTTCTGTATATACATGCAAACGTTTATAAAAAGCTCGTGTATATATATTGTGATACAAATTTGTAAAATAAATTCATGAAATGATGTAAAACAGAAATGGAAACAGAAACGGAATACAGTAAATTTATAACAGAAACAGAATAGCCTATAACAGACAAATTTTATATGCACATTACACATGTAGTCATGTGTGTACATACATACGCAATGTAAAAATCACTTTAGATTTAATACAAATTATTTCTAGTTTACAAATTAAAATTTTCTTCGCAAAATCTTAGTATAGTTTCTGTTTCTGTTAACCTATATCTTAAAATGAAAAAGCGGCAGTTGACTTTCTTTGATTTGGTACTGCTCCCGTTTCAACAGGGTATTTCTATATGTTGTTGAAATACTCTCTCCAGTTGACTGAAGTAACCCCTTTGCTAGCAGACAGATTGAAAAATTAAAATAACATTCTGCTTCTCAAACTAAGGCATTTAGAAGCAGAATGTTTTAAGGGCTCATATGTATGAACGCGGGTTTTGTTCGATATCGCAGTATATCCATATATATGTACAGCAGTAATGGGGGTAATTGCCCTTTGATAAATATGTATTAGCAAGCAAAGGAAAGGAACGGAAATTTCAGAAATCTTCTTTATTATAGATCTTATTTTATTATTATATTATTGTAGTCGAGTATGTTATATGTGTGGGCTGACATTATCTTGAAAAATTTAATAAAATATTTATCTAAACGCGGCTCTCAAATTCACTTGTTCCTTGTGACGTTGTAAATATTCATACACAAAAGAACGGAAGATTTTATTAAAATTACGAATTGAAGGCCAATGCAAATTTTCGGCATTATCGTTCGGTGTGTGCCACTGTGGTGGAAATGGTGTTGTTATGAGATGTAAAACCGGCACGTCTGTATTAATAATAAAAATAGAAAACAAGTAAAATTTTGTTTTTAAGAAAAATATGTATGTTAGTATAAAGAAAATAAAAAAAAACTCAGACATACTTTGTTGTAAAAATGGTCTGTGATCGTCATCGATAAAACCGGTTGATGGGCGTCTCATGAACATTAGATTCCGTCCTTCAAGTTGTTTGGCTGCCGACAAAGACAATTCAATTTCCGACAGACTATGATGCAAGCCATAAGTATTTGGATAAAAACTGTAGAATTTCGGATTGGCGGCGCCAATCAAATCGAGTAGTACTAAAACTTCCTAAAATACAATGGTAAATATAATACGCTCAATATTCAATTTCAAATGACTCACAATTCGATCAATACTGCGTCCCAAGCCAATTGAAGTACGTGTATTCGACAATTTCGCTGCCAAGTGACGCGATCCATAAATCGAATCGGTATCAGACCAATCCTTAATAGCTTCCTCGCCATCGAAAAATATTAACTAAAATGTGTGGAAAAGTTTTTTATTATAACTAAATGTTAATAAATAATTTCTAATACCATTAAGCCAATATCGGTGCGGTCTTTGAAGTTGCCCGAAAGATACGTTGATAAAGTCTTTGCTGTATTTAACATAGTGGCACATGGCACTGCTGAATCTATTGCTGCGACGAAACCGGGATCATCTTGGAAATACTTGCTGTCGTAATGGCAAGCAAGTGCCAAAAAATCACGGGCATTCGGATTTAAAACGCCAATTATGTTTGTGAAAGTCACATTGCCGAAAATGGGTATCTTTTCGGAAAATTGATCAACTTCCGTGCTGAAGCCGAGCGTATTTAATTCCCTTTTGAAATTATATAGAAAAAAGGAAATAAAATTAGCTTTAAACTAAAACTTTGCAAAACATTTGTTATAAAGTGCAAATTCTATCTTTCTAAAAGTTAAAAAATCCAAAATGTAGTCCTAACTACATATGTATGTTTCTATATAAGTGGTGAGTTTTTATAGCTAAAAATAGTAATATTATATGATTCATAATATTACCAAAATTATTATCGCTAAAAGTAACACACAGTTTAAAAAAATGTATGTATATGTAATGCATCAGTCACCTTTTTATGAATTTTTCAACTTCTTTATGGCCAGCCGTGCCCACCACTCTGGGTCGCATAATACCCGCCAATGTCCGGTTGAAATGTTGATTGTCATCTGGAAACTGCACAAACAAATGTACGTATGAATGTTTATTTATGCACGTGCTATATATACATATGTATATATACATATAAATATCTGATTTGTTATTTAACCAACTTGCGTGACATCCACAGCATAAACAGTCAAGATCAATAATTGAATTAATAGACCAGAAATTAAGTTAAACCGCATCATTTTATCACTATAGCTTATTACGATTTGTTGTATTCCACCGTTAAATGTATTGACATAAATTCGCACATTAAAAGATCCGATCGTAAACTTTGCGTGTTCACCAACATGAAAATACAGCAAACAACTAAAAATAAGAGTGCCAAACTGTTGTTGATGCAAGCGAAGCTTTTAAATATAATCTACAACAACAACAAAGTGCTGCGAAATAACAAACTAAATTTAAACTAGCTTTTAGAGAGAAATTGCGTCGAGTTATGGATGCAGTGCGCAAATTGAGTCTCTCATATTTTGTGATTCCCGCATTGTTTGTATATATTTTACATTTATGTACGTAGGTATGTACCTATAGAGATTAGGTTTGTAGACAAGCGGGCGAATTATATTACTGAACTGAATATCATTTAATCCGTGTCGAATGTAATTATTGTTTTTGGTTATTGTTTTATAAATTCGGTTATATTACGTTTAAACGGACGGTATGAATAGTCATATGAACGATTCTGTAGATTATAATAAAAAAAAAAATGATTAGTCACTCACTCGACCGTAATCGCTCTCTCTCTTTGTTTTTACTGTAATTTTTGCCTTATCATTAATTTTAAAATATGTATTTTTCCAACGGTGATTTGTTTTTAAGTCCAGCTTGTCAATTGGGAACCAACAACTACATTTTGAATATAGTTTTTTAAAAAATCGAATGCATTATCATTTCAAGCTGTCTATAAAAAATCCCATTTAGAACCACCCTAATGTTTAAATATAGTTTATAAAAACACATAAAGATTACTTTGTAAAATATTATGAGTTTGCCTTAAATATTATAGATATAAATATGTATGGCATTTTTACCAAAATACTAAAAACAATCAGTTTTGGATTTGAAAAGGAAGTTCATCTGTACTTCTTTGTAGGTATGTGTATGTAGTTGTTCTCATTAGTAATTTTTGGTTGTCGTATTTTCACTTTTTTTAGAAACATAACAAAGAACATTATTATTCAACTTTTTTTACTTCCTTGTACAGAGTCAATCAGAACCGCTCATTCATTTAGATTTGCTGATTTGCTACATTGTTTACAGGTAACCAAGTAAATATGTATTTGTACATTCTATTAACAGTTACGTGCATTGAATTGAAGTTTCATTCCTATATTGTCATACATCAGTTGTGTATGCTTATGTGCAAGCACACCAAACAAAAAGCTCATTTGTACCAATTAAGCTCTGATCTTAACCTGGCCATGATTTGTGGTTTTTTTGTAACATAGTACATATATATATGTTGCTATATAACTGAAATGTTATAAAAAAGATGTATGTTAGTGTATATAGAAAAGTAGTAATCAATTAGTTTAACATTTTAACAACATTTATGGTTTTTTTTCATTTTCTCTACAACATTTAATTCGCTCTGTTGAGTGCCTGTCACCTTACTTGTGATGCATCCACCTTCTTAGAGTACATTTTTTTAACTTTTCCTACCTTTTTGCATTGCAAATCTTTGACATCCGCTCTTCATTAGAAACCTACCATTATTTACATACAAGATTAATAAAAAACCATAAAATATTTGTTTTTATTTGACAACAGTTGTCATATATTGTTCTTTAGTAGTGTTACAAATGGTTTTTAAAAGTTATAATCAGGTACTTTAAGATTAAAGTAGCTGACCAAATAATAAAAAATAAATCTTTCAAATATAACTACGTACATACTCGTCTGCATTTGCCAACGAAATCGTATTCAAAACATATATACATACATACAAGCATATGTGTGTGTATGTCATGAATACAAATATAAAATATGTTTCATCGTCATTTCCTTCAATTAAACAACTAAATATAATATACAATTTGTGTAATATAAAATTAACGAATTTCAGCATCAATATTTCATATGTGTATGTATAATATAACTAAAACTTTGTTGTTGCTTAATAAATTATATTGACTGTAAAAGAATTGTATAAATTTGGTTTATGATTTCGAGTAATCGACTACTATATACTCGTTTGACTTGATTAGTAAAAATGAAAATCGCATTTACAGCGCGACATACTTATATAAATATAATGTACATATACATATTTGTGGTATTTAAAATTAAGTGTCAATTATTGTTGCACATTTCTCAACATTTAATCGTTAAATTATATTCGAAAAATTAAATTGCAACAAAACATACTTCACATTTCGATCTTTTTCCCTGCAATGTACGTTTGAAATTTCATATGCACAAATGTATATACATACATATGTACATATATATTACAGCAAAAAGAGTTGAAAACTAAAATGAGGTATTTCACTTAACAATAATGTTCACTAAACAATTGCATACTATGTAGTAGCATACATTCCAATAATGTCAGTTTTTATCATTTAAATGAAACCATATTTACTTGGAGCCAACATTTCCATATTAACATATGTATATAATTTTATTTTTATAACAACTATGACCTTGTACGCAATTATTTTGCTGTTTGTATCGCTTTAAAAACTTCGCAAGGGCGAACATGTTTTTTTAATGAATTTAGTTATAGCAACAGTAGCCACTATCGAAAAAAATTTTAATACCAACTGCATTGTTTTGTAGAAATAAACAAAAAATCTGACAAATGTTGGTAAAAAACAATCAAATTAATGTCAAATAATAATTTTTAGGCTTTTAGTGTTTTGGTGGGTACCTGGCGACTGTTAAACAGCATATTTTTTTATTGTTGTTCAATTTGTAAGTTAGCATTAGTTTTTATATGGTTCAAAAAATTAAACTAAATAAAAAATTAAATATAATAATGCAAAGCACTGTCATTAAAGTTAAGTTTGAGCAAGTTAAAATTATTAAATATAATTTTCATAAACAAAATAAACATAAAAACGTTTGTAAAATTACATTTCAATAAAATTAATATTCCAAAAATTATTATTTTTATAGTTAAAATTATCTTACAAAATTAATATAAATGAATTTTGATTTTTAGAATTACATATTTAAAGAAAATATCGTTAAAACGACACAACGCACTTGCCGAAATGCTTAAGAAGCATTTAAGTAAAATAAAGTGCAATATTAAAAAAATATTTTTTTTTTTCTAAATTTAGCCTGCTAAAAGTTGTATTCTGCATTTTTTATAATTTTGATATGCAATTTTAAAATAATATAAAAATGTTAGAAACAAGTGTGTTTCGGTTTCATTTTAAAATTTATCGAAATGTTACAAATTAAAAAAACTACAATTCGCTGTAAAATGAAGCATAAAATAAATTAAATAAAAAACAGCTACATATATGCATAACAGTATATAAATATATTGCGTTTTATATATAAATAAATAACCGATTTGGGGGCGGGACCACGCCCACTTCCCCAAAATAATTACATCCAGATATGCCCCTTCCTAGTTCGATCCGTTATACCAAATTTTATTATTATAGCTTTATTTATGGCTTAGTTATTGCACTTTATAGGTTTTCAGTTTTCGCCATTTTGTGGGCGTGGCAGTGGACCGATTTTGCCCATTTTCGAAAGCAACCCTCTCACGGTCCCAAGGAACATGTGTTCCAAGTTTCAATAAGATATCTCAATTTTTACTCAAGTTACAGCTTGCACGGACGGACGGACGGACAGACGGACAGACGGACAGACGGACGGACAGACATCCGGATTTCAACTCCACTCGTCATCCTGATCATTTATATATATATAACCCCATATCTAACTCTTTTATTTCTTGGTGACACAAACAACCGTTATGTGAACAAAACTATGATACTCTGTGCAACAGGTTGCGAGAGTATAAAAAAACAGCTACACATATGCGTAACAGTATAGGCATAATTTTCACATAAAGTATGTACCAAATGTAGAAAAATTACTCAATTCGAAACACAAATGAACTAAAAAAAGTTGAGCTTCTTGAGATTTTAACAAAAAAAATTTGCATTGTTTTTGTAACTTTTAGAAATTGTATGTTGACATAAAATTTTGGAGTAACCCAAAGTGACTGTTTTGTTTAACATCACACAATAAAACAAAGCAAAAATGTTTAGAAATGTATGCTTTAAATAAACTGAGCCAAAATTAAACCAAACAGCTTTCGCTATAAATTTATAGGTTAACCTACATATGTATACATACATAAGTAATTTATAATGCTTAAAATAAATATGTGTCTAGTTTAAAAACCCCCAGTACTCGCGCATACATTTGTACATATGTTTAGAATATTTCTTTAAGTTCACAATGCAATAACCAAATCATCACGCTCACGTAATAAATGACAATATGGCACGCTGTTTTTTTTATTAATTCAGGCCACAAAGGTGGTTTCCTCAATAGCTCAAAACTGCATTTTTTTCTTGAAGTGTGTGAGTAGTGTGCGTGCCCGCTGCATTGTGTTTGTGGCAACAATTAACAAAAACCTATTTTATAAGTATGCATATGATAAGTTTCTCTTTTTTTCCATTAAAACGTCTTACATTCAAAAAGTGAGTTGTTCATTTTAAAGATAAAATATGTGAAAAATATAAATATTTCCTTTGTACCAATGCTTGGTGCGTAAACAACGTATGCACTAAGCTCGCGCTCATTAAATACATACATACATATATATACCAAAAAGATTCACAAAAATGTTTTCACCGCCATATACATACATATGTACATTTCTACCAATTGCACTGACAAAATTCATCATGCATCATGCTGTATGTAGTGCATTAAAATGGACTTTGTTGCACAGCAACAAGTCTTTAAATGACAAAATTGCAATTTGTACGCTGGTACAAATCTGGCTTCAAGTACATAACCTCTTTAGTTTCTTGCATTTTCAGCGATTTTTTGTTTTTTCGTTTTTCGAATACAAATATTAATATCGTGCACTCCATGCAAATTCAATTTGCACTAGTGGAGTTCAGATAATATGTTTAAGTTTTTTTTTTATTAATAGGTGGGACTTATAAGATGCACACCTTTGAACCAAAGTCAAAGGTTAACTTAGCCCACCTTACAAACAACAATTTTTTTTTGATCTCCTACAGCTGCTGCTGCTGGTTCAACAATAAATAGTTTTCAAAGTTTCATCCGCAGCATTTAGCGCTTTCAAATGGATTCAGTTTTGGAATATAGCCGTGTGCTATTACCGCCACTGCCACTATTGCCACTCCTGCCGGTGGTACCTGAGTAAGATTTACTACTATTGCCATCATTGCCGGTTGAAGTATTGGCCGCTTCATTGTTTTGCCGCTCATGATACTCCTGAAAACATGGTACAATGCATAAATTCGTTTGACATTCGGGACAGTGGTATTTGGTTTTGCGCCGCAAAATTCTACCATGTCCATCTATAGTGTTCCAACAAAAATTACAGCCCAGGGCCGGCCCGGGCCGTATAACAGGACAATGACTGGAGCGAGGATTCTCCAATGTGATGATCTCCCGAGAGGTCTGCAAGGAAGCATAAAAGTTTATAGCTTATTTAGATTTTTGATGCATTACAGTTATCTTTCAGACAAACTGTAACCGTAAGACAAAGTTATACAACTAAATTAACGTAATTCGATTAGTAATGATCGAGGGTTATTTGCAACGTACAAATACAAAATTTACAACATTCTCTAGTACTCACTTGTGGAGAAGACACTGATCTTTGCAATTCCTCGCTCTTAACCCGCAACGAAGGCAAGTGTTCAAATGAACTGCTGCCCATAGCTGCAGCACCAGGATGTAAACTACTCATACGTTCCGATAGCATAACACTAGATGTTGATTTCGAACTACGAATCTTGCTTGTTGTTGTTGGCGGTGGTGTATTCGATTCCGCTGAACGAACACGCTCCAAGGGTGCCGAACTAATAGTCGACGTATTAGTATGTACGCCGCCCATAGATGAATGGGTACTTGGTGAATTGTTACGACCACGTGCATCGCTGTCATCAATATAAGTAGTGGTGAAATGTGGTATGCTGAGCACTTTTGACGGACTAGTCGATGAAGCACTCGCCGCGCCGACTATCTCATTCGATGTGCCACTACTACCGCTCGACACAATTTGTTGTGGCACCACGTATTGCGACGAGCCAACTGGTGGTGGTGAACCGCCGGACGTGTACATTGATTCGGGTAGTGATATGTGGTGTGAATGATGTAATGGAACGCTGGTGATATGACTAGTACCGGCACTGCTGTTAGCGCTACTGGTTGTACAAGATAGTGGATGTGAATACTGACGATGTAGCGGTGCAAACGGATTTGTGCCACCACCAACGATTAATGCGCCAGCGCCACTAATTGAATGTTGCGTGGGCAATAATGGATCCGAATGTTGTTTCATCAGAAATGGTGTACTCTGCGGTACAGAGAGCAAATGGGGTGACGATGGTGTCAAACTGGGCGCCGGTTCGGATGAATGACGCTCAATACGCGTCGGCACTGTCAGTAGGTGATGATGACTGGGATGCAATTGTAGCGCATGTGCCGGGATGTAGTTTGAATGTGAACTACCACCGGGCGAATTGCTAAAGGGATCGAAATCGACACCACTTCCTTGGTGGGGTTCCGGTGAAACCTGTGCATTTGATAGACTATCACTATCGCGTTTTACACGCGGCTGTCGTGTTAGTACACGATTGCGTTTCGTACCCATTTGCTGCTGTTGTTGCGAATGTTGATGTTGCAATTGTACTGGCGAATGCTGTTGTTGTTGTTGAGAGAGCAGGCTGGTCGGTGACGGTGACATTGCCATATTAACAGCGCGTGGTGAACATTCTGGCTGTGCGACAATTGTGGAGACGTTAGCATTTGACGGCTGTGATATATCTGAAAATGAACGAGAGTGAATATTAGTTAAGGTGAAGCGATGAATTCAATTTGTTGGCTGAAATCGAAGGAGCAGTACTGGATTGCTAAAACACTAAGAAGAAAAGAAGCTGAGAGTAGAGTTCACATAAGGCCTACAGCTTTATCAATGCACATTCTTAACGGAATATTAATATGGCTGGCGGAATTTAACTCCTAAAATGCGAAGTAAAAATGAACTTGTAATCGGAAAAACGATTTCTAAGTAATATATATTTCTAAATAATAGAAATCGTTGACAAGTAAAGAGTCTTCAAAGTCTTTAAGAAAAATATGCTTCGTGGTTGATTTTCAAGTTTCTTGATATCAATCCGATAGTATAAAAAATAGTTTGATAGAAACTGTTTGCAAAGAATATAATTTTCTAATCACTTTATCAATACTAATTATGTTCGTCATTTTAGCAACCATAAATAAATAAGCTTAATTTTAATAAATATATGTATGAAGTAAAATTACACCAAGTCGAGTATATTTTTTATAAACTATTTATATTTATTTCTTTACACGTATATCGCACATTTATTAAATTTAAGGATATCATTTGTATTTATACTTTAATTCTTAATTTCGCTGGTTTTTGAAATATGCACTCTATTTCTTATTTTTAGTTAAAAAAACAAAAACTTTTTTTTTTATAATAAATAGTTACGCAGTTAAGTCTATCAGAAGATGGCGCACTGCTTTCTGTGCTTTGTGTGTGTATGTGTTTAGTTTTTTTTCTTTATATATATTTTTCACGGTCGTTTTGCCTGTTCTGCTTCACTGTACAAAAAATTGTTTCCTAAAACTACAAAAAAAATCGATCTCAAAATTGTTTTTTTTTTTTCTTAAGGAACGCCTTTAATTGTGGCATTGCTGCTTCTGGTCTGTTGAGAGCGGTGTGTATGTTAGAAGAATTAATTGCAATTTCTTTTATGCACTACTGTAGTTCACGTTTGCAAATAGTTATAACTACCAACACTAACTATGTATGATGATAGATAGAACTTGTTTGTATACGGAAATTAATTAATATACAAATTATAATAAAATGATAATTTAAAAATCAGTAATTTTTTTGTTTGCGTACTGTACAGTATCAGATAACTTTAACATTATTTTAGTGTATATATATTTATATATGTATGCATTTATAGGTATTATATATATATATATGTTATTTTGCCAAGAAGTTTTAAAAAATATTTACTTAATTAAGCTACATACGATCTTAGGGTATTTATGAATTATGTATTACTTTTTTCCAAACAATTTCGAGTTTACGCTCAACGCGTGTGTCTATTTCACTTTTGTTATCGTTAATAGGTATTATACGCGTCAGTGTTTTTGCGGTGCACAAAAATGTGAAATTTAACTGCTATCGCGCTATCTTTCCACATGGCATTGAGATAAAATGGTATAAAATAGGTACCGCACATTGGGTACACCGCACAAAACGCTTTGTATATATGTATGTATAGTATATGTGTTTCTGCATTTTCGATGAATTTTATTCAGTTGAATTAGATTTCCTGTATTGCCATTTTTCTGCTTCTCCTATGACTATCGCTTATTTGTTGATCCCAATAATTTGTTTGATTTCATTTAAGTTCATGTTATGAAAAGCGCTGTCCCAGCTGGTGCACCGCTATGAGCGAGCGCCAATGGATGTGAGTGTGCCAATACCGTATGATTGCCACCACCACCACCACTACCGCCACCCACTACACCAGCCGCACCAGTCACACTAGCAATGCTATGATGTGTGGGATGTGTTGCTGTTTGTATTATGGCTGTTGTTATTGGATGTGTATGTGTGGTGGCTGCTACTGCTACCGTTTGTTGGTGTTGCTGTTGATGCTGTTGTGCAATGTGCATCGAAATCGTCGTCGCAGTGTTTGCACCCGAAACTGAATTCTATATTGAATTGAAGTTAATACTTTGTAAATTCATTGCAGCTGCCGGATTAACGTTGATAGTGCCCGTACCGGTGCCAGCACCGACACCGGTCGCATCAATATATCGCTGTCTGGACACGGTATGCAGACCAGCCGCCGAGAAGTCCATATGTCGCGGATCTAAAAAGTTCATTACACCCATAGCCGGGTGTGCGCCGCCAGCACCGCTAGCTGAGCCAGTATGATGTGGTGTACACATCACCGACGGTGTAGGCGTATCAGCTGGAGGCGGTATTTGCATATTCAATGCAGCTGATTGAGCAGCCGCAGCTACAGCGGCGGTTAGGTGTTCGTAATTTTCATTGGTCGTATCATCGGTAGCGGTGTTCGGTGGTGTTGGTGATGGTGACATATTTGGTTCTTGCTTAACGACACGTGCTTTGATGCTCGGCCTCGATACAGGGTAACCGCGTTTCTTGTACTCTAACCACAATGTACGATTATTTACGCCGAAAAGACGTGCAGCCTTACAGAAACCTATACCACCGGAACGTACTGCCTCCAAAGCGCGTATGAAATTCTCATCGCCTTGCGGATTGACCGAACGTTTACGTTTTGCACCTTGATTGCCACCGCTGCCGCTATTTGTATTTCCTCCACTTGAGCTGCTGCTGCCGCTAGCACCGGCCGCATTACCACCACCACCACTACTACCACCACTTGCTGCGGCATTGGCGGCGGAAACGTTACTACCACCACTGCCTGATGCATTTCCTGTAACATCGTTGGGATGTACGGGTGATTGTATGGGCGTAGGACCTTGACTGTACACCGATTGTACCATGCTCGATTCATTGGGTGAAGTTGGTGATAGGTTTTGTGCTGCCGCACCGGCACCGCCATAATTGCTGACTAGGCTATTCACAGTGATGATCTGTGGCGAATATGTGGTTGCGGCATTTTGTTGCTGTTGCTGTTGTTGTTGCTGCTGTTGCTGTTGTTGCTGCTGCTGTTGTTGTTGCTGCTGCTGCTGTTGTTGCTGTTGATAGTGTAACTGTTGAAAATGCTGTTGTTGCTGTTGCTGCTGCTGCTGTTGTCCAGCAGCCGCTTGTTGGGCTGACTCCTGCGCGTGTTGCTGTCGTTGATGTTGCTGTGGATCACTATTTGATGCGTTCGCTTGTTGTGCGCCAGAGCTGCCACCAGCGTTCCCGCCGCCGTTGCCAATCAAATTTGGCTGACAAGTCGATAGCGAAAAGCGTGAATAGTTCGAGTCAACGACCGTCCATTGCAGACCTGGGAAGGGGAGAGAGAGTAAGAGAGTGTGAGAGGTTTTGTATTTTTTTTTGTTGTTCACTAACACCACTATTAAGTGCAACTATTTTGGTGTATCGTATACTTCAGTTTCATTTTATTACATTTCTTTTTTTGTATTAAGTTATTTCAACTAACTAGTTATTAACTACAATTACTTTATCACAAAATATACCAACAAATTGGCTCGTTTTCATTGGATTGAGAGAGAAACAGAGACTTTGAAAGTTATAGAAAAAAATAACAAGGGACGCTTATGCTCAAGAATTTTTGTAGAAATTATTTCACAAGCTTTATTTAAATGTATATATTTTCAAACAAAAGCATTAAATCAGTGCTATTTAAGTTTCATTATTATATTATACAGCAACGATCACACTTTGCTTGCTACAAATGAGGTAATAATTTATAATTTTGATCAGACTCTGTGCATAGCTCTCTCCTGATCCCCAAGTACAGCAAGATAGGTCTCATAAAAGATTATCAGCTTTACGTATACGTATAGCGGTAGTTTTTTTAAATATTATTTTTCTTATTTTTATCTTAAATGTATAATGTAAAATAAATTATTATATTTATCACTTATTTAATTTTTATATTCTGGCATTATTGGCTTACACTCTTCTGCGATATTATTATTGTTATTTTACAAATAAAATTATTGCTAAATTGTTGTTATAAATTCCGATATATGTATTTTTAATGATTTTTTTCGTTACCCCTAATGTTATATGCAGGTCATTCGCAGCCTTAATATTAAAAAAATTAAAGACTAAGAATGTTCTATTATGAATGATTCAACATATAGTGTATGGTTATGTTATAAAGCAGATATTTAAAATGGACGATGCTATTGAGAAGGAAATTTACCCAAATGTCAAGAATTCCTTAAATTTTCAAATTAACACAAGTATAAAATCAAATTGACACAAAAATGCAGACATATATTTTTGCAAAAGAGAGTTTCTCAATTGACATAACAAATGATTGTACTCCAAACAACTTCTACGGCGCAAAAGAAACCATCAGCTTGGAAAGTAACTGCATTAAACCTAAAACAAAGCTCTAAAGATTTTGTACAAACGAAATTAACCGCCTAAGACCCCAGAACAAAGCAGCAAAACTATTTTGGAGAAGTCGTTGAAGTTATACACTGGTTTTATAAAACACTTTCGCGCTTTCGTTATCCTTCAACCATTCACACATCTTACATAAGACCTTCTTATTCTGCTCATATAAAATGAGTTTGTAAATGCAATCGAAACTACAATGTCACAGTGATTAGAAAAAATTGGGAAACCTTTCTTAAGGGGGTTAGGGGTAGTCAGGATTTAATTTTTTTGCATTATCGTTAAGTGTAATATCTCAAAAATATTCTAAATAAAATTTGAAGTTAAGCCGATAATTACTTTTCGAGTTGGACAAATAATAAGGAGTGCTCGGGACTCTAAAGCGCTCGGGAGCATGTAGGTATCGGCAGCTGCAAGCAACCGGCGCCAACGACGACACTCGGGAAGGCATAATGCTTCGTGGCAACACTTTAAATGTGTTTTTCTCAAAACTATTTTTTTTTTGAACTGGTGACAACTGTAACTCGAAAACCGATCAGTAGATTTTAATGAAATGTATGCAGCTTTTAGAATATATAATAAACTTAGGCCAGATCAAAGGATTTTAGTTCAAAAATTGATTGATTGATTTTTCTAAAACCAATTAACTGTTGTTTTTTCCAGAAAATTTAGAAAAAAATTTAACCGATGCCGCCATTTTGTTGATTTTGACAAAAAAAAAAAATATTAAATATGAATTTAAAATTAAAAAGGATATTATCTATTTAAAAAACTAATTTTTCTAATCCGATTGATTTTAGATGAATCTCAGAGGACTTATGATAGTCACCGCAAGGACCTTTTTTTGGAACAGAGTCAACACAAACAGCTATAACTTTGGAAATTATAATTTTTTTTTTAATTTTTTCTTGATTTCAAGTCAAAACAGTGTGTAATAATGCCATATTATAATTTAATAGCAAACAAAATACTAAAAATCAAATTTTTCCATGTCTCTGACTACCTCAAACCCCTTAAGGGGGTCACTTGTTCAAACAAAAATGAAAGATATATTAAAAATATATGCAAACTTTGACCTACGACATGCCAACTAATAAATCTAAATATTATAATTACTACTCACCAGAATGAGATGATTGAGAATTTGGTGCATCATGCTCTGAAGGAGTTGTAGCAGCAGATATGTCCAATGGCATCGATTGCTGTACGCTGCTCATGTCAACTTCAGGTTTCTATTTTACATGAAAATACAAAAACACAATTGTTTATTAAGCAAATAAATGTAAAAAAATATATTTTAATTACAATTTGCATGTGTACATGTCCATGACCATCGTCCAAGCTATCATCCTGTGGATGTGGTTCAACCTCAGTGCTAGATGATTCTTTCAACAATTTTGTAGCGTGTAGTGTGTGAGTTGGCATGCCACTGATGGTACCACCTGTGGTGCCAAAAGACATTTGTCCCATCTGTGTAAGACTTATGCCGCCAGTATTATTTCCACTGTCCAAAGAAGTATGTTGCTCGTCCGAATTGGTGCGATCGCCAGATCCTAAAATATGGTATTATAAAATGATTTTAGTAACTTATAAATACATATGTATTATAAATGCGCATGTATACGAATGATTTTTTAAAAACATTTATGAAACATACCATTATTTGAAGATTTCCG
This sequence comes from Zeugodacus tau, assembly GCA_031772095.1. Lineage (NCBI taxonomy): Eukaryota > Metazoa > Arthropoda > Insecta > Diptera > Tephritidae > Zeugodacus > Zeugodacus tau. The sequence goes on along the minus strand of CM062653.1, from coordinate 52,805,712 downwards.
AAGTCGTTTTCGTCTAGTTGCCGGTGAAGCTCCCGCACCTAATGGTGAGGGAGTACGTCTTAATTGATGATGTTGCTGTTGCTGCTGTTGTGATGTTTGCGTTTGGCTATTTTGTTGTTGTTGATGGGGATGAGTTTGAAACTGGGTTTCACTGTGCTGACCATGGTGATGCTGCGGCTATGAGAAAAAAACAGATAAATTATTAATTAACACTTAACAAATACATTTTTATATTACTAAATAGAACAATTTTATGCCTAATGGGAAATAATAATATGTAGTTTTAATTTGTTAATGATATCAAAAACTAATGTTACAAGTTATTATAAGTTAGTTATGTTAATTAGGATCTCGTAACAAAACTAAACGCTGCAGCATATTTCAAAAAATTATATATTATTTTGCACTTACCTCCCAGAGCGTCTCATTTATGCTACCACCAGCACTACTACCCATGCCGCCGCTATTAACACCACTGCTACTTTGGCCATTGCTGCCAGTACTACCGCTACCCACTAAATCGGTGGGTTCATTCGATGATTTACTTTCAGATTTAGTTAAATTGGCAGGATCGGTGGGCATTTCAGCAAGTCCTTTGATTTTAAGCATCTCAGCCGTTTTTAGAATGTGTGGTAACTGCTCTTGTGATACATTCACTTCTCCATAGTACATAAAATCAACCATAGTCTTAAGGTCATCATATTGGACATCTTTAAGTATTACAATTGGGTGTTGACAGGGATTCGATGTAAATAGTGTCTAAGGATTAAATTAATACGGTCAAAATTCATTTCATTTCTAAATAAGATCTAGAAACTTACTTGAAAATATGAGCTGCAAGCAGAGAGTACAATTTTGTGGGCTTGTAGTTGTCGACCTTCTGCTGCTAAGGTGACGTCCACTAATGTGCCATTATGGAGTAACGAAGAACATACCGAAATGAAATTCGGTTGATGGTTATTCCAGCGCAAACAAAATTGTTGCACCGACATGATCAAAGCTTATTTGACCGACGTCGCCGGCAAAGTAATCGTTGTAGTTGTCTATAAATGTTTTCTTTTTCTTATTTATCCACTAAAAATATCCAAGTATTCAAAAAAGTTGTCTGTGTCTGTTTAGCAGGATTTTCTAGTATAAGATTTTCCCTCAGTAGCGTTTATACATGCTGCTTTCAATACCGTACTAACGCACAATGTTTGTTTTTATATTTGTTATTAGATACTCCCGCTTTCCTTTACATGGTCTATATAAAAAGAAAATTATAGATATATTTAAATTACTATTTCACATATTGTAATTAGTTCGTTTTTTAACAAAAACATTAATGGAACTGAGTTTTGTATAATCCACAGTTTTCGTCAATATACAGACTTATCAAATATTGCTGCTCGTTTTGTCGTTTCTGCTGCGTATACACATTTGTTCTCAGGCAATACAATAACAATAACGACACGCCAGCTTTTATGCTATCGGTCAGCACAGCTTTCTTATTAGACGAAAAATAATAACAAATAAAGAACATCTACGTAACGAAATTTAATAGTTTTGCTAGTGTGCGTTTGTGTTTTGTGGAAGACCTTGAATGACGTCATTTGCGCGTATTTTCTTTTACAATGAAAATTTTCCGACACTTAATTTTTTCCTCGCACTAGTATTAATACATGAAATTCATTATGTTACCAGTTGTTTTTATAAATAAGTATATTATTAGCAATTTTCTAGTTTTACAGACGTCGAGTTTTGTCAGCGAACAATTTCTGATATTATCTCATGAACTGTTGATCGATTTTAGTGTAGTTATATAGCCAACACTCAAACTGACCATTATAATGTTCGTCTGGAATTTTTTAAATGTTAATAACCAAAATAAGCGTGGTTTAGTTGTTATGGAAAAGTTTTTCTTCAACACTTCAGTCCTTGAACTTTGATGAATGAAAACTTAAGAATAATGGTGGAAACACTGTCGCACTGGCGGGTATGTACATGGCAAAAGCGTACTCTATACATTGTAAACATTACAACCGTTTTCCCCATTTACAGCGTTGTTGCTTAACGCGCATACAAGGTATAAATATCATATCTAATTATCGCAAAACTATTGTAAAACTTTACACTTTTTAACGTTATAAGTAGATAATTATAATTCTTTAATGAACCATTTGCTTTTTCTTATTCACTTTTAGCTTCATTCTACTAAATGCAACCGTGCGCAAGACGATTAAGAACACACGAAGCAGAAGGGGTGCTATGTTCGTCTTCGTTTTCATTTGCATACTTTGTTCAATGATTTTTTTCACTTATATTTTTTATTCTTGAATACTTTCAACATAATTAGACTGTTGCATAAACTTCATTAAACACTGTCTAGCATTAGTATATATCGATAAAGCAGTTAAATTTATTGAAATGTTTTAACTGCTTTACACGTTTCAGAATGTGTGGACCATGAAGAAACCAAATACAAAATGGCGCGTTCGCATAGAATTTTCGCTACATCGCAAACAGCACACCCTGGCCAGTCTTCGTGTGTTTACTTTCAGTATATTGCATACACAAAACTTAATTTATTCACTTATTTCTTTTGCACAATAACTGAAAATTATAAACTATTAAATTTACAACTACAAATGATGCACTTTTTCAATTCAATTTGTTGCAAAGAAAAATGTATCTTACTTTTCTTTCAGAGGATAGCACAGCAAAACTAGTAAAAAGAGCTGACACCGAGGAACTGTTTCTTTATGTAATGAGAAATTGCGCAGTGCTGCCTGATGCACAGAATTAAATATGAATTTGTAATTTCAATGATTTTTTCTAGATTTTAGACAATAAATACATTTATAAATAAACAAAATAAATAAAAACTATTGAAATTAACTTAGATTATAATTATTACATGTTGCTGGGCTGAATAAAATATTTAAATAAAATATAAACTAAGTAGCTTGTGAACTCTGGAATTGTGCTTCTTCTTCTAAAATGGCGCACATTTTTGACGAAATGTCAGTAAATTTTTGCACAAACGCGTCGGTTAACGGTTCGTAAAAGTGAATGTTAGAAAAGTGCTTTATATTAAATATTTAAGTGAAATTCTTATTGATTGTGTGAAAAGAAAGTGCGAAATATGTAATAAACATGTTCGTTCGTTCGTAATTAGTGAAAAAAGTGAATTAATGTGTTGTGATCAAAAGTAATTTATGCGGCTTGTAAACTGCTTGCTCTGATAGGGTGCTCGTGCTCCAAGGTCGCGTGTCAAAGTTGACATTTGTTGTAATGTACCGTTTTTAAATGCGTACATGTGAACTCGCAAATTCTTGTGCATACGTGTGTGTGTTTGTTTACGGATATAAATGAATTGAGTTGTTGCGTTAGTTGAGCAACTATAAAATCGGTCTTCCGCTGGTGCATAGCTACAGGGTGCACTTTATAATTGAAAATAGAATAATTAAACTATAGTTGTTGTGCTGCGATTGGTACTTAATTGAATTCTAGCTATTATCAATGCAAAAATTATTAAAGTATGTAGAAGTTATTGTATTGTTAGTGATGATCCAAATATATAATTTGCCAAATTAAATAGTATTGTTTAAAAAAGTTGTATGCCATTAAAAATTGTCATAAACTTTGAGTTGAATACATATTTGATATCGGGAGTAACAGTTTGAGAGCTGGTGTAGTGTATATTTCCGGTAGTGAGAAATATTGTGTAGGACACAGTTAATCCGTTAAAAAAAGCGATCTCAAATATTTTTTGACAATCAGAAGCTGACATTCATAAATGTAAGTAAATATATATAATATAATATACATAATTATAATAAATAAACTCTTAATTGCATATTTATCCTGTGCAATAAAAAAAATAAAAATTGTCAAGTACTGAACTTTGTTCGTAAGTATTTTAGTACTTTTTCAAACAAAAAATACTCTTATGAATTACTTCTGTATTATATACATATACAGTAGTACCTCGATTCAAGTATTGAGGATGTCGCAAGTATCGAATATCCTTTTTTGCATATTAAATAGTATGAACCTACTTTCGGTTTAATATATATATTTTTTTCATATGTATTTCGATCAAAAAAGCCTTAAAGGAGGGGTCTGGGTTTTCACTTTCGAAAAATCGATTTTTTTTGTTTTATCTTATTGTTTAACATTTCAAGAATATGTCCTCAAAATCTTAATCCGATCTAAGCAATATTCTTGAAGTTATTGTTGAATTAGTCTCGGGGCCTTTAACGTTCTAACTCTAACAGCTACGGCTTTAAACGCGTTTTTCTTAAAACTACTTTTTTGAAGTCCGTGTTCACTGCCATTTGAAAACTACTCGACCGATTCATTTCAAATTTGGTTCACATTTTCTTCACATAAAATACCTCCCCCCTACGTTTAGTAATTTTTTTTTTAACATTAAGGGTGTTTCCCACCCTGAAAATGGCGGAAATTTTAGTCGAAAATAACGGTTCACACTTTAGATGGCCGCCAAAAATTTTTAAATAAAAAAAATAATAATCAGAGAACGTTGGGGGGAAGATTTGTTTATAATTTAACTAAATTTTTGTGGTTTTTCATTTTCGGATAATATCCGGCCGAGTTACAGTGAACACCGCAAATTGTTTTTTTTTTTTTCAAGACGTCCTAGGGGAAGCTCTGTCACTGGCTAATGTTTTAATATTTTTGCATGAAAAATTTACAGAACATAGTCAAGACTATGCTCAATAATGTATAGAAGGTTTGAATAAAATTGCTTAATCGATATTTGAGATAAAAAATCACAAAAAAGTGTTTTTTTTGCGCTGAAACCCAGACCCCTCCCTTAAGTTCAATATGAATTATGAATGAATTAAAAAAATGAATTTTTTGTTTGTTTTGGGCAAGCTCGCTTGTTCAGTACTACGTTGCTTCTGAGTTTCTGGAGCGATATAACATCGCCTAAGTAGGAGTTATTTTGCTCCTCCCAGTCTAGGTAAATATTGAACGCCCTTATAGTTACCGCCGACGTAACTTTCTTGCTATTAAAACCTACGTCGTTTGTTTCTCCACCATCAGTAGGGTTATCAACATCGGTACAGTGAACTTCCTTTTTTACGAAAGATTCCAAAGTAGGTTCATCAATTCATTGTTCAATTTCGGAATGGAATATTCGTTGCAATGGTTCTACTTTTTAAAACATGAAATGGTGTGAATGTTTAATGTGTCTTCAGCTGTAAACGTAACAACGTAACTCTGAAAGATGAATGTCTTCTTCATTATCCCATTCGGTGGTTACGTCAAACAATTTTTAAAATGATGACTTAATTGAAGACACAGTAATGACATTTCATACATTAGCTAAAAACATATTGCGTTTTTCAAGCTGATGCTTCGTTAAGCATCGTCTACTGTTTTTCCTCGTCGAAAGATGTTACCTATAAACCTTGTTTTGTATTTAATTTTCGTAAGCCTTATGACGTTCTGGTCCAAGGGCTGTATAATAGCAGTACAGTTTGGAGAAAGGCACATTACCAATAGTTGGCCATCAGTACACTCCTTCATTGGAGTGGCAGGGAGCATTATCAATAACCCAAATAGCATTTTCGGGAATTTTTTCGTCACGGAGCAACTAATTTATCTGCAATTTTAAGGAATTTGATAGAGAATTTTTTTAGAACAAAAAATCTAAACTCCTTTGGAACAAATGTTAACCATTCTTCGCATTCCATCTAAGCACTTTTATTTCCGTAAGCGTAGATTCAATTTCCCTGTAACCAATCATTTTACTCCATGATTGTCAGATTATTCTTTCTTTACTGATTTTATGTCACGGAGCCGAGGTTTCTTTTGAGCGCACTAGAACTCTATCAGGTAAAAGCTTCCGAAAGAGGCCAGACTCATCGGCAATGTTTTCCCTGCCAATATGAAAACGCACTATACAAAACGTTAGTTAAAACTGATTTAAATCCCATAGAAATGCACGGCGTAAGAGTCACAACAACTCTTCATCGAAATAAAACTCGACGTCTTCGAAATTTATTCAAACTAAGGAATCGTTACCAAGAGCAATAAGTTCTTGTCGCAAGCATCGAGGTCAAATTATTTGGATGTCGCAAGTACTGAGTACATAACGTAAAATATTCATTTGCTGCAAGAATCGAGGTACTACTGTATTTATATGACGACCGGTGTATAAATTTATATAAAATAAACGACTTCCTATTATTTTTTATTATTTTATTTTTATTTATGCATTCAGAACAATCATGTACATTTCATAATATACGATTTATTTTACGTACAAAAAGTATTTATAATTGAGATTACAGACATGAAGTGAAGGTGAAAACGTGTGAGTTCCTTTAAAATGCTCGCACCTATATTTGCATTTGATAGTCTCCCAAAAGGTAAACTCATAATTTCCTCTTCACTTCACAACAGGAATATACAATAAATAATAACTTTTTCGCACCAATTATTATTTATTGCATTTACAATTCACATTTATATATGTACTTGTTCTCTTTTTTACGTTTTCATAAATTTTGCGACATTTTTAATGTTTTCTTTGACATTTTGACATTTATCACAGATTTAATAAATAATAAACAAAACTAAATTTTATACATATGATATCGAAATTATTTTTTTAAATATTTCAAATTTTTTTTGCGATTATTTTATGTCTTCTAAAATTGATATTTATAACATTTGAAACTTGAATTAAAATTCTTCACAATTCATTGGTTGTAAAAATTCTCTTCGCTCGCATTTTTAAACCTTTGTGGAAAAATTTCAATTATTGGAGACAAATATGGGTTGTGATTATTTCGCGTAAGTCATTTACAATGGCATTACATAATCAACATGTTATTAAAATTAATTCAAATCGCTGAATGAATATAAAACAGTTTCAAAAACTATACAATTAAGTGTACATACAACCACAAACACATGTGAAAGTATGTTGTATAAATATGAAAATTATCAGTAATTACATAAATTAAGTGAGATTTAGTAAAATTAGTAGTTTCGAAGCATTCATTGCTTTGTTGTTTTTTTTTATATTTTTATAATTATTTTGAAGATCTCTTCTTTTTGCTCTTTGGCAATTTCGCCCAAATGCGGAAGAAGTATTCATCGCGTCGCAGTAGTTTACCGCGCGCATACGAATGTATATCCGCATCCATATTGTGGTCACGTAACCACGACGATGTGTTGCACGAACTCATTTCAGTACGCGGTTCGTCAGGTAAACTCAAATGTCCTGCGAAATAAAACATAATAATCATTTCATTATAACATATAAAAAAGCATATTTTTTATTGCATTTTACTGTTACTAAGTAATGTATAGCCTTACCTGCAGTGATAGCCACATATGGCTCCTCCGATTCGAGCGGTTCGCTAAGACCGATTTCATTCTTTGCAAATATGCGTATCATATATTCATGATTCTCTTGCAAGTCACGTATTTGGAATCTTTGCACACCGGCCGGCACACGGCCCACCTCGATCCACATGGTCTTCTTCATGTCACGTATGGCAATGTGATAGCCGAGCAGTGGCGCACCACCATCTGACTCGGGTATACCCCATTCGAATACGTGCGCATTGGCAGCGAGTACACGCGCCTCCAATGGCGCAGTGGGCGGTGATGGAACAGCTAATTGATGAAAAAAAAAAAATGGCATAGAAAATTTAAAAAATGATCATTATTATTTTGAATATATTTTTTGTACTCACTTGCATGCGTTTTGAGTGCGACGCTCTCGGTTACGGCTGGTGCACCTAATCCAACCGCATTTTCCGCCGACACTCTAAACCAGTATTCGCATTTTTCCTTCAAGTTATCCACGGTGTATTGGCGACAGTGTGCATCTAACGTGATTACCTTTGTCCATTTGGTCGATGTAGCCGAACGTTTCTCAATACAATAGCCTTGGGAAGATACAGATCAAGTTAGCGTTGCATTCAATTGTAAAATTAAACAAAAATTATATTTTTTAAAAAGTTTTAAGAAACTTAAAGAGCTGCAATGAGTAGCTCTCCCGAGCTTTGAGCTTAATGTCCATAAAAGCTCTTTGAGCTTTTTCAAACAGTTTTCATTTGAGCTATGCTGCAGATTAACAGTACTGCAATTCTATTATCAGTTGGTGTTTACCTAGAAATAGTAAAAGCCTTCTTTTTCGCTTGCACTTACCAGTTATCTCAGAGCCTCCATTGCTTGCTGGAACTTCCCAATCAAGGGTTACGCTGCGATTCGTCACATCCGGAATGCGCAAATTTTGCGGAGGAGATGGAGGAGCTACACATACACAAAGTATTATTAGAAAATCTTATAAATACATATCTTAAGTGAGATTGAATTGTACGAGTATGTTGTTATATTTGCATGATCCATGTATGCTATGTACATACCTATATTCTCCCAAGCACGTACTGCATTTAGTACGATTCATTTGAATTAGTAGCATTATTTAAAGCGTGACAGCGTTTTGCGTGTAAGGAATTAAGCAAAGGTTTAATTAAATAAATGTTTTAATTTTAATTTAATAGTTATGGAAAAATTAGTATTCTTAATAAGAACGCATAAAAATGTAATCTCTCGCGAAATAAAATTCGGAGCATTTTAGTCAGGTACGTCTTACTTTCTTTTAGAAAATATCGTTTATTGCCTATGGAATATTATAGAACCTATTAATTACATTAATTTAGAGAGATACTTATTTTATAGTTGTAGAGGATACATTTGGAATGAGAAGATATGAAAGATCTTTTTTGGAAGCTTTTGAAAACAGCAACACTATATACGGAACAAACGGATATACGTATGACGATTGTCTGATTTAAGAATGGCGATACGAGGTCCTAAATCTAATTCGATTATTTTTCAGATGTTTTCATCTTACAGACATTCCGAAAAGTAAGGAAAAGGTGCCGAACTACTAAAAAGTCGATTATACTAGTTTCGGTGTCTTCGACAATTCAATTTTTTTCCGCTCTTTTGACATTTCTCTTCAGTAAGGTTTGCCATATCATCATTGAAAGATATACGATCCAACAACGAGACGAAATTATTAAAATTTACTACCGAAATTTTGAGTCAGTGTCCTCAACTTTAAGAGCGCTACGTCCAATTTATGGTCGTTATAATTGTCCTGTCTGACCGCTCAATGAAAACCGAATATTTTTGGCTCGAATTGGATGATATGGACTTCGACAATATGTGGTTCCAACAAGACGGCACCACAAGCCACACAACGAAGCAAAAATCGATTTATTGAAAACCGAGTTTGGTGAACGTGTTATCTCACGAAAATGGGGTTCAGCGTCTGGACTTCTGCAAGCGTGCCCGTGGTGGATACCTAGCTAAATTTCTAAACATTCAATCTATTTTATATATGACAGTTGTTTGATTCGTCACTCTCTAATATGAATGATGAATTGTCCTTGGTAGTTATCTAATCTCCACTATATCTAAGTACTCCGACACTGTTCATCATATCGGGGAGTATTTCGAAATTAGTTTTACTGGCATGAATATACAGTTAGTAAAGCTTTTAAAATTGCTTTAAGTAGATATAAAAATCAGTTATTTGTTGATGATGAAAAGCTAGTATTTCAATTTTATGCAGTTTGTAAGTTAAAGCCTCTAATCTTATTTAAGTGGCATTAAATTAAATTGGTAAAACTACATTATGATAAATATGGATATATAATTGTGAATAAAAAATGAAACATGTAGTCTTGATGCGGCACTTACTTATTCTGCGGCCTACAACTATTTTGTCTTCAGTCTCAAGTGCTTCACTAATGCCAACTTCATTCTTTGCATAGATTTTGAATTGATATGCACGATCCTTGATCACCTCACTAACGAGTATGTTTGTAACGTTGCCGATCGTGCTGCCGAGCAGACGATATTCGGTTTCATGGAATTCTTTGATTTCGACAATGTATTCGATAATCTTTGAGCCGCCATCGCTTTCCGATGGTTCCCATGAGAGCGTAAATGCTGTATCTGTCATACCGAAGACGTCTGTTGGTCCACGTGGCGCCGATGGTTTTTCTGCGATAAATAAAAAATTCATTTAAATTTTATTGTAAATATTATCACATCAAATAAATAATTGGAAATTATTTTATTACTACTTACCGAATTTCTTGGTAATTGTCACAGGCTCACTCTCAACGGGTTCAGATTCACCAACAGGATTAGCTGCTACCACTCTGAACATATATTGAGAGTTCATGGAAAGTTTTTGTATCGCATAGGAGTGTATGTCTTTTTCCAAATCGGCCACCTTCATCCAGAGATTATTTTGCAAATCACATTTCTCCAACACATACTTATTCAACTCCAGACCACCATCATCGATTGGTGGCGTCCATTCCAGTGTGATTGCGTCCTTCTTCATTTCCTTGATTTCCAATGATTGTGGCCGGCTGGGCTTATCAATAACCTGTATTGTGCATTCCGTCGTCGCCGTGCCAGATGTATTCGTCGCTGTGATCTTATAACGTCCGGAATCTTCACGTGTCACCTTCTCCAGTGTGTATGTCGAGGTGGTCTCTGTGATTTCGATTTGTACACGTTCCGTTGTGGTTGTCTGTTCAATGGTCTCTCTATACCAAGTGGTTTTCGGTTGTGGATAACCACGAACTGTGGCCGGAATGTTCAAAGTGGTGCCAGCACGTATTTTCTGTGCAAGATACTTCTCATCGATATCGATGGTTGGTTTTTCTTGCAGTATAACTCTACATGAGGTCTCCACGCTGCCCATTTCATTTTCAGCTACGCATGTGTACGTCGCTTCAGTCTCAATTGTTGTCTTCTCGATTGTGTATTTGGATACACGATTCTCATAGCGTATGCTCTTCGTGGTGATAATCTTACCATTCTTCTTCCACGTTACCTTAGGTTCTGGAATGCCACCGAATACGCAAGACAATGTAATCTCCTTGTTCAGTTCGGTTACAATGTCTTGTAGTGGTTCTTGTACTGTGGGCTTTTCCTTCTTCACCTCGGCCACAAGACGTATGGATGGTGAGAGTGGTGAGGGCGGTGAAGGACCAACGTCATTTACAGCGATCGCACGGAACACATACTCCGTATCGATTTTCAGCTTGCTGATGGTATATGTAGTGTCCTTGATTTTGCGTATCTCAATCCATCTGCAATTATGTATGTAGATAATTTAGTGTTTACCCGAAATTACCATTAAAAAATTTGTAAATTACCTCTCCTCCTTCACATCTTGATATTCCAGTATGTATTCTGTAATTTCACATTTGCCATCATCTTCAGGCGCCTTCCAGAAGATTGTAATAGAATCGTGTGTGACCTCTAATGGCTCCGGTGCACCAGGTGCCGTTGGTTTTCCTATAAAATTTTTCAAATTCATTATTAGTGGAACACTTTTCAAATAAGAGAGCGCCTAAATGTCAAACTACCAGTTTTGGAAGTTAGTAAAAAAGTACTCAATTTCAAATACTTACTCATAATGATCAAGTTAAGTGTAGCTTCCACTTCGCCAACTGGATTCTTCAGTCTTACTGTGTATATACCTTCATCATCGTCCACCACCTTCTTAATGGTAAGCGATGCCGATTGTTCATCTAATGTGGGTATTAAATGCTTATTCTTGACAACAACATTCTTTGTTGTACTCCATTCGGCATCTGGTTTTGGTGTGCCAGTAAATTTGACTGTCATCGTAACATCATCATTCTCCTTAACCTTAATTGTTTGGTCCTTGTCAGTAGTGATGATGGGTAATGTTTGTATTTCCTCCACACATAATTTACTTGCTGTTGTTGCATTGGCAGCGGTACAACTAATATCACCCGTATCATCATCATCAGCATCGTGTATTACCAAACGTCGCACGGTACCCTCAACAAATACTTCATGCTTCTTGTTGGGTTTAATTGGTTTAGATTTCTTATACCAGGTGACCTCGACATCCGGTTGTGACAATTCAACAGTGAATTCGGCATCTGTACCCTTTGTGGCGATAGTCACATCAGGTAATGGTACCACAAAGTTAACCAACGGTTCCTCGACGATAAGTTGTGCCTTTGAAGTTTGTGGTCCAACTTGTATGGTATATTCGCCGGCATCCGATGGTTTGGCCTCAACGATCCTAAGTGTTTGTTTCTTACCATCGATCGTTAGTTGCATGTGTCCATTAAGCGGCAGCTCCTTGCCATCCTTGAACCATTTAACCAAAGCATCACCCTTACTCAACTCAATTTCGAAACCAGCGTTCTCGCCTTGTGTTACTGTAACATCATCCAAAGGTTTCACAATTTCGGGTGGCAATTCAATCACTGTAAGCTCAGCGCTGCATTCCTGCTCTTCCAACTTACACGTGTATTCACCCTCATCGTGTATGGTGCTTTCACGTATAATGAGTTTACGCACCTTACCAACCTTAACGAATTCGACATTCTTCTTTTCGGGTGTAATCTTTTCACCATCCTTAAACCAAACGACTTCAGCATTATCCGTGGATACTTCTACATCTAAAATAGCAGTCTCTTTTTCGGTTACTTCGTAGTCTTCGAGTATTTTTATGAATTCTGGTTTACGTGGCAAAACTTCAACTGTGGACTCGGTCTCCTTATTCTTGACTTTGCACACATAAGTACCGCTATCACGTAAATTGGTATTACGTATAACAAGTTTATGTGTTTTGCCATCTTCGACGACTACACGATGATCCATACCGCTGAGCTCTTTGCCATTGAAGAACCATTTTGTGGTAACCACATGTGAGGTCTCACACTCCAACGTGAGTGATTGGACTTCTTCGATGGTTATAGTTTTCTTAAGTTTCTTGGTGAACGTAACCTCATCGACCTCGACAATAACACGTGCGCCATGTGATGTTTTACCGATCGGATTGCTAGCGATGCACTTGTAATCACCGGAATCTGTATCGGGATTGGCGTCCTTTATAATGAGTTCAATATTCTCACCATCGTAGATTTGTTGTATACGTTGTGAGGGATAGAGTGGGTTGTTATTGAAAAGCCATTGCACCTCAGGCACTGGGTTGCCGGTGACCTTAGCAGGCAAACGGATTGTGCCCTTTTGCGGCACAGATTGTTCTTCGAAACGTTCGACGAACAATGGTGGTTCTGCATTACCGGTAGATGGTTCTGTTTAAGAATATAAGTTCAGTTATATTGATTAGTAATTGGTTTAATGAAATGTATGTATATATATTGAATTTGTTGAGCTTAAGTTAAACATAAAACAATAAACAAAAATACTACCTTCAATAGTTAGGTTAGCCGTTGTTTCTACACTGCCCAATGGATTCACTGCCTTCACTGTATATTCACCACTTTCAGTCGATTTCGGTGAGATCAAAGTCAAAGTATGTGTATCTTTGTCCGATTTGGTATTCTTCGTAATTGGTTTGCCATCCTTGTACCACGTCACCTTGGGACGTGGATTACCCACAATTTGTGTGGTCAAGACAACGCTTTCACCCTCACGTACGACAGTGTTACGTAGCGGTTCCAATACTTGTGGTGGTTCTTTATCATCTGTGCGTACCTTTAATACAATTGGCAGACGTGATTCGCCTTCGCGGTTGGTGGCAATCACCTCATAGGTACCCTCCTGCGATTTCTTCACCTTCGTAATGTGTACAACACTACAATACATATGCATATCAGATTCCGTAACAACGCGTATATTTTTGGTTTCCTCAACATCGATTTCCTCGCCATTGAAGGTCCAAACAATATCGGGTTCGGGTACAGCTACCAAACGGCATTCCAATATTACATTCGTATCTTCATCGACATATTGTGCTTTCGGTTTGCGTGAGAAGGTCGGTGGTATACCTTCTAGTATATCGGCTAGTGAAGATTCACGTGACAGACTCTTACGCGATAAGGCTGTAGCATCAGAACCGTGATCTGACAATGGTGTCTCAACAATGAGTTCCGTAGTGGATGAAGTGAAACCGGCAGCATTTTTAGCGACACAGGTAAATTTACCAGCATCTTCTGGGAATACTTCGCGTATTATCAATGTGGCCACATTATCATCATCATAGTACATTTGGAAGTCTTGCGATGGTTTTATTATGGCAGTCTCACGGAACCAGGCAATTTGTGGGCGTGGTACACCCTCAACTTTGCATTCAAATTGTACGGTATAACCATCAGGCGTATGTATGGGTTGTAATTTTTCAATGAAACGTGGCGCCAAGGGTTTCTCTTCAGGTCCGGGACCTTCAAACATTGATGTGTTATAAAAGAAACGATAGAACAGAACACATTGTGTTAAACATAAAGTGAACAAGACACATTCTTAACATATTTTACAAAAACAATGAACGATAGTCACTCACGTGAACCATTTCAATACATCAATTAATATACAGGGTGCCAAAGATGGTATTGGTTTTATGAAATTGTAAACCTAAAGTTTATCGGTTTTTATTTTTATGTATTGAATGTGGCTGGCTTCTAGAAGCCAAAACTACATGACAATCAAATTTAGAAACTTGGTGCTGTGGTCAACAATTTTATGGTTCTTACTAGTTTTTGTCACCCTGTAAGCTATATATTTTCAAACAATAATACCATAAGAGAAACTTACGTTCAAATACTGGCAGTTTATCGATTTTCTCGTGTAATTTCTTCTGTACATAATGCTGGTATTCGACAGGCTCCATTAGATATTGTGCCGGTACCCAGCCCTCCTCTTCGGTTATATTCTTCTTCACGTACCACCATTCGGAGCTATGACGTCCGATCACATAAACCTTCTCACCCTCGACCAAATTGATTGCCTCGTCGTTGTCGGCGACATAATTGCAAATGGAATACATAGCATTCTCGTCATCGGTTTCTGAAAGGGAAGTTTGCACGTTAGCTATCAATGCTGCCAAGATATAGTGTTTTAGATTTGGGTAACTTACCTTCAATGTTCATCTCGCGTGTGATATTTAATGAGGCGCCCTCTGTTGGTATAAAAAAATAATGCGGATTAAATTAAATGCCGTATGAGAAGAGATATATAATTATTTCACCAGTGAAACGTTAATGGTGCCACAAATATTGAATATGCGTACATTTAGAATGGGGAGACATGAATGTTTATGCATTAAAAGCCGTTACCTCACATTATTACGCTGTTATCATATAAGCCTGCTAAATTGGATTTACTCATGAATCTCTTAAATATAAAAATACAATTATAAATTTATTTGCCAAGCCAAATGTCAAATGATCAAATGTGTGATGCTTAGAAAGAAGTTTCTACTATATTTCATTTGTTATAGAGTTATTATAAGTACATATATTGTTATTACTGACCTTCGTTGAAGATCTGTTGCACAACCTTTCGTTTCTTTTTGAATGTGAACGAGTCCTCATCGTACGTAACCGAATCGCTCTTCGGACGACGGATGCCAATCAGGAATTGCTCCTCCTCCTCATCTTGTATGGAATATCTGGGTTTAGCTGCCTTCGGTTTAATGGTGAAAGCGAAATCGTCGGGTGGTAATTCTTCGACTTGATATTCTTCGGGTTCTTCAACATCGTACATTGTATCTTCAACACTGCTGTCATCGCGAATTTCTTCAATGACTGGACCCTCATCATCATCATATTCTTCAAAGACCTTGATTTTAGCTTCATCAGCCGCTTCAGAGTATGTTTTAGTTATGGGTTTCTTCAACTTAACTTTGCCGGACATTGAAATCTCTTCTTCAGCATATTGGTCCAATGCAATATTGAATTCTTGGTCGACATCTTCTTTTGTTTTAGTCGTTTTCGGACGGAATGTAACATTTTCAACATCGGTATACTCGGGTATTTCGACACCCTTCTTGCGACGTTTCAATTTCTTAACCGTATATTCCTGTTCATTTTCTTCGGTTATTTGTAGTGGTTTTGGTTTGGGTCCTCTTTCTACGACAAATTCTTCGATATCTTCACCCTCTTCGTATTCTTCTTCCCGTTTAATAGAGAGTTCTGCACCAGCTTCGTCGAATACCATTGGTCGCGAGGGACGTTTTTTCAAAACTGTAGCTTCCTCTGTCACGCCTTCGTTTATACGTTTGGGTTTCTTCAAAGACAAACTAAATTCTTGTTCGTCATGTTCCTCCACTGTTGGTTCGAATGGTTTCTTTGGTTTCCGGCGCATAACGACAGCTTCTTCGACAATTTCTTCTTCTTCGATTTCAACTGGACGCTCTTCGACGACTTCTTTAGTTATTTTCAGCTCATCAGCCGCTTCTTCGACAACTGGCTTAGGCTTCTTCTTCTTTTTCAAAGCAACTGTTTCGTCGGTGGTTTCTTGTGTCGTTTCCTTTTGTTTAGGCAGTTTGACGTCGACTGTGAACTCCTCTGTTTCAACCTGTTTAGGTTTCTTTGGCTTGAGCATAACGTCAACTTGTACATCTTCTGGAATTTCTTCTGGCACCGGTTTTTTCAATTTCACTTCAACCTCTTCGGTCTCTTCGGTATCTTTTGGTTTTTTGGGCACAAATACTTCTTCGATCTCTTCGATTTCTTCCACAACAGGTTCGGGTATAACTTCTTCCTCAACTTGTACAGTGAACTCGGTTGCTGCTTCTTCCTTAGGCTTCTTCTGCTTTTTCTTCACTACCTTAAGTTCTTCCACCACTTCTTCGACTTCCTTTTTAGGTTTCAAAGTTACTTCCGCTTCAGGCTCCTCAACTACTTCCGGTTTAATAGGTTTCTTCTTTGGTAATGTAACTTCTTCTTCGGCAATTTGTTCGGGTTGTGGTTCAGTTTCTTTAATCTTGAATTCATACTGTTTTGGTTTCTCTTCAGACTTTTCTTCCTTAGGCACAATAACTTCTTCTATTTCCTCCACCTCTTCAATTTGTTGTTCTTGTGGTACCTCCTCTTCAATTGTTACCTTCAGTTCAGCCGCAGCTTCTTCTGGCTTTGGTTCTTTTTTCGGCTTCTTCTTAATTTTAATTGCTTCCTCAACCTCTTCAGCAGGTTTCTTTGTTGTTAATCTAACCTCGGTTTCCGGTTCTTCTGTGACTTGAGGAGTTGGTTTCTTTTTCTTTGGAAGTGTTATTTGTTCTTCAGAGACTTCTTGTTCCACAGAGACTTCTTCCTTTGGTTTTTCACTTTCTGTAACCGTGAACTCATATTCTTTTGGTTTTTGTTCTTCTTGTTTTGGTTCTTCCGGTTTCGGTTGAATTTCTTCCACTTCTTCCACTTCTTCAATTTCTTCAACCACTTCAGGAGCAGCTGGTACCTCTTCCACAACAGTCACCTTGAGCTCAGCTTCGGCTTCCTCAACTTTAGGTTCCTTTTTAGGTTTCTTTTTGATTTTGATTTCTTCTTGCACTTCTTCAATTGGTTTCTTGGTTGTTAATGTAACTTCAGCTTCTGGCTCTTCGGTTACTTGAGGAGTTGGTTTCTTTTTCTTCGGAAGCGTTATTTGTTCCTCAGAAACTTCTTCCTTTGGTTTCTCAGTTTCTGTTACCTTAAATTCATATTCCTTTGGTTTCTTTTCCTCCGGTTTTTCTTGAATTTCTTCCACTTCCTCAATTTCTTCAACCACTTCAGAAGCAGCTGGTACCTCTTCCACAACTGTCACCTTGAGCTCAGCTTCGGCTTCTTCAACCTTAGGTTCCTTTTTAGGTTTCTTCTTTATTTTGATTTCTTCTTTCACTTCTTCTGTTGGTTTTGTGGTTGTTAATGTAACCTCTGCTTCTGGCTCTTCGGTTACTTGAGGAGTTGGTTTCTTTTTCTTCGGAAGCGTTATTTGTTCCTCAGAAACTTCTTCCTTTGGCTTTTCAGTTTCTGTAACCTTAAATTCATATTCCTTTGGTTTCTGTTCCTCCGGTTTTTCTTGAATTTCTTCTACTTCCTCAATTTCTTCAACCACTTCAGGAGCAACAGGTACCTCTTCTACCACAGTAACCTTTAGTGCGGCTTCGGCTTCCTCAACTTTAGGCTCCTTTTTAGGTTTCTTCTTTATTTTGATTTCTTCTTTCACTTCTTCTGTTGGTTTTGTGGTTGTTAATGTAACCTCTGCTTCTGGCTCTTCGGTTACTTGAGGAGTTGGTTTCTTTTTCTTCGGAAGCGTTATTTGTTCCTCAGAAACTTCTTCCTTTGGCTTTTCAGTTTCTGTAACCTTAAATTCATATTCCTTTGGTTTCTGTTCCTCCGGTTTTTCATGAATTTCTTCCACTTCTTCAATTTCTTCAACCACTTCAGGAGCAGCTGGTACCTCTTCCACAACAGTTACCTTGAGTTCAGCCTTAGCTTCTTCAACCTTAGGTTCCTTTTTAGGTTTCTTTTTAATTTTGATTTCTTCTTGCACTTCTTCAATTGGTTTCTTTGTTGTCAGCGTAACCTCTGCTTCTGGCTCTTCGGTTACTTGAGGAGTTGGTTTTTTCTTGGCTGGTAAGCTGATTTGTTCTTCAACAATTTCTTCTTTTGGTTTTTCAACCTCGCTTTCCTTAACCTTAATTTCATACTCCTTTGCTGATTCCTCTTTTATTACTTGAGGAGTGGGCTTCACTTCTTCTTCCTCGACAATTTGCTCTTCTACTGTCGGAACAGCTGGAACTTCTTCAATAACACTAACCTTGAGTTCAGCTTCTGCCACTTCTTCTTCTGGCTTCTTCTTTGGTTTCTTTTTGATTTTAATTTCTTCTTGAACCTCTTTAACCGGTTCTGTTGTTGTCAGTTTAACTTCTACTTCCGGCTCTTCTTGAACTTGTGGAATGGGCTTCTTCTTTTTCTGTGGAAGAGACACTTCTTCTACAGTAACTTCTTCCTTTGGTTTCTCAACTTCACTTTCTGTTAGCTTGAATTCATATTCTTTCGGTTTTTCTTCTTCAATAATTTCAGTTACTGGCTGTACTTCCTCCACTACTTCCACAACTTCTTCTATTTCCTTAACAACAGGTATATCTTCAACCACGGTAACCTTAAGTTCAGCTGCGACTTCATCTTCGGCTGGCTTTTTCTTAGGTTTCTTTTTGATCTTAACCTCTTCTTGCACTTCTTCAACGGGTTTTGTTGTTGTCAGTTTCACTTCTTCTTCTGGTTCTTCTGTCACTTGAGGAGCTGGTTTCTTTTTCTTTGGTAGGGTAACTTGTTCTTCAATTGTTTCTTCTTTAGCTTCTGTTTCCCTAATTTGAATCTCATATGCCTTTGGTTGCTCTTCTACTTCCTCCTCAATTTGGACTGGAGCGCTTATTTCAACCGGTTGCGTTTCTTCTTCGACAACTTTAGGTACTTCTTCAACCACATCGACTTTGTGCTCTACTTTGGTTTCCTTTGGTTTCTTTACCTTTTTCTTAACCACAGATACCTCTTCAGTAATTTCCTCTTTCGGAGTAGTTGTGATAACTTTTACTTCTTCCAATGGCGTTTCTTCGACTGTTTCTTTTTCTTGTGGTGTTTCGGTCTCTTCAACAGGTACCGGTTTAGTTTTTTCTGGCATAGACTCCTTAACACCAATTACATATTCTTTGTGTGTTTCTTCGGCCACAACTTTTTCGGGAACGGTAACTATCTCTTCCACTTCCTCCACCACTGTGGGTTGTTCTGGAGTTTCTTCTGTGACCTGTACTTTCAATTCAACTTCTTGTATTTCTGCTGGCTTCTTCTTTGTCTTTTTGGTCTTTATCTTAACTTCCTCAACAACTTCTTCTACCGGTTTACTTTCTTTGATAACAAACTCAGCTACAGGTTCTTCCTTTGGTTTCTCAATAGTTTCTTCTTCCTTAACAGTGAATTCAGCTTCAGGAATTTCTTCTTCAACTTGAGATTCGACAATGCCAAATGTATATTCTTTGGGTGCTTCCTCTGTAGCTGGCACTTCTGTGATAACTGTTACCTCTTCTATAGCTTGTTCCAAAATTTCTTCCTTCGGAATTTCGGTTTCCGTAACCTTGATTTCGTGAACAACAGAAGCTTCTTCTTTAGTCTTAGGTTTCTTTGGCTTTTTCTTTATTTCTACTTGTGCTTCAACTTCTTCCACAGGTTTTGGTTCAGTTAAAACCACAGAAGCTTCAAACTCTTCAGGAGCCTGCTTCTTCGGTTTCTTCTTGATTGAGAAGACGGCGCCATCTGGTTGGTCATCTTCTTCGACAACTGGTGCAGCTACTTCTTCAATTACTCCAACCTCATATTCTTTGGGAGCCTCTGCTACCTTCAATTTTTTAGGCTTTTTCTCCTTAACTTCGACTTCTTTAACTTCTTCTATGGGTTGCGGCACCTCAGCTTCTATATCTCTTGTAGTGATTTCGTATGTTGGGAAATCTTCGATTACTTCCTCCTCAACAGGCTTAGGTATTTCAATTTCCTCTGGTATTTCTTCTTCAGGTTGTTCGGGCACTTCTTCAGCTTCTGTTTCAGTTAATTTAAATTTATAACTCTTTGGCTTCTTTTTCTTGACAACTTCTTCAGCGACTACTTCTTCAATCTTTTCTGTCTCTGTTATTTCTTCTTTAACTTCCTCAACAACAGGTACATCTTCAACCACAGTTTCTTCCTCGGGTTTCTTGGTTGGTTTCTTCTTTTTCACGCTGACCTTCGCAATCGGTTCTTCAGGTATTTCAACTATTTCCTTAACTTCCACTACAGCTTCTTCAATTATTTCTTCTTCCGGTTGCTCAGGCTGAGTTACAATTACTTCCTCTTCTGGTGTTACTTCTGCTTCTTTGGGCTCCGTAACCGTGTACTCATATTCTTCTGGTTTTTGTGGTTTTGGCTTCTTCTTGCGTGTAACCACCCTTTCTTCAACAACCTCTTCTACAGTGACCTCCTTTTGATCGTAATCGATAACACGTACTTTATGCTCTTCTGGCGCTTCCTCTGGCTCAATGACAGTAGTTGTAATTTTATACTCAACAGGGGTTTCTTCTATGACTTCCTCTACAGGAGTTTCTTCTACTACTTGTACTTCAGCCACTGGTATGTCCTTAGTCTTCTTCTTTTTAATCTTGACTTCAGCAGGTTTCTCTTCGGTTGGTTGTTCTGGTACAGTTACTTGTTCCTCGGTAACAGAAATCTCAAATTGTTCTTCCGGTTTCTCCTCAACAGTTTCTTCTTCCTTTTGTTGTGGTTTCTTTGCTTTTGGCTTCTTTTTCTTTTCAACTATTTCTTGAGCATCGGTCGTAGGCACCTTTTCAACTTCCTCTTCGGTGGGTACTATCTTAGCCTCCTCTTCGGTTGCTGGTACTACCTTTTCTTTTTTAATTGGTTTTAATTTAACTTCTTCCTTTGCTTCTTCAGGTGCTTTGCTCTCTGGAATACGGAATTTAACCTCCTCTTCGGGTACTTCTTCTTGTTCTTTAGGCACACCGGGCACGATTTGTGTTATATTTACTTCGGGTTGAGGTTTTGGTTTTGGTTTCGGCTTATGCTTTTGCTTAGGTTCCTTCTTCTCTGGTTTTGGTTCTTCAGGGAATTCGATAGGTTCTAATTCCTCCTTTTCATACTCTGGATGTTCAAAGTCGGTCGGCTCAAATGGTTGCAATTCATAAGTGGGCTTTTCTGGTGCTTCTTCCACCACCGTAACTGTTGCCACTTCTTTCTTTTTGGTAACAGTTTCTTCGACAACTTCAGCCTCTTGGGGTTTAACAGGTGTCTTTTTCAAAGTCACACTTTCAGGTTGTTCCTCAACGATGGGCTTCTTCTTACCTTTACCGATCTTCAATTTAACTTCATCGGGCTTTTCTTCCGGTTTCTGTACTTTTTCGGGTTTCTGATAAGGTGTTGCTTCCTCTGCTTCTTCTTCACTGCTCACGTATTTCTCATATTTCTCCAATTGCGGCTTCTCTAAATCATCCTTAATTGGTTTCAATTTTTTCACCTTACGTGGCTTAAACTTCAAGATCTCCTCAGCTTCCTCAATATTTCGCGAAAGCTCACCCGTTTCGCGTATTGCACCGATTTCGGTTATTTTCGGAATCAGTAGTTCTGGTGGATATGTAACCATCTCCATGCGGCTTTTTAGCTTGAATTTAGGTAATTGCACGGTTTGCTCTTCGACCGCCTTCGGCTTGCGTTTGATTGGTTTCAATTTAATAGATTGTGGCTCCTCCGCTGTCTCCACAATAACCAATTTTGTGGGTTTCTGCTCTTTGCGCACAATTCGCTGTGGCTCAATATTGGCGAATTCGGCCTTAACCCTTTGTGGCTTCTCAAACTCGAATTTCTCATATTTCTCAAGTTCGGTTTTCTCAATCTCCTGTTCCAGTAGTTTTTGTATGATGAGATCATGCTCGTCGATTTTCTTCTTGACAATCTTCTTCTTCTTTTTAGGTTTCTCCTGCTCACCCACAGTGGGTACATCAACTTCTTCCTCCTCTGGCTGCTCCTCTTCTATCACTTCGATCGGATGGGAATCCTCCACCTCGGGCACCTCTTCGATGATCCTCACCTGTAATGGACGTTGCTCTTCTTCTTCTTCTTCGATTATCGTTGGTTCCTCCTCCACAATGCTGAACTGGTAATCCTTATGCACCACCGTTTCTTCTCCTAATATATACAAAACAAATTATATGAGTGCAAATACGTAATAAAACAATGTTTTTTTTTTTTGAAAAAACGTTTTTTTCTTGTTTTATATCCTTGTGGATAGGCTTTTGACATATATACAGCAAAATATTACTAATGTAGAGTAGTAGATATTTTCCATTTTTTAGCTAATGTATAACGAGGAAAACGAAGCTGGACGGACAAAAGGGGTACAAATGCAATACAGAAATGCGAAAAGTGGCAATTAATTTAGGGGAAAAATAATATTGTTTTTTTTTATTTTTTTTTATATACTCATATTTTCATACAAATATAATAAGTATTAATAAGATAATATAACACATAGACACTTACAAACTTAAAACTACTTTCTTAAAGACAAATACAATTTTTTATAAGGTTTTGATTCGTTTTTAGAGAAAAAACAAATATTAAGCGGACGAACACTGTAATAAATAAAGGGGACAGAAAAAGTGCGTTTGATAGTTGGTGCAATTGGCGTAAAAGTGTTGTTATAAGAAGAGTCTGGATTTAATAATTTTAACAATTGGAAAGTGCTTGTTTATATATAAATAAAGTAAGAAATACATACATATATGTAGAGGTTAAGGCATAAATAGATTAGTCTCGGAAAGCGAATGCTTATTTTTATTTAACTTTTTTAATATAATAATTTTATAGCAAATTAAAATGTATAAGTTTAAAATTGTTTTATTTTTTTAATAATTTACTAAAATTTGAAATATATATTTTTTTTATTTTAGAAAATATATTTATAAATATAAAATAACTAAAGTATATATTTTATATTTTCGAAGCTTTTTTATAATTAATTAATCTTATAGATTTTATTATATATTAGTGTTATCATATTTTATACCGATATTTGTAAATTTTTTAATAATTAAAAAAAATCTGAACTTTTTATCATTTTGTTAGTGTTTTGAAATTTACTTTAAGCCTAATTTAGTATTTAATTTAATTTTTTTAAATTTTTTTTTAATTTAAAATATTTTTTATATTATTATTTATTTCTTTTAAGTTTAAAATAAAATAAATAAACAAATAAGGAAAGGCTAAGTTCGTGTGCAACCGAACATTTTATACTCTCGCAATTTATTGATGTAATTTTATTAAGATAACACACATTTTGACACATACATTCGACATAGAGTCCAATCGAATAGCGAAAATCATTATATATAGAATATTTTCACCACCAAGGTACACTATATACAAGATTACACCGGTCAACACGATTTTTGGGTCTGACATCTACATGTTAAATTTTAGTTTCTCCTATGACAAAAAT
The DNA here is from genome assembly GCA_031772095.1 of Zeugodacus tau. Taxonomy (NCBI): domain Eukaryota; kingdom Metazoa; phylum Arthropoda; class Insecta; order Diptera; family Tephritidae; genus Zeugodacus; species Zeugodacus tau. The sequence continues at coordinate 52,781,904 of CM062653.1, read as the reverse complement.
AAGAAAAATTTTTTTTTTTCGGTTAAAGTTTGCTTTCGTAGAAATTAGAGCAATTTTTGATTTTTAAGCAGAAATGACTGATTTTTATATTTTTCTACAATTTCACTATAGATTTTTTTGATTACTGACTTTTAGGTTAAAATAGGTTTCATAGGCTTCGCAAAGTTTCAAATTTGGTGATAAAGCAAATTTTTTACTTCTAACTTTGATAAATTCACCGCAAATAAAACAGAATGAATCAACATAATTTTAACACTGACTTGATGCCATTTTTTAACTGAGTAATACACTAATATTGTTGTTACAGCTATAATAAACAGGTTAACATTCACTACTGTGCCTCTTACAAATTATAATAATGTTTACTTTCGGGTTAATCAAAGTGTTGCCATCTTTCAGCCCAAAGCAAACTTAAAGAACTAAATATTCATTTTAAGTGTTTTTCAATGTCTAGAATCAGAATTCAAGCATGAGAACAGAAACCCCAAAAAAAAATATTTTTTTTGTTGACCGGTGTTATATGAGAGCTGCCGGAAGTTATGACCCGATTTTAAACATTTGTGGTACAGTGACAAACTATTAGAAGAAAAAGATTTCCTCTGAATTACATTAAAATATCTAAGAGATTTACCGATATTCTCGGTATTAAATTACCCTTAGGCACTGAGTTCTTTATGTTCGATATCAGGGACCTTTAAAAGTTACAAGTGATGTCACAGCTCAAATACAGTATTTATGTCATATACCGGATTTCATTGAAATCGGTCGAGTAGTTTTTAAGATGTGGTTTTTGACCCATGAGTGGACGACGCCATTCTGAATGCAGCTTCCTTCTGCTATTTCTTCTGTAACCTTTGTATGGGAGGTGGGTGTGGTTATTATCCGATTTTACCTATTTTTATGGTGTGTAAAGGGATACATATTGGAAGTGAGTGCAGAAAATTTGGTTTATATATCTTCGGTAGTTTACGAGATATGTATTAAAAACTTAGGAGAAGGCGGAGCCACGCCCACTTTCCCAAAAAAAAATTACATCAAAATATGACCGTTCCCTATATACCAAACTTTATTTTATAACTTTATTTATGGCTTAGTTATTATAGGTATTCGGTTTTCGCGTGACAATGGTCCCAAGGAACATGTGTACCAAGTTTCATCAATATATCATAATTATTACTCAAGTTATCCGTTTCACAGACAGATGGACGGACTGACGGACAGACTGACATCTCGATTTTAACTCGTCTCGTCCCTGATCATTTTAATATATATAACCCTATATCTAACTCGTTTATTTTTATGACTTACAAACAACCGTTATGTGAAGAAAACTATAATACTATCTTAGCAACTTTGTTGCGAAAGTATAAAAAGTAGAATATACAATAAATATATATTTATGTAATAATATAATAGAAAAAAATATGTATAAATAAAAAAATAAAAATAAAAATAAAATAAAATATTTTATATTTTTTTATTTATATATATTTATTTCCATATTTTATATTTTTTTATTGAAATTAGTTTCTGGAATGATAGTTGAAACATTAATTAATTTCATCGACATTTAATTTATTATATTTATAATTTAATCTTTTTGGAATGTTTTTAATAATTTTTTTCCGGAACTGTTAATATATTTAGTTATCTAAAATTGAAATATTTTTTTTTTGAAATACCTTACATTAAAATTTTATGGAATTTTAATTTTTTCTTCCATGGAATGTATAAATTTCATAAAAATTTATGATATTTTTATTTTCTATTTCAATATTAAAAAAAATTAGTTGTTTTCTTAATTTAAAAAAAAAATTATTATTATTATTTATTATTTTTTAATATATGAATTTTTGTAATTAAATAAATAAAAAAAAATATTTTCAATTAAATGTTTAAATTACAAAAAAAAGATATTTTTATATTTTAAAATAAAAAAAAAATATTTTTATATTTTATATAAAAAAATAAAAATTATTTTATATTTTATATAAAAAAATAAAAATATTTTTCAACAAATATATATGAAAACTGTAGAATTATTAAATTAAAATTTAATTAGCACACAATAATTAGCTGAATCTCGCGCATTTATGCCTTAGCCTCAAGCATTTTTAATAAACAGTTTTTTGCTTAAAATTAAGTTTTTCTTTTGTTTTTATATGCCTAAAAATAGTGTGTTATGTTTTTGTTGTTGTAGGTAATATATTTTAGTATTTAACAAGTATTTGGGAATTCAGTAGCAGAGTGAGAGAGACAGAGAGAGAGAGGGGGGAAATAGTAGGCACAGCAGATAGTTTAAAAATATAAAAGGCTGCTTGCTTTATGCAAAGGGTTTTTTGTTTTGTTTTTTTTCGCAATTAGGAAGTACAAGTACATAAGTAGAAAGTAAATATGTATAACGAAGGAGTTTTGAGCATGGCAACACTGCGGCTATGGCTGTGGCTGTGGCTGTGGCAGCAACAAAAGTCGCAAATGCACTTACTTGTATCTTCAGTGATTTTTGGTTCTTTTGGCTTATGTTTTATTGTTTTTGGTTTTGTTTCAGTGGTATCCTCTGTGGTTGTTGGTGTGTCCTCTAACTGTGTTTCATGTGGTTGTTGTTGTTGTTGTTTGGGTTGTTTACGTGTTTTTGGTTTAGTGGTTTCTTCGACTACGTTAACTACATCGTCTGTTGTGTCTGTAAGTGGTGTTTCTTCGATTTGTGTGGTCTCAGTGGTTGTGGGTTTCTCAATTGGTTTCTTTGATTTTTTCGGTTTTTCTGGTTGTTCACTAACTTCAGGTGATTCAGATGTTTCTACTACTTCAGTGTCTTGTGGTTTAGTGGTTTCTTTCTTCTTTTCTTTTGGTTTCTTTACAATTGGCAATTCTGGTTTTTCGAATTGTTCAAGTTCTACCTTCGGTATTTCTTCTTCGATTAATTTCTGCACATATTCATCAAGTTCATCCTTTTTGATTTTCTTGATTGTCTTTTTGGGTTTCTTTGGTTTTTGTTCAGTGGTTTGTACAGTTTGTTCTGGTTGTTCTTCTTCGAGGGTAATCGGCGCGGTTTCTGGCTCTTCGGTTATAATGACAGTAGCTTCGGGGCTACTGTCATCTTGTACCGTAATTATGTTTATTGTGCTATCCTTTTTGCCTTTTTCTTTCTTTTTGAGTACACGTTTGGTGGTAACTTGTTGAATTGGTTCTCCCTTCTGATCTGTTATCTCTTCCACTTCAACTTCAGCTGGTGTTTCCTCAGTAACAACAATTGGTTCTTCTGTTGTTTCGGTTTCTACAACTTTAATTTGCGCTGTTGGTTCGTCCACATCCTCCGATGGCTGTTCTACAATACGTACTTCGTGAAGCGGTTGTTTTTCAACGCTTTCTTGCGGTTTCTTGGTTTTAGTCTTTTTCTTAGCATCTGGTTTCGCGGTGGGTTGTGGTGTTTCCTCTTCCACTGTGACATCGGCAATTTCTTCACTTTCTTTTTTAGTCTTTGGTGTAGTTTCAAATTCGATTTTTTCATACTTCTCCAATTCTGTTTTGGGTATTTCCTCCTCGATAAGTTTTTGAATGTAATCATGTAGGTCATCCTTTTTGACCTTCTTCACTTTCTTTTTCTGTGGTTTAGGCTTAGGAATTTCTTCTTCCTTTTCTTCCTTATCGGGTTGTGTTTCGATGATGGTTACCTCTGCCTCAGGTTGATCGCCGGTTTGCACTTCTATTATTTCGATCACATCTTCTCTGGGTCCCTGTTGACGCTTTAATTTTCGTTTGGTTACTACTTGTTTTTGCACATCTCCTTTGTCGTCAATAATTTCCTTTACTTCCGTTTTCGTTTCGATTTCTTCTACATGCACGGGTTCTTCAGGAATATTTTCAGGTTTAACCTCTTCTTCAACTTGTACCTTCTGCTTAGTGATTTTCTTTTTCTTTGGTTTCTCATGATCTTCGGTTATTTTGATGTCAAAGTCTTCTGTCTCCGAAATTGGCTGTTCCTTAACTTCATCTACAGTTTCGGAAATATCAATAATATCCGTAGGTGTTTCTTCAGGTTTGTCCTCTTCAATGACTTTAACCTTATGCTTGATTGGTTTCTTTTTCTTGAGTTTCGCGCTTTCTTCAGTTACTGTTATTTCGAAGTCCTCAGTTTCGGAAACTGGTTGTTCTTCCGTAACCTTTATTTCTTCAGCCGGAGTTTCCTCAATTTTGTCATTCGGTGCAACTTCTCTAACTGCAACAATTTCACTACTGACATCTTCAGGCATATCTTCAACAACTTTAACTTTCTGTTTGGTTGGTTTCTTTTTCTTTGGTTTTGCTTGTTCTTCCGTTATTGTGATCTGTAGATCTTCCTTTTCAGACGAAGGTTGCTCTTCCGTAATCTTTATCTCATCTGTGGTAGTTTCCTCGATATCTTCGGGAGACTCTTCATGAGCTGTAACTATTTCAGAAGGTATATCCTCAGGTTTGTCCTCTTCAACAAGTTTAACTTTCTGTTTTGTTGGTTTCTTTTTCTTTGGTTTTGTGTGTTTTTCAGTTGACGTTACTTCGTAGTCTTCAATTTCGGACATTGGCTGTTCTTCCACAATGCTTACTACCTCAGATGGTGTTTCCTCAACCGTTTCAGGTATAGCTTCATCGACTGCAACTATATCAGAAGGTATATCCACTGGTTTGTCTTCTTCAACAACCTTTACTTTCTGCTTAGTTGGTTTCTTTTTCTTTGGTTTTGAGAGTTCTTCCGTGACTGTTACTTCGAAATTTTTGACTTCGGACGTAGGCTGTTCTTCTGTAATTAAAATTTCTTCAACTGAAATTTCCTCACTTACATCCTCAGGTACTATATCTTGAATAGAGATTTTTTCAGAAGGTACATCCTCGGGCTTATCCTCCTCAATGACTTTGACCTTCTCCTTAGTTGGCTTCTTTTTCTTTGGTTTTGTTTGTTTTTCGGTAGATTTTATTTCGAAGTCCTCACCTTCTGAAGCGGGCTGATCCTCGCTAACATTAATATTCTCAGACGGAGTTTCCGCTACATCTTGTGGTGCTATATCTACAACTGTCACTATTTCAGAAGGTACATCGTCGGGTTTTTCGTCTTCAACATATTTAACCTTTTCTTTAGTTGGTTTCTTCTTCTTCGATTTTTTATGCTCTTCCGTCACTGTAATTTCGTAGTCTTGAGCTTCAGATACAGGCTGTTCTTCCGAAATCTTTATTTCCTCAGCTGGAGTTTCCTCAATGACATCCTTTGGTACCGTTTCTTGTACTACAATTGTATCAGAAGGTACGTCCTCGGGCTTGTCCTCCTCAACAACCTTAACTTTTTGTTTCGTTGGTTTCTTTTTCTTTACTTGTGTTTGTTTTTCCGTTACTGTTACTTCGTAGTCTTCAGCTTCAGATACAGGCTGTTCTTCCGTAATCTTTATTTCTTCTGCTGGAGTTTCCTCGCTTGTATCCTTTGGTGCCGTTTCTTGAACTGAAATTGAATCAGAAGGTACGTCCTCAAGCTTATCCTCCTCAACTACCTTAACTTTTTGTTTTGTTGGTTTTTTCTTTTTAGGTTTAGAATCCTCTTCTGTTGTTGTCACTGTATATTCTTGTTCCTCAGGAGTAGTCTTATCAGTTTCAACAATATTTATATGATCAGAGGAATCTGGTATGGCTTCAATATTTCCAGCCTCGCTTTCCTCAACAGTTATTTCAGCTGGTTTCTCCTCTTCAGGTGTTTCCTCTTCCGTGACTTTTATTTTAGATTTCGTGGGTTTCTTTTTCTTTGGTTTGGCGGCTTCTTCAACTGTTTTGATCTCATATTCAGTTACGTCGGGTTGTACTGGCTCTTCCTCTACTACCATTGTAGTGAATTCATGAACTTTCTCATCTTCTTTAACACCTTCTTCCTCAATTTGTTTCACCTTATGTTTTGGCTTTTTCTCCGGTTTTCTTGGAGTCTCTGTAGTTTCGTCGTGTTTATATTCCTCGAAAATTTCTGCTGGAATTTCATCCACGACTTTGGCAATATATTCGGGAACATCCTTTGTCTTTAATTTTTTAGTTTTCTTTTCTTTAACTTGAACTTCATGTGGGGTGTCAGTGTCCTTGCTAGGAGTTGTGGCTATGACCGTGATTTCAGCTTCATCATTGCTCGTATCATGTACTTCAATGATGTCTAATACAACTTCTTCCGGTCCCTTCGTATGCTTAATCTTTTTCTTTTTAACGATTTTTTCTTTGACCTCACCATTTTCATCGGTCGTTTTTTCCGTTTCGACAGTTTCCTCGATGATTTCCACTTTGTACTCTTCATCTGTTACTTCCTGTGGAGCAGTTTCCGTGACAGAGACAGGCAATTTTTTGCTCTTCTTTGGTTTTTTAGGAATATCTTCCTCAACTACTGTTATAGAAACCTCCTCGTCTGGTTGCGTCGATGGTACATCCTCTTCCTTAACCACTATATCCTTTGATGGTTTCTTTCTTGGTTTCTTCGGCTTCACCTCTTCGACATCAGTAACACCGATTTCGAAAGTATCAAGTTGCTCTTCTATAGTCTCCTCTTCTTTTACGGTGACATCCTTATTCTCAGGCTTCTTCTTCTTTTTCAATTTAATCGGCTCTTCCAAGTCGACTCTCTCATACTTCTCCAATTCAGTTTTTGGTATATCTTCTTCAATTAGTTTATAGATATATTCAATAAGATCGTCCTTTTTAACCGTCTTTGTTTTCTTTGGCTTCTTAACTTGTGGTTTATCGTCATCCTTTGTATCTGGCAATTTTTCGACCTCTTCCACAAGTACGGTAATCTCAGCAAGTGGAGAGTTATCTAATTGTGTCTCTATTATTTCTATTATTTCTTCTTTCGGACCCACAGTTTTCCTTATCTTACGTTTCTTCGTTGTTTGTTTTACTTTTTCACCACCTTCATCGATAATTTCCTGTACATCTTGTGTAGTTTCAATTTCTTCTACAACAATGTTATAATCGTCCACCGGTTGAGTGCCTTCCGGTTGAGTTTGGATTACCTCTTCCACAGGAACATCATCTTCGGGCGTGTCCTCAAACGATGACACGCGTACGATAAACTCTGGTGATTCTTCGTTCGGTTTTTGTGTTATTGATTTCTGTTTCTTGATTTTCTTGGTAATCTTTTTGGTGGGCTTTTCAGACACCGTAGATTCGGTAACGTCAATCTTATAATCATCCGTCGGTTTATCAACCGTTTCTGTGTGTTCCTCAACTAAAGCAACGTCATCGTCAGGTATATCCTCAACTGGCTGTACATCTTCTTCTGTTACTTTGACTTTATGTTTTTTGTGCTTAGTAATGCGTTTCTTGATGTCCTCCGTTGGTGCTTCAACAATTTCCACTTCCTCATTTTCGGACTCTATTTCGTGTTCTACAAATTCTTCGATGACATTCACCAAGTAATTTTGTATATCCTCCTTAGGTATGTGTTTTGGTTTCTTCACTATCTTCTTAATAGGTTTCTCTGGTTTATCCTCTTCAATAGTTACAGGAGTTTCATCTATTTGCACAATTGTTATTTCGGCTATAGGTTGATCGGCTCCTTCACTTATTTCAGATATTTCGAAAACAAATTCTTTGGGTCCTTGCTTACGTTTGACTTTACGTTTAGTAACTGTTTTTTCTTTGACCTCACCAGTTTCATCGGTTTCCTTGACCGTTGCAAAGGTTTGTTCAATTTCTTCCAAAGTAACCGGAGCTTCTTCTATTGCTGTAGATTTGGGTTTCTTCGGTTTTTTAACTTTAGTGGTGCGTTCCTCCATTATTATTTCATCGAATTTCATTGGTTCAACTTGTTCATCGGTAACACCAATTCTATATTCCTGATAATCGTCTGGTTTAGGTTGCTCTTCTTCTACCACAACCTCAGCTGTTGGTTCCTCAATTTCTTCTTCCTTTTCGCTGGGTATTTCCTCAACGTCGAATTCATGTATTGTAACAGATGCACCATCGACGACCTCAACTGTTTTCTTGTGGTGTTTAGTTTTCTTTTTAGGTTTCTTTGGTGTTTTGCCAAATTCGATTGGTGTAAATTCTTCCAATTCCGTTTTCGTTATTTCCTGTTCTATTAACTGTTGTAAATATTCGTCGAAATTGTCTTTTGGTGATTTCTTCTTCTTCAACTTTGTAATTTTAGGTTGTTCTATAACAGTTTCTGTCAAATCAGTTGGCGTGACTTCTGTTGTTGAGACGGTTATCTCCACTTCGTCGGGTTTATTTTCTTCAAATGTTTCCACCACTTCTATGACATACTCTTTGGGACCTTCCTTCTTTTTGAGACGGCGTTTTGTGGTTGTTTGTTTTGTAATCTCTCCTTGTTCGTCAACGATTTCTGTGGTAGTAACTTCGGGCAACGATTCTTCAATTCGTACAACATATTCTTCGATTTTCTGTTCCTCTTTCGGTTTGACACGTTTCACTTTCTTTACTTTTCTTGAATCTTTCTCTTGTACATCGATGACATAGTCATCAGTGACAGGTGTTTCCTTAATGTCGATTTCTTCTTCAGATATTATGTCAATCTTTTGTGGTGTTTCCTCTGTAGCTTCTGGTTGTGTCTCCGTAATTTTATATTGTTTTGGTTTTTTCGTCTTCTTCTTTTTCTCTTCGACAACTTCTTTAGTTGGAGAAATATCCTCAACTATTGGTTCTTCCAATTCATCGGCTTCTTCCTCTACGACAGTAGTTCTGAAGAAGACGTCTTCATCTTTCGGCTTTTCAATTTGCTCGGGAATTTCTTCATATTCTTTTGGTTGCACTGCAAATTCTTCTGGCATTTCTTCCACAACCTTCATAACATAATCCTTTAGTTCTTCCTTTTTGATTTTCTTAGTAGTTTTCTTAGACACTCGCTTTGGTGTTTCCGGCTGTGGTTTCTCTGTTTTTTCCACATCTTCCGTTGTTATTACAGTTACTTCGGCTACAGGTTCATCCTTAGCCTGCGTTTCTATAACTTCTACGGTGTAGACCTTGCCACCCTTCTTCTTCTTAAATTTGCGTTTTGTCACAGTTTCCTCTTTAATATCACCACTTGGTTCTTCTTTTGTGACGATTTCAACATTTTCAGAGATTTCTACAATGCTCACAACATCATCTTTGGGCTTTTCTGGCACTGTCGGAAGTTCATCTATAGTTGAAGCCTCTTCTACAATATCTTGTTTATCCGTGTCGCTGGGTACAGTGTCTTTAACTTCAATTGAAAATTCTGTCGTTGGCATTTCTGGCGCCTCTTCTATAGGCTGCTCCTCCAATGGTACAACTTTTTTCTTTGGTTTTTTCTGTTTTGGTGCTTCCTTTGGTGCAGATTCTACAACGCCAACTTCCAAAGTTTCCGGTATTTCTAGCACGGCTTTTTGTGGCACCTTCTTTGTTTTCTTTGGCTTTTTGGGTTTACCGTCCACATCGATTTTCTCATACTTTTCGAGTTCGGTTTTAGTTATTTCGGCATTGATTAGTTTTTGTATATACTCATCCAGTTCATCCTTCTTCAACTTCTTCGATTTCTTCTTCTTCGGTTTATCTGTTGTTGAATCAATGGATTGCACATCTTCCGTATCCACAACAAGCACTTCATAAAGTGTTTCCTTTGAATCGGGCGTTGATTCTGTGGTCTCGACTATTTCGATCACCTGTTCCTCATCGCCTTTCTTGTGGAGAAGCTTACGCTTTTTGCGTATTTCGGTTTTGATTTTGCCATCATCCTTTACAATAGTTTCCTCGATGAATTCCGGTTGTAGTTCTTGTATTTTAACCTCGTAGAAGTCCACGGTATTGAAATCATAAACTTTATCTTCTGGCGCTTCCGTCAATTCAGCAATGAAGTCTTCGAGTTCATCCTCCTTCATTAGCTTGACGCGTTTCTTTTTCAATGTTTTCGGTTTTGCACGTTTCTCAGTGGATTCAGTGATATCTGTTGTAGTTACCGTAACTTCATACGTAGGTTGCTCATCTACGCTTGCTGCTGGTATTTCAATGATTTCTATGACGTTCTCTTCAGCAGGAGTTTCTTGTCTAATTTTACGTATCTTCTTTGTACGTTTCTTGACAACCACCGGCGCTGTTGGTGCCTCCACCTGTTCAGCGTCTTCAGGTGCCATTTCGAGAATTTCAATTTTGTGATATGGCTTCAACTTAATACCCTCTTCCTCAACATCAGGTTTGTCGGCTTGCGGCTTACGCAATTTCAATTCCGGTTGCGTCTCATCTTCCGTTTCTTTTGGTTGTTGCGGCTTGATGGGATATTGTATTGTCTCTGGTTGTGCCGGTATCTTCTTCTTGCGTTTGTATCTTGGTTTATCTGGTGTTGTTTCAGTTTCCGGTTGTGATGTATCTGTTCCTTCTGAAATTTGTTCATCCTCCGATTCCAACTCTTCGAAATCTTGTGGTTCGAATTGTATTGAAGTATCACCAACACCCGGTTTACGACCGCGCTTTTTACGTTTCGGTTTCTCCTCCGTTAGCTTTTCAGGTGTTTCTTCAATAATATCTTCAGTTACATCCTTTGATATTGGTTTCAAATTAATCTCTTCAATATTTTCTACACTTTCGGGCAACTTTCCTTTGCCTAATTTTAGCTTCTTCGGCAATTCAGTAGTTTGTTCCTTTGTCACCTTCTTTGGTCGTTTATATTTCTCCACCTTTTCTGGTTGTTGTTCCTCTTCCACTTTTGTTTCTTCGTATGTTTCAAGATCCAAAGTTTCCAGCTCCCTTTCTGGTTTCTCGCTGTGTTTGACTTTAACGCGTCGTTTCTTAATAACACCCATTGCTTCCTCAATAGTTCGCGATAATTCACCGCAACCGCGTATCGGCTCCAGCTCGGTTATAGTAGGCTTAAAGCAATATGGCGCATATGGTATGAAATTAATCCAACTCTTTAATTTGAAATTCTTAAAGGCAGCAGTTTCCTTCTTTGGTTTCTCGACTTTAGGCTTTTGTTTCGGTTTCTTTAAATTCAACATTTGCGGAAATTCTGCCACCGATGTAATTTCAATTCGCTTCGACTTTTTCACTTCAACACTTTCGATTTTCATTGGCACCAATTTGATGGGTTTTGGCGCTGGTGTTGTATCACTACGCGCCTTCTGTGGCTTCTCCAATTCCGTACGTTTGTATTCTTGTAGCACAGTTTTGGGTATTTCTTGTTGTATTAGGAATTGTATATACTCATCCAGATCATCCTTTTTCACCACCTTTTTCGGCTTACGCTTTTTCTTGATTGATGGCTTTTCATCAATCGTTGGTTTCGGAGTATCAAGCAATTCGTCAATGACTTTAACTTGATGTACGGTCATTTGTAACTCTTCCGGCTTTTCATCATCCTCTGTATGAACAACCACTGTACTCTCTTCTTCCTTACCTTCCTCTTGTGTTGTAACCACTTCAATAACCTGTTCACGACCATCTATGGTCTTTTTAATCTTACGCTTTTTAACCACTGTTATTTTGGGTTCAACCAAAATCTTTTCCTCTTTATCTTCATCATCAACGACCACATGCACTTCAACTGGTCGTTCCACTTCGTACACCTCTTCAGGCATATATTCTATAATCACTTCTTCGGGTGCTTCGTCGATATTTTCAAATGGTTTATGTGTAGGTTTTTGTTGTTGTTTCTTAATTTTATGTTTCGTTTTCTTAACTGTATCTGGTGTTTGTGTAATGTCTTCAATGACATCATCTGGTTCTGTTATTGTGTACTCTTTGCTATCTTGGTCTATACAAGAGAAAATTGGGGTCTACGTTAGCTCTGAACAGTATCGGTAGCACTTTTCTTTTCTATGCTCTATTAACTAAGTAACTGTAATTTTTTTATAACCTACTTAAATCTATGTTTTATATATAGTTGTATGTATGTATGTATGTTGTGCAGACACATTCATGTAAATATTGGTTAATGTGCAACACAAACTAAATTTAAATTTAAATAGAAAAAGAAATACGTCTTTTCTTTTCGCTTCTCTTTGGGTTTGTCTTTCACTTTTCCCAAGCGCTATTGCGCAATAATACTTATTTTGAAATACTGATATGTCAATATATACATATATCTCTCTAATAAAGGTTTGTTTGTTTGTTTGATGTTAACATTTTTCATAAAAAAAATGTAATCAATAAAAATAATATCTACAAAAAAGAATGCCAATTCTATGGCAATTTCTTTCTGTGTATAAATTGTTTGTAAAAATGTATAGGTATGTAATATAAAGGGTGATTTTTTAAGAGCTTGATAACTTTTTTTTAAAAAAAACGCATAAAATTTGCAAAATCTCATCGGTTCTTTATTTGAAACGTTAGATTGGTTCATGACATTTACTTTTTGAAGATAATTTCATTTAAATGTTGACCGCGGCTGCGTCTTAGGTGGTCCATTCGGAAAGTCCAATTTTGGGCAACTTTTTCGAGCATTTCGGCCGGAATAGCCCGAATTTCTTCGGAAATGTTGTCTTCCAAAGCTGGAATAGTTGCTGGCTTATTTCTGTAGACTTTAGACTTGACGTAGCCCCACAAAAAATAGTCTAAAGGCGTTAAATCGCATGATCTTGGTGGCCAACTTACGGGTCCATTTCTTGAGATGAATTGTTCTCCGAAGTTTTCCCTCAAAATGGCCATAGAATCGCGAGCTGTGTGGCATGTAGCGCCATCTTGTTGAAACCACATGTCAACCAAGTTCAGTTCTTCCATTTTTGGCAACAAAAAGTTTGTTAGCATCGAACGATAGCGATCGCCATTCACCGTAACGTTGCGTCCAACAGCATCTTTGAAAAATACGGTCCAATGATTCCACCAGCGTACAAACCACACCAAACAGTGCATTTTTCGGGATGCATGGGCAGTTCTTGAACGGCTTCTGGTTGCTCTTCACCCCAAATGCGGCAATTTTGCTTATTTACGTAGCCATTCAACCAGAAATGAGCCTCATCGCTGAACAAAATTTGTCGAAAAAAAGCGGATTTTCTGCCAACTTTTCTAGGGCCCATTCACTGAAAATTCGACGTTGTGGCAGATCGTTCGGCTTCAGTTCTTGCACGAGCTGTATTTTATACGGTTTTACACCAAGATCTTTGCGTAAAATCTTCCATGTGGTCGAATAACACAAACCCAATTGCTGCGAACGGCGACGAATCGACATTTCACGGTCTTCAGCCACACTCTCAGAAACAGACGCAATATTCTCTTCTGTACGCACTGTACGCATTCGTGTGGTTGGTTTAATGTCCAATAAAGTAAACTGAGTGCGAAACTTGGTCACAATCGCATTAATTGTTTGCTCACTTGGTCGATTATGTAGACCATAAATCGGACGTAAAGCGCGAAACACATTTCGAACCGAACACTGATTTTGGTAATAAAATTCAATGATTTGCAAGCGTTGCTCGTTAGTAAGTCTATTCATGATGAAATGTCAAAGCATACTGAGCATCTTTCTCTTTGACACCATGTCTGAAATCCCACGTGATCTGTCAAATACTAATGCATGAAAATCCTAACCTCAAAAAAATCACCCGTTAGTATGTATAATAATTCACCTGTGTATCCGTCGACTTCTACAATTTCGACATTCTTTAAGGTAGTCTGTTCATCTTCTATAACTGGTTCGGTATCGCTAAGAACTTCTTCGATGACGATGCCTTCCTCCTCAGTTATTTTTTTACTTTCTGTTTCAATAACTGTTTCGCCATCTTCGTTTTGTACCGATTTGAATGTAGTAACAAAAACTGGTTTTTCCGTTGTTGTTGTTAAGTGTTCAGGTGTGGGTTTTTCCTCTAATAAAGGTTTGTATATTGATGAAATGTTAATATTTTTATATCTATATATATTTGTTGTTCTTTTTGCTTATTAGTCAAGTAAATTGCAATTAAAATTGTTAGTTTTAAAGAATATCGAGCTCATAGTTATAGATATATATCAAGTGATAGTGTAGTGCTGTAGTGTTGTATTGTGTAATCTTCTTACCCTTGGGTTTGTGTAGTGTTTTGGTCTTTTTATGTGTCGGTTTCTTTTCATCCTCTAATTGGCTAATATCGATTATATCTGCAATGCTATCATCGCTAACAACGCGTATAAGCGAATAGGGTTCTTTTCCTTCTTCCTCGATTGTTTGGATTTGATAAAATTCAGGTTCCGGTGATGCTTCTTTCTTAAATGTTCGCGTTTTTGTTATTTTCTGTTTAGGTTTTCTATTTTTATCTATAATCTCTGAGACAATAATCTCCTCTGGCAATTCCTGCATTGGTATAGGCACAACATTTTCATCTGTTGGCTGCTCTACCGGGAAGGGTTCATCGTATTCTTGTACAGTAACCTTGGTTACGGGCGTTTTTTCGAACTCTTCTATGGTTTCAACTTTGGTAATTTCCATTTTTGGTCCGTCAACTTTTTTAATAATTTTCGTTTTAATCACAGTTTTTGTTGGAGTGCCGTCTTCTTTCTCTGATATGACAATCGATTTTTGCTCCGGCATTTCTACGATAGTTACTTCGTCAGTGGGTTTCTGTACACGAATTCTCTTCTTTAATCGTGCTTGTGTTATAGTTTCGATAAACGGTTTTTCTTCTACGGTAACAATGGTTTCGGGTTGCTTATCATCCTCTTCGACGGTTTCGATCTTCGTGACTTCTTGTTTGTCACCCTTCACCTTCTTGATTACGCGTGTGCGAATCTTCTTCTTCTTTGGTGTACCATCTTCGGAGATAGTTTCTATTACACGCATCTCTTCGGGCTCTTCACTAACTTCCTGCGGTGCTTCTTCAGCTGGAGTTTCCTCAACAGTGACTGTGGTTTCTGGTTGTTTATCATCTTCTTCGACGGTTTCAATCTTCGTGACTTCTTGTTTGTCACCCTTCACCTTCTTGATTACGCGTGTGCGAATCTTCTTCTTCTTTGGTGTACCGTCTTCGGAGATGGTTTCCACCACACGCACCTCTTCGGGTAATTCTTCAACTGTTTCGAAAGGTGTTTCCTCAACAGTAATTGTGGTTTTCGGCTGCTTATCATCCTCTTCGACGGTTTCAACCTTGGTAACCTCCTCTTTGTCACCCGTCATCTTCTTGATTACGCGTGTGCGAATCTTCTTCTTCTTTGGTGTACCGTCTTCGGAGATGGTTTCAACCACACGCACCTCTTCGGGTAATTCTTTAATTTCCTCGGGTGCTTCTTCAACAGGGGTCTCTTCAACTGTGACTGTGGTTTCTGGTTGTTTGTCATCTTCTTCGACGGTTTCGATCTTCGTGACTTCTTGTTTGTCACCCTTCACCTTTTTGATTACACGTGTGCGAATCTTCTTCTTCTTTGGTTTACCGTCTTCGGAGATGGTCTCAACCACACGCACCTCTTCCGGCATTTCTCTAACTTCCTCAGGTGCTTCCTCAACAGGGGTCTCTTCAACTGTGACTGTGGTTTCTGGTTGTTTGTCATCTTCTTCGACGGTTTCGATCTTCGTGACTTCTTGTTTGTCACCCTTCACCTTCTTGATTACGCGTGTGCGTATCTTCTTCTTCTTTGGTTTACCGTCTTCGGAGATGGTCTCAACCACACGCACCTCTTCGGGTAATTCACTTATTGCTTCAGGTGCTTCTTCAATTGGGGTTTCTTCAACAGTGACTGTGGTTTCGGGTTGCTTATCATCTTCTTCAACGGTTTCGATCTTCGTGACTTCTTGTTTGTCACCCTTCACCTTCTTGATTACGCGTGTGCGTATCTTCTTTTTCTTTGGTTTACCGTCTTCGGAGATGGTTTCCACCACACGCACCTCTTCGGGTAATTCACTTATTTCTTCAGGTGCTTCTTCAATTGGGGTTTCTTCAACAGTGACTGTGGTTTCGGGTTGCTTATCATCTTCTTCAACGGTTTCGATCTTCGTGACTTCTTGTTTGTCACCCTTCACCTTCTTGATTACGCGTGTGCGTATCTTCTTCTTCTTTGGTTTACCGTCTTCGGAGATGGTTTCCACCACACGCACCTCTTCGGGAAGTTCACTTATTTCTTCAGGTGCTTCTTCAATTGGGGTTTCTTCAACAGTGACTGTGGTTTCGGGTTGCTTATCATCTTCTTCAACGGTTTCGATCTTCGTGACTTCTTGTTTGTCACCCTTCACCTTCTTTATTACGCGTGTGCGTATCTTCCTTTTCTTTGGTTTACCGTCTTCGGAGATGGTTTCCACCACACGCACCTCTTCGGGTAATTCACTTATTTCTTCAGGTCCTTCTTCAATTGGGGTTTCCTCAACAGTGACTGTGGTTTCTGGTTGCTTATCATCTTCTTCAACGGTTTCGATCTTCGTGACTTCTTGTTTGTCACCCTTCACCTTCTTGATTACGCGTGTGCGTATCTTCTTCTTCTTTGGTTTACCGTCTTCGGAGATGGTTTCCACCACACGCACCTCTTCGGGTAATTCACTTATTTCTTCAGGTGCTTCTTCAATTGGGGTTTCCTCAACAGTGACTGTGGTTTCTGGTTGCTTATCATCTTCTTCAACGGTTTCGATCTTCGTGACTTCTTGTTTGTCACCCTTCACCTTCTTGATTACGCGTGTGCGTATCTTCTTCTTCTTTGGTTTACCGTCTTCGGAGATGGTTTCAACCACACGCACCTCTTCGGGTAATTCACTTATTTCTTCAGGTGCTTCTTCAATTAGGGTTTCCTCAACAGTGACTGTGGTTTCTGGTTGCTTATCATCTTCTTCAACGGTTTCGATCTTCGTGACTTCTTGTTTGTCACCCTTCACCTTCTTGATTACTCGTGTGCGTATCTTCTTTTTCTTTGGTTTACCGTCTTCGGAGATGGTTTCCACCACACGCACCTCTTCGGGTAATTCACTTATTTCTTCAGGTGCTTCTTCAATTGGGGTTTCCTCAACAGTGACTGTGGTTTCGGGTTGCTTATCATCTTCTTCAACGGTTTCGATCTTCGTGACTTCTTGTTTGTCACCCTTCACCTTCTTGATTACGCGTGTGCGTATCTTCTTTTTCTTTGGTTTACCGTCTTCGGAGATGGTTTCCACCACACGCACCTCTTCGGGTAATTCACTTATTTCTTCTGGTGCTTCTTCAACAGGGGTCTCTTCAACTGTGACTGTGGTTTCTGGTTGTTTGTCATCTTCTTCGACGGTTTCGATCTTCGTGACTTCTTGTTTGTCACCCTTCACCTTTTTGATTACACGTGTGCGAATCTTCTTCTTCTTTGGTGTACCGTCTTCGGAGATGGTTTCAACCACACGCACCTCTTCGGGTAATTCTTTAATTTCCTCGGGTGCTTCTTCAACAGGGGTCTCTTCAACTGTGACTGTGGTTTCTGGTTGTTTGTCATCTTCTTCGACGGTTTCGATCTTCGTGACTTCTTGTTTGTCACCCTTCACCTTCTTGATTACGCGTGTGCGTATCTTCTTCTTCTTTGGTTTACCGTCTTCGGAGATGGTCTCAACCACACGCACCTCTTCGGGTAATTCACTTATTGCTTCAGGTGCTTCTTCAATTGGGGTTTCTTCAACAGTGACTGTGGTTTCGGGTTGCTTATCATCTTCTTCAACGGTTTCGATCTTCGTGACTTCTTGTTTGTCACCCTTCACCTTCTTGATTACGCGTGTGCGTATCTTCTTTTTCTTTGGTTTACCGTCTTCGGAGATGGTTTCCACCACACGCACCTCTTCGGGTAATTCACTTATTTCTTCAGGTGCTTCTTCAATTGGGGTTTCTTCAACAGTGACTGTGGTTTCTGGTTGTTTGTCATCTTCTTCGACGGTTTCGATCTTCGTGACTTCTTGTTTGTCACCCTTCACCTTCTTGATTACGCGTGTGCGTATCTTCTTCTTCTTTGGTTTACCGTCTTCGGAGATGGTCTCAACCACACGCACCTCTTCGGGTAATTCACTTATTGCTTCAGGTGCTTCTTCAATTGGGGTTTCTTCAACAGTGACTGTGGTTTCGGGTTGCTTATCATCTTCTTCAACGGTTTCGATCTTCGTGACTTCTTGTTTGTCACCCTTCACCTTCTTGATTACGCGTGTGCGTATCTTCTTTTTCTTTGGTTTACCGTCTTCGGAGATGGTTTCCACCACACGCACCTCTTCGGGTAATTCACTTATTTCTTCAGGTGCTTCTTCAATTGGGGTTTCTTCAACAGTGACTGTGGTTTCGGGTTGCTTATCATCTTCTTCAACGGTTTCGATCTTCGTGACTTCTTGTTTGTCACCCTTCACCTTCTTGATTACGCGTGTGCGTATCTTCTTCTTCTTTGGTTTACCGTCTTCGGAGATGGTTTCCACCACACGCACCTCTTCGGGTAGTTCACTTATTTCTTCAGGTGCTTCTTTAATTGGGGTTTCTTCAACAGTGACTGTGGTTTCGGGTTGCTTATCATCTTCTTCAACGGTTTCGATCTTCGTGACTTCTTGTTTGTCACCCTTCACCTTCTTGATTACGCGTGTGCGTATCTTCTTTTTCTTTGGTTTACCGTCTTCGGAGATGGTTTCCACCACACGCACCTCTTCGGGTAATTCACTTATTTCTTCAGGTGCTTCTTCAATTGGGGTTTCCTCAACAGTGACTGTGGTTTCTGGTTGCTTATCATCTTCTTCAACGGTTTCGATCTTCGTGACTTCTTGTTTGTCACCCTTCACCTTCTTGATTACGCGTGTGCGTATCTTCTTCTTCTTTGGTTTACCGTCTTCGGAGATGGTTTCCACCACACGCACCTCTTCGGGTAATTCACTTATTGCTTCAGGTGCTTCTTCAATTGGGGTTTCCTCAACAGTGACTGTGGTTTCTGGTTGCTTATCATCTTCTTCAACGGTTTCGATCTTCGTGACTTCTTGTTTGTCACCCTTCACCTTCTTGATTACTCGTGTGTGTATCTTCTTTTTCTTTGGTTTACCGTCTTCGGAGATGGTTTCCACCACACGCACCTCTTCGGGTAATTCACTTATTTCTTCAAGTGCTTCTTCAATTGGGGTTTCCTCAACAGTGACTGTGGTTTCGGGTTGCTTATCATCTTCTTCAACGGTTTCGATCTTCGTGACTTCTTGTTTGTCACCCTTCACCTTCTTGATTACGCGTGTGCTTATCTTCTTTTTCTTTGGTTTACCGTCTTCGGAGATGGTTTCCACCACACGCACCTCTTCGGGTAATTCACTTATTTCTTCAGGTGCTTCTTCAATTGGGGTTTCTTCAACAGTGACTGTGGTTTCGGGTTGCTTATCATCTTCTTCAACGGTTTCGATCTTCGTGACTTCTTGTTTGTCACCCTTCACCTTCTTGATTACGCGTGTGCGTATCTTCTTCTTCTTTGGTTTACCGTCTTCGGAGATGGTTTCCACCACACGCACCTCTTCGGGTAGTTCACTTATTTCTTCAGGTGCTTCTTCAATTGGGGTTTCTTCAACAGTGACTGTGGTTTCGGGTTGCTTATCATCTTCTTCAACGGTTTCGATCTTCGTGACTTCTTGTTTGTCACCCTTCACCTTCTTGATTACGCGTGTGCGTATCTTCTTTTTCTTTGGTTTACCGTCTTCGGAGATGGTTTCCACCACACGCACCTCTTCGGGTAATTCACTTATTTCTTCAGGTCCTTCTTTAAGTGGGGTTTCCTCAACAGTGACTGTGGTTTCTGGTTGCTTATCATCTTCTTCAACGGTTTCGATTTTCGTGACTTCTTGTTTGCCACCCTTCACCTTCTTGATTACGCGTGTGCGTATCTTCTTTTTCTTTGGTTTACCGTCTTCGGAGATGGTTTCCACCACACGCACCTCTTCGGGTAATTCACTTATTTCTTCAGGTCCTTCTTCAATTGGGGTTTCCTCAACAGTGACTGTGGTTTCGGGTTGCTTGTCATCTTCTTCAACGGTTTCGATCTTCGTGACTTCTTGTTTGTCACCCCTCACCTTCTTGATTACGCGTGTGCGTATCTTCTTCTTCTTCGGTTTACCGTCTTCGGATATGGTTTCCACTACACGCACCTCTTCAGGTAATTCACTTATTTCTTCAGGTGCTTCTTCAATTGGAGTTTCCTCAATAGTGACTGTGGTTTCGGGTTGCTTGTCATCTTCTTCAACGGTTTCGATCTTCGTGACTTCTTGTTTGTCACCCCTCACCTTCTTGATTACGCGTGTGCGTATCTTCTTCTTCTTCGGTTTACCGTCTTCGGATATGGTTTCCACTACACGCACCTCTTCAGGTAATTCACTTATTTCTTCAGGTGCTTCTTCAATTGGAGTTTCCTCAATAGTGACTGTGGTTTCGGGTTGCTTGTCATCTTCTTCAACGGTTTCGATCTTCGTGACTTCTTGTTTGTCACCCCTCACCTTCTTGATTACGCGTGTGCGTATCTTCTTCTTCTTCGGTTTACCGTCTTCGGATATGGTTTCCACTACACGCACCTCTTCAGGTAATTCACTTATTTCTTCAGGTGCTTCTTCAATTGGAGTTTCCTCAATAGTGACTGTGGTTTCGGGTTGCTTGTCATCTTCTTCAACGGTTTCGATCTTCGTGACTTCTTGTTTGCCACCCTTCACCTTCTTGATTACGCGTGTGCGTATCTTCTTTTTCTTTGGTTTACCGTCTTCGGAGATGGTTTCCACCACACGCACCTCTTCGGGTAATTCACTTATTTCTTCAGGTCCTTCTTCAATTGGGGTTTCCTCAACAGTGACTGTGGTTTCTGGTTGCTTATCATCTTCTTCAACGGTTTCGAACTTCGTGACTTCTTGTTTGCCACCCCTCACCTTCTTGATTACGCGTGTGCGTATCTTCTTCTTCTTCGGTTTACCGTCTTCGGAGATGGTTTCCACTACACGCACCTCTTCAGGTAATTCACTTATTTCTTCAGGTGCTTCTTGAATTGGAGTTTCCTCAACAGTGACTGTGGTTTCGGGTTGCTTGTCATCTTCTTCAACGGTTTCGATCTTCGTGACTTCTTGTTTGTCACCCTTCACCTTCGTGATTACGCGTGTGCGTATCTTCTTCTTCTTCGGTTTACCGTCTTCGGAGATGGTTTCCACTACACGCACCTCTTCAGGTAATTCACTTATTTCTTCAGGTGCTTCTTCAATTGGAGTTTCCTCAACAGTGACTGTGGTTTCGGGTTGCTTGTCATCTTCTTCAACAGTTTCGATCTTCGTGACTTCTTGTTTGTCACCCTTCACCTTCTTGATTACGCGTGTGCGTATCTTCTTCTTCTTCGGTTTACCGTCTTCGGAGATGGTTTCCACTACACGCACCTCTTCGGGTAATTCACTTATTTCTTCAGGTGCTTCTTCAATTGGGGTTTCCTCAACAGTGACTGTGGTTTCGGGTTGCTTATCATCTTCTTCAACGGTTTCGATCTTCGTGACTTCTTGTTTGTCACCCTTCACCTTTTTGATTACGCGTGTGCGTATCTTCTTTTTCTTTGGTTTACCGTCTTCGGAGATGGTTTCCACCACACGCACCTCTTCGGGTAATTCACTTATTTCTTCAGGCGCTTCTTCAATTGGGGTTTCCTCAACAGTGACTGTGGTTTCTGGTTGCTTATCATCTTCTTCAACGGTTTCAATCTTTGTGACTTCTTGTTTGTCACCCTTCACCTTCTTGATTACGCGTGTGCGTATCTTCTTTTTCTTTGGTTTACCGTCTTCAGAGATGGTTTCCACCACACGCACCTCTTCGGGTAATTCACTTATTTCTTCAGGTGCTTCTTCAATTGGGGTTTCCTCAACAGTGACTGTGGTTTCGGGTTGCTTGTCATCTTCTTCAACGGTTTCGATCTTCGTGACTTCTTGTTTGTCACCCTTCACCTTCTTTATTACGCGTGTGCGTATCTTCTTTTTCTTTGGTTTACCGTCTTCGGAGATGGTTTCCACCACACGCACCTCTTCGGGTAATTCACTTATTTCTTCTGGTGCTTCTTCAATTGGGGTTTCCTCAACAGTGACTGTGGTTTCTGGTTGCTTGTCATCTTCTTCAACGGTTTCGATCTTCGTGACTTCTTGTTTGTCACCCTTCACCTTTTTGATTACACGTGTGCGAATCTTCTTCTTCTTTGGTTTACCGTCTTCGGAGATGGTCTCAACCACACGCACCTCTTCGGGCATTTCTCTAACTTCCTCAAGTGCTTCTTCAATTGGGGTTTCCTCTACAGTGACTGTGGTTTCTGGTTGCTTATCATCTTCTTCAACGGTTTCGATCTTCGTGACTTCTTGTTTGTCACCCTTCACCTTCTTGATTACGCGTGTGCGTATCTTCTTTTTCGTTGGTTTACCGTCTTCGGAGATGGTCTCAACCACACGCACCTCTTCGGGTAATTCACTTATTTCTTCAGGTGCTTCTTCAATTGGGGTTTCCTCAACAGTGACTGTGGTTTCGGGTTGCTTATCATCTTCTTCAATGGTTTCGATCTTCGTGACTTCTTGTTTGTCACCCTTCACCTTCTTTATTACGCGTGTGCGTATCTTCTTTTTCTTTGGTTTACCGTCTTCGGAGATGGTTTCCACCACACGCACCTCTTCGGGTAATTCACTTATTTCTTCAGGTGCTTCTTCAATTGGGGTTTCCTCAACAGTGACTGTGGTTTCTGGTTGCTTATCATCTTCTTCAACGGTTTCGATCTTCGTGACTTCTTGTTTGTCACCCTTCACCTTCTTGATTACTCGTGTGCGTATCTTCTTTTTCTTTGGTTTACCGTCTTCGGAGATGGTTTCCACCACACGCACCTCTTCGGGTAATTCACTTATTTCTTCAGGTGCTTCTTCAATTGGGGTTTCCTCAACAGTGACTGTGGTTTCTGGTTGCTTGTCATCTTCTTCAACGGTTTCGATCTTCGTGACTTCTTGTTTGCCACCCTTCACCTTCTTTATTACACGTGTGCGAATCTTCTTCTTCTTTGGTTTACCGTCTTCGGAGATTGTCTCAACCACACGCACTTCTTCGGGCATTTCTCTAACTTCCTCAGGTGCTTCTTCAACAGAGGTCTCTTCAACTGTGACTGTGGTTTCTGGTTGTTTGTCATCTTCTTCGACGGTTTCGATCTTCGTGACTTCTTGTTTGCCACCCTTCACCTTCTTTATTACACGTGTGCGAATCTTCTTCTTCTTTGGTTTACCGTCTTCGGAGATGGTCTCAACCACACGCACCTCTTCGGGCATTTCGCTAACTTCCTCAGGTGCTTCCTCAACAGGAGTTTCTTCAACAGTGACTGTGGTTTCTGGTTGCTTGTCATCTTCTTCGACGGTTTCGATCTTCGTGACTTCTTGTTTGCCACCCTTCACCTTCTTTATTACACGTGTGCGAATCTTCTTCTTCTTTGGTTTACCGTCTTCGGAGATTGTCTCAACCACACGCACTTCTTCGGGCATTTCTCTAACTTCCTCAGGTGCTTCCTCAACGGGAGTTTCTTCAACAGTGACTGTGGTTTCTGGTTGTTTGTCATCTTCTTCGACGGTTTCGATCTTCGTGACTTCTTGTTTGTCACCCTTCACCTTCTTGATTACACGTGTGCGAATCTTCTTCTTCTTTGGTTTACCGTCTTCGGAGATGGTCTCAACCACACGCACCTCTTCGGGCATTTCGCTAACTTCCTCAGGTGCTTCCTCAACAGGAGTTTCTTCAACAGTGACTGTGGTTTCTGGTTGTTTGTCATCTTCTTCGACGATTTCGATCTTCGTGACTTCTTGTTTGTCACCCTTCACCTTTTTGATTACACGTGTGCGAATCTTCTTCTTCTTTGGTTTACCGTCTTCGGAGATGGTCTCAACCACACGCACCTCTTCCGGCATTTCTCTAACTTCCTCAGGTGCTTCCTCAACAGGGGTCTCTTCAACTGTGACTGTGGTTTCTGGTTGTTTGTCATCTTCTTCGACGGTTTCGATTTTCGTGACTTCTTGTTTGCCACCCTTTACCTTTTTGATTACACGTGTGCGAATCTTCTTCTTCTTTGGTTTACCGTCTTCGGAGATTGTCTCAACCACACGCACCTCTTCGGGCATTTCTCTAACTTCCTCAGGTGCTTCCTCAACAGGAGTTTCTTCAACAGTGACTGTGGTTTCTGGTTGTTTATCATCTTCTTCAACGGTTTCGATCTTCGTGACTTCTTGTTTGTCACCCTTCACCTTTTTGATTACACGTGTGCGAATCTTCTTCTTCTTTGGTTTACCGTCTTCGGAGATGGTCTCAACCACACGCACCTCTTCCGGCATTTCTCTAACTTCCTCATGTGCTTCCTCAACGGGAGTTTCTTCAACAGTGACTGTGGTTTCTGGTTGTCTGTCATCTTCTTCGACGGTTTCGATCTTCGTGACTTCTTGTTTGCCACCCTTCACCTTCTTTATAATACGTGTGCGAATCTTCTTCTTCGTTGGTTTACCGTCTTCGGAGATGGTCTCAACCACACGCACCTCTTCGGGCATTTCGCTAACTTCCTCAGGTGCTTCCTCAACAGGAGTTTCTTCAACAGTGACTGTGGTTTCTGGTTGCTTGTCATCTTCTTCGACGGTTTCGATCTTCGTGACTTCTTGTTTGTCACCCTTCAATTTTTTGATTACACGTGTGCGAATCTTCTTCTTCTTTGGTTTACCGTCTTCGGAGATTGTCTCAACCACACGCACCTCTTCGGGCATTTCGCTAACTTCCTCAGGTGCTTCCTCAACAGGAGTTTCTTCAACAGTGACTGTGGTTTCTGGTTGCTTGTCATCTTCTTCGACGGTTTCGATTTTCGTGACTTCTTGTTTGCCACCCTTCACCTTTTTGATTACACGTGTGCGAATCTTCTTCTTCTTTGGTTTACCGTCTTCGGAGATGGTCTCAACCACACGCACCTCTTCCGGCATTTCTCTAACTTCCTCAGGTGCTTCCTCAACAGGGGTCTCTTCAACTGTGACTGTGGTTTCTGGTTGTTTGTCATCTTCTTCGACGGTTTCGATTTTCGTGACTTCTTGTTTGCCACCCTTCACCTTTTTGATTACACGTGTGCGAATCTTCTTCTTCTTTGGTTTACCGTCTTCGGAGATTGTCTCAACCACACGCACCTCTTCGGGCATTTCTCTAACTTCCTCAGGTGCTTCCTCAACAGGGGTCTCTTCAACTGTGACTGTGGTTTCTGGTTGTTTGTCATCTTCTTCGACGGTTTCGATCTTCGTGACTTCTTGTTTGTCACCCTTCACCTTTTTGATTACACGTGTGCGAATCTTCTTCTTCTTTGGTTTACCGTCTTCGGAGATGGTCTCAACCACACGCACCTCTTCGGGCATTTCTCTAACTTCCTCAGGTGCTTCCTCAACAGGAGTTTCTTCAACAGTGACTGTGGTTTCTGGTTGTTTATCATCTTCTTCAACGGTTTCGATCTTCGTGACTTCTTGTTTGTCACCCTTCACCTTTTTGATTACACGTGTGCGAATCTTCTTCTTCTTTGGTTTACCGTCTTCGGAGATGGTCTCAACCACACGCACCTCTTCCGGCATTTCTCTAACTTCCTCAGGTGCTTCCTCAACAGGGGTCTCTTCAACTGTGACTGTGGTTTCTGGTTGTTTGTCATCTTCTTCGACGGTTTCGATTTTCGTGACTTCTTGTTTGCCACCCTTCACCTTTTTGATTACACGTGTGCGAATCTTCTTCTTCTTTGGTTTACCGTCTTCGGAGATGGTCTCAACCACACGCACCTCTTCCGGCATTTCTCTAACTTCCTCAGGTGCTTCATCAACAGGGGTCTCTTCAACTGTGACTGTGGTTTCTGGTTGTTTGTCATCTTCTTCGACGGTTTCGATCTTCGTGACTTCTTGTTTGCCACCCTTCACCTTTTTGATTACACGTGTGCGAATCTTCTTCTTCTTTGGTTTACCGTCTTCGGAGATTGTCTCAACCACACGCACCTCTTCGGGCATTTCTCTAACTTCCTCAGGTGCTTCCTCAACAGGGGTCTCTTCAACTGTGACTGTGGTTTCTGGTTGTTTGTCATCTTCTTCGACGGTTTCGATTTTCGTGACTTCTTGTTTGCCACCCTTCACCTTTTTGATTACACGTGTGCGAATCTTCTTCTTCTTTGGTTTACCGTCTTCGGAGATGGTCTCAACCACACGCACCTCTTCGGGCATTTCTCTAACTTCCTCAGGTGCTTCCTCAACAGGGGTCTCTTCAACTGTGACTGTGGTTTCTGGTTGTTTGTCATCTTCTTCAACGGTTTCGATCTTCGTGACTTCTTGTTTGCCACCCTTCACCTTCTTTATTACACGTGTGCGAATCTTCTTCTTCTTTGGTTTACCGTCTTCGGAGATGGTCTCAACCACACGCACCTCTTCGGGCATTTCTCTAATTTCCTCAGGTGCTTCCTCAACAGGGGTTTCTTCAACAGTGACTGTGGTTTCTGGTTGTTTGTCATCTTCTTCAACGGTTTCGATCTTCGTGACTTCTTGTTTGCCACCCTTCACCTTTTTGATTACACGTGTGCGAATCTTCTTCTTCTTTGGTTTACCGTCTTCGGAGATGGTCTCAACCACACGCACCTCTTCGGGCATTTCTCTAACTTCCTCAGGTGCTTCCTCAACAGGGGTCTCTTCAACTGTGACTGTGGTTTCTGGTTGTTTGTCATCTTCTTCGACGGTTTCGATTTTCGTGACTTCTTGTTTGCCACCCTTCACCTTTTTGATTACACGTGTGCGAATCTTCTTCTTCTTTGGTTTACCGTCTTCGGAGATGGTCTCAACCACACGCACCTCTTCGGGCATTTCTCTAACTTCCTCAGGTGCTTCCTCAACGGGAGTTTCTTCAACAGTGACTGTGGTTTCTGGTTGCTTGTCATCTTCTTCAACGGTTTCGATCTTCGTGACTTCTTGTTTGTCACCCTTCACCTTTTTGATTACACGTGTGCGAATCTTCTTCTTCTTTGGTTTACCGTCTTCGGAGATGGTCTCAACCACACGCACCTCTTCCGGCATTTCTCTAATTTCCTCAGGTGCTTCCTCAACAGGGGTCTCTTCAACTGTGACTGTGGTTTCTGGTTGTTTGTCATCTTCTTCGACGGTTTCGATCTTTGTGACTTCTTGTTTGCCACCCTTCACCTTTTTGATTACACGTGTGCGAATCTTCTTCTTCTTTGGTTTACCGTCTTCGGAGATGGTCTCAACCACACGCACCTCTTCGGGCATTTCTCTAACTTCCTCAGGTGCTTCCTCAACGGGAGTTTCTTCAACAGTGACTGTGGTTTCTGGTTGCTTGTCATCTTCTTCAACGGTTTCGATCTTCGTGACTTCTTGTTTGTCACCCTTCACCTTTTTGATTACACGTGTGCGAATCTTCTTCTTCTTTGGTTTACCGTCTTCGGAGATGGTCTCAACCACACGCACCTCTTCGGGCATTTCTCTAACTTCCTCAGGTGCTTCCTCAACTGGAGTATCTTCAACAGTGACTGTGGTTTCTGGTTGATTGTCATCTTCTTCGACGGTTTCGATTTTCGTGACTTCTTGTTTGTCACCCTTCACCTTTTTGATTACACGTGTGCGAATCTTCTTCTTCTTTGGTTTACCGTCTTCGGAGATGGTCTCAACCACACGCACCTCTTCGGGCATTTCTCTAACTTCCTCAGGTGCTTCCTCAACAGGGGTCTCTTCAACTGTGACTGTGGTTTCTGGTTGTTTGTCATCTTCTTCGACGGTTTCGATCTTTGTGACTTCTTGTTTGCCACCCTTCACCTTTTTGATTACACGTGTGCGAATCTTCTTCTTCTTTGGTTTACCGTCTTCGGAGATGGTCTCAACCACACGCACCTCTTCGGGCATTTCTCTAACTTCCTCAGGTGCTTCCTCAACGGGAGTTTCTTCAACAGTGACTGTGGTTTCTGGTTGCTTGTCATCTTCTTCAACGGTTTCGATCTTCGTGACTTCTTGTTTGTCACCCTTCACCTTTTTGATTACACGTGTGCGAATCTTCTTCTTCTTTGGTTTACCGTCTTCGGAGATGGTCTCAACCACACGCACCTCTTCGGGCATTTCTCTAACTTCCTCAGGTGCTTCCTCAACGGGAGTTTCTTCAATAGTGACTGTGGTTTCTGGTTGCTTGTCATCTTCTTCAACAGTTTCGATCTTCGTGACTTCTTGTTTGTCACCCTTCACCTTCTTGATTACGCGTGTGCGAATCTTCTTTTTCTTTGGTTTACCGTCTTCGGAGATGGTCTCAACCACACGCACCTCTTCGGGCATTTCTCTAACTTCCTCAGGTGCTTCCTCAACGGGAGTTTCTTCAACAGTGACTGTGGTTTCTGGTTGCTTGTCATCTTCTTCAACGGTTTCGATCTTCGTGACTTCTTGTTTGTCACCCTTCACCTTTTTGATTACACGTGTGCGAATCTTCTTCTTCTTTGGCTTACCGTCTTCGGAGATGGTCTCAACCACACGCACCTCTTCGGGCAGTTCTCTAACTTCCTCAGGTGCTTCCTCAACGGGAGTTTCTTCAACAGTGACTGTGGTTTCTGGTTGCTTGTCATCTTCTTCAACGGTTTCGATCTTCGTGACTTCTTGTTTGTCACCCTTCACCTTTTTGATTACACGTGTGCGAATCTTCTTCTTCTTTGGTTTACCGTCTGCGGAGATGGTTTCGACCACACGCACCTCTTCGGGCATTTCTCTAACTTCCTCAGGTGCTTCCTCAACAGAAGTTTCTTCAACTGTGACTGTGGTTTCTGGTTGTTTGTCATCTTCTTCGACAGTTTCGATCTTCGTGACTTCTTGTTTGTCACCCTTCACCTTCTTTATTACGCGTGTGCGAATCTTCTTCTTCTTTGGTTTACCGTCTTCGGAGATGGTCTCAACCACACGCACCTCTTCGGGCATTTCTCTAACTTCCACAGGTGCTTCCTCAACAGGGGTCTCTTCAACTGTGACTGTGGTTTCTGGTTGTTTGTCATCTTCTTCGACGGTTTCGATCTTCGTGACTTCTTGTTTGTCACCCTTCACCTTTTTGATTACACGTGTGCGAATCTTCTTCTTCTTTGGTTTACCGTCTTCGGAGATGGTTTCGACCACACGCACCTCTTCGGGCATTTCTCTAACTTCCTCAGGTGCTTCCTCAACAGGAGTTTCTTCAACTGTGACTGTGGTTTCTGGTTGTTTGTCATCTTCTTCGACAGTTTCGATCTTCGTGACTTCTTGTTTGTCACCCTTCACCTTCTTTATTACGCGTGTGCGAATCTTCTTCTTCTTTGGTTTACCGTCTTCGGAGATGGTCTCAACCACACGCACCTCTTCGGGCATTTCTCTAACTTCCTCAGGTGCTTCCTCAACAGGGGTCTCTTCAACTGTGACTGTGGTTTCTGGTTGTTTGTCATCTTCTTCGACGGTTTCGATCTTCGTGACTTCTTGTTTGTCACCCTTCACCTTTTTGATTACACGTGTGCGAATCTTCTTCTTCTTTGGTTTACCGTCTTCGGAGATGGTCTCAACCACACGCACCTCTTCGGGTAGTTCTCTAACTTCCTCAGGTGCTTCCTCAACAGGGGTTTCTTCAACAGTGACTGTGGTTTCTGGTTTTTTGTCATCTTCTTCAACGGTTTCGATCTTCGTGACTTCTTGTTTGTCACCCTTCACCTTTTTGATTACACGTGTGCGAATCTTCTTCTTCTTTGGTTTACCGTCTTCGGAGATGGTCTCAACCACACGCACCTCTTCGGGCATTTCTCTAACTTCCTCAGGTGCTTCCTCAACGGGAGTTTCTTCAACAGTGACTGTGATTTCTGGTTGTTTGTCATCTTCTTCGACGGTTTCGATCTTTGTGACTTCTTGTTTGTCACCCTTCACCTTCTTTATTACGCGTGTGCGAATCTTCTTCTTCTTTGGTTTACCGTCTTCGGAGATGGTCTCAACCACACGCACCTCTTCGGGCATTTCTCTAACTTCCTCAGGTGCTTCCTCAACAGGGATCTCTTCAACTGTGACAGTGATTTCTGGTTGTTTGTCATCTTCTTCAACGGTTTCGATCTTCGTGACTTCTTGTTTGTCACCCTTCACCTTCTTGATTACGCGTGTGCGAATCTTCTTCTTCTTTGGTTTACCGTCTTCGGAGATGGTCTCAACCACATGCACCTCTTCGGGCATTTCTCTAACTTCCTCAGGTGCTTCCTCAACTGGAGTTTCTTCAACAGTGACTGTGGTTTCTGGTTGTTTGTCATCTTCTTCAACGGTTTCGATCTTCGTGACTTCTTGTTTGTCACCCTTCACCTTTTTGATTACACGTGTGCGAATCTTCTTCTTCTTTGGTTTACCGTCTTCGGAGATGGTTTCGACCACACGCACCTCTTCGGGCATTTCTCTAACTTCCTCAGGTGCTTCCTCAACAGGAGTTTCTTCAACTGTGACTGTGGTTTCTGGTTGTTTGTCATCTTCTTCGACAGTTTCGATCTTTGTGACTTCTTGTTTGTCACCCTTCACCTTTTTGATTACGCGTGTGCGAATCTTCTTCTTCTTTGGTTTACCGTCTTCGGAGATGGTCTCAAACACACGCACTTCTTCGGGCATTTCTCTAACTTCCTCAGGTGCTTCCTCAACGGGAGTTTCTTCAACAGTGACTGTGGTTTCTGGTTGTTTGTCATCTTCTTCGACGGTTTCGATCTTCGTGACTTCTTGTTTGTCACCCTTCACCTTCTTGATTACGCGTGTGCGAATCTTCTTCTTCTTTGGTTTACCGTCTTCGGAGATGGTCTCAAACACACGCACTTCTTCGGGCATTTCTCTAACTTCCTCAGGTGCTTCCTCAACGGGAGTTTCTTCAACAGTGACTGTGATTTCTGGTTGTTTGTCATCTTCTTCAACGGTTTCGATCTTTGTGACTTCTTGTTTGCCACCCTTCACCTTCTTGATTACGCGTGTGCGAATCTTCTTCTTCTTTGGTTTACCGTCTTCGGAGATGGTCTCAACCACATGCACCTCTTCGGGCATTTCTCTAACTTCCTCAGGTGCTTCCTCAACGGGAGTTTCTTCAACAGTGACTGTGGTTTCTGGTTGTTTGTCATCTTCTTCAACGGTTTCGATCTTCGTGACTTCTTGTTTGTCACCCTTCACCTTTTTGATTACACGTGTGCGAATCTTCTTCTTCTTTGGTTTACCGTCTTCGGAGATGGTTTCGACCACACGCACCTCTTCGGGCATTTCTCTAACTTCCTCAGGTGCTTCCTCAACAGGAGTTTCTTCAACTGTGACTGTGGTTTCTGGTTGTTTGTCATCTTCTTCGACAGTTTCGATCTTTGTGACTTCTTGTTTGTCACCCTTCACCTTTTTGATTACGCGTGTGCGAATCTTCTTCTTCTTTGGTTTACCGTCTTCGGAGATGGTATCTAACACACGCACTTCTTCGGGCATTTCTCTAACTTCCTCAGGTGCTTCCTCAACGGGAGTTTCTTCAACAGTGACTGTGGTTTCTGGTTGTTTGTCATCTTCTTCGACGGTTTCGATCTTCGTGACTTCTTGTTTGTCACCCTTCACCTTCTTGATTACGCGTGTGCGAATCTTCTTCTTCTTTGGTTTACCGTCTTCGGAGATGGTCTCAAACACACGCACTTCTTCGGGCATTTCTCTAACTTCCTCAGGTGCTTCCTCAACGGGAGTTTCTTCAACAGTGACTGTGGTTTCTGGTTGTTTGTCATCTTCTTCGACGGTTTCGATCTTCGTGACTTCTTGTTTGTCACCCTTCACCTTCTTGATTACGCGTGTGCGAATCTTCTTTTTCTTTGGTTTACCGTCTTCGGAGATGGTCTCAACCACACGCACCTCTTCGGGCATTTCTCTAACTTCCTCAGGCGCTTCCTCAACGGGAGTTTCTTCAACAGTGACTGTGATTTCTGGTTGTTTGTCATCTTCTTCGACGGTTTCGATCTTTGTGACTTCTTGTTTGTCACCCTTCACCTTCTTGATTATGCGTGTGCGAATCTTCTTTTTCTTTGGTTTACCGTCTTCAGAGATGGTTTCAACCACACGTACCTCTTCGGGTAATTCTTTAATTTCCTCGGGAGCTTTCTCAACAGGAGTTTCTTCAACAGTGACTGTGGTTTCTGGTTGCTTGTCGTCTTCATGGACCGTTTCGATCTTCGTGACTTCTTGTTTGCCACCTTTGATCCGTTTAATGACACGTGTGCGTATCGTTTTCTTTTTCGGTTTGCCTTCATCGGAGATTGTCTCAATTATGCGTACTTCTTCTGGCATTTCAGTGGTTTTATCATCTTCGGGAATAAGTGTTTTTTGTTGTGTTTTGTGTTCTGTAGTGTGAGATGTTTTCGGTGTGTCTGTGTGAGAGAATGTTCTTGGTTAATATGGTAATGTTGTTGGTTGTTATTGCTGTTGTTACAATTCTACATTTGTGTGTAATATGTGTTTTGTTTAGATTTGGGGGCTCGATGGGGTCGGAATAAGTAATACGCCATATAGGAATTTCCCTAACATAGAATATTTTGTACTTACCGGACTCGGTTTTTACACTTAGTGTTTCTATTTTTTCTAATTTGTCTTTCATGGTTTCATGTATGTACTTAGGCTTTTCTTGTGCTACACTACTTGTATGTTGTATGTCATCGACAGTATGATAGGCTGGTACTACCTCAACAGTTATTGCTTCTACAGACTCACTAACACCGCTCGCTGTGATCGGTGCTTTCAAGACTCTTGACACATTATCTGATGTCGTTAACTCTGAGACACACTCATTTAACATTTCTTTATGTTCTATGGGTAATATATAATTTGGTTGTGAACTTGTTGTTTGTAGTTGTTGTGATTTTTGTTGTAATGTATTTAATTGTGTTTCTTTTTCATATTCAACAACAATTGATTGATCGAATGTGATGTGTGGCTGATAAGTGCTGATTGCCTGATCTGTTTTAGTTGTTACATCTTCGTATATATCCGAGTGTTCGACTATAAATTGTGTTGTTTGTAGCGCTGTTTTTGCTGTAGTTGGTGTTATGGTGCTTTGTGGTGTCATTGTGGTTGTTGTTGTAAGAACTGTGGTATGTGGAATCGTATGCTCGTATGTTTGCGCATCGCTACCAGCAATCGCATACTGTGGCATAACTGTCAATTCGGCCGCAGCCTTTGTTGGTGTTGTGTGTTCTGTGTCCAATGTGCTGAGATTATCCTGTATAACGGTTTGTTCATGCAAATACGTACTATATTGTGGTGTTATGCTAACGTCTGCATGCTCATCGCTATGTGCAACATCCTGTAGCTTATCGGCGCTCTCATTAGTAAGCGATATTTCGGTGATGGTGGTTGTCTGTGCGAGTGTGTCTGTCACACGTAGCTGTGCCTTGCGCTCATCGAACGCCGGTTCACTTGGGATTTGATCAGCACTTTCATAAGCTATTTGTGCGCTTACGCTTAGATTATCAAGCGCTGTGGTGGTGGTTGTTGCGGTTTCATGCTGCGGCGTGCTTGCCGGGAGGCGTTCGAGTGCCGGTTTCACGGCAACCTCATCGATTAGCGGCGCTTTGAGTTCGCGCATAACTACGCTGCTCTCCAAGCCTTCCACCGTGTGTGGCTTAAAATCGCCAACTTCGTGAATGCTTTCGTAAATGTTTACTTCGGTGCTTTCCGCCGATTTTGTTTGCTCTGTCGGCACAGTGCTGCCGGTTAGCAATTGTGTTGCACGCTCCTCTGTTGGCAACGTAGTCGTTTGCTCATATGATAGCGCCTCTGTTACTGTCTTAACTTCATTGAAATCGGCGTGTGTGCTGTGCGCTATACGCTCCGGCTGTTGCTTCAGATCGTATGTATCGGTTATCAGATTTAGCCCTGTGGTTTCCTCTGTCATGTGCGCTATATTCTGTCCGGCGACTAGAATGGCGCTTTGTTGCTCGGGCTGCGCGCTCGACAGGCGCTGTTCTTTGGTGAGTGTCTCCTGCAGTGTTGTGACTTGGCTGTGCGTCAGTTTGGTTGTCGTGCTAGCGCTAGCATGCTGCGGTTGCGCGTTGTCGCCGGTTTCGAACGGCAGCACGCCTTCGTAGGGCGTAAGCTCAGCGATGATTTTGTCATTTTGCATTGCGGTAGTTTGTGGCTTTGCCACGTGCATCGTTGGTTCGGCGACGTTTGTTGGTGTCTCTTTTTCTAATAGGGTTTGTGTGTTGATTGTTTGTGCTTGTCGCATACTCTCCTCTACCAGCTGTGGACGTGCTGTTTTATCGGTCTTTTCTAGTCGCGCTTCCAAATCGCTTAGCTGTTCTACAGCGGCCATTTCCGTGACGAGCGTCTCGTGTTGTGTGCCCTCTATATAAGGCTTGGCGCTTTCTGTTTTCACCTTAATTTCAAAGGCGGTTTCTTTGTCTAAAACTACATCCAACTGCTCGACCTGCAATTGTTGTTGCCCATCAATAGTTGGCTTGGCCGCTCTGGTTTCGAACTCGAGCTTATCTAAAACATTGGTTTTTTCAAATGCGGTCACATCACTTGTGATCGTCTCTGTGTACATACCCTCCACATAGGGTCTCGCATGCTGTTCATCGCTCTTGAAACGCTCTAAATCACCTTCCTTGGCGTAGACGGCGGTGTAGGTCTCGACATGTGTGGGTCTTGGTATATTTTCTAAATTCACATTTGTTTGCGCGGTCGGCGCATTATCTCTTGTTAACAATTCGTCCGTTAGCTCGTAGGTTTGCACTTGCGTTGTATGAATCTCATGCTGCGCGCCGGTAAACGTAGACTTCACTTCCGTTAGGGTTGCCTCCGACGTTTCTAGCGGCTTTGTCGCTTCAGCTGTATTGGTCTCACTGACTATTGGCAGACCTAAAGTCTTGCTCAAGTCCGCTTCATTTGCTTGCTGCGGTGCGATTTCTTTGGGCAACTTGAGTTTACCTTCTCGCTCGGCCATCTCTGGTGCTTGTATGGTAGGCAGATATTGTGTGACGTGTCCCATATTCGCGTGCGCCGCGGGCTGTGCTTCTTCACCATCAACGGGTTTGCATTGCTCGTATATATTTTCCTCTCTAACAACATTTGTGGTTAGTAATGTCTGCTCGGCGCCTGGTTTTGCCGTATCTCTAAGTTCTTGTGCTGTTGGCAACGCTGTTGCAGCATCGAGTACGCTAGTTTCTTGTAGCAAAGCTGCATGCATTTGTTGCTCGCTGGCTGTCTCGCGTGCGTTTTTCTGATTAAATGTTGGCTTATCTTCGT
Organism: Zeugodacus tau; assembly: GCA_031772095.1. Taxonomy (NCBI): domain Eukaryota; kingdom Metazoa; phylum Arthropoda; class Insecta; order Diptera; family Tephritidae; genus Zeugodacus; species Zeugodacus tau. The sequence continues at coordinate 52,746,803 of CM062653.1, read as the reverse complement.
AGAGCTGTGCATCTTCTATAATAACATTTTCGCTAGCGATAGCTGCATGTTCGGCGAGTGTTAGTGCTGCTTCGAGTGGTTGCTCGACTTGCTTTTGCAGCAACATTGCATCGGGTCGTGAGTCTTCGTAAGCTATGATTTCCGATATGATAGTCTCATTCAAGTTTTGATATTGCGAAATTGCCGAGCTTGTCGTAAGTTTCAGTTTATCGATGGCGCCAACGCTCTCCAAGTCGAAAACATTTTCGCTTAAAGGTAATTTTAAATTCTCCGTTGGCGCTGTCGCTTGCGCATTGGCCTCAAACGGTTGTACATTCTCGAACGTCTGTTCGCGTTCGTACATTTGCCGCTGCTCTATCACTTTAGCATCTTCGGTGTTGAAAGTGACGGTTGCCGCAAATTCTTTATCTTTCTGATATGGTTGGAGCGCAGTTTCCTTTTCATAGACACTTTCTTGTTGTATTGAGATTTCATAGTTGTTATCCGTGGTCGGTTTGCCTGTGGTCTCCAAGGACTCCACACCTTTCAGCTCACCGGCACTCTCGTGCACGTACGGCGTCTGCGTTATGGCGCTCTTTTGTGTCAACTCATTTAGTTTCAGCTCAGCTGAACCTTTGGTGTGCGGCAACTCGGTGCTGAGTGTTACCTCTTTCTCACTGTAGTTGGTCGTGCGCACTTCGAAGGCGTTTTTATGCGACACCAATTCCATGCTGGCAACAGCATCTGTCGGCATTTGCTTGCTTGTATATTCTTGTGTACCTTCCAGTGTTGTATCCTTAGTCTGTACGGTTGATATTATTTCGGTGTAACGATAGTGTGCATGTTTTTTATCCAATTTTGTCTCGTCGAGAGCCGTTAAAGCTTCCATGGGTTGCGTGCTCGCCGTATCGGCGACGGGCAATGTGTATGTGGTTACCGTTAGCGCTTCCTTCGCGGCAGGCACTTCGGCTTGTGTCAACATTGACTCCCTGTCATGTGTGGTTGTTGTGATGACCTCCAATGGCTGTGACAATTCAATATCACTGCTTACTGTCTGTTTGATTGGTAGTTCTTCCGTCACAAGCTCGTCTGCGGCATCCAACGTCAATTGTTGTTGCACTTTTGTGCTACGCTGTGTTTGTAAGCCAAGTTCAGCATGCGCTGTCTGTGGTTGTATTTGCTCTTCGACTTTGTGTGTCGTATCCAAAGTCAAAACCTCGCTATGCTCAAGCGGTGTATATGTTTCGGGTGTGACTTCGTGTAGTGCTTGCATGACCGGTTTTTCAGGCAAATTTAGTACTTCATCCGTTTCCGTCGTTTGCACTTCATAAACGGCTAACGGTTGCATTTCTTTGCCGGGCAGCGGTTGTAGCGCTTTCTCAACAGGTTGTTCTTGTTCTCTGAGTTCTGTGTGTGTCTCTAAGACAGCTTGCATTTGACTTACACCACCATAGATGCTGTCGATTGTTTTTGTCGCGGCGGCTTGCTTTGGTGTGTCTGTTTCTAATGACTCGGCGCTTGCTTGCGGCTGTACTTCGAGCACGTTAGGTGCGGTTAACTTAATTTCCGATTGCTTATGACTAGCGGTTTGACTAATTGGTTGCAGCGTAGACTGCCAGTCGCCTGCTGTTTCGAGCGTTTGGTCCGCTTTGATCGACAATGAGGTCTGCTCAACATAGCCGTATTTCGCTTCTACGGTTTCGGGTTTTTGTGTCGGCAGCGTCACTTCCTTGTCGTGAGTTTCCACAGCGCCGATATCAGCTACTGCTGTGGCGCCTTCATAACCGAGTTTCGTGTGCTGCTCGCTGGGTTGTGTGCTATCAACTAACGCGGTGGCATCACAAATTAAATCCTCTGTGCGTAATGCTACCGCATTGGCTGTGGTTAATGCCGTTTTCGTGAGCTTACCTGGTGTCGGTGTTACTTGTACGAGTGCCTCCGTGCGTTCTTCCGTTAATGTTTCACTTGTTTGTCCTACAATCAGACTGTGCGTTTGTTCGCTTTCCGCGACTGCCAGTTTCGGTTCTACACTGGGTATTAGTTCCGTTGGTCTCTCTTCGAGTGCGGTCACTTCGGCGCCTATGAGATGTATATTTTCGGTCAGATTACCAACAGCCTGTTGCGATATCATATCCGTTTTGGGCACTTCTTCCAATGGACTTTGGAGATCGGGTTGTGTGCCAATCAAGCTGCGTTGTACTATTAAATTCTCCAGCGCATTGCTGGCATCCGGCAACTTTTGTTGTTTGAGCTCCAGAATTGTCTCCGCCGTTTCACTTTGTGTTACTTCCAAAGGCAGAGTTTCTGCGGTGACCTCTACATCCGCCGTGAATTTCAGCGGCGATTTGGGTCTTTCAAATACATCCTCCTTATCGACCGTTTTCTCCTCTCTCTCCACATATGCCAAATGCTCGACTAACGTCGACTGCAACGCATCCTCATGCTTTATAATTGGCGTATCGTACGCCGCCGTCGTATCTTGCGGCTGCACTTCGAACACTTCGACGCTTGTTTCAGCCGTCACAACGCCGATTGGTATTTGCTTCTCTGGGACTTTCTCTTTGTAAACATCCTTTTCAGTAGTCTCGCTACTTATTAGTTCCGCTACTACGACACTCTTATGCGGCACATAATCCGTTGTGGCCTTTTCAGTGGGCTTTGCACGCGACGCGTTTGCGGGCAAATCACCCACAGCGTCGGCGGTTGTCAACTCCAATTGTTGTTGTGAAATATGTGGCACTAAAGTGGACTTAACGTGTTCTTCTGGCACTTTAGTATTTTGCAAATCTTCAACTGTGTCTTCTACTAGTGGCTTCTCCACCAATACAGTTTCGCTTTTATCCACAGCCGGCTGCGCTTGCGCCGCTTTTGGCTTTCTTTCCTTTACCAGCTCAGTTGCGATTTGCTTCGTTTCCACTTCAGTTACTTCGGCTGCACGCCGTGTGACCTCTGTTATGCTTTCGTGCAATTTTTCACTTGGTCTCCTACGTTGCGGTTGTAGACCTGCTTCCACTTCGAGCGTATTCGATTCCTCTTGCATAGCCACAGTCTTGACGGGCGCGATATCGGCATGCGCCACTTTCGGCTCGGGCCGTTCTGTGGACACCTGTAAAACTTGTGTTAGCGCTGTAGTTTCGATAGTCTCTTGTGGTAGTGTTTGGATTTGTATGGTTTCGTATGGTATGTCTTCGGGTTGTATGCTCGTAACTGTGTCGGTGGTGTAGAAATCTTCGAGCATTTCATGTGACTGTAAGTCTTTATGAATACGAGTTTCTTTTTGTGCTGCTTGAATTTCTACAATTTCTTGAGTTTCTTGAGTTACTTGTTGTTGTGATACTTTCTTTTTCTTCTTTGTAATCTTTTCGCTCTTAATAAGTATTTCTTCTGCCACTTGTTGTTGTTCTTGTATGATAACTGTTTGTTCATGTTGTTCTTGTTGTAGTAGTACTTGTTGTTGTTGTTGTTGTTGCACTTGTTGTTGCTGTTGTTGTATGATTTTCTCATCCACATGTGTGGCTATCAAAGGTGCTGTTGTTTCTGCGAATGCGAATGTAAGTAAGTAAAAAACTTGTCGTGCTCATGAGAGAATGATGGTTATGTTTATACGTATGTATGTATGTACATATGCAAGTAAGTATGTAGTTGCTATGTATGGAGGTAAGTAGTGTTGACGCGCTATTCGCTGTGGCAATGATTATGGTGTCAGTATTTTGATTTTTGATAATTCGGGCATTTTTGTTATGAATTGTGTGCGGTATACATAGTTTGTTGCTTTGTAACGGTAGTATACATATTTACAGTTAATTGAGAAAAAAAAATGCAGATTCGCCCAAAAAAAAGAAACAACAACTCGGAAAAGAACTCTCATAGCATCTGCTTGAGTCCTTCACTCCTTGGATCTCGAAAATCATCTTTATAATTTGCAGAACATGACGATTTTATGAAAATGACATGTAAACATCCCTGAGTTTAAAGCGCTTGAATCTAGATAACTGAAACCAATCTGTCGTTAGATTTGTAAAGGTTGATCTCTTGGCATTTGTTAGGGAGTAAAAACAATTACAAAAAGCAAACTCCAGTATTTTCTAACACATTTCTGTGGCTTAATCTCTTCTGTATTGATCATAAAGTTTGTAAGGCCTTAAGTTAGGAAGAATTATAACTGGTCTATGCGCGGCCTGCTGGCCTACCAGACTAACCTAACCTTAAACTTAGTCGTATACTTCCAAGGTACTAAGGTTATATTGTTAATTTGGAAAGGTATCTCATATCATCTGCTTGTTTAGAGAGTCCTTGACACCTTTTATCTCGAAAATCATCTTAACAATTTACAGAACATATTAACTATACTCAAAAGAGCTGGAGAATTACTTGTGAATATCGCTGAGTGTAAAGATCTTGAATATAGATAACTGAAATTAACCTGTCGTTGGATTTGAAAAGGTTTATCCTTTGGAATTTATTCAGGAGTTAGAAAAATGTTCAAGAAAAGGCAAACTCCAATATTTTCTAACACATTGCGGTGGTTTCATCTCAACTATACCTATAAAGAGAGGTCATTAACATTTGTAGTGTCCAATTTACAACTTCTACAAAGAGTAGTGCTTATAGACGGGTAATGACTTATTATAACATAATTTGCTGTGAGAATGGTGAGATGAGATGAGATGGGTTGCCTTACATCTGTGGGTGTTCTGTGGAGAGATTGAGTAGGTGAAGGCTTTTCAAACTGATTTTTTAATAGTTTCACCGATCCTAACCTAACTTCTCTACTAAATTGATAGAATCTGCATTTTTTTTCTATAATCCGTATTTTTCATTGTTACATACAACAAAAGCGGTGAGTTTCGCATAGACCTTAGGCTCATACACGTACAATGTACTCTCTAAATAATTATATAGTGTTTGTAATATAAATTATACATTATTTTTTTTTTGCTTTTTACAGACAAACAATTTCGCTTAGACATTTAGATACATAACTACCACTCCACTTTTAACTATTCAAGTGCTTACCTTATTACTTACAACTGTTTGCGTTGTTGTTGTACGAGTTTGTGCTAGACTGTGTTTTATAGCATAAGAAAATGAAGCTTAAAGATTAAAAGCAAGTGCATAAAAAATAAATAGGCAGCTATATAGGCTTTATAAGTAATAAATATTGTCGAATTAATATTGGCAGTGAAAGGGGAAAAATATTTAAAAAATTAAAAAAAAGATAAAAATTAGTAAAAAAATATTTAATATAATTTTAAAGCGTAAAATATATAGTAAAGCTATTTTAAAAGGCTAGAAGAAAGCTATAACAATTGAAAATCAAGTTGCAGCAGTAAAGCTTATATGATAACAGCGCGGCGCAGGCGTGTGGTGTGGAAGAGAGCGAGAGAGAGTAGAGCAAATGGCGGCGTGTGTTCACACACACGATTACTTGAGGCGTAGTCTTCCAAAGAAAGTTTGTAGTTTGTTATTATTGTTTTTAAGTTCGTAGGACAGCTAGTAAAATTAGTAGCAGTACAGAATATAGTACAGAGAGTATTTTTTGGTATTAGCAATAGTAGTTGAGCGGCTGACGGAGTTAAGTAGTGACTTCAGTGGGGAATAATTTTTTTTTGTAAATTTTTAAATGGACTATACACTGCAAAAAGATAACTTTCGAATTGAGTTGATTAATATTATTGTTGTTTTTATTGTTAAAACAAATTACTATTAATTGTATGTATTAATGCTAAATTATTATTTGAAAATTTTTTTATTTGTGTTTTTTTTTTTTTGTAAATTAGATTTAAACATTATAAACATTAATTTTTGTTTAATCAATATTTGGTTTATGGTGGAGACACTGTTGGATTTTGGTGGCCTGCTTTGGTTACTACAATTTATATATTTTTATTTAATTTTTTTTTGGCATTCTACAATTGTTCAGTTTCTATATGCAAACCTTCTTCGACGACTACTGTGCGCTCCTCGACGAATGTTTCCTCTAGAAAATTTGACATTTGTCATTTGTTTTTGTTGCAGTTTGCAATTGGCATTTTGGTGGCAAGCGGCAAGCAAGCGGTTTTTTTGAAGCGCATACATAATAAAAATAAAAAAATAAAAAAAACAACAAAAGAAAAATTGCATTTCCATTAAAGCTCTTTGACTAGTTTTAGGTCTATTGCATATATTTTTTTCATTTTGCTTTTTTTTAATATTTTTAAATATTTTTTTAGCTTTTGTTAACTCTTGCTTACCGTATTTAATATGCGTTATGGCCTCGTGACTTTCAATTATTTGCGATGTTTCAATTGTTCTCTAAATGTTTGTGCGTTACATGTGTTAGCAGTGTTAGGTGGAGAGAGAAGAATTACATATTTATATACATAAATATATACATATTATTTAATAGTAGTAAGCATAAATAATAAATAATAAATTTTTAGTTCGATCTCTTAATCTCTCAATTCTCTCATTTTCATTACAGAATCTACAGAATGTCATTTAAATATCGTTAAACCAATTTCCTGTGCTATATAGTCTCTTTGAAAAATATAACTACCAGTCGTGCTAACCTTAAATTATGGCCTGCTGTCTATGCTTGCAAGGTAAATATTTTGAATTTTCCAAAATAAAATGTATATAAATTTTTAATATTTTTTTAATATTTCAGAAACGGTGAGTACATAAAATTACTGTTTTCAAAGCTAACCTAACCTAAAATTTCAAATTTTACTACTTTTATAAAAAAAAAGTTTTTGAAGCGGCAAAAATTTTAAAATTTAACTCCCAACATAAATTCTCAACCTATAATAACCTATATGTACGAATAATATAACATTAATCTCTCAATCCCTAAACCTACATTCCAATTCGATAATAAACATAATAACGTAACACAAAAGCTCTAAAGACATGCAAAGCGTAGCAAACCTCTTTAGCGGATATCGTCCAGTCTTGCGATATGAAATCTTCTCTTACAAAACGTCTAATCACTGTCTCAATTGTTATCTCACACGTTTCGATCATACGTATGAATGCCTTGAAACCGACGGTAGCGGCCAGCACGGTCTCATCTTCGGTCGTCGATTCACCCAGAATTTGTGTGATCAACTCTTCGTGTCCCTCACGTTCGACCAATTGCACGAGCGCCGCTTGCGATTCGGCCTTTTGCAAGGAAATGAAAATATTTTGCTCATACATGTAGATAATCTCATAGGTTGTGCAACCGTAGCGCAACAGCAGTCCAATAGAGGCTAAATCACGTAATGCTGCCTCACCGGTCGTGCCAAAGGAGCTCGCATCGATTGTTTCGAGTAATTCATTGACCTCCGCATGTTGTCGTATCACTAGCAGATCTTCTATTGTTATGATCTTTTGTGAGATCTTTTGACGTATTGTTTGTACGGTTTCGGTGATCTCAATTGTTTCGGTGGTCTTTGTTGTTGTCGTGGTTGTTGTTATGGTTTTACTTTGTTGTTGTTGTTGCTGCTGCTGTTGTGTGATCAACAATTCGGCATCGGCAATTTTGCGATCTTTCACTTCCAACACTTCAGAGACGCCACTCTCTTCGACCAATACCGAAACGGGTCGTTGTATTTTAATCACATTCACGGTAGTCTCCACATCACTACTATCCTCTTCGGGTACAATTGATATTTCAGTACGATGCACTTTTTGTTGTTGCTCACTGGACTTTTTGGCAATAGATTTCTTGACTACAGTCTTCTTTTTAGTCTTCACTTTCTGTTCGCTTTCGGTTTCGGTTACTGTTGCCGCTGTGGCAAGATCGAATTTGCCACGTGACATTGTCATACCGATTTCATTGATCAGTTTGCATGTATAGAAACCGATATCCTCATAAGTGACATTTAGTATTTCTAGCGAAGCTATGGTTTCTTCGATGCGCAAGCGATATTTGTTAGATTCTCTAAGCTGTACATTGTTAAAATACCATTGTATATCTAATGCAATTAGAAAAGGTAAATATATTTGTTAGTGTCACTAAGTCTATTTAGCTGCTGGCGTACTATGTTATTTCCATGTGAGCATAGCGCTCACGTATTATACGCGGCAATACTGTACCTGGTTTGGGATTTCCGGCAAATTGAATTTCGAATTTGGCAATTTGACCGGTGGCTGCACGGCAATCACGCAACTCATTTACTATCGATGGCGAGCATTTAGCGGCTACAAGCAAAGAGAATTGCAAATTTCAAAGTTTTAAATTGCAGCTAAGCTCATTTACAGCGCTTACTTACAACTAGATGGAAGATTTTGGAAGGGTACTGGGTGTGCTACATAGATATATAGAAAATAGTTGTGTTTCGTATTCGTATTCTTTAGGATAGGGTTCAGTGTTGTTGTAGCTATATACATATTAGCATGTAACATTTAAGGAAGTAGATTTGGATGAAGAGTACTCAAGTACTCTAAGGATCTTAGGGTTATACATAAGATTATGTTGTTGTTGTAATAAGACCTCGATAGAAAATGTGAATTGTTTACAGCTGCTTAGGTTCGGGAAGTGTCTTACAACCTTCATATATGTCCAAAAATCGATAAAATTTACTAAAATTTCCAATGTCAAAAACTTCTCGGAGTCAAAATTGTCATAAAATGAGCGTATTCCTGATTTTTTGATAATTTTCATATTTTTTGGGAAATAAACCGAAGATCTCGAATTTGAAGGATTTATCAAAACAATTTAGAGATTTTATTTTAACTGATTCTTGCACTAACTACCTTTCGTAAAAAGGTAAGAATGTAAAAACTCTTCTTTGGAATCGCATCACTCGAAAATAATTATAAGAAATTTAAAATCAATGTTATACAGAGAGTTTGTCAGGAACATATAGAGGAAGAGTCCTAACATAAATTTTTGAAATGTGATCTGCAACATGTTTTGAGTATCCTTTTCTTCACTATGAATCAGTTTCTAAGTCTTCAGTTTCAAAAAATGTTGTATTATCTGGGTAGAAACACCATTTTTGGGACATTCATTGAGTGACTATCTCTTCGAAAACATATTTTTAAACACAACCATACAATGTCTGACGTAAAGACTGAAACATTACAAATATTCTAGACAAAGTTCGATACTCATACAAGATCTGACAATTTTGTAATAATGAATCACTTTGGCAGTGTTTCTACTGAAAGATGGTATTACTATTGAAACTATCAAAGAGTTCTAACGCAACTACTAATGAAGTTAACTTTTATTTGGAAAATATTTATTCTTGCTTGATATAGAAATATAAAAAAAAAGTTAAACAAAAATATTTTTGGACTTTTAGTTTGTGTAAGATATAGGTGGATGGTCCTCCTTTAGGATCAAAGTGTCATATGCATGTTAAACTATTCGCGTCGAAGTTCTTAATGAACTGTAAGCTCGTGTCATAAAAATTAGTAAAAGATTTTCGCTATGCATTCCATGTTATTACACTATTTGTGTCTATTTGTCTACAAAAAGTTGTTTCTTCATACTGTTAAATATTTCTTATGTACGAAGGTACTTACATGAGACGTGTGGGAAGTCTTCAGTGTGCTGTAAGTTTCTATTTGTCAATGCTAAATCTTTATAAATATTTGTGAAACTGTTTGTCTGTTTGAAAAAGAATATTATGAATTTGTTCACTCTTTATGAGAATATATTGTATTTGTAATTGTAATGAAGCGAAATGTAGGCTGAAAAATATTAGTGACAATAACAAAACAATATGTATGTAACTAAAACACCGTAAAAGCTAGTGATCATTATGTAGTGTTTTAAAGAGCGCTAATTGATAAGTGGAGTTTCAACAAATGTTTGGAATGGGATATATACTGTTATGAAAGCAAAATTTTCCAAATACTACTTTTTTGTTTTCTGCTTTTTTAATGTTTAGTAAAGTTGTTAGTACTAATGCAAATTTTTTTTTCATAAAAAATGCTAAAATATTTTTTTTATTTAAAATAATTTTTTTTTTTATTTTTTAAATATTTCAATTTTTTTTGATTTAAATTTTAATATTTTTTTTTATTTTTTATATATATATTTTTTTAATATTTAAATTTAATTAATTTTTTTAAATTAAAATTTATTTAAATTTTGTTAATTTTTTTATATTAAATTTTTTTATATATTTTTTAATATTTAATTTAAATATTTATATTTAATTAATTTTTTATATTAAAATTTATTTAAATTTAATTAATTTTTTTTATATTAAATTTTTTTTATATTTTTTAATATTTAATTTAAATATACTATTTTTTAATATTTAAATTTAATTAATTTAAAATTTTTTTTAATATTTAATTTTTTAATGTTTTTTTCATTTGTTAGTCAATACTACGTGTTTAGTCTCGAATTCACGATGCCAATGTTTTAAAATAATTTTTTTTTTATTTTTTAAATATTTAACTTTTTTTTATTTAAATTTTAATAATTTTTTTTATTTTATATATATATATTTTTTTAATATTTAAATTTAATTAATTTTTTTATATTAAAATTTATTTAATTTTTATTAATTTTTTTGATATTAAATATTTTTTATATTTTTTAGTATTTAAATTTAATTAATTTAAATTTTTTTTTTAATATTTAATTTGTTAATGTTTTTTTTTTTCATTTGTTAGTCAATACTACGTGTTTAGTCTCGAATTCACGATGCCAATGTTTTAAAATAATTTTTTTTTTATTTTTTTAATATTTTAATTTTTTTTATTTAAATTTTAATAATTTTTTTTATTTTTTATATATATATTTTTTTAATATTTAAATTTAATTAATTTTTTTATATTAAAATTTATTTAAATTTTATTAATTTTTTTTATATTAATTTTTTTTTATATTTTTTAATATTTAATTTAAATATAATATTTTTTTATTTTTTTTTTTATTATTTAAATTTAATTAATTTTAAATTTTTTTTAATATATAATTTTTTTAATGTCTTATTTTTCATTTGTTAGTCAATACTACGTGTTTAGTCTCGAATTCACGATGCCAATGTTTTAAAATAATTTTTTTTTTATTTTTTATATATTTCATTTTTTTATTTAAATTTTAATAATTTTTTTTAGTTTTTATATAAATATTTTTTTAATATTTAATTTTAATTAATTTTTTTATATTAAAAATTATTTAAATTTTATTAATTTTTTTATATTAAATTTTTTTTTATATTTTTTAATATTTAAATTTAAATATAATATTTTTTTATTTTTTTTTAATATTTAAATTTAATTAATTTAAAATTTTTTTTTAATATTTAATTTTTTAATGTTTTTTTCATTTGTTAGTCAATACTACGTGTTTAGTCCGGAATTCACGATGCCAATGTTTTAAAATATTTTTTTTTTTTTATTTTTTAAATATTTAACTTTTTTTTATTTAAATTTTAATAATTTTTTTTTATTTTATATATATATATTTTTTTAATATTTAAATTTAGTTAATTTTTTATATTAAAATTTATTTAAATTTAATTAATTTTTTTTTTATATTTTTTAATATTTAATTTAAATATAATATTTTTTAATATTTAAATTTAATTAATTTAAATTTTTTTTTTAATATTTAATTTTTTTAATGTTTTTTTTTTTCATTTGTTAGTCAATACTACGTGTTTAGTCTCGAATTCACGATGCCAATGTTTCTGTGATGAAAAGTGATTTCATAAATTGTATAAACTGTAAAAAAGATATGTTGGTACTTTACGAAAATGTTTTTTTCTGTTGTTGTTGTTGTAATGCTAAAATGTTCGAAAACTGTTTTATGGCGTATACTTTGTTTTTGTTTGTTTGGGGGGCTTTTGGGGTTGGCTAGTATTGATATATAATTTTCACACTATGGGATGGGGCTTGGGGGTAAGCTTTTTCATGGCTTTATGGTGCTAGCTTTTACGTTACACACACACATAAAAAGCTTTATTTATATATATAAGGACAGACATACATACATATATTAATATGTACTTGTATGTATGTTTAATATTATTTTAAGTGAATTTCACTTGTCGCTTATTCATTTTTCAAGTTAATTTAAGTTAAGTTTGTTGGACTTGGACAAAACAGTAGTGAGTTGGAAAAAGTAGATAGAAACACATAGAAAATAGCGACAGTGTGGTATTTTCATATTTTTTTCTTTTAAATAATTTTTTGTTTTTGGAACAGAGAAATATTAAGGTGTTTGTTTGCTTGATTTATTGCTAATTTGTTTGTTGAAGTAGATTAAAACACATATACACATATATATATATTTATATAGAGAAAGGATAACAAGACACAGACAATATATAGAGATATAGATTTACAAAAATTATGCCAATTCTCAAGAAACTGGCATAAATTTGTAGTTGGCAAAAAAAATTGCTGCTTACCTTTAAGCGCCTTCTGCATTTCTTCCATATGTGTTACCCATTCTGGTTTGCGGTAGTCCTTAGTTCCAACGATGCCTAAATATGTTTTTCAATTTTTTTTTTCATAATAAAAAAATAGTAAAGTAGAGAATTGAATTAGTTAAATTGCTTGCGAACAGCTGTAAGAACCAGTGTGTTTGTGTGTATTTTTCTGTGAAAAGAAGTGTCTACTAAGTATATAAATGTGTGTTTGTAAAGCTAGTATAGCTTAGAAATATTTTATGCTAAATAACTTAAGCCTAAAAATACTGTAATGTATATGTGTTGTAAAATAATACTATTGAGGTTAGGAATTTATGTACAGTGGAATTTTGGGATAAGGATTTAATATAAATGCTGCTTGCTGGAAAGTAGAATTTTTTTCATATTAAAATACAAAAATGCAATTTCCATAATTGCGTGAAAAATATGAACGGCTAAAATAGAAAATTGTACGCTTCATGTAAATCCTACCTTCGACCGCAAAGAGCGCCGTTGTCACAGCTACACCCAATGGATTGTGCGCCTCAAAGCTAATGATGCCCACATCATCGGGATAGACATGATTGATGACCAGCACTGAGGTGCCATCTTCGAAATTTTCGATTTGATATTCTTCAGAAGCGAATATCTCTTCGTCGTCGCGCAGCCATTTGACTTTTGGTTTTGGTTTACCAGTAACCTTAACTTCCAATTTCGCTAGTTCACCCTCTTTGGGTTCGATTTTTTCAGGTAATTTCTTAATGATTTTCGGTGGTTGTTCATCGATTGAAAGAGTCTGTAATACGATTTTGAGTAAAAAAAATATTTTTTTGATTAAATAAAAATAGTTTTTTTAAGTTTTCTTTGCTATAAACATACCTTGTCCAGGAGATCCTCTTCGGAGCCAGTGAGTCCAGTGATTTCAGAATCGGGGATATATTCAAATGCTATAAAATGAAATGTAATGCATACAAAGTTAGATTTAATTTTACATTTAAGTTCTGTTTTAATAGAGGAACCCGCTATTAGTGGTACTAAATGAGAATCATATTATATAAAGGAACAAGTCTAACACGCACATTCCAAATAACAAAGTAGATAATGTGCAGGTAACAGGGTTGCTTTGGTTAACGAAATGAGTGTCACGTTTATATTATTTCTATATTAGAAATCATTCCACAACTCACAGTAGCCTAGAGATATAGTAACTAACTCTTACTCATAAACTCGTCTAAAGCTCTATTAAGTCCATCTACTTAAAAGTCCCCAAAATTCTACCGAATTTTCTAAAGGTATCTACTACTTAAACATTCTTTAAGCTAACTTGATGACTATGTTTCATTTTCTGGATTTTTTTCTTTTTTTTGTAAAAGAGATTAACTGATCTTCCATATCTTACAAAATTTTATATCAAATCTTGGTTTTGCCGAGGGATTGTTTCCTATATATCTGCTTGATTTCCGCTTGATCGGTACCTTTTTTGATTCCTAGAGTCGTTTGAATTGTTAAGTGGACTCCAAAGATCATCGTACATTATATGTCATCGGCATTTCAAGTCCCTCCGATAATCAGAAAATAATAATATGTCATTCTTCATACATCCCCTGCATTATTCAATCAAAACCCATCTATGATCCCAAAATCAGTCTGTTCCATAAAATCTGATCAGGATTGATCCAATGAAATCAGTGGTCTTAAATTTCTCAAATGTTCTTGTTATTAAAATTACCGAATACAAGATTAAAGCGGAAATTTTATTGAATTTTTAAAAGATTCTGAAGACTTTGCTGTCTTGAAACATTACTTCATAGAATAAAATGTAAAAATAAATCTCAGAAAAAGTTCGATATCCGATATATATTAGATAGTTTTCATGGGATTCTGAAGACTTTGCTGTCTTGAAACGTTACTTCATAGAAAAAATGTAAAAATAAATCTCAGAAAAAGTTCGATATAACCGGTAGAAACTTTCAGAATAATTCCCAGCGAAGAATGCAATAAAACGTAATATAATTTAATAAGATTTATGGGATTTTGATAGAAGAAAGTCTAAAAACTATAAATGCTTTAAATTCGGGCGTCAAAAACACGGATATATGCAATCTGGACCTATTTCCGATCAATCCGAAACAATCAGTCGTCCCAAGCCAGTTACATTCTACTCAATTCTAAAAAAAAGCTAAACTAAGAAGTGTTTCATAAGGTTGGATAAGGTTGGATGACGTTCTTATCTTGTCTTTAGTTGTGAGTTGTATTGATAATTTCTAATATTATTCTAAGAATGATTATTTCATATAACATAATTAGTATATAGTATAAATATTAAAGTATTACAAGAGTTCTCTGAAATTGTTTATGTACACAGAGAGAAAGAGAGCGAGAGTAAGAAAGATAAAGAGAGGGTTAAGAGGACATACAGTAGATAAACAGTTAGAGAATAGGGAAAGTGGGTATAGTGGTTCACTTCCGGGAAGTGCATGCTTTTAATAAACAGACAATAAATACAACAATTAGCAACAACATAGTTAGAACACGCTAAACTACGCTAAGAAAAACAGATAGACACATAAAGAACTGGAACTAAGAACAAGGACAGGCACAAATTATGGACGAGTGGATTGCAAGGATTGTTTGTATGAAAGGTGGTTTCTTTGTTTTTTTTTTGTAATATTATGTAATGGTGGTAAATTCTAATTGGTTTTAGTGTTGTGCAAAAAAATTAATTGATTTAAAATGTTTGCGTTGTATTTGCTGCTCTACCTTGTATATTAACAAATGTCGTTGTTAGCGCTTCGCCAATTTTATTGCTGGCCACACACTTGTATTCGCCATCATTTTCGGGGAATACTTCGGTGATTTGCAACTGACATAAGCCATCGGCATCCTGTGAGATTAACGTCTCTTTGGTTTCCACAATTTTCTCCTCATTATGATACCATTCGACGCGCGGCGTCGGCTTGCCAACCACTTTGCAGGTGAGCAATAATGCCTCACCATCCATTACCGTAATCGGCTCTAACAATTCTTCAACGAATCGTGGCGATTCGAATTCTTCCACACTCTCTTGCGGACTATCTTCCAGTAATTTAACGGTGGCCGTCGATGTAACCGAACCGCCAACATTCTCCGCACGACATGTATACGGACCAACGAATTTACGCTGGAAATTCTCAATCAATAGTGTCGATTTGTTCGCCTGCGAAACTATACGACATTCGTTTGTGCTCTTGATGGGTTCCAAATTCACAAACCATTGGAATGACGAGAGTGGTTCGGATGTGACAACAGCCTCCAATATGGCCACTTCATTTTCACCAAAGTACTTCGGTTGCAATGGCTGTATGAAACGTGGTGGTATAATCTCTTTATCGGGCGCTTGATCGGTAACCATTACCGAACCCGAAGATTTCGCCTCACCAACTGTATTCTTGGCACATACTTCATATTTACCGCTACGTTTGCGATTCATATTGATTATCTTGATTATGGTCGTGGTCTCGGTCGTCTCGATTGTGACATCCTCATTGATTTGTATTTCACGACCATTGCGTAACCAAACGATTTCCGGTCGTGGTGTACCCTCATATTTGGCCTCGAACAACAAGGTACCACCGGTCGGTATAACTTGTGCACTCAGCGGTGTCACTTTAGGTGGTTTCAATACCTCCAATGGTGCCTCGTCTACGCGGCTAAGTATGTTGGCATTGCCAAGAGCGCGTCCGAAATCGTTTTGTGCTTGCACTGAGTATGTGATCGCTACATTCGGTGTTGGATTGATAACCTCCAAAGCAACATCGCCGGTCTCTTCGTTGTAGAATGTCTGTACAGTTTCGCTGGGTATGACCTCTTCGGTGCCGCGATACCATTTCACTTGTGGCATTGGCTTGCCGACGACTTGACAAGTCACAGTGACTCTCAACAATTCGGGTTCCTTCTCTTCGGTGAACTCGATTTTGAGCGGTTTTGTGAATTGTGGTGCAATGCCTTGTTCTTTTTCTAGAGTTTTGAATATTTCAAGAGCAAGTAAATTGGTTTAATTACAAATATATTGAGTGTATGTACAGAGTGTACTGTAAATTGTGTTGTGCGTAAATAACTTATAGGGACACATAGAGATATATAGACTATTTATACATAAGAATTATTAGATGGGCTTACAAAATATAAGTTATAATAAATATACATATATATGTGGAAAAGAAAGAAACAGTACTCAAAAGCCACTGCACACGGTTACATATAATCCCATATAGTAAGTCATACGAAAGAGTTTTCACAAGCGCGTACCATTCCCTATGTTCGCATTTCCACCACGCGTGGACCCCGTACTCACCTAAAAAGATATTGGCACGACTCGTTGCTACGCCGGCTTCGTTGCGCGCCTCGCAAGTGTATACGCCCACATCGCTGGGCGTGACCTTGGCTATCTTCAGTTTGGCTACATCTTCCATTACCGTAATTTCATACTTCTCCGAAGCGAACAAGAGCACATCGTTGAAATACCAGCTGATTTCGGGGAATGGTGTACCCTCAATCTTGCACTCCAACTCTGTGGGCGCTTCTGGTGTGCACATGACCGGTCGTAACTTTTCGGTAATACGTGGTGGTTTGATTTCCTTCTTCTTCTTGCGCACCAACTTACGCTCTTGGCGTTGCACTTCGGATGTTGTGGTCTCTTCCTTTTGTGGCACGGTCTGATCTTCGATCAGCTCTTCATCGGGCAGCATATCGATACCCTCTTGTATGCGTTTTTGCGTGATTAGCTCAAGCTCGGGTAATGGTTGACTGTCGTCCAATATGATACGCCGCGTTTCTTTCTTAACAATATTGGATGTAACTTTCATGTCGATGCCACGTCGCACATCTTCAACATCGAGCTCAATTAATTGCTCGGTGGTAATGAATTGTGGTCGGTTGTCTTCGGTCTTCTTAAGTGTGATAGTCTTTTGTGAGACTTCTTGTGATGTTTCTTGTGTTATGATCTCTTCAGCTTCAAGGTCCACAATTTCGGCTTCAAGCAGCTGTGGTTGCTCTTCGAAGGATGCATCCTTTAGACGTTTTGTGCGTTTCTTATGCGCCTTCTGCTTGGTGGTGGGCAGATCTTCAGTTGGCACGACTTCTTCTTCGGGTAAGACTTCTTCGGATACGGCCACTTCCTTGATTTCGTCAATCGGTATTTCATCTACTTGATCTTCTTCGGTGATTGGCTCATTGAATGGTTCTGCGATTTCTTCAGTGATTTCATCAACTGATGGTGTTGCCTTTTGCAATTTCGGTTTCTTTTTCTTTTCTTTCTTTGGCTTCTCTTTTTGTGGCTTAGTTTCATCTTCAACGGGTATTGGCGTGATTTCGAGTTCTTCCTCTTCGGGTTGTGGTCGTTCTTCTGGCGCCAATTTAGGTGCTGGCACTTCTTTAATTGGTTGCACTGGTTCTTCTTTTGGTTTTTGTGGTATTGGTTTGAGTGCGACTTCCTCCGGTTGTTCTTCAGCGCGTGGCTTTCTCTTACCTGTGGGCCATTGTTTTTCTTCAATGGGTTCTTCGACAGGCTTCTTCTTTTCGCCACGCTTCCATGGAACTTGCGGTTGTGGTTCTTCTACAATCGGTTCTTTTTCAATATCGTAATGCTCAGCTTCTTCAAGTTGTACCGGCTCTGCATCTGGTATTTCTGGCAACTCCTCTGGCTTTGGCTTTTTAACACGCTTTGTCTTTTTCTTTTCTTCAACTATGATTTCTTCTGCTTGCTTCTCGACATGCTGCAGAACTACTTCTTCTAGCTGCTGTTCTTCTGGCACTTGTTGTGGCCGTCTTACGGGTTTCAGTTTTACCTCTTCGATGGTTTGTTCTTCAGGCAGAGGCTTTTTAGCTTTTCTTATTGGTTTGAGTGAAACTTCTTCCACCTTTTCTTCGACCGGTATTGGCTTAGCTTTCGGTTTAGGTTGTGGCGCAATCTCTTCAGTTTCAACAACTTCTTCGATTGGTTGTTCTTCAATTTCTGGTACCGGCTCTACAATTTCTTCTTCTTCCTCTTCTACTTCTTCGGTGGGTTGTTCGACTTCCTCTTCTTCTTCTTGCTCAACTGCCTTCTTCTTGGGCTTCTTCTTCTTGACACGTTTCTTCGTTACTTCTTCGATGACTTCTTCCACAACTTTCTCAGGAGCATCTTCATAAGTTTCAACCTCAGCTTCTGTGGGTTGCTGTATCTCTTCAGAAACTATATGTTTCTTAACTGGTTTAAGTGTGACTTCTTCTGGTTTCTCTTGCTCTGGTTTGGGTAACTGCTTACGTGGTACCGGTTTTAGTGACACCTTTTCTACTTGTTCAGGCTCTTGTGGTTTAATTTCTTTACGTTTAATCGGAACACTTTCTTCTGGTATTGGTTCTTCTGGTTGTACTTCTTCTTCTTCTTCCTCTTCCTCAGGTTGAATTTCTTCTACTTCATCGGCAATTTTAACCTTCTTAGGCTTCTTTACCTTTTTGATTTTACGTTTCTTTTCTTCAACACTTTCTTCTGCAATACTGACATCTTCAACAGCTTCTTCCACAACTTCTTCCGGAGTTTCTGTAATTTCAATTTCCTTTTCTGGTTTGACTTTAGGTTTCTTCACCTTCTTTGTTTTGACTTTCTCTACAATTTCTGTTGTCTCTTCTATCGTTTTTTCTTCATCAATTGTTGGTTGTGCTTCCTCTGATGTTTCTTCAATAACCTCTTCTTCTTCTACACTTGGTGTTACGTCTTCAGTTTGTACTATCTCAGTTACACTTGGGCATTTCTTAACTTTCTTGACCTTCTTCTTCTCAACTACTTCTTGCTCTTGTACTTCCTCTTTCTGAGTTTCGACAACTTCAACTTCTTGTGGCTTTGGTTTCTTCTTACCGCGTTCCCACAACACAGGCTTTTCTTCCGGTTGCTCAGGCTTTGGCTCCTCGATTACATCAACAACTTCTTCTTTTGTTTGTAATACGGGGACCTCTTCTATCTTCTCCTCTGGTTGTTTAGCTGGCTTCTTCTTCTTACCACGTTCCCACATAACAGGTTGGGGCTGTTCTTCTACTTGAGCCGTTTCTTCGATTATTTGATCCACAGCTTCTTCATATGCTTTCGTGGGTTCTTGAGGCTTTTCTTCGACAACTCGTGTTGGCTGTGGCCGTCTGGTGGGCTTTAATTGTACCTCTTCAGTCTTTGGCGTTTCTTTTGGTTTTTGTCTTGGAGTAGGTTTAAGCACCACTTGCTCCACTTTTTCGGGCTCTTGTGGAATAATTTTACGTGTAGCCTTCTTTTTAACTTCCTCAACAACGGCGACTTCTTCCGAAACATGCTCTTCTACCTTTTGTTCAACCTCTGCAATCTCTTGTGGCTGTGGTTTTACACGTTTACCACGTTCCCACATTACAGGCTGTGGCTGCTCCTCTTGCTGAGGAATAGGTTCCTCAACTAACTTATCCACAACTTCCTCATATGCTTTAGTGGGTTGCTCTTCCACCTTTTCCTCTACAGGTTTGATAGGTTTCTTCTTACCGCGTTCCCATAGGACCGGTTGCTGCTCGGGTTGCTGTGGTTTTGGTTCTTCAGGAAGCTCATCAACTGCTTCTTCATATGCCTTCGTCGGTTGCTGTTGTTCTTCCTCCACAGCGCGTGTTGGTTGTGGTCGTTTGGCTGGTTTAAGTTGGACTTCTTCAGCTTTAGGTGCTTCTTTGGGTTTCTGCCGTGGTGTTGGCTTAAGCACCACTTGTTCCATCTTCTGTTCTGGTTCTTGTGGTATTACTTTACGTGTAACTTTCTTAACCTCTTCCACCACAGTTTGTTGCTCAATCGTTTGCTGTTGTTGCTCCACTTGCTGTACTACTTCAGCTTGCACCGTAGACTTCTTCTTGCCACGTTCCCACAACACAGGTTGTGGCTGTTCTGTGATTTGTGATACAGGCTGCTCCGGTAGTCCATCCACAGCCTCCTCATAAGTTTTCGTTGGTTGTTCAGCAATAACTTCCTCAAACTTAGCGGGCTTCTTCTTGCCACGTTCCCATAATACTGGTTCGGGTGCAATCGGCTGTTGTGGTACTACTTCTTCTTCAAGTGTATCCACAGCTTCCTCGTAGGCTTTGGTCGGTTGTTCTTCCACAGTATGTGTAGTCTGCGTGCGTTTCAATGTTTGTAATTGCACTTCTTCGGTCTTTTGTGGTAACTTCGGACGTGGGCGTGGTGTGGGCTTGAGTACAACTTGCTCTAATTTTTGTTCAGGCTCACGTGGCGCAATTATTTTACGTACGCTGGTCTTCTTGGTTTCTTCAACAAATTCTCTTTGTTCGATCACTTGTTGTTGTTCCACGATTTGTTGCTGAGCTACTTCAGTGACTTGTTGCACATCAGTGATTTGCTGTTGTTGTGTAGTGACCTTCTTTCTACCACGTTCCCACATAACTGGTGTAGGTTGTTCGGTTGGTTTTACCGGCTCCTCAGGCAGCTCATCCACTGCTTCCTCATAAGTCTTAGGTTGCTCAGGATATTGCTGTGTGGGTTGCGGTGCTTGTGGTTGTGCCTGTTGCGGCTGTGGCTTCTTTCTGCCACGATCCCACAAGGCCGGTTGTGGCTGTGCGAATTGTTGTTCTTCCGTATCTTGTCGTTGTTGCAACGAAAGCCTGGTGGAGTCCTCAATTTGTTGGAATTCCTGTGTTTGTCGCTGCTGACGCCATTCTACAGCCTTCTCTTCTTGTGTACGTTTCAACATTTGCAGATGCTCATACTCTTCAATGCTCATCATTTTTGTGTCTTCAACGGTGGTGTATTTTTGTTGTTGCAAGCTTTGTTCAAACTGTTCTTGTGTCGTTAGACCAGTCTTCAGTATTGAGGTATCCTCAGTCGAGGTAAGTGGCTGCAATGTGGGGACTTTACGTCCTTGACGCCAGTTTACGGGTTGCTGTTGTTGAATGATACGTTGCGCCTCCAGCTTTTCACGCTCAGCAACACTCAGCATATTAATATCTTCACTTATAATATACTGCTGTTTATGGATCTCATTGACATCTTCATATTGCTGCAGATCCTCTTTGCGTAACACCTTCTGTATGGAGCCCTTAGAGCTCTCGTCGACCAACATTGAGACCGTACCTTGTGTTGCGCTACTCACTTCCTCTGTGGTTGAGGTCTGTGCCTGCAGATGGCGCAATTCTACTTCTTCAATTTTGAACTTCTCAATTTGATTGGTGACACGTTGTACACTCTTCAAATGCTGGCGCATTTCCTTCCATGGTATTGCGTCTTCCTTTTGGTGTTTCGTAATCAACTTCTCGATCTGCTCTGTCATCTCGGTGATTTCAATACTCTCCATACTGCGCAGACGCTGTATCTCTTTGGTACGTTCAATTTGTTCCTGTTGCGCCTGTTGTGGTGATTGTTGATCTGTCACGATTGGCTGTTCGATTGGTCGTAGATACACTTCATCCAAATCGAATTTGTCCAATTGTTGTTGTACACTTTCGACATGTTTCAATTTGTCACGCATCACAATCCATGGAATGGCTTCCTTTTCAGTCTTACCAGCGATAATTTGATCGAGCGTTGCGCCAATACCCATCAAACCTTGATTACGTTGTTCCTTAATGGATTTGAGTTCAACCTTAGCGGCTTCCATTTTCGGAATGACTTTCTTTTCGATTGGTGTCGGTTTCAGACTTATCGTTTCCTCAGTCCATGATTTAACCGGTTCTGGCTTGTAACCGGGGAAGAAGGGTTGTTTGTCTAGCGAACGACCACGTCGTGGACGTGATGATTTACGCCAGGGCACTATGTTTGATTGTGGCTGCAATGATTTACTACGTGGCTTCTTCGTACGTGGTCGCCCCTGATGTGGTGTATGCCCATTGATGGCCAAATATTGGCCATACTGTGGTGCGCCGGGCTGTTGGGGGCGTGGAGACTCGGGTGAGCTGTCTTCTTTGCCTGAAGATGAGGTCTCATCTTCAACGGAATCGATTGGCCGTAACTGGAAGGCCGAAATGCGTCGTTCTGGAAATTTTACAATGGGTTAATAAAATGCGTTGCAGTATAGTTTCGGTTTGTAGTTTGTGTTCAAAGCGGGTCAAGGTCCATTGTCAAAAAATATCTTTTATTGAGCTAAATTAGATGCGCAAGCTATGTAGAAAATTGAAAGCGAAGCGTATGGGGTTCTAGATCAGTAGAATGTGTGTACATACCGTATTTTTTGCTGATAACCTTTGTAGCTTATATAATTACTTTAAAATGGCTGTAAAATAACCAATAATTGTTCCCAATGGTGTTTCTAAGGGTGAGCTCAGGTGGTTGTGAATCTTATATTAAGTGTTTGTTATAAAATAAGACACCTCCAACTAAATACCTGCACGTATTTGGTATGTTCATAATATAGAAGAGGCTCCAAGCATTTTTATACTCAGCAAAATAATGAAAAGAGATTGCTAATTGACCACATAGGCTATGGGATTTGACCCGAATCGCTACTTTTTGTGGATTTGTCAAGTCAAGGATCTATGACAATCAATGACTAATTTATTGGAAATCAATATTATTGGGAGAGCGATGGATGGATGCCGTTAAAAGTAGTACAAAATGAGACCCAATTACAGTCTGGGTCGCTTTACATCCGGATCATTATCTAAACACGAATAGTCACTATATATAATAGAACTAAGAAAGCGAATTAGTAATTTCTCAGGTTTATTTAAATTAAAAGTTCTTTCGCTCCTAAAAAACACCCTATGGAAATTATTAAGAACAAGTAAGGAAGGGCTAAGTTCGGGTGTAACCGAACATTTTATACTTTCGCAATTTATTTATTTAACTTTATTTATATTATTTAATACACAATTTGACCCACATATTCGTCATATATATTGTATAAAGTCCATTGAAAGTTGGAAACCATAATATTAGGTTAGAAGCACCGAGGTCCTCGTGTTCGATATATGGGGCCTTAAAAACATACGGTCCGATTTCGGTGATTTTTAGAATGGGGCTGCCACACTATAAACATAGTATTTGTGCAAAGTTCTGCACCGATATCTTCACTAGTGCTTACTTTATATATTGTAAAGTAAGCGATTCAGATAGTCAGATAGTTTTCAAAGTTCTGGTATATGGGAAATAGGCGTCGTTGTGAAGCGATTTGGCCAATTTTCACAACATATAATTGGGATGTAAGGAAACTATTACAAACCAAGTTTCATTGAAATCGGTCGAGTAGTTCCTGAGATATGGTTTTTGACCCATAAGTGGGCGACGCCACGCCCATTTTCCATTTTGTAAAAAAATCTAAGTGCATCTTTCATCTGCCATTTCTTATGCGAAATTTAGTGTTTCTGACGTTTTTCGTTAGTGAGTTAACCCACTTTTAGTAATTTTCAACCTAACTTTTGTATGGGAGGTGGGCGTGGTTATTATCCGATTTCTTTCATTTTTGGACTGTATTAGGAAGTGGCTAAAAAAAACGACTGCAGAAGGTTTGGTTTATATAGCTCTATTGGTTTGCGAGATATGTACAAAAAACTTAGTAGGGGGCGGGGCCACGCCTACTTCCCCAAAAAAATTACATCCAAATATGCCCCTTCATAGTGCGATCCTTCATACCAAATTTTATTTCCATAGCTTTATTTATGGCTTAGTTATGGCACTTTATGTGTTTTCGGATTTCGCCATTTTGTGGGCGTGGCAGTGGTCCGATTATCATTTTCGAAAGCAACCTTCCTGTGCCAAGTTTCATCAAGATATCTTAATTTTTACTCAAGTTACAGCTTGCACAGACGGACGGACGGACAGACAGACATTCGGATTTGAACTCCACTCTTCACCCTGATCACTTTGGTATATATAACCCTATATCTAACTCGTTTAGATTTGGGTGTTACAAACAACCGTTATGTGAACAAAACTATAATACTCTCTTTAGCAACATTTGTTGCGAGAGTATAAAAATGTGACTCAGCATGATCTTATTCTCATACAAATATGTATACATATATATCTGGCATATTAATTAAACTAATATTTTACATGGCTGTTAACTATTCCGCCATCTTCTCGCCCTCCAAAAAGGTCAGTCAGTGGTCGTATATTAGATTGTGAAGGCTGTTTAGTGCCCTCTTAACAAATGCTTAATATTTCTATATAAAATCGTATATATTTATTCAATTTGACCACAATATCAAAAAAAAAATAATATAAAACAAGTAAGGAAGGGCTAAGTTCGGGTGTAACCGAACATTTTATACTCTCGCAATTTATTTATTTAACTTAATTAATATTATATAATACACAATTTGACCCACATATTCGTTATATATATTGTATAAAATCCATTGAAAGTTGGAAACCATAATATTAGGTTAGAAGCACCGAGGTCCTCGTGTTCGATATATGGGGCCTTAAAAACCTATGGTCCGATTTCGGCGATTTTTAGAATGGGGCTGCCACACTATAAACATAGTATTTGTGCAAAGTTCTGCACCGATATCTTCACTAGTGCTTACTTTATATATTGTGATGTAAACGATTCAGATCGTCTTCAAAGTTCTGGTATATAGGAAGTAGGCGTGGTTGTGAAGCGATTTGGCCTATTTTCACAACATATCATTAGGATGTAAAGAAACTATTACAAACCAAGTTTCATTGAAATCGGTCGAGTAGTTCCTGAGATATGGTTTTTGACCCATAAGTGGGCGACGCCATGCCCATTTTCCATTTTGTAAAAAAATCTGAGTGCAGCTTTCATCTGCCATTCCTTATGTGAAATTTAGTGTTTCTGGCGTTTTTCGTTAGTGAGTTAACGTACTTTTAGTAATTTTCAACTTAACCTTTGTATGGGAGGGGGGCGTGGTTATTATCCGATTTCTGTCATTTTTGGAATGTATAACGAAATGGCTAAAAAAAACGACTGCGGAAAGTTTGGTTTATATAGCTCTATTGGTTTGCGATATATATACAAAAAACCGATTTTGGGGCGGGGCCACGTCCACTTCCCCAAAAAAATTACATCCACATATGCCCCCTCTTAGTGCGATCCTTCATACCAAATTTTATTTCCATAGCTTTATTTATGGCTTAGTTATGGCACTTTATGTGTTTTCGGTTTTCGCCATTTTGTGGGCGTGGCAGTGGTCCGATTTTGCTCATTTTCGAAAGCAACCTTCCTATGGTGCCAAGGAATAAGTGTGCCAAGTTTCATCAAGATATCTTAATTTTTACTCAAGTTACAGCTTGCACAGACGGACGGACGGACGGACAGACAGACATTCGGATTTGAACTCCACTCTTCACCCTGATCACTTTGGTATATATAACCCTATATCTAACTCGTTTAGTTTTGGGTGTTACAAACAACCGTTATGTGAACAAAACTATAATACTCTCTAGCAACTTTGTTGCTAGCAACTTTGTTGCGAGAGTATAAAAATATTGTGTCTCTAAAAATACACCCACATACTTATATGCTCTGCGTAATTTTATTGAATGGGCGTATTAAGTGTATTTTAAAAACTATAAATAATCACTCTGACAAGTTTTATCCAATTTATAGCCGAATTTATATTAAGAAGATTATTAATGGATTTTTTGTTTTTAATTTTTCCAACTTTTAAAATTATTTTCATAAAATATATTTTTGTTTGGCGAATTTATTTTCCATGACTAAGCGCTTAAGAATGATAATTTGTTAGATATAAACAAAAGTATTTAGAGCTCTCGACCGACCAGATATAAAAGCTGAACTTCAGTTTATGAAATTTTGGTTGGTTATCTAGATAGGCTTTTTTGGATCTTCTAGCATGCAGTTTTACAACAAAAGAAATTTTCAGGCTCTTAAATTACTTCATATGTATCAAAATATTTAAAGATTCTTTCTGTCAAATTGTTTAACCGACATCGCTATTTATTATGCCATTCTCTCAAGGGTATTCAATTCAATTAAAGTGCTGTATTTTTTAATAAATAGTAATATTAACTACTACATAATTCAACCGCTAATTGTTCTTAATTTACCTTAAAAAGAAAAAATTAACTAATTGTTTTCAATTTAGAGTATAATGAAACAATTTACTAATTGAATTAATTAACAAATTGTTTTCAAATCAACGTATAATGAAAAAAATTTACTAATGAAATTAATTAACTAGTTGTGTTCAATTTCGCGTTTAATGAAACAATTAACTAATTTTTTTCAATTTAGCGTATAATGAAATATTTAACTAATTTAAATAATTTACTAATTGAATTAATTAACTAATTCTTTTCAAATCAACGTATAATGAAACAATTTACTAATGGAATTAATTAACTAATTGTGTTCAATTTCGCGTATAATGAAACAATTAACCAATTTAATTCATTAACTAATTGTTTTCAATTTACCACATAACGAAATATATAACTTATTGAAATAATTTACTAATGGAATTAATTATGTAATTGTGTTCAATTTAGCGTATAATGAAACAGTTAACTAATTGTTTTCAATTTAGCGTATTATTACTTAAATAACTTACTAATTGAATTAATTAACTAATTGTTTTCAAATTAACGTATAATGAAGCTATTAACTAATTGAATTATTTAACTGATTTTGTTCAATTTAGCGTATAATGAAACAATTAATAAATTTAATTAACTAGTTGTCGAATTATTATTTAATTGATAAAAAATTGTATAAAAGTCGCTATAAAAATAAGTAATGTGTGTTTAATGAACTCAGGTAATCATCAGTTAAGTGAGAAAACGAATTCAGCATTAAATGAAGGGATATAAATTCAAAATGTTATACAAGTATTGCAAGGAGCAATAGTTTTTGCTCTTCATATTTATTACACACTTGTACGTACTAATTCTCGAATCTAAATTGAGTCAATTAGCAGCCTAATTGATTTTCCAAATTTATTTGTTCTAACATGATATTAGGCTTGTATGCCACATAGGTGAGGTCCATCCATTATTAGCAAAAAAATAAACGAATTGCCTTCAAACTCTCTTGTTAGCAGTGTCTTAATTGGAAAGTTGTGCTCCTTCTGAATTTTTTAGGAATCCAAAACATGAAAAGACTTAAAACTTTCTAAGTAAATCAAGGCCATTTTAGACGAGTCTTAAAGCCTCATAGATGATCTAATTAAATAAAAAATATTTTTTTTTTTAATATTTAAAAAAATGAAGTTATGTCTCTATTGATCTCAATTAGCTATGAATATTTCTCAAAACTATTAATGTTCGTATATATGTAGATATAGTATATATGATAATCCAAGCATTTCAGCGTCCATATTTCGCATAGTTTAAGGTGAAATCTTTTCAGCGCTAATTAAATTAATAATTTCTAAAAATTCTCTATATTTAATAGCACACCACTTGAGTGTATGTGGATATGTGTATGTCTTGGAACTGATTAACACACTTATACTTGTATATACTCAAACAAATTTACATATTTAACACTTAATTTGATTTAAATTTGTTTATTAATAATAGTTGTATATAGGTATATATGTATGTATATATATTAATATACTCGCTGTTTATATGTATATATTTAAGTATTAATATTTGCACACGCCTGTGACTTCATCATACCAAAAACTGTTTGTATGTAGCAAAATCTGTATTGTCTGACCATTAGCAAGCATAAATTAAGCTTCTACAAATGTATATATGTACAAATATATGTGCTAATATAAAATATTATATATAAGGTACCTGCACAGTATCGAGCACAAAAATAGCAACGTGACTATTTAATTTTTTTTTTAAATAAAAAACAGCACTTCGAAAAACAGTTTTATGCACATTTTTATATATTATATACATATATGTATATATCTATGTATATGTATTTATATATTTATGTACAGTCATCGCAGGTGAGACATTAGTACTTGTACTAAAATTAACTATGAGACATCATTATCGGATTTTTGCACGGATTTTTGTTGGTGCGTATCATATTTATGTATATGTATGTAAAATATATAATTTTTTAATAATTTTGCTCATATTTATATAGCTGTGTATATGTACATATGTATGTCTATAAATTCGATTTTTTTATAGAAACTATACACTCATCATCACAGGTGGTCAATACAGCAAATAATTATGGTGTGATTTGAATATATGTAGGTATATATAAATATATAAAATTAAACATATATTATATACAAAATTTATAGTAAAGGGTGATTTTTTAAGAGCTTGATAACTTTTTTAAAAAAAAAAACGCATAAAATTTGCAAAATCTCATCGGTTTTAGATTGGTTTATGACATTTACTTTTTGAAGATAATTTCATTTAAATGTTGACCGCGGCTGCGTCTTAGGTGGTCCATTCGGAAAGTCCAATTTTGGGCAACTTTTTCGAGCATTTCGGCCGGAATAGCCCGAATTTCTTCGGAAATGTTGTCTTCCAAAGCTGGAATAGTTGCTGGCTTATTTCTGTAGACTTTAGACTTGACGTAGCCCCACAAAAAATAGTCTAAAGGCGTTAAATCGCATGATCTTGGTGGCCAACTTACGGGTCCATTTCTTGAGATGAATTGTTCTCCGAAGTTTTCCCTCAAAATGGCCATAGAATCGCGAGCTGTGTGGCATGTAGCGCCATCTTGTTGAAACCACATGTCAACCAAGTTCAGTTCTTCCATTTTTGGCAACAAAAAGTTTGTTAGCATCGAACGATAGCGATCGCCATTCACCGTAACGTTGCGTCCAACAGCATCTTTGAAAAAATACGGTCCAATGATTCCACCAGCGTACAAACCACACCAAACAGTGCATTTTTCGGGATGCCTGGGCAGTTCTTGAACGGCTTCTGGTTGCTCTTCACCCCAAATGCGGCAATTTTGCTTATTTACGTAGCCATTCAACCAGAAATGAGCCTCATCGCTGAACAAAATTTGTCGATAAAATTTTTTTTTTTTTTTTTTTGGTAATAAAATTCAATGATTTGCAAGCGTTGCTCGTTAGTAAGTCTATTCATGATGAAATGTCAAAGCATACTGAGCATCTTTCTCTTTGACACCATGTCTGAAATCCCACGTGATCTGTCAAATACTAATGCATGAAAATCCTAACCTCAAAAAAATCACCCGTTATAAGGTGTCTCTTAAATTTTGCTTGCATATAATTATTTGCCTGATTTATAGACAAATTTTTGCATTTATCAAATATTTTACGGATTTATATATATTTTTTCTATATAGTAAATATACATTTCTGATATGATTTGTTGCCAACAGCTAATTACCTTTAAGTACATTGCATATTTCATTTTTCATGGCCCTTGACTACGAATTTTTGTGCGAAAAATATGAATTTTTAATGAATTTCTCAATTTCATTTTGATTCAATTTGTAAAAATATATATATATGTAAACATTGACATATTATTAAACATATTTTGCATTCAAGTTCATTTGTTTGACAGTTGATCTTCACACTTCTTAAGAAAGCTGTTTAGCAGTGCTTTCGAGGTGCTGAATTCATGGTCTAAATTTTAGTTGATTTTAACCTTAAAACAGCATATTTAATTAAAAGTGGCAGGTGAGCAGGCATAAACACAAACAAATATGAACATACGATCAGATATGAGTTGATTTTCAGACACATCACTTGATGGATGTCTGTTCTTTTGTAGCTATTAATTATAAGTATAACATTTTTTTATATAAGAAGATTGTTTGAGAATAATACATTTATAACAATTTTTGATTAACAAAAATTACGAAATTTTGAAAATTTTTAAATTAAATTTTACGAAAATCAGTGGAAAAACATTTTTGTTGTGGTTTATAAATGATTATTCAACTCTGCAAGAAGCTTATTTGAGCTTTTTAACTCATAATTTGCGACATGATGTTGCCCGAGAGACACCTACAAGTTTGAAACATGCTTCTAACGGTTGTTAGATTTCAGAAGAAACATTTTTTAAACTCAGAAATACGCTCGGAGACAGATTTGACATTTTCTAACTAAGAATAGCCACAAAAAATCAGTTTGATTTCGGTCTGAACAGCGATCAAAGCCAGGTCCTGATGATGAACTCCATAGAATGTCGTTGGGAGAACAAAAATTTTCAAAATAATAATTTAAATTTGTATATTTATACATTATATCTGAATATTTTACACAAAAGGCTTCCCATAATTTTTCCAATTCACTTTGAGTTTAAAAATTTTCACACATTTAAATCTGAAGAAGCTTTTCTTTTTTTCCTACTTGATATGATATTTTGATGTGAACAAAGATTGAATCCAAGTCCAGAATTATTGAATAATTCGAACCATGGCTAAGAAAAGCAAAATGTATAAAAAAAAATATTTGAAACCTAGATTTTTTCAGAATATTTTACACCAAAGGCATCCATAGTTTTTCCAACTTACTGGGAGTTTCAAAAATTCTATGCATTTATATCTTTTTATAGCTTTTACAAACTTCCCTTCCATACAAAAATGCTTTTGTAATGCAATTTAGTAGTCTAAACAAACAAATTTTAGACAATTTATACCATTATATGAAGAAATCATCTGCAACATTGTTGTTCTTCTGTTGCAACAGTTATGCAGTGTGTGTTAATCTATGCATTTCAAAAATACAAATTCCCCAAAAAGTTTGCTGCTGAGAAGGTATTATATGCTCGAAACAGCAGCGCAATGATAGCTACATGGATCGCTGTTTCCTTTCCTAAATTTTAAAAATAATTCATTGACCCCATTTGCATCTTGAAATATTGCCCCGTTGCTACAACATGCAATCGGGTATTAACGTACTCACTAAGTACCCCATAGGGAAAAATTTTACTGAATATTTGGGTTTAGAATCTAACTTTGCTTAATAGGAGCTACGTGTTGGGAGAGGTTTTGAAATTTTCCAGTTCTCCTATGACTGTTTCGATGATTTCGGAAGTAAATAAAAATAGGAAATAAAATTTAGACATATTAATATCAGAAACATTTTTCGAAACACAGAAAAACTTTTCGAGACATAAAAATATTGGAATTCGAACAGTTTTCCCTAAGAGAAAGTATGGAAACCTATAATCCTAATCAAACATTGAGTTTGGATACATACATATGTATTTTATGTTATCATTTGGTACTTTAAGGTTATGTTAGGATAGATTTGGTTCTACTCTCAATATGTATCCACTAAAAATATAAATTAATTTTGAATTTTAGTAAATTTTTCAATAAATTAAAATTTTAGTAGTTTACTTTATACAACAACTTTCCTACCGACCCTTTAATACAAAATTAATTACTTAAATACTCACATCCTTATGTACATTTACAAAACGCACGCAAGCTCATTTTATGTGTACGTTTGCTCCAATTTTAACATAAACATTTCGTACAATTTTTGAAGTTTCTAAAAGCAGCAAGCATCCCAGACCACAATATTATCTCTTTCAATTTTGTTTGTTTTTGCCGGTTGTTTTTCTTACGAAATGTTGGCTTCCCTTCGCTTTTGGTAAAATAAAATCATTTAAAATACATTGACCCCGTTAGTTTTTCAAAATGATTTTTGACAGTTTAACATAAGATTTTGTCGCTGGCAACATTTTGAAGACATAGACAGACATACGCTCTATATATATGTATATTGTATGGTAAAAATATGAGTAATTGGTTTGTTTTTTTGTCGTCTAAAAATACTATTGTCCAGGTGCTCCATTGTTTTTCTATGTATTTTTTACGCGATATGCGTGTTCATAGTTGTTTTAGCGATTTTTCGTGCTAAATAGCACATATCACTCGATCTAGTTTATAAAAACATGCTAACAAATTTTGAAAAATAAAATAATAATTCGATGAATAAGTGAGTAGTAAATTTCTGATTTTAGATATACTATAGTAGTTTCCCTGTATTAAGGGGCTATGTAGTGGGACATTTTCAAAAAATCGATTTTTTTTATTTTTTGCTTATTCGATAGTTTATACTTTCAAAGTTATCCCGTGAAAATAGTAAGATTGTATCTTGAATAGTTTTTGTATGATAGCGTTCTAAAGATCAATCGCCCGCAGGTATAAGCCGCTATAGTCGAAACTTAAAACGCGTTTTTCTCGAAACGACATTTCTCAAAATGGCAGACATCATAACTCAACGAGAAATTGACCGTCGACTTCAAATTTAAATTGAGTATGCTTGAATATATTTACTATACAATGACCTATCTTTTTGATTAGTTGAAAATTGTCAATTTGGCATTTAAAAAAAATCACATTTTTTACCTACAAAACGAAATTGTTTTCAGAACTACGCCATTTTGACAATTTTTTATATTTTTCAAAAATCGTAAGCCATTGTATAGGAAATATATTAAACTTTAATATCCTTTTTGAATTTTTTTGTTTTAGCAACTCATTCGGCCGGAATCATGTCAGCAGTTGGATTACTTCCTCCGAAGATAGCATATAACTCCGATATTAAAAAAAAAATTGAAATGTAGCTAAAAATATACCTTATTATGTGCAAAAAACTTCGAAACAATAGATCGAGTACTTTCTTAAAAAAAAAATCACGAAAATCGCCTAATTTTTCATAGGTTACACTGGAATAGTCCCTTAAGGAAAATTTAGTAGAACCTAAAATGTTTCGAGTTACTTCTCATATAAATAATTAATTTTAAAGTGTAATAATACTTTTTTGCTATCAGTGAACTATGTACATATATATTTTAGAGTAAAACAAGAATTACTAAGCATCCTCATTTTCTAATATACTTTATTTAGCTCTCAGCGCAGGATAGTTTTTAGAATATAAGAATATATGCCTATAAAATCGTATGAAACTCTCTGACTTAGCTTTTACTCACGACATTAACGCTTTAAAGTTAATTCCCGTTATTTATATTCATATAAGGAAACCAATTAGCTATCATGTTCGGGTTCAGCTCTTCTACTGTCGAATCTCAAGACAGAAGCACAGTTTTCGATTTATATTTGATCTCAGTCGGAAATTTGAATTTGGTCGAAGAGGCTGAAAAAATCCCATCTGCTTTTGAAGTCATAGATTATTACGTAATTCTACAACTGTATTCCAAATTTTCTTTAAGAGCAAAAGGAGTACGAATGGTTTTGAGAAGTTTCAATAATCATGGGTGAAACTCATCTCACTTTCCCGCTAACTCACAAAATCACTGCAATAATGTTTTATGTGAATAGAAACCGATGGAAGCATTAGCTTCCTGAACCTAAAACTATAGATCCTGAAATTTGCTCTATAATCTATTTACCTATATACTCGTATCATAGTAGGTAGGGAGGTGGATCTCAGATGACGCACCTAGACCTTTAGGAGGTCCATTGTGTATCCACCGGGACTAGAATCCCCTTACACTACAATGTCCTCCTTGAACCACTCTGTGGCCTTTATGAAGTTGGACAACTCAAAAAGTAATGTGTGCAACCTCCGTGATGTTGTGTCCGATTGTTGCGATTCTTTTCTTGTATAATGGCTTGCATTCACATTGAAGATGTACAACAGTCTTTTCTTAAAATCATTTTTTCTATAAATCATAGTAAGAAGATGTGAAATAGAATGTTTCTGGAAGGTTATCGATTAAATTTGATAGAATTAAAACTGGCTTGGAAGGCATATATATATATAGCATACACAACACAATTTCGATCCAAATTCCGTCTAAATGCACTGCGAGTTTTCCAACCTTTAAAGAGTCAGTGGTAGAATTCCGAAACAATTTCGATGAGAGATTTTGTTATTGCCTTGATAACTGTTTTTTATGAATGTGGATAGACCTTAAATGCCGGTGAAACTATCTTAAAACCTTACAAACAGTTGTATGAAAGTAATTGTTGGTTTGTTTTCAATTAATATGCGATATATTTATAGATCTATACCAGTTTAATGATGTTATAAAAAATGAATCATACTAACACCTCATCAGTGATAGCTGATATAAACTTCATATACAGCTACAAAATTTATGTTAAAAATATTTTTAGACTAATAACTCATGCTATATAGTATTAGCTGATATCAGGTATGCACCCCCACTAAAAACAAAAAACTTCGAGAAACATTTGGCATATTTTTAAAAACAACAACTCATTTATGCCGTTATATAGTAGATTACTAACCGCATTCGAAAGCATTTTAAAATTATTTAAATTGAACATATGCACGCTAAAAAAGGGTCAATAAAAACAAATGATGCATTCAAAGCCAATTTGGCCATTAAGCGATGAGTGCGTCACAGACTATATCGGCAAAACTGATCATCAGCTGCCACACGAGGCAGACATATGTATGTATGTATGCATACATATATGTATAACACACAGATATTTTGTACATATGTATGTATATACACATAGGTGAATTCGAATTGAAAGGGAATTGATGCTTTATATGCGCAATTATCTTATTTTGCCACAAGAATATCTCGGCGATGAGTTTTCATTGACGAAAATATCATTTTGCATGTGAAGAACATTAATTGAAATTGGCAGCGTACCATGTGTGCTTACTTGTTAACCACGAAAATAACAAAAAAAAATTGAAAAAAAAAATCACAAAAAAATAAAAAAAAAAATTAAAAAAAAATGAAGGAAAAAAAAATAAAAAAAAACAATGGCAACAATAGCTGCTGCTGCCTGATCGAGGAAGATTAAGAGATTGCATATGAAGATGGACAGTTCGAGATGAACGAATGATATATGACATTTTGGGGCACGTTGCGCTTATATGATAGGTAAGTGTATATAAATATATAGCGTACGTATATATGTATATTTGTTTTTCATTATTTTCATTTTTTCTTCAAGAATTTTTAATGATGCTGACATTTGTCGAAGGACGTAGTCAATAAAGAACACCGCAGCGCTCATGACAGCCACAAAATGTATGTATACACCCATATGTTGCTTATATACATATTTAAATATATTTATAACTATAGCTGTATGTATGTATGTATATAACTATATTTATATGTCCATGTCATTGTATGCTTCGTCACCTGTCGCACACACACACACATATATATACATATATACATATGCAGTAGGTGTGTCGCCTTGCACATACCAAAATGTTGCTAACCACTTGTGCTATATTTACACGTATGCCCAACATGTTGCCAAGCGTATGTGTGTGTTGCTAGCCGATTGTGGCGCTCGTGAGCAACATTGCTAGCGGTAGTGAGCGATCATACAAAATCGACTAAGAAAAATTGAAATTTTTGCGGCAGTCTTTGACAACGCTTCGAAAGCGAAAGGTGTGCCAGTAAGGAAGTGTTTTTTTTTTGTGCAGAAAATCAATTTTAAAGACGCGTTTAGAAGACGAAAATTTTCATAGAGGAAAGTACAAATTTGAATTTGTGTAATTTTCATTTATTACTACTTACCTGGTGAAGTGTAGCGTATATATAAATTATAACTGTTGTTTGCCGGTATTTTGTTTGTTAGCTGAAAATGTTGCGTATGGCAGCGGCCTGTAGCCTGTATTATGTTGAGGATAGTAAGCTAAATTATAATTTAAAGCATTTGCAAAGCTGTGAAATGTTAAAAATCATTGGTTTTTAGAATGAAAAAGTTTGCGCTAATTATGTTTAGCAATGTTGTATTGTGTGATTTATTGCGTAAATTCATCGAAAATCATAAGATAAAAAAAAACAAAAAATTCAATAAAATAAATATACATAAATGTTTGTTTGTATGTAATGTAAAAATATATATATTATACGTGTGTGTGTGTGTGTGTATAAACATAAACAACAATTCAAATAATATTAGTTATGCTTACAGAGGAGTAATACAAACAATATATGCCATATAAATATAAATATATATATATATTTAAAGAGTGTGATTAATTTAATTAAATAAAACACTTAACAACAAAAATTAACATCGATTTTGTTTTTAAATAAAACATAAAAAATATTTTTTTTATAATATTATTGCGAAAATCATACAATACAAAGTAAATAGTATACGCGCTTATAGCCTAGTCGCATGAGTATTTTATGATTAATTCTTTAAGCAAAGCGCTTCTTATGCATTGAAAAATAAAAAATAAATACAAAAATAAGTTTTGAGTTGAAAAAAAAGCAAAAGCGGCATTGAAACGCTTTAATTTTAATATTTTTTGTAATATTTTTTGCAAAGAACAACAAAACACGTCATGTAATATGTATTGTGTAAACAAAACATGTTTTAGATAAATATTTTATAAAGAAAAAATTTTTAGAAAAAAATTTTATAAAGAAAAATTTTTTAGAAATATATTTTTTAAAGAAAAAAATTTTAGAAAAATATTTTTTAAAGAAAAAAATTTTAGAAAAATATTTTTTAAAGAAAAAATTTTTAGAAAAATATTTTTTAAAGAAAAATTTTGAGAAAAATATTTTTTAAAGTAAAATATTAAAAAGCAACGCTATTTTGTAATAAAATAACAACAAATCGTAAAAAAATAATTCAAAACGCAATGCTATTTAGTATTAGTATGAAGCGTATAGTTAAAAAAGTAATTATAAAAAAACTCATGCAACACTACTACAGTACAGTTATACAATGAAAAATAGTATAATAATTTTGTTTTAACACTGTAAAAAAACATTTAAAAATACACAAACATATTTTAGGTAATATAGTATATATGTAGGTATGTATAAGAATTAAACAGCGGCAAGGTAAGGCATAGTAATAAACATATATGTATAAATAATAGTAGACAGTCCAGTGTTGACAAATAGTCGTCTTACTTGCATTTGAATTTTTATATTTTTTTTTAACTTTGAACTAGTCTAGTTTTGCTTGCTTAGTCGAAGTTTGAAACAATATTTTTTTTTTTAATTTTTTTTTTTAATTATTTTCAATTAATTATTTTAGTTAATATACATTTTAATTATTTTTAATTTTAATTATTTTTGAATTTTTATTTTTCATTTAATTTTAATTATTTTTTTAATTTTAATTTTTTCATTTTTCAATTTTAATTTTTTCATTTTAATTTCAATTTAAAAACCATTAAATTACTAATTCAACTCTTTCATTTTGTCGCAGCGCATAGCAACAACAACTATACTACAAGGCAGTGGTGCGCAGCATAAACAACAACACATCGAACGCGTCTATATAGAGCTATAGAACTAAAGAGCTGGCTGTCTTGCCTTGCAAATCGCGAAAACTTAAAAATAACAAATATATTTGCTCTACAAGATATGAATCAACCACAACCAAGCGGTGACGAATATTGCTGCTGCTGACGTTTGACAAATGTAACCGCGTAGAATTAAACAACATTTCATTTGTTTTTGTATTTATTTGTTTAAAATTTCCTTTAATCATGTGTCTAATGTGTACTTGAGCGCGTCTAATGCCAACTAATGATTAGTAATGCTAAATCGTATGTAAACTGCTATCCAACAGCTAATCATACAAATAATGATTCATTACGGTAAGTGCCAAGAAAGTGTAAATGTTAACGGTGAATTATGGCGCACATCTGCTAGGCAAATTGTGGCTCGAGAATACTAGCACTGCTAGAAGACAAGAAGAAACATATTGTCCGGCTTTTTGTTGCTTTTAGTAACTTTCGTATATAACTTGAGGCTTGAGAAGTAAGAATTTTCTAAATTTTTTTTTAAATTTTTTTTTTAATTTTTTTCAAAATTTTTTTATAATTTTTTTCTATATCTTTTACTAATTTTTAGCGCCATTTATACCAAATATCCGCTGTTTCTGTCACACAGTGCATACAAAAATTTACTAACTTTGCTTTATTTATTAATATATTATTTATTTAAAAAAAATATTCAACAAACAAATTGAAGTTGATGGAAAACAAATAAAGTACTGTCAGCCGACAGCCAAAACGATAAATAATGAGTTTTATTATTTTTTATTTATTTTTTGTTTTCTGAATTTTCTCAATTTTCAGCTTAAAATATTGCTGCTGTGTGTCTTTTTTGTTTTTTGTTTGGCAGTGTTTCAATGCAACAACAGGTGTTGTTGTAGGCGTTCTCCGTTCTGTTTGGGGGGCGGTGTGTTAAGCTCTACGCTGACTAAAAATACAATACACTAATCGACATAATTTCAAAATAACCAAAAGGCTAATCTCCATAAGTCAACTCAACTATTGTTGTGGATTATGAAAAATGAAAATAAAAATAAATACAAATAAAAATAAAAATTTTCAGAAAAAAATTCTCAAAAATAAAAATTTTCAAAAATAAAAAATTTTCAAAAATAAAATTTTTTCAAATAAAAAGTTTTCAAAAAAATTTTCAAAATAAAAAGTTTTCAAAAAAATTTTCAAAAATAAAAATTTTTCAAAATAAAAAGTTTTCAAAAAAATTTTCAAAAATAAAAATTTTTCAAAATAAAAAATTTTCAAAAAAAAGTAAAAACATTAAAAATAAAAAAAATAGTAAAAAAATTAAAAACAAAATTGGAAATTATTTTTTGTATTCTATAAACTGTTAGCGCAAATCGCACCAGCCCGAGCAATATACAATTTCGCACGTACACACGGCTATAGACACATATCTATGTACGTATCGACGCTATTTTGCTATCAGCCACTGGCAAGACACGGCAATATGTTGGGGCTAAGAATAGCGCAGCAGGCGGGCGTGTATACATTTCATGTTTAAAATTTTTTAATTTGACTGCGCGCGTTACGCTGCTGCTGTGTCAAAATTTATGTTATGTTTCCACAATATGAACGCATATTTTTATGCATGACTGTACAAGGATGGCTACATGCAAAGCAGATACGCGCTGTTTTTGTTGTACTAATGCACACTTAGCTGGCCGGAGGGGGGGTGTGGTGTGCAGCAACCTAAATTTTGCGCACGAAACAGTTGTTCCCCTTTTTTCTATTTTTTTTTTAATTTAATTTCATTTTTTTTGATTTTCTGAGTGATGTGCGCCGGCAGTCAGGTGTGACTAAAAGCTTATTATATTCGGTATATGAGTATGTACATATGTCTCTATGTAAATATGTATGTTTGTATCTACTTGTAGCCATTAGAATGCACTTGTGGAAACAATGCACTGGGCTTTCGCCACAACAATTCCCCAGACACTAAATATCAGACGATAATATTCAATAATTGTCAGCAGGGTCGTTAAAAATTATATGCTGACATATTTACATGATTCTATGTGCACATGTATCCTGCTAATATTTCAACTTATTAACGGTAAAGCGCACAAATCTACACAAATGTATATAGTAAATGTCTCTGCAAAGTAGCTTTTGCTTTTGCTGTGTGTGCGCGCTTAAACATTGTAGATGACAGAAAAATCGCTTTGTATTTTTAATTTCATTGGTTGTTTTTGTTGTAATTCGTTAAAATGAATGTGCGTTTTGCGCACGGCACTAAGTAAAAATTTTCACAGAATTTTTTTTTTTGAATTTCTGCTCGCTATGCAATCTCATAAGTTGCGGTTCAGACACATTCTACACATTCATAAAGCAAAAGTGTGTTTGAGTGTATGTGCGCGCGCTAGAATTAGAATTTTTTTACTTTTGAGTTTGAAAAGCCAAATTTGAGTCAAATTTTATGAGCAATTTTGAGTTGATGTTACTCATACGCCCTGTACTACACTACACTACACTACTTGAGCAAAATATTTAAACCACACACACATACACTTAATGTTTGTATATCTATGTGCGCATGTGAGTATAAATAACGGTATTCACCCGCCTGCTTGTGTGTGTTTAAGCAACATTTTAACGGTAAACAGCAGATGTGTAGCGAAAATCTATTAAAACTCACATTCCACAATTGAGTGTTTTCTGTGGTCGCGTTTGTGGCACGCAACTATTGTATGCCACAAATTATATATATATACATATATATATATGTGTGTTTACTTTAAAAAATTAAATTTAGTATTTTTCATTTTAATTTTCGATATTTTTTTTTTATTTTTTTCATGTCAATTGCGCACTTTTTATTATTATTATTATTTTAATTAGTAATAAAAATATTTTTTTTTTTAATTTTATATATAAAATTTTTAAATTCGTTTTGTGATTTTTTTTTTATAAATTTTACGTTTGCATAATAATAAAATATTAATATTTAATAAGTATTTCAAGGTTTCAGAGCATAATTCTTAATATTGTTTCAAACTTTTTACGACTAGTAATTGCGGGTATTCTTTAAAATATATGTCTCATACTACTTAAAGTGAACACTTTTTGTTTTTGCAAGTTCTTTGTTTGGGATTATTTGCTTTCGCTGCATCAACGTTTTTTCGGGTTTTTTTGTTATTGTTGTTCTTATTTTGTAATTTGAGTATTATTTCTAGTTGTTAGCTAAGAATTCCTTTCGGTTTTCGTTTTTAGCCTACGTCCGTCAACGTATGATACGCATAATCGTTCACTATAATATTTGCTTTTCGGTTTGCTTGTTTTTTGTTTGTAAATTTCTTATTAATTCAATCCTTACTTTTAACAGTCAACTTAGCTGATGACTCGACCTGTCCAGTTGATGAGGTGACGCGTACGGTGAAAATGCCCGAATCCTCCTCATAAGTGGTTCCAATAAGTAGTACGGCACTATTTCCATCGAAGATCATCTGTAATTGAAAGTAGAAAATATTTATTGTTAATATGTGATACATAAAAAGCTGATCTTAATAAAAATATTTCTATATAGTTAATCTCATATAAAACCTCTGCATTTTGATACCCATATTATTTTCTTGACTTAAAATTTTCACAAGGGTGGCAACACTTTGAAAAAATATTTTCGACAGAAATCATTTCTAAATCCCTTTCTTGTATTTACTATATTACAATAATTACATTTATTTTTGCATTTTGATACCCATATTGTTTTCTTGATTTAAAATTTTCACAAAGATGGCAACTCTCTTTGAAAATATTTCCGTAAAAATCAATCTTAAACCCCCTTCGTTTATTGCCGGTATCAAAATATTTCAGTTATTTTATCGGTTGAATTTTTTATATGATGTAAAATTTTAAACAGGTGGCAACCCTAAAAACCGTCTTAAAACTCTTAATTTTTAAATCCATTGCAGTTATTCGTTTTCCTTAATATCAATTTAAAAATAAAATATAATATAATATTTTTTATTAGGTGGCAACCTTCGCCAAAGTAATTTCGACGAATATTATTTCTAAACAGTTTATTTGTTGGTCCACATTGTAAAAATTCGTTTGTTTTATCAGATGAAAATTGTTATCTGATAAGAAATTGAAAAACAGGTGGCAACTTCTTAAAAAGCCCAAAAACTTTCTTATACTTCTGAAGTTTGATACCCATATTGCCACCTTTTGACTTATTTGCTTAAAAAGATCTGAGTAATACATCGAACAATCGAGAACATTATCGCAATCAGTGCCGAAGATGTTTCAATACATGAATGAAGATCGGACCGATGGAATTTAGACAACTATAAGAATTG
The DNA here is from genome assembly GCA_031772095.1 of Zeugodacus tau. NCBI lineage: Eukaryota > Metazoa > Arthropoda > Insecta > Diptera > Tephritidae > Zeugodacus > Zeugodacus tau. The sequence continues at coordinate 52,705,069 of CM062653.1, read as the reverse complement.
GCCGACTAGTCTCAGAATCACCTTCGGATATTATTTTTTTCTGGTTGACCTGTAGCTAACACAGTAATTCTAAATATCAGTCTTCAACAAAATGTGTCGAGAAATTGTACTGAGAACCGGTATTTCAACACTAATATTTTAACTAACTCAGAAAGAGAGAGAGAAAGAAAGATGAGAGCGTTTCTGCGACTTAAATTTAAAGGTTTCAAGGTCATTATGACCATTATGAGGAATAAGTTTCAGCTGAGATCTTACCGGATAAATATTTATTATATAAATGCTCTAAATGTTTTTTTGGTAAACGGGTATCGAATCGACCAAATAGGCATGCAAATGCTTTCATGAATATCTTAAAAGTAAGTTGACTACCCTAGTCTCTAGAGTTTCTACTTTTTAATAAGAATGGTGTGAATGTAATCTGATCTGAATCGGCCTTCGGGCATTCCTTAATTTATAGGATACACTTTTTGAAATCCGCGAAGTCCTCTACACATAGAACATTTCTTATGAAAACCAAATGAAACCGATCTTTGATATATGAAAATTCCTTCCAAGGACTGTTGTTTTTTAAGTATTGTTATCTACTTGAAAATACCGTTATATGGTATATGGTTTGTTGCTTCTATTCTATCTATAACACTGGATTTGTTAAACATTGATAACATAAGCAAATACTCACTTGGAAGTCAGGGGTTTCCGGTATAAGTGAACCCTCACGGAACCATTGCACACTGGTGGCCTTCACTTTACCGGTAACGGTGGTCTTGAATTGTGCTGGCATACCCTCCGACACGGAGACATCCTTCAGTGCGGTAATGGTTGGTGGGGCGTCGAGATTCTCAATTGGACGCACCTTCAATTGAGCGCTGGTATTAATGCTGCCCAGCTTATTCTCGGCGACACACTTGTAAGTGCCCTCATCCTCGGGGAAGGCTTCGGAAATCACCAGTTGATAGTATTCACCTTGACGTGTCATTTGGAAGTAACGCGATGGCTTCACAATATTTTCACCACGATACCAACGTGCTGTCGGTGTGGGTTTACCCTCAATGCGACAACGGAAGATTACTTTGCTACCCTCTTCAACGGATTGACTCTTCAATTTCTCGACAATATGTGGTGGCTTTTCGCTGCCTGGTGTTGTGGGCTTGTCTGGTTTGGTGGGTGATTGTACAATGCAATCGGCATCACAACGTGCCTCACCGGCTACATTAACGGCAACACACTCATAACGCCCTGAATCTTCAGCGAAGGGCTCAATAATGAGTAGTGTGTAAACATTGTCCTCTTCAAGCATTTTGTATTTAATGCTTGGCTGTATCTTTTGACCGTTCTTCAACCAATAGACATCCATTGGACGTGAGCCGGTTACCTTGGCGTCGAAACGTGCCAATTGACCGGTGGCAACGGTGGCGCTTTGAATTACACTCACAAAGCTGGGTGGTGTTAGACCACCTTTGCCGGCACGGCGACGTTCCTCAACCACCAAATTGGCGCTGCACTTGGCAGTGCCTCCACGATTCTCGGCGATACAAGAGAACACAGCCGAGTCTTCGACGAACACCTGGCGTATGATCAGTATGGATTTACCGCTGAAGGTGTGGATTTGCAAATCCGGTGAATTCTTGATGGGGAAGCTCTCACGGTACCACTTGACGGTGGGCATTGGTTCGCCATCGAACTCAACCTCAAACTTAGCCTGCTCGTTTTCGAACACACGGCATGGTTGTATCTTCTTGGTGAACACTGGTGGCTTAGAGGGTAGTACGGGTCCCTTGACAACGCGCTCCTGCACGGTGCCCTTATGTTCCATTTCGGTCGTTTCGGTAGCAGTAATCTTACGTGTAATCTCCAAATCGCCAACAACTTCCTTCTGTGTTTGTTGTTGTTTATTCATGATAACTTCACGTCCATGTACCGACGATTCAGCCGGTTCAACTGGTGGTTTCTTGACAACCTTCTTGGCAGCCGTAGTTGTTGTCGACGACTGTTCTTCCCTGAAAGTGCAAATGAGTAGAAAGTAGAAAATTAGTAAAGCGTGCATTGAGGAGGCATTTGTGTTTTGTAGACTTACAGATTTTCCTCGTAGGACTTGGCCATGCCCTTGGCAGCCGAACTCTGCACAACCTTCTCGCCGGGTATGGCATATTGATGGGATTCCTTGCGCAAATTGGTCTCCTTCAGCAACTGCTCGGTTTCTAATTCTTGCAATTTACTGTAGTAATCCTCACTGCGTTTGGCATTAACGGTTTGTTGCCATTCGGGTGTTTCCTGTTTGATTTGCTTGGGTTTCAAGTGTTCGACACCCTTCAGTGGTTTACCTTGATCGGCCAAATATTGTTTGCGCTCATCGAATATCTTCTCCAGCTCGGTTTCTTGTCTTTCTTTTTGATAAGCAGTTAGCTCATAATCATACCAAGCTGTAGGTGCAGGAAAAGTAGTGGATTTGGTGAATATAGGATTCGATATTTTTATTTTTTATGGTTGTTTATAGAATTTACAAAAATAAAGCAGTACTTAAATTTACGCCAAAAGTAGTAGTAAAACTTGAAGCAGTAATAAGCTATAATAATAATAATATTTACATTTTACTAAATTACGTTTAGTGATCCCATGATCGGTTCGGACAAACTGGTGCTTACCTGGTTTGTACGCATTTTCGCAGCTTAACAACTAATTTGGAACAATCATGCATACTCTTTAGAAATACTTTGAGATTAAAAGCCATATTTGAGCTTTCAAGTCAAATGTGAGACAACAGATTTTTCAAATTTAAAATTCGGTTTTTTGGAAGATTCTAAAGCCCTGATTTCGATTCAAATAATTGTGATATAACTTTAACTATATTGACTTCTAGCATAGAGAGATTTACACGTTTCCAAAATTTTTCAGTCGAATAATGCCTTTAAACTTGAAAGCTCAACAAGTAAGATGTGATCAAAAATTGTTTAAAGAAAATATGTTGCTACGGGAACAATTTCGGAAAGATTTAGTAAGCTCCAAAAGACCTTAACAATCCATTCCGTTCATCAATGCAATGTTCTCTTCTAAGAAAGAGAGAGGATGTATAGTCTTGGTTTTTACCAAATACCGCATGAGATAAAATTTTTTACTTCGAAAATATGCTTTTTAAACCGGACTTCCAAGAACTTTATCAGATGGAAATATTGTGGACAGACTTTTCAAATTATAGTGGCTTTTTAAGCCACACAGCGAACCTTCTTTATATTACTCGTATCTGAAATCGGTTTAAAATAAAGATTCATTGCAGACCTATAGAGCTTTTGAACAGTATATTTTCTATACCTCGTTTCTCATGTTTTTGATCACATCAAACTAATACTTTGATAAAATGTGTAAAAGCCGCCTTCGATTCGCCATTCTTCCACTCGTTTTTTAAGACCAAAAATGTAGTTCTTCAACAATCTACAAAATTATTTGGATGAATTTAATTCGAGAGTGTAGTTGGATACCTCGCTAGAGAAATATAGTTATCAATTTATTTGAGCTAGTCTAAATGCTTAAAGTCAGTTGTCTGTTCGATTGGTCACTATCCACGTTCTGGCGAATCGAAGACACTTAATGATAAATCATAAATCTCTACAAATCACAAACAAATTTTAGGAACAAACATGCAGATGACTCGAATTAATAAAGTAAAATGATTCGAAGAGATGATATGGTGATATAACTATGGTTTAGAGGCAGCATGCTTTAAAAATCTTTAAATTAGATAGTAAGGTAAAAAATGATCTTCAAGGCATCAGAGCGACCGATTTTTATGAATTATAAATGTACGAGATTAAACCAATGATTGAAAAATTACACAAAAGTATGTATTTCAAAGAGAAGGATAGAAAGATAGATCAACTGATATTGAACGAGCAATTGGTAGAGAGAGAAAGAGAGACAGATAGAGAGTTTTTGTGTAAGGTTGCATGAAAGATAGAGACAGAGAGTGCATGAGCGAACTCTTGCAACATGCCTCAAAAACATTTGTGATTTTCAAAAATTTCCAAAAAGTAAAAAAAAAAACATTTTATAAAAAACTCTACAGTACACAGCACACAAAACTATGTTAAACTTGATATACTCACTGCTTATACTTATAAACAAAACAAATATTACATAAACAATTACAAAAAAACTACTGCTTTAAATGACACAAAGTATAGATATATGTAGTTATATTATAAACCTCAGCGTTGCATTGAAACTCCGCATTAAGTCAGCTATAGACGTTGCGCTCATCCAAAAGCGTCAGCAGGCTGGATTGGTAGTACTTCGTGGATAGAAAGCAGCTTGGACGTGTAATTGTTTGTGGATTTTCTCGGAGAAGGAATATCAGGATTTATGACATTTAGGAGGGGAATAGGTTTGAGGATTGACTTTGGGTCTTAGGTTTGAGTGTTTAGTGTGTGTGTCTATTTAAATAATATCTACTTATCGTTATCTCGTTGTTTCGAAAATTGTAGACATTTCTCTTATACTCTGGGATTTGGTGTTGCAAGTTTTTTGTGGAGAGAGCCACAGTATAAGTTGTGAGCTGGGATCTCGAGTAGTCTCATAGAATATTTTTTATTAAATATATATTTTAGTGTATATAGTAAAGTCTTTTATATACGAATATTTCGAAAAGTTTTGAAATTTGTTTTGGAATGTAATAAATTCTGCTCTGGAATGTGTCAGCATCACAAATGCTAGATTTTTTTGTGGACTTGGTAAGAGTCTTATAATTGTTATTGGACGTTTTGTGAAATAGTTCTTGTTTTGTACCGTTAACAGTTTGAAAAATGTTCTATATTGCCTTCAAACTAAAAATTTAGGGTTTCATATTAACTCAGATATATTTTTGTGGGTGTATATTTTGGTCAAAAACTAAAATATATTTCGGTGATCGTGGTGGTGGTGAAAATGTCTATGTATATATACAATGCGTAATGTATTTTTTTTTGTTATTGAAAAAGTAGTAAATTTGAAATTGTTTCAAAAGAGAACACCTATAAACTACATTCGTTTGTGAGTATCGAAAGATAAATAGTATTATGCGTATATATAGATATAGGTAAAGTATATAAGTATGCGTTCATATATATAAGAAAGTATTTTTGTTATTGTTTTTTTTTGGAGTGCAGAACTAACTAGTCTAGTGTTTAGAGATTTTTCATCTGCTTTATAAACTAATGTCGTATTAGCAAAGCTAAGAGTATTTGTGTTAATTTCTGTAGTGCTATGTAAGTAAATGTGCATAAGGTATCCAGCGTGTACTTACGACGTGGTGAATTCTTCAATACACCGCGATAATCATCTGAACGTTCGACCACATTCAGTTCGGTGGTGGCGATCGCTTCGCCAACTGAATTTCTAGCGATCACTTCAACCTTGCCGGTGTCGTATTGTCGTGTTTTTGGTATGTCCAAATGGAACATGCCATCGTTCGTTAGTTTGTAACGTGAGCCCTGTTTGGTTGGTGGGAGAATTTCCGTTAGTACTCGTTAGTATTATAGTTAGAATCAGATTTTCTAGATGTCTTACATGCACAACGGTGTGTCCATTGATGAGCCACATAACTCTGGGACGTGGATGGCCAGTTACGCGTACACAGAAACGTGCGGGTTCGCCCTCCTCAACGGTTTGTGGTTCCAATTTGCTAACGAAAGTCGGTTTAGCTCTTGGTTTTGCATCGGGATCGGCCTCTTCTGGTACACTGTTGACGGAATTTGTAAAAATAATTATTAAATTAAATTATATATTAAAAAAATATAAATTTAAAAAATAAAAAATTTTTAATAAAAAAATATAAATATAAAAAATAAAAATTCTTAAATTAAAAATAAAAAAAATAAATTTTAAATAAAAAAAATATAAATATAAAAAATAAAATTAAAATTAAATTAAAAAAAAATTATAAATTTATTTTTGTATCTAAGATTTTTTCCTAAATCAAAATGAGATGGCAACCCTATCCACATTAAATTATTTAACTTAGAAATTATATATATTTTAATACGTTTTATAAGCTAGAATGTATTTTTTTAAGTGGCAACAGTTTATTATCTACCATTCCTTAGAAAATACCAGTAACCATTTGATAAAAGGTACTTACACTTGCCACGAAGCTTCCATTTCACGGATGCGCTGAATAGATGTCTCCTGCATATGAGCTGGCAACTGTGAGTCGTAGACAATGCCAGGCTTGCCAGAGACCTTAATGAATGCGCGAGTCTCATCCTTGCCATAAAGATTGGTGGCACGGCACACATATTCGCCGCTGTCCTCTGGATAGACCCAGCCAAAGTTCATGGCTACATAACCGAAGTCGTAGATCGGTTGGAAGCGGTTCTCTGTGATTTTCAAAGAAAAATGTTAGAGAAATCCCTTACAATGATCTACAAAAAAATTGATACTCACTGTACAGCAATGGTTTGCCGTTGAAGAACCATTCAACCTTCATGTTTGGATCACCAACTGGCGCCAATTGGCATTCAAATTTGGTGGTTGCCATCTCGGTGAGTGTGGTCTGATCCTTGATTTGTGTAACGAAGCGTGGTGGTTGCTTGCGATCCGGATCGAAGAGATCATCCTCAGTCAAATGCACCTCTGAGGTATATTTCTTAATGGTGGCCTCCATTTGAGTGAGTGTTTCATTGGGTTTCATGCCACGTGGCACTTGGTTTTGCAGCATAATTGTTGGTAGTTCTGTGTGTAAAGTAATAATGATCATTAGTAAGAAATTTTTGAGAATTTTTCAAGTTGTCTACTTACTCTTGCATGAAATTGTCGCCTTGGTGCGTGCCTCGCCGTGTTTGTTCACCGCACGGCACACATATTCGCCAGAGTCTTCAGCATAGACATACAAAATATCGAGCGATACATAACCCATATCGAAGATGGTTCTGTAACGGTGACCGCTTGGCAACAATTTGCCATTGCGGTACCATTCCACACGTAAATTGGGATCGTTCTTCGGTTCCACTTGGCACTCGAAGCGCATAGCTTCGGATTCCTCAGCGGTGACATTTTGAATTTCAGTAACGAATTCTGGTGGTCCGAAATCGGGTTCCTCAATTCTGGGCACATCGGGTATGCGACCACGTTCAAGTTCCTTCAATTTTTCGGCGGTCATGCCATCGGGCAATTGCGTATCGTAGACGATGCTATGTTTGCTCTTGCATGTAACCTTGGCAGTGGTGGTAGCAGTGCCCCATTTGTTGGTGGCACGGCAAGTGTACTCACCAGCATCACGTATGTAAATGTAATCGATATCCATGGCGATAAAGCCGAAATCGTTGAGTTGATGTACACGTGACCCCGTCGGCATAGGACGTCCATTGTAGAACCAATCAATGCGCATGGTGGGATCGCCGACGGGTTCGACACGGCAATCGAAGTGTATTGGGCCACCTTCGGGCACATCGAGGTTATCCTTGATTTCCTCAATGAATTTAGGTGGGTTCGGTTGCTCCTCATCGATGACGATCTCTTCACGCTTATGCATGCTCTCCTCCAATTTCTGCAGGCTTTCAGTACCTGTACGGAAGTTCGAGGGCAATTGTGGTTCAACAATGATGCCTTGACGACCCTTAACTTGCAGTTTGCATGAAACAGTTGCTTCTCCATGCTTATTGGTGGCCTTGCAAGTGTACAAACCGGTATCACGTTGATAACAACCGGCAATTTCCAAAATGACAAAACCGAAATCATTGATGGTCTTGATGCGTGAACCAGCCCACAAAGCTTTACCATTGTGGAACCAATCGACGCGCATGCTTGGATCATTAACCGGCTGCAAGCGGCATTCGAAGTGCGCCAACGAGTTTTCAGTGATGACCATATCGAATGGTGTTGTAATAAATTCTGGTGGTTTGCCACTATCATCTTCAGGCACAAATTCTGTGCTACGCATACCGAGACCCTCAAGTTCGGCAATACGATCAATTGTACCCTCCATACCCTTGGGCAGTTGAGATTCCATGATGATGCTACGTTTTCCTTGTATCTTCATGGTGGCAGTGGTCACAGCCTCACCGTATTCGTTGATAGCACGGCAAGAATATTCACCAGAGTCTTCGGGATAGACCGGTGAGATTTCCAAAATGACAAAACCGAAGTCACAGAATGTGCGGAAACGTGAGCCCGCTTTAAGTGGACGTCCATTCCAGAACCATTCAACACGTAGACGTGGATCGTCGGTTGGTGTGACGCGTGCCTCGAAGTGAGCATTCTCACCTTCACGCAGATTGTCGATATTCTCGAGTGGTACAGTGAAAACTGGTGCTTTGCCCTTGGTCTCTTCAACAGTTTCGTCGCGTGTACGAATCATGCTGTACTCGAGGTTAGCGATCTTCTCCAAACCGCCTTCCATACCCTGTGAAAGTATATAAGAATGAATGAGAAATGTATGTCTTTGCAGTCTTTATAAGAAAACCGTTTTGAAATACTTACGCGTGGCAGTTGTGAGTCCAGAATCAAATTGTCCTTTGATGTGCACTTCAGCGTGGCGCGTGTTACATCTTCGCCGTACTTATTGACGGCGCGGCACTCATAAACACCTGAATTTTCCTCATAACAGTACAAGATGTCCAAGATTACAATACCGAAATCGTGGAAGGTGCGGAAACGATGACCATGTGGCAATTTCTTGCCATTGAAATACCATTCGACCTTAAGATCTGGATCAGTGACCGGTGTAAGACGTGCTTCAAAGTGTGCACTTTGTCCCTCAACCAATTTGGTGATGTCCGTAATTTGTGTAATAAATGTGGGTGGTTCGGTAACCACTGGTGCACTGGTATCGCCCTGTTGTCCTTGTGGGCATTCAAGCTCGCGAATTCTTGGCAGTGAATCGGGTTGCAAACTGTCATAGAAGACACCACCACGGCCGCGACAGTTGAGTGTTGCGCGTGTGAAATCTTCACCATACTTGTTGTAGGCGCGGCACATGTACTCACCGCTGTCGTGATCTTGCAAGTAAGCAACATCCAAAACAACGTAGCCAAAGTCGGATACGGTCTTGATGCGGTTGGAGTGGCGTAAGAGTTTGCCGTTGTGATACCACTCGACTTTAAGTTCAGGATCATTAACTGGTATGAGTGTACACTCGAAGTGAGCGGACTGTCCATCCTTGAGTCCCTCCAATGATTGGATGTGTGAGGTGAAACGTGGTTTCTGTCCACGTGGCTTCTCAACACACTCCAGAACACAGCTAATTTCAGCGCTGCCATATTTATTGGTGGCACGGCATGTGTAAGTGCCCGAGTCTTCGATCTTAGTGCCAAGAATTTCCAAAGCGACCATACCGAAAGCATAGATGGTGCGCACACGATGACTAGCCTCCAAGACTTTACCATTATAGAACCATTCAATAACCATACTTTGGTCACCAGTTGGTACAAGATTGGCTTCGTAGTGAGCAATCTCACCCTCACCAACATCCTTGATGTCAATGAATTCGGTGGTGAAGCGCGGTGCCATACCTTCTTCTGGCTTCTCTGGTTTGGAGCCATCCTTACGTAGTGACTCTTCCAAATCTTGAATTTGTTCCAAGCCCTCTGCACCCTTTGGATGTTGTGTCTTCTCGATAATGCTTTCCTTGCTGGTGCAGAAAATGGTGGTGGTGGTGAAGGCCTCGCCGGCCTTATTGTATGCCTTGCAAGTGTAAATACCTTGATCGCGTTCGTAGACCTCAGTCAAGTCCATGGTGACGAAACCGAATTCACTAGTCATCTTGAAACGTGAGCCATGTTGTAGAATCTTACCATTGAAGTACCATTCAATGAAGAGGTTAGGATCTTCCTTAGGTTCAACATTACCTTCTAAGTGCAATGATTGCGCCTCGGAGAGATGGAACTCAGCTTGCAATGGTTTGGTCCAAACTGGTGCTGGGTATTGAGTTTCGGGTTTCGAAACTTGACGCGAATAACGATTGGCCAATTCTTCTTCAGTTTCCTTAACAGCCTCCAAACCAGCTTCACCTTGTGGATGTTGTGTATCCAGGTAGAAGGTCTTACCGCCTGTGCACTTGAGTGTACCGGATGTGGTAGCTGAACCCTTGCTGTTGGTTGCCTTGAGCGTGTAGACACCACTATTCTCTGGATAGGCATTCGTTAAGTCCAAAGCACAGTAGCCGAAATCATAAATAGACTTAAATTTAGCGGCAGCTTGTAGTGGTTGTCCGTTATAGGACCATTCAATTTGCATTGTTGGGTCACGTGAGGGTTCGACCATCGATTCGAAGCGAACATTATCACCCTCTTTGCATTCGATATTGTTCAAATGAGTAGTGAACACAGGCACTTCATAAACTGTTTCTGGTGCCTCAGGGCGTCCTGGTTTGGGTGCTTCCAATTCACCAATGCGTGGCAAAGAGTCTGGATGTAGTGACTCACCTTGCAACCAATGACGATCTTCAATCTTAAGACTGCATGTCGATACAGCTTCACCGATTTGGTTTGTGGCTTTGCAAGTGTAAATGGCAGAGTCATCCGCACGTAATCCGTTAACGGAGAGTGTAACCAAGCCAAAGTCGAAGGTGCTGCGAATACGAGAACCGGTGGTAAGAGAAATACCATTTTTGAACCATTCAATACGCAAGTTCGGATCGGCACGTGGTTCAACTTGAGCTTCAAGCAGTACATGTTGACCTTCAGAGAGCTTATCGTAGCTCTGCAAGTGTGTTGTGAACACTGGTGCTTGTTGTGGTGTTGTGTCCACAAACATTTCTGGTACACGATTCATGGCGGCCTCCTTCTGGCGGATGGCTTCCCATGATTCGGGAATCAATGGTTCGCCAGCAATATTGGATTTAGATTTAACCTTCATAGCGGTTGAGGAGACAGCCTCACCAGCAGCATTGTAAGCGCGGCACATGTATACACCAGCATCCTCAGGCACCACCGCGTTAATATCGAGTGTAACGAAACCGAAATCGTGTGTGGTGCGTAGACGTGAGCCCATTTGCAGCTCAACACCGTTAATGTACCATTCGAATTTGAGTGATGGATCACCAACTGGTACAACGCGTGCCTCGAAGTGTGCATGTTGACCCTCCCATAACTCGGATGGGCCAGTGAGCAATTGCGTGAATATTGGCTTCTCGAAGGCACGTTCTGGTTCTTCAGCACGTGGTGCAGATGGGCGTTCCAATTGATGGATGCGGCTGATACTATCTGGATGTTGGGTATCCATTTGAATCGAGGCTTCAGAAACTACGCGCATAGAAGCAGTAGTAACGGCTTCACCCAACGGATTGACAGCGCGACACATGTATACACCTTCATCTTCTTTGCGAATATGCGAAATATCCAGCGAGACAAAACCGAAGTCATGTTGTTTGGTGATACGTGAGCTATCCTCAATGATCTTCTCATTGCGGTACCATTCCACCTTCAGATTTGGATCGCCAACCGGTATAAGACGGCACTCGAAGTGTGCAGTTTGATGTTCATTAATGCGATCGATATTTTGCAGTGGTTGAGTGAACACTGGACGTTGACGTGTGCCAGGTGTTTCAACTTCGGGACGTTGGAATGGAGCATTCGATTCGAGTTTACGAATCTTTTCCAAACCTTCCGGATGTTGAGTTTCCGAAATAATAGTACCACGTGCATTGACCTTCAAGCTAGTCGAAGAAACGCATTGACCCAAATTATTGATGGCACGTACCGAGTATTCACCAGCATCTTCTGGTACAGCGTGTGTGATATCCAATGAAACGTAACCAAAATCGAAAGTAATGTGGAAGCGAGAAGCCGATGGCAATGGTTTGCCATTATGGTAGAATTCAATGCGCAAGTTGGGATCATGAACTGGTGCAACCTGTGCCTCAAAGTGCGTAGTTTGACCTTCAAAGATCTCGGTGGTACCACGCAGCTCGACTGTGAAATGTGGTGGACCAATGGGCAAATCGCCAGGTTCGGTGCGAGCCGGTGCAGATTTGGATTCTAGTTTTTGGATTTTCTCCAAAGCATCTGGATGTTGTGTATCCAAAATCATGCTGCGACGGTTCAATATACGCACGTTGCAGGTGTTGACAGCTTCACCAAGTAAATTGGTGGCTTTGCACATGTAGGTGCCAGTATCTTCGCCATAGACATACAAGATGTCCAAAGCGACATAACCGAAATCGTGTGTAGTTCTAAAGCGGTGACCAGTTGGCAGCTGTTTGCCATTGCAGAACCATTCAATCTTCAAGTTAGGGTCATTAATTGGTTCGACACGACACTCCAGATGAGCATGTTCGCCTTCCTTGAGATGTTCCAAGTTGCTGAGCGGCGTTAAGAATATTGGTTTTTGACCCTTCTCCTCCACTACGGCTTTAGTGGGTGGTGCATAGTTCTCAAGTTGACGAATCTTCTCCAAACGCTGGGCATCCATGGTGTCGAAGTCCAATGTCTTATTTGCTGTGAAGAAAATGAATGTTATGCAAATGTCTTGATTGTGCATGTAGTAGTCGAGACTTACCTGTTACGTTTACAGCACAAGTCGTGACAGCTTCCCCTACGGCATTCTTAGCCTTGCACATGTAAGTGCCAGTATCTTCAGCATGCGTGTACAATATATCTAAGGCAACGAAGCCGAAATCGTATGTGGTCTTGAAACGATGACCGGTTTGAATAGGTGTGCCATTGCAATACCATTCCACCTTCATGGTTGGATCATTCACAGGTGTTAAGGTGGCTTCCAGATGTACGGGTGTGCCTTCATTCACATTTGCGTTGCGCAATGGACGTCCGAATTGTGGACGTTCAGCCAAGAATTGGTCTTCCTCGACCTTGCGTTGATAACGCGACTCATCCTCCAAGTGCTGGATCTTTTGCAAAGCTTCTTCGTGTTGTGTTTCACGAATGATGCCTGACCTCGACTGTACATTGAGGTTAATCGAGTTGACAGCTTCGCCCAAATTGTTGGTAACGCGGCATGTGTATTCGCCACTATCCTCAGCGTAAACGGTAAGTATATCCAAGGCGGCGAAACCAAAGTCGTAAGTGGTGCGGAAACGATGTCCAGTGCTCAACGCCTTACCGTTGTGGAACCATTCCACTTTGAGATTTGGATCAGGATATGGTTCAATACGGCATTCGTAATGCGCGCTCTGACCTTCAACCAAGTTGGTGGGACCAATTAGTTTCGTGACAAAACGTGGTGGTTGACTAACCACATATTCTTCCTCTTCACGGCGTTGATACCTAGTGTGATCTTCAAGTTGATGAATCTTATGCATAGCCGCCTCATGCTGAGTTTCCAATTGAATCGAAGTCTTCGATTGCACGATGAGCGAAGCTGAGGTAACAGCCTGGCCGAGTTCGTTGACAGCACGGCAAGTGTAAGTGCCTGAATCTTCTGGATTCACATACTTCATATTGAATGCAACATAACCAAAGTCGTGCATTGTGGTGGTGCGGTTTGAAGCTTCGATCGGTTGTCCATTACGCAACCATTCAACCTTAAGGTGTGGATCACCAACTGGTATCAAACGAGCTTCAAAGTGTACGGCTTGACCTTCGGCGACGCGTACATCGCGCACAGGCAATGTAAAGACTGGTGCCTGGCTGACACCCTCTTCTTGTACGCTAATGCGTTGACGTTTGGCGCCGTCTTCCAAATGTTGTAGACGTGGCAAGGCGCCTTCGTGTTGCGATTCCAAGTAGATTGATTTTTTGGTGTGAACGATAGCAACGGCTGAGGTAATGGCCTCACCCACAGCATTGAAGGCACGGCAAGTGTAAGAACCGGCGTCCTCGGGCAGACAGGACATAATATCCAAAGCAACGAAACCGAAGTTATTGGTTTCAGTAAAGCGCGAACCAGATTTCAATGGCAAGTTATTGTGATACCATTCGACACGCATCGTTGGATCGGACACTGGAATCAAGCGGCATTCGAAATGTGCGCGTTGATTTTCCTTGATTTCGACATTCTTCAAGGAAGTGGTAAACACTGGCGCTTGCTTGGTAGTTTCATCGATTTCCTCACGACGCGAATAACGCGAACGATCCTCCAAATAATGGATCTGCTCGAGACCGGCTTCATTTTGAGTAACGGTTACAATTTGTTCGCTGCTGCGGCATTGCAATTCAACACGCGTCTCATCCGAGCCAATCATATTGACGGCACGGCAGGTGTAAACTCCAGAATCTTCTGAAATCAAATCAACAATATCCAAAGCTACATAACCGAAGTCATGAATGGGACGGAAGCGATGACCGACTGTGATGGGGCGACCATTCTTAAACCACTCAACCTTCAAGTTGGGATCGGTGACAGGTTCAATTTTACATTCGAAATGAGCATGTCCACCCTCACGTGTATTGGTGAGACTCTTGGGGTGTGTAAGGAAACGTGGACGCACGTTAACAATCTCATCAACATATTCGCTGCGGCGATAACGTGATGAATCCTCCAAGTAAGCGATCTTCTGAAGACCAGATTCGTTTTGCGTCTCCAAGATCAAATCGCTCTTGGCAATAATGCGTACAGAGCATGAAGTAACGGCTTCACCAAGCTGATTACGTGCTTGGCAAGTGTACACACCAGAGTCGATGGCATAGCAGCCGAGCAAATCGAGCGCAACATAGTCGAATTCATATGCTGGACGGAAACGATGACCAGTTTTGACGGGCTTGCCATTGACGAACCACTCTACGCGCATGCTGGGATCACCCACTGGCTGCAAACGGCACTCCAAATGTACATTGGTGCCCTCAACAGTTTCGATATTATGCAACGCACGTGTGAATTGTGGCGCCTGCATAACAGTGATGTCTTCTTCAACATGATGACGACGACGTGTTGAGTCCTCCAATTGATGAATTTGCTCCAGTGACATTTCGTTTTGGGTTTCGGTCACAACATCAGAGCGGTCAATAACACGTACACACGAAGAGGTGTGTGCTGAACCCAAATGATTTGTGGCGCGACAGGTGTATTCGCCGGAATCGGCAGCGGTGGCCTGTACAATATCCAATGCGACGAAACCGAAGTCATAGTAAGTGCGGAAGCGTGAGCCTACGGTAATGGGGCGGCCATTGTGGAACCACTCTACACGCATGGTGGGATCACCCATTGGTTCCAGACGGCATTCCAAGTGTATATTTTTGCCCTCATGAATTGGTTTGTGATCGGAGAGTGGTTGTACGAAGATCGGCTTCGACTTGGAGATCTCTTCAATGTCATAGTGAGGCTCAACAAATGGCTTGTTTTCTAAGTTTTGAGTCTTTTCGTAAAGACCGCGGTGCATGCTAGATGTATCTATGCTGGAACGAGCTGTGAAATTACGAAAAAATGTTATTAGTTTTAATGCTTTAGGAATTGATTATATATATGTTCAACTTACTTTCTACTACCATTGTTCCTTGCAACTGTGCTTCACCTAACTTATTACGGGCTACAACAGTGTACACGCCCGCATCTTCGGCACGTACTTGCGAGATATCTAAAGCCACATAACCA
Source organism: Zeugodacus tau (assembly GCA_031772095.1). NCBI lineage: Eukaryota > Metazoa > Arthropoda > Insecta > Diptera > Tephritidae > Zeugodacus > Zeugodacus tau. Next base: position 52,689,619 of record CM062653.1, on the reverse strand, counting down.
AAGTCGTGATAGGTTTGTATACGTGTAGCTGCGCTGATGGCACGTCCATTATGGTACCATTCAATTTGCAAGCTAAGATCACTTTGTGGCTCGACACGTGCTTCGAAGTGAGCTCGTTGGCCCTCCAAGATCTTGTTGGTGCCCTTCATTGGACCAAGGAAGCGTGGAATTTGTGTAACCCTGGTCTCTTCCTCCTCGGTACGTCCGTAACGCGAAGAGTCCTCCAAATGTTGTAGCTTCTCCAAGCCACCAGGATGTTGAGAATCAGAGACGATATCCTTCTTTGAGAGTACGGTCAATTGTGCGGTGGTTGTGTCTTGACCGATGGCATTGTAAGCGCGGCAAGTGTAAGTGCCGGCATCGTAAATTGTCAGTTGCTTAATGGTTAGTGCAACATAGCCGAAGTTGAAGAAGGTTGTGCTACGTGAGCTAGCTTCCAGCGGTTGGCCATCCTTCAGCCATTCCACACGCATAGTAGCATCACCGATGGGCTCGAGACGTGCCTCAAAGTGAGCGTGTGCGCCCTCACGTATGTCCAATTGATTTTGGATTGGTGTTTTGAATTGTGGCGGTGCAATTGGTTCAGGCACCTCCTGTACATGACGACGTTGCTGGGATTTCCTATAGTCTTCCAGCTCTTCAACCTTCTCAATATAACGTTGTTGTTCGGGTATACCCAAGTCAGCGGTTACTTCAGAACGTATATTCACACGTATGTTCGAGGTACTGGTGGCTTCGCCCACACGATTAACTGCACGCACTGTATACGAACCAGCATCTTCAGCCCGTAGGTGCAAGATGTTTAGGGAGACATAGCCGAAGTTGAAGATTGCAGTGATTCGCGAGCTAGCAGTTATTGGACGACCATCTTTGTACCATTCGACACGCATGGTAGGATCATTAACCGGTGTAACTTGAGCTTCAAAGTGCACATTTTTACCCTCCTCGAATTCGCCCAAATCTCTTAATGGACGAATAAATACGGGTGCTTGCTTCGAGAGTTCCTCAGAGCTCTCTTGACGCTGATAGCGTGAGTAATCCTCCAATTGATTGATGTATTGCAAACTATTTGGATTCTGAGAGCTTTGCTCGATAGATGGACGTTGGATAACAGAGAGTATTCCACGGGATTCGGCAATACCGGCAGCGTTGGTGACGCGACACATGTATTCACCGGAGTCGTGTGTCATAATGCTCAAAAGATCGAGCGCAATGAAACCGAACTTAAATACAGAGGTAGCGCGTGAGCCTGCGTGATAAAAGGGGAGTGTCATTAGTGAGAGAGTAATATGGTTATTATGGTTATATGCTTTTAACTTACTTGCTGCCAATGGTTGCCCGTTTAGGTACCATTCTACGACCATAGTTGGATCACCAACTGGTTCGATGCGTGCCTCCATATGCACTCTGTTCCCTTCGACTTGTTGCACATTTTGCAATGGTATAATGAATTGTGGTGGTGGGTAGACACGATCTTCCTCACCAGGGCGCAAGTGTGGCTTTGCGCGTTCTACATGACGTAAGTAAATAATTTCTGGACCAGGCACAGGCCTATAGTGGTGTAATGAGAAAAAGAAAGTAACCAAGTTTAGATATTTAGAGACACATATGTTTGTTTTTGGTTTACTCACTCTGGTTCGATGACTTTCGTTGGGCGTGGTAAATTGAGACGTCTTTGTTCAGGAGTTGGTTGATCTCTGGGTACTTCTACATAGAGTCTAGCACGATTCGCAGACGAACCGGCAATGTTTTGTGCTGTGCACTGATACCAACCGGCATCTGTGGCCCTGACGCGTGGAATTTCCAAGCATGTAGCGCCACCATCAATACCGATATAACGTTCAGCAGTAGATGTAATTTGCGCACCGTCCTTTTGCCATGTAATACGTGGCACAGGTGTGCCAATGGCGTTGGCGCTCATGGTGATGGGTTCGCCTTCACGTACGGTCATTGTGCTGAAGCGTTGTACAAATTGTGGTGCGACAACTTGTTCCTTCTCCAACACATTCAATTGTGCTTCGATGGCGACTTCACCAGCCTTATTGCGTGCCAAGCACTGTACTGCGCCAGCATCCAAACGGCTAACACTGGTAATCATCAATGAGTGACTACCAGATTCGTTGACCAAAATCTTGTGTGACACATCATCCGTAACAGGGCGACCATTGATGAGCCAGATAACCTCTGGGTAAGGATTGCCAGTTACGCGGCAATCAAAACGTGTCATACGTCCCTCGGTTACCTCACGATCGGTGTAACCCTTAACGAAGACGGGTGGTAAGGCCTTACCAGCTTCCAATTGTTCAGCCGTCACATCGACTGGCTTTGGTTCGTGTGTGGTTTCGGCAGCTGGTTCGACGGCCAAAACGGCCGAGGAGACTACACAACCCTGTGTATTCTCGGCGAGCAATGTATAATGACCAGCATCCTGATAGGTTGCATTCTTGACACGCAACGTTGCGATGCCACTGGAATAAGTGGTCTCGTATTTTTGCGATGCTACCAAACGTTGTCCATTGTGGAACCAAGTTAGGCGTGGCTTGGGATTAGAGCCAACCTTAGCGCTGAAAACAGCATCAGAACCTTCAATGAGTTTCGAGTTGCGTGGTTTCTGATTAATTTGTGGTGCATGTGCTGGACCCAATGCACGATCCAATTCTTGCGTCAAATATTGGTCCTGCTCGTATGCCGAACGACGTGTAATAGCCTCACGATATTGCACTTCACGTAGCAAACGATACTCAAATGTATCGACACGGAACTCCTCCTGGACGGAAGTGAACGAATAGCCGTTGGTGTACAATGACTTTTCGAATTTTTGCACAGGCTGCTGTACTGGCATTGGTGCGCCCTCTGGCTGAATGTAAACACTGCAAATGGCTTCGCCATATTGATTGCGTGCCGTACACGTGTATTCACCTTCATCGCCGGGTCCAATTTGATTAATCAATAGCGACACTTCACCGGTGGCCTCATTGTAGCTCATACGAAACTTTTGCGACTCGAGAAGTGGTGCGCCTTTTCGGGTCCAAGAAACGAATGGCTTTGGATTGCCACGAAGCTTACCATCGAACAGAGCGTTGCCGCCCTGAGCGAAACGGGCATTCTTGAAGATTTGCTCGAAGATCGGTGGTGAAATATCGCCTTGAGCGTAGACATGAGTCAGTGCGGGTGGAGTATAGGCACCGCCTGCGCCAACATGTTGTTGCACTGTAAGAGAAAAGAAAATTGAAAAAATCATCATTAGTTTTACATAAAGTTAGTTGGCGAATTCTTACAAGAAAAGCAGTTGAAATATTTTCTTAAAAACTTTCGAATAGAATGCGCACCATTATTCATTATGGAAACATTTAATGAGCAGGGGGCCCCTCACTGAGAATTTGGACAAGCTCTAAAAGCTTGCTTAAAATAAAATTTTCGCTGAAAATTATTGTTTACGTGCCGCAAATTGAGTGATTGGCATATTAGAGAATTTGGGAAAAAATAAAAATAAATTTGAAAGCTGTCTTTAAATTTCAAAATACAAATATGAAAAATAAAAATTTTGAAAAACAAAAAACTAAAAAATTCAAAAATACAGGGTTGGTAAATATTATATATCAATAAACAACAGAGCGCGAACACTTGAAATCTTGTATACATATATACTTCGAAAAGTCTGAGTGGTCCGAGCAACGACGCTCTCGTTTGTCATTGCTAATATTTGCGATTTTTTATTATTATCGCCATTTGATCTTGTTTTATATTTAGACTGCCAACAAATGCGGCTGCAGCTAATGACTCACCATTGAGTTATGTTTTTTGTTTAGTTTGCCAAAAAGTTCATTACATTTTGGTTTACTTTTACTGTTATAATTTAAATTTTTTTTTTGCATTTCGAAAATAACATTTTCAAACGGATGAATAGTGGGAGATTTCGACTTCGAAACAGCTGATCCGCTCTGCTCTCCCACTCTCTCGCATACTCGTACCGAACACAACAATCGTGCAGGTGCTAACAGCTGACCACATAGAAGAGTAATATATTCGTGCGTATGACAATTAATGGGAAATTTACTCGTTGAACTTCGTGTGTGTGCTGTTAGAGCGAGTCGACTATATAGTGAGCCTATGGGTGCGCAGGGAAGTATTATTCTCAGATGGTGTTTTCTACTTAGTCTCTCTGCACTTGTGCCGACACTATTTATATTTTCTGTGTGTGTATTTAGTGCGACCAAATATATTGACCCACTTTTCTGATTGATGGCTTTTTGGGTGTGAAGGGCCAGGCCAATAGTTTTTATGTGGCACTAGAAAGCGCCGGTATTATGTGGGTGCGATTATGTGTGTGTGTGTGTGTGTGTGGGTGCGTAAAGTGGTTGTGGAAAAGTGTGTCGACTAATCTATTTTTAGGAAATTCCAGAGTGAATTTTCATAAGGTAATTAATTTTTATAAAAATTTGACGTAAAAGTGGGGATTTTATCTGAGGAATTTTTAGAACTTTGACAGAGAAATTTTTAAATTATTTGATTTCCGTGCTGAATCATTATAAAATTGTAAAAAAATATATTATTACAAAATACAGTTGGATATTTTTCAGAGCAGACTCCAAAGCCTAAATTACATATTTTTTAATTTTTTTTGTTTGTATTCCTTTGCTTTCAATGCCTTTTGATGTCTGCAGTTTTTTCTCAATTCAAAAACGGTAGAATTTCAACCGACTTAGCTCTTCAGTACAGTGTCTTAATTGAACCAACTAACAAATTTCATGTAGTACATCTATGTTCGATTCTCCAGGAGAGAAGAGAATAATAATAGAATAATAATACCACTCGTATGAGATATTCATATACTATCTTGGGACTACATTAAATATATGGGGGCTTCACTTAGAATCAATCTTATAATATGGTTATACATTTCTCGGTTAATAAAATAGTTCGTAAAACAAATTATAGTTGAAATTCTATAACTCGAACATCTATAACTCAAAATTCTCCATAACTCTAACTCTTGAATTGGCAATAGAAGTAAAATTTCATGCAAATTACCTTCCGTAACTTAAAAGTTTCTATACTTCGAAGTTTTTTTGTGGATTATGGTGATTCGATGATGATGATGATTCATTCATATAATTTAGGAGTATGTGATTTTGGGAATTAGTTTACAAAAAGTGCCATCAAGTTAATAAACGAGACACATTTGAAAGGCATTGTTCTCTAATTATATGACAATAAATATGTATAGAACTTCTATAATAATTATAAAGCAACATTCGAAGGTTTCCTGGTTTTCCATTTGAATGGGATTTTCTGTAATTCAATGAAATACTCTTCAACTGTAACAACAGTTATGAATTTTTTTATTTCAGCTACTCATTCGGCCGGAATCATGTCAGCAGTTGAGGAACCTTTTTTTAGCATCTCCGAAGACATCCGTAATAATTCCGTTATTCTTCAATATTTTTGTAAAAAAAAATCTTAAAACATCGGACTGAAAATCAATATTAATGTCCAATACTTCGAATTTTTTTTAAATTAAAATTCAAAATATCGCCTAAATTTTTCAATTTACACTTGTAAATAAAAATTATAGTAAAAAGATGTGAAATATAAACATCATGAACATTCATTTTTTAATTATTTCCAAAAATTATCAAACCAAGAATATGGCAACTCTATTCGTAAGATAAGAAAATTTGCTATGTTCCTAGAAAATTGTTGCAGGCTTATGCCGTCAATTTTATTAAATTATTAACTTTTTGGTTTCGATACAATTGTAATATTTTTACTTGACATGAGATGAAGTAAACATTTTCTTGCAATAATATGAATTCCACATAATTCATCTATGCCCCATATTATAAGATTATATTCATATAAAAATATATATTTCAACACAAAATTTGAAAAATGTATTAAATTATGTGATGACAACATGGCTTTTAGATAAAGAGGACTGTTTTAAATAAAATATACTTCGAAATCTAGAAGCTTCTCATAGCCAAGGAATAGCAACAAGAACATAAAAATATATTTATAAATTATGAATAATTGATCGTAGTTCAATACCACTTTCTAAAACATAAAGTAAAGCTCAATTAATTTTGGCTTCTGAAAAATATAAAAATTTATTCGGATTTTTTTTTTTAATTTAGAAACTAAAATATAGAAATAAATATTATTTATGATTTTAAATTTTTACTGCATAAATTTATGACAGCGTACGCCGTTGAAATGCACATTCATCAGCAATTATCCTTTGCTGCCGATTTAAATGGCTAATCAAACTAGTAGTCAACGCCGGTGCCAAGTGTGGTCAGCTTATGAGCGATGGCCAACTGCCAGCAGCGCACAGTCACCAGCCACCAGCCACCAAATGGCAAGAGCGACCTTGTAGCGCTGTGCAATGCAACAACTGAAAAAGCACAACGACACCAATACACACACACAACACAGATGAGTGTGGGGAAAAACAAGAGTCATAATATTTTTATAAAAATGTGCATACAAACATACATACATATGTACTTATGTATATACCCATTATTATGTATAAGCGCAGTAAATATGTATCAACATATATTTACATATGTACAAATTGTATTTATATACATAAGTGGGTGTACATATGTATGTATGTATGTATGTTTATGAATCTGCATTTTTGGCAATTTGACAAAATCGCTCACCGATGAGTGGACACCATGTCGATCAAACACATAATAAATATATCTATACTATTGTGTGTGTGTGTTTAGCCTATTAGATTCTAAATTTTCCAACTGATTCATTCCACAAATGACTGTGCTGATGAAAACAGCGCATAAATTTCTAATTTTTAAGTGGGGATTAATTTCGACAATAAATAGTAATTATTTATTGATTTTTCTATAAATCCAAAAATATTTACATATAGTATAACAAAATCTATACTTCGAAAATTTTTAAAATAAATTTGTTGTATATATATTAAAAGATATTTTTTACTCCATTTTACTTCACAATTTATTAATTCTTTGAGATATTTTTCTGCATTTATATATAAAGTATTATCTTCCACTTACAGTTAAAAACTAACGTACTAAACTGTATCAATATCGGCGTAACTTATTTTACAATTATATTACTCATAACAGTTTGAAAGCCAGAGGAGTGTTTTTCAAACTGTTTCGTACAATAATATAGCTAAATGTGTCATTCAGATTATAATTAAATCATATAAGAAAACCATACGTTATTGCGAAAATTAATACAATTATATTTTTGTTAAAATTCATATTTTTTATATTAGTATTTATTGCTGTAAATAATAATAAACATTAGCAAAATGAACTGTCTTTAACGAAAAACTTTTTATTATCGATAATTTCCGTTTTGGTATAAAAATTGAAAACCACTGAAATTTAATTGATCAATTTGAGGCACAAATTTATGAAATGGCATAAAATGGAATCAATATTTTTATGGACATTTAAAAACGGTAATAAAGAGAACATTTCGCTGTTGGAATTATGGCCGTTATACAAAATGTATATTTCTAATAAATATTTTCATGAACTTTTTTTTGGGACAGAATGGTTAAATTATTATAAACCGAATCCAGTGAAAACCACGCAATAAATATAGCTATAATATGAAGAATTATTACTATTGCGACTATAAAGTCGATTTAAGGAAAATAATAACTAAATATTTGCAAAATATACACATCTCTCTGTATAATGCACTACTTTCAGTATTGTAAACGAATTTATTTAGATTTTGACGCAGTAGTATATAATAATGCTTAAAGAAATATTAGGAAATGAAATTACTGGCACACAAAATAAAAAAAAAATTTAAAAAAATTAAAAATAAAATAAAATAAAATAAATAAATAATCATAATATTAATAATAAAATTAACAATAATAATGCAAATAAATAAATAAAATATAAATGTTATAACAATAATAAAATATTTACTATATTCGTAAAAAACAGCATAATTAAAAAGTTATTATTTTTGAAATATAAAAATATCGAAAAGAAGTTAGACAATAATATATTAACACGTAATACTTTGAATATATGTTTTATGATGTACGAAAATTTGCTGAAATTAGAATTTTTCCAAGCAAATATATTTTTAACCTGAGAAAAATTGTTTAACTGAAACTTTATGCAAAACCGCAAATAATTACAATATTCATATTCGGCAAATAATCTAAAAATGTATATTGCCATTTTTTCTGAAAGTTTTATTGTTAACAAAAAATATTAACAAAAAATAATTTATTAAGTTTGTATTAAGTGAATAGACATTAAAGAATATTGGAGTTTTTTTATTTTGTTTCATATTTTTAATAAAACATAAATTGCATTTAGTATATTAAAAAAATGAAAATTTTTTTTATCTTGTATTTGAAACAGTTTTTATTATACATTTTTGTGATTCAAAAATATTAAGTCCATTAAAATATATAATAATATGCATCTAATATAAAAAATTATAAATATAAATGAAAATTAATATAAATAAATTATAAAAAATTAAAAAAAAAAATTAATGAAATGTTATTTAAGTAAAAAAATTAACTAAACTAAAATCTATAACATAAAAAATATATAACTTAAAAATCACTTCAAATATGAATATATTAATTGAAATAGACTGTTTTGAATTTGATAAAGATAAAAATATTAATATTAAGTAAATATTAAATTTAATATTTTTATGCGAATTTTTCAATTACATATTGGAGAATTAGAAAATGTTGTACACGTATGTAAAAGTAGATAAATAAATATTTAAAAGATTGTAGATTTTTTTTTTTATATCAGAAATATAAAATTTTAATTAATAAAAACCCTTTACAATATTATTTAATAATAATTCAAATATGTATGTACGAAAATTGAAATTATATTTAATACAAAGCAAGTCGATTTCGGTGAAGAAATATAAAAATATTATTATTAAATTAAAAAACTATATAAATAATTAGTTAAATAAATAATAATGAATACTAAAATAATATAAAAAAATAATTGGAAATAAAAACTGATGAAAACAAAAAAATAATTAAATTAATGTAAATAAAGTTAATAAAATAAATTGGAGAAAATTTACCAAGGAAGTAAAAGCTCTTAAATAGAAATAAACAAATAATATACACATTTTTAGAATAATAAAAAATAAGAATTTTTACCTTAAAAAGAAACATATTTCTAATCATACCATTTATTTTATTAAATTAACGAAAAATAAAAAAAATATATATCTTTGAAAGGTTTATAAATAAGAGAATATTTGAAACCAAAAACAAATTATTTAATCCTAAAATTTATGAAAAATAAAAATTGAATTTAATTTATCAATTTCGGCTTCTTTATTACGTTTACTTGCTCATAAAGACGAGTAACGACGGTAAACCCTCTAAATTTCAAATTACAGTTCTAAATTCTCAAATGGGTTCTGTGTTCTAATGCATCCTTTACGCCTAATTTTATGCACCGAATACAGAGCATTTGTGACTAAACACGTACACAGACATGACAAATACACTGCAATCGACATGCAAGACACGTTTTAGCTAATCAACTGACCTCTTTGCTGAGTGACTTGCTGACTCTGAACGGTGCGATGTTCAGTGCGGCTAATCCTTTGCTGTTGCTGTACACTCGAGAATTGTTGTTGTTGTTGACTCGAGTACTGCTGTGTTTCCTGATGCGATTGCATTTGCGATTGTTGCGATTGCTGCTGCTGCAACTGTTGTTGCTGATACGGATTCGAATTTTCTCGTTGCATTTTCGTTATATAACACTATATCGCATTTAAAATGATAACTGTTGGGATTGTGAGTGAACTGACGCAGCTGTAACTAACTTTCTGTATTCGTATGTATTAACTCACTGGCTGTTGCAATTAATCGAATAGATTGAGACTGGTTATGTATGTGTTGGCTTGCGGTGCGATGCAATCCAACAACAACAATATTACCACTTAATTGTATCTATCCGATTTGAAACACTATTCGAGTTACGATTATTTTTTGCGCTAAACGCTGCTGCGACTGCTTGACTGATTTTTTTTTTTCACTATATATTTTTTGATTTTTCAAAATTTCACTTCAAACACAGATTTTACTTCCTGTAGGCGCTAAAGAAAAGAAGAAATTGGAAAAAAGGAAAATTATGGCACTGTGATTTTTTGGGGGGTGAAATGCACTTAATTATTTTAATAAATATTTTTTGTCTTAAGTTTTGAAATTTTTTTTCGAAAAATTTTTTTTTTTCACTTTTTTTTAGTTTAGCGAGTGTTCGTTTCGCACATTTTTTTGTGGAATAATTTTTTTTCGATTTTTTTTCTCGCTTTTCAATATCGAATTTTCTTGTTCGCGATCACTTTTCACTTAGAAAAAAAATGTATTTTTTTTCTACTTCTTTGTGTTCTCAAGTTTGCTCGCACAAATCACCGTGTTGAGTTCGTGGCCAACGTTCCGGCTGTGCTGTGCGAAAATGCCGTGTGTAAAGCCGAAGAGAAAGTAGTTTAGTGTATTTTATTGCATGAAAAGATTTCTATTTTCGAAATATGTATATAATTTCGGCGCAGGCCGTCCTTTTCGCATTCCTGTGCGGCTAGTTATGCTCCATCTCGTTTGTGTACGAAAATACGAAAATATAACACCGCACCAACACAAACACAAACACCAACAAGTGCCGCTATGCGCCACATACATACATACAAAGGCACTAGCGAGCAGCTTGTGGCTTCTTAATTTTCAGTGGCTATTTTTAAAAATTCGACAAAATCTCGTTAAACTGAAAACTGAACTGAGAAATGATTTCAGAAAATTTCAATATATATTTTTTCAAAAATATTTTTTTCAATTATTGTTTCAAAAAATTTTTTTTTTTCAAAATTTTTTTTTTTTATCAAAACAATTTTTTTTTTCAATTTTTATTTTAATTTTATTTTAAATAAGTTGTTTTTTTTAAGTGAATAAAAAAAATAAATACAAAACACTGTTATCCTTTATTATCAAGCGTCACTAATTACTGTTATCCTTGATCGTTCATTATTATTATTATTATTTTCTTTTATTTTTGTTGTTTCTTTAATCCTTGTCAAGCACAGTCATAATTTTCTCAACACATATATCTATATATATAGATTAATCATAGTAATTAGTCAGCTTAACTAGTATATATAGATATATACTATATATAAACTGATACATATTTGCATTGCGAGCGAGTGCAACACTTCGTGCGACGGATCCGGATCAACCGATTTACCCACAAACCGAGCAACCGAGCAACCGTATAACCGAACAACCGCACGACCCACCTACCGGCCACACGATAGCCCCGAGCGATCGCACAGCTTGACCAAAAACAACAACAAAACGCCCGAATATTCACGTTCGTGTCGCACGATCACCCACCAACACCAATACCACTACCACCACCGCGCGTCCGTTAGCAAGTGTAACGATTCTTTTTTTAGATATTCAGCGCAGCGAAAAATATTTTTTCTTCATAAAAATTGGTTACGAAACCAAAAAATTTTTGAATATTTTTCACACTTTTCGTACTGTATGGTTTTTAAGCAAATAATTTTCACTTTCCATAAACTCCACTATTTTTAAACACTTTCTCAGTTTCTTTTAAATTTTTTAATCATTTTTTCTCAAACTGCTTACTTTCGTTATCCTTTGCGGCGTTATAATGTGATTTGTATCTCGTTTAAATTATATTTATTTGTATATTTAACACTCTTTTTCACCTCAGTTATTATTTAAAAAGAAATTATACGAAAAACTCTATGTAAAATATATATTCTCCTTCAAATATATATGTATTTTTTATATATATATATACTATATATGTATATTTAATTTGGTGCGCGTATGAAAAACTTAAATTTCAGAAATTAAAAATCTTCTGGTTTAAGTCATAATCCCCGAGACTGAAACCAAGACGTCGATCGTTTTTGAGGTGCGAGCGAAGAATGATACAAGATCGCTTCAATTGCGTTCAAATAGCTCGATCAGCGTTGTTGCCTTGCATATGTATGCCACCACGTATAATATGCACGAGTATATTGCTCAATAGGCCACATATGTGTGCTGTGCGCCATATGAGTACATCACGACGCGTGAGAGTACTTTCTTCATTCGTTAAACACTTCGTCTTTGATTCGTTGTGCCACATTGTTGTTTGCGCTGTGGTTGTTGTGTTGTTGTTTGTTGGGAAAACTCATCGCATTTATTTTTGGGAAATTCGTCGACAGCACAGCCGTCGTTGTTGGAGGCCAAATTGATGGGGCTCATTTGAATATAAGTGTGATTTTTCGTTTCTTAGAGTTTTTGTCTGCTGGCAGTTGATATTTTGCAACATTTTATTGGAGTTGTGTTGAGTTGAAGTTACATATAATTTGAATTAGGATATCCTCATTCTTATTAAGCTTTTTGATTAATTTCCGCTCAATCAGTGATTTGAGTTATTTATCTTACTTCGATACCTTCCAAGAAAGCATGAGTTCTTTACAAGAATTATTTATTTTTCATAATATATCAATATCAGATATCAAATTTAAGTTTTGAGATTACTCTTATATCTGATATCTTCCAAAATGATATCTAGATAATGTGTAATATCGCTCTGAACTTTTTTTGTTTATCCATATTGTAAGCTCTAACTTTTACTTTCTTTCTCAACTCTTATAATAAACTTCGCTCCCGAATGTATGCTTCAAATGAAACCTATCGAAGTCTCACACCTATTGTTTTATTGCTAGAATTCAGACCTCCCGCAGTTCTGTTTCTATTTATTGATTTGTTCTTCATGTTATTTGACAGGTTTTAAGTTTGCTCTGTAGAACTAATGGTTTTTATGAACAGGTTTCGCAGGAAATCAATATGCTCTCAAATTTGCCTTCTTAAATTGTGGTAAAGAATTGAAATAATTCCATTCACTACATTTTGAAACCCCTAAAAAATTCTGGTAACAATCGATATTTCTAAAATCTTGATTTCTTGAAAGCTTCGAATATACATAGATTTGAAAAGCTCCATAGCAAAAACATGAATTGTTTTAAACTATCAGGAAATAATTTTACAGAAACTTCATTGAAATGATATCTAGATATTTTATATAGGTCTGGTCTATAGATTATTCTTTGTGTTTTATATTTTCAAAACCGACCCATCATTTTGTCTTTTCAATTTCCACAGAGTGTGTCAGTGGTCAGTCTAATAATATCGAGATATCTACTTATCATATATAGTTCTGTTATTCTTTGTGTTTTTATTTTCAAAATCGACCCATCATTTTGACTTTTCGATTTCCACCGAGTGTGTCAGTGGTCAATCTAATAAGAGATCCTATGAGAAAATTCATGCTCTCGGCCATAGTCGGTACTTCGCCACTGGCTCTCGCCTCGCTTATAGCATTTGGCTGTATGTATGTGTATATGGATTGCAAGATTTTTCGGTATTGAGTTAAATTGCTAAAAATAATTATGTGATTTATTTTTGAAAAATATTTTTCAATATTTGCTGGGGTAAAATAAAATTATTTCTCACAAGATATTCAGATTTTTTTTAAATGAATCTTAACTTGTTGTATATGTACAAAGATGTACAGTGAATGCGAGAGATAAAGGACTTTTTAAATTGATTTTTTAATGGAAATCATTTGAATGTTGATACAAAAGTACTGAATTTATTTATCATAAATTGTTGAGAGTATTTATAAACTATTTTCGTCAAATTTACGGTTTTTTATACAATTTGGAGTGTTCTGCGTTTAAAATATAATGCACGACGAATCTTTAAAGCTTTATCTGATGATAAAGTTTTGAGCGTTGTCATGCAATTCCAAGGGAGATAGACTTTAATTTTTTTACAGGTGTTCGAAGTAGTATTTTGTCAATAAGGTTTGTCATTTCATCTTGGAAATATATACGATTCAACAACGAGTCGAAAATATTAAAATTTGCTACCGAAATTCCGAGTCAGTGGCCTAAACTTTAAGTTTAGGTCCAATTTATGGTCGTCATAATCGTTCTGTCAGATCAACAATTGAGCGTCTAGTACTCAGGCATAGTACAAAGTGTCCCCGTGACAATGAGACAAAGAAGTGCTCGTAGTGTCGAGAATATTGCTGCCGTTAGCACATCAATTGAGGAAGACCCAAATCAATCTCTCACACGTCCTTCTCAAGCTTGTGCTTAAAATATAATTAATGGCGTACCTTTAAAGCTTTATCTGTTAGTAAAGTTCTGAAAGGTGTCATGCAATTTCAAGAGAGTGGGACTTTCATTGTTTTGTAAGATTATTCGAATTTCTATAGTTTCCAAATTTAATGATAGATCGATCCTCTCTTTTAATAATACAATTTATTTCACCTACTTTCTCTTTCTCTCCTTGTATTTCAATTTGAAAAAAAAAAAAAATTTCATTACAAATTATTTCAACTATCAAGTGTTCACTGTAAAATTGAAAAAAATGTCGCAAAGTCGCTAGAAGTGTCCACATCAGTGTTTCGTACTCGCATATGCAATCGCACATACTTAATATTTTTCTCGATCACTCACGACTATACTATGTATATATCTATAGGTTATATTATATATACTATAAGCTAAATATATATTTAATGATATTTTACATATACATTTGTATATTGCATGAAATATTAAGTGAATTGAAAGAATTATGAAAAAAATTGACTTAAAATTCTTAAATTAAGGAAAATATTCGCGATTTATTATAATTTTATGTTAAATCAGAAGAAATTTGCAGCCAGTTGAAGTTCATAATCTACTTTCTAAGGCAATAAATAAATTTTAGAAAAATTTAATTTGAAAAAAAAAAATTGAATTTTGGCTCAGAAAAATATTGCGGTACAGGTGGACAGCGCGCATCATAACTATTTATATAGATACACATATATATATATATATTTATATTTAGATATGTAAAATAAGTAGTGCAGCATGGAAGTGGACTGCTGTACTGCTAAAATACAGTAAAAAAAAATAACAACATATTTTTGTGCGACACACTGACACACTCGGCACTCATTGTTGCCAGCAATTTATCTGCACATCTGAATAATTCAGTTTATTTTCGCTTGCATGACTTATGCACATCCGTTAATGATTTGACCAATACATAAATACATAAATTTCTATGTTTGCACATCTGCATATCTAATGCTTTCTGCTATTAATTTTTAATTAATTATTCGTTATTTGCAAAGTGCTTGCAACATGCAGGCCACAAGAGGCTGATTCTACTAAATGCTTACATATATACTTAGCACACACTAATAAATATGTAGTACACACACACATATACATAAATATAATAGATATAGCTTTGCTGCCATGTGTTTCATTTTGGGCATTTTACTTAGTATTTGTTGTTTGATTTTTTGTTGTTTTTAGCTGTCAACCTGCCTGTCGATTTACCATAAATGTCAAATTTTCGCGAACAAGTTTATTGGTAATAAGTTTTTATGTGGCCATTTGCAATTGGAGGACGTGCAAATCGATTTATATAGTCAATCGCATGTGCCCTACATACAAACGTATATATTTTTAGCAATAAAAAATCGTTTCTGAGTGCTAATTAATTTTTATTTATTCCGATGAAAATAGCTTTTTCTTGGCTAGAAAAGCCATTAAATTCAATTAGAATTGGTTAATTGTTTTTATTAGATAATTATTCGTTTTTTTTCAAATCTGATCAGATTTTCATGCAAAAAGTCTAAAAACAAGATTAATGTGCTATGAAATATTTTCTGTTATGAAGTTGTAAAAAAATATAAATTTAAAGGAAATATTTAGGTAGATGAAGGCAACGAAAATAAAAAAGTTTCTTAATATTTCCCAGCACTCTGTCGTATCGCTTTTTGTAATGCTACTAACTGCTGAGATCTCTTTGATCAGTTGCAATAGCTTGTTCGAATCGCTACTCTCAAACGCTTGGCAAAAACTGCTAGTCAACTGTGTAGAAAATGTAACAAGGACTCCTTCTCAACTTCATTATTTCTATATACATCAACCATCAAAAGTACCTTCATCTGTTAAAGTAACAGCACATTTAAACCAATAATACAGCTGTGTGGATTTCCGAAAACTCTGTCCTAACATTTAATTCAAAGCCTTCCTGTATATGTAATCGTAATTAACATTACATGATTACAAAAAGCTCATATCCACTAATACACTCATATTTGTAGTTAACTAAGATTTGGGAGCGAAATATGTTGAGGTTAACTTGTATAATTTTCAAATCCCTTAATTGAAAATTTATATAAAGGGTAAAAAATAGACCATTTCCCTATCAAACGGAGCCATTTTTCCCGCTCCCGCTCTTTTGACATTTCTCCTCAGTAAGGTTTGCCATTTCATCATGGAAAGATATACGATCCAACTTCGAGTCGAAATTATTAAAATTTACTACCGCAATTCGGAATCAGTGGCCTCCACATGAAAAGCGCTAAGTCCAATTTATGGTCGTCATAATCGTCCTGTCAGATCAACAATTGAGCGTCTAGGGGAAAAATATTAATCCACAGTCACAGTACAAAATAATCCCGTGCAAGTGAGACAAAGAAGTGAACGTACTGTCGAGAATATTGCTGCCGCTAGCGCGTCAATTGAGGAAGAGCCAAATCAGTCTCTCACACGTCGTACTCAGGCTTTGAGCATCTCTGTTACGTCGTTGTGGTGAAATGATCTTGGCCTACGTCCTTACAAGATCAAATTGACGCAAAACTTGACCACCAGAATCATCGTATGTTTTTGAATTGGGCTGAGCAAGAAAAAGAATCGAAAAATCTTCTTCAGCGATAATGCTCATTCTTGGCTGAATGGCATAGTCAATAAGCAAAATATTAGTTATTGGTCAGGCAGCAATTCGCACGTACTCCATGAGTCACCATTGCATTCCGAAAAAATTACGATTTGGTGAGGTTTATGGACCGATAATGTCATTGGGCTGTTCTTCATCCGTGATGATCAAGACCAGTTACTTTGTATGATAACCGAATATTTTTGGTTCGAATTGGAGGATATGGACTTGGACCATATGTGGTTCTAACAGGACGGCGCCACATAGCAAATGTCACAATCGAATTATTGAAAACCAAGTTTGGTGAACGTGGTATCCCACGAAATGGCCCAGCCAAGTGGCCACCTCAGTCGTGCGATTTGACGCCGTTAGACTATTTCCAGTGGCGCTACGTCAAGTCTTTGGTCTATGCCAACAAGCATGATGAACTTCGTACGAATATCAGACGTGAAATGGCAGCAGTATCGGCCTATTTATGCTTGTAGACCGTCGAAAATTGGTTCCAGCGTCTGGACCTCTGCAAGTGTGACCGTGGTGGCCATGCAAAAGAAATCGAGTTCCATACATAATGACATCCAATGTACTTTCACAGGAATAAAGTATTTCATTGAAATTTCCAACCGTTTTTGTTTTATTTAAAAAAGCTCTCTTATTTAAAAACACATGGGGATTATATGTACCGAATAGGCCGACTGTTTATTGTAAGATGTTTTAAAGAATCCGAAGTACTAATAATAAGGTATGTTGGTACTAAAAGTGCATACAATCCATGCAGTAATCGAACTT
This sequence comes from Zeugodacus tau, assembly GCA_031772095.1. Classification (NCBI taxonomy): domain Eukaryota; kingdom Metazoa; phylum Arthropoda; class Insecta; order Diptera; family Tephritidae; genus Zeugodacus; species Zeugodacus tau. Next base: position 52,672,002 of record CM062653.1, on the reverse strand, counting down.
TTGGTTGGCTTTAGTCGATATTTTCTCCTATCAACTTTATACCCAATATTGGGTTGTCTTGGTATCATATAACTGATGTTGTAGTTGTTGTTGTTGTGGCGTCTGAAAACATATCTCAAATAAATTTCACAATTTCCTAGGCCTGTTTGTACCGCTTACATAGACTCGACTGTCCACAGGTACAGGTCAATTTTAATGTAACTTAATCAAATTAAATGAAACAATTTCAATTTCAGTAAGGTTTAATATAGATCGGTTTTGGATCACATATACCGAAAATGTATATAGATTTCTATTAATTGGATACATTCTAAAGCAGATATAACTATTTTAAACAAGATATATCAATGAAAGGTATGGAATGTTGTTCCAAGTTAGGATAATCTGATATCGAAAAAACCGCATCTGGTTCACAATTTCGCCAATTACCAAATACTAATAGCCTAGACTGACTGTCTAAACGAACAAAATTTGTCATCTGTCACCATAAAATTTCAATGCGCATTAGCATTTATTAAGGCGCATTAATTTTGCTCATCTATCACTGCTATAAGTTCATACGTGACATGTTCTAGAATATATTTTTGCAGATATCTTAACATATTTATTTATTGATTCGTACCACAAAAACTCAACGATAATGTTGCTCAGATGCTAGAGAGACAACTATATTTTCACTAGCCAGACATTATAGATTTTAGAAAACACTCCTAAATTGTTGTTGCTGTATAACTAATGCAAGTTTCTTCTCACAACAAAATTCAAATCTTTTCATCTTATTTATTGCAGATATTGACAAGTAAATTGCAACTCAATTAATTTGTGAAAATCTCTTCATGCGCATTTAAATAGCCAATCGAGTGGAACAGATGTGCAGAGGTGCAAAACAATTACAAGCGAGTACATACAAACAGATAGATCTCAATTGACGCAGTTGAAAGTGGCGGAAGTTATTTGTAGATTGTAAATTGAAATTAAGGTAGGTGCTGCAATTGCAAAATAATATTTTTTTTATTTTTAATAATAAATTAATTTTTATTATTATTTATTTATTTTTTCAATTCAAATGAGCTTTATAATTTTGTTATGCACTTTCATATTGTATAAAAAAATATATATACCAGGTACAAATATAAATATGCAGTTATATAATTTGAAGCATCGCAGAGGCATCACCTGTGACATAAAGCCGTTACGGTGACTCGATTCATTTAAAGAAGAAGTAGAAACAGAACACATATTAATAAAAGAATTCGCAATCATCACGGCGCATAAGCAACCCAAGTTAAATAAACCGTTTGTTGCGACATGTGAAGGTCTCATTAAATTACAAAAAAAATACAACAAAAAATTAAAAAAAAACAAGTAAGGAAAGGCTAAGTTCGGGTGCAACCGAACTTTTTATACTCTCGCAATTTATTGAAGAAATTTTATTAAGATAACATTCAAATTAACCCATAAATTCGGCATAAAGTTTAATAGAATAACGAAAATTGTCATATATAGTATATGAGGGCTGAGGTAATTCTTGAACCGATTTCATTCATTTTCATCAGCACGGTACACTATATCCAAGACGATACCCTCACCTCATTTTGCTAAGATAGCTCACATATTAACCAATACATATATGCGGAATAAAGCTCACCGTATTTTTGAAAAACCTATAATTAGGTACATGGGAGCTAGGAGAAGATACTTTTGAAAAACCTACAATGAGGTATATGGAGATGTTATGACCCAATTTTAATAATTTTTGGAAAAGAGACACACTATTAGAAGAAAACAATTTCCTCTGAATTAAGTTGAGATATCTGAGAGATTTACCCATATTTTCGGTTAAAATTTATCCTTAGGCGCTGAGTTCAACATGTTCGATATCTGGGGCATTGAAAAGTTATGATCCGTTTTCGACAATTTTTTCGCAAGTGAAGCCAGAGATGATATGCACTATTTGTGTAAAGTTTTATTCCGCTATCTTCATTGGTTCCTTATGTTTGCATTATAAAGTGAAGGAATAAGATGGAATTAAAAATTGAGTTATAAGGAAAGTAGTCGTGGTTGAAAACCGATTTCGCCCATTTGGTTTATATAGCTTTATTGGTTTGCGAGTTAAATACAAATAACCGATTTGTGAGCGGGGCCACGCCCACTTCCCCAAAAAAATTACATCCAAATATGCCCCCTCCTAGTGTGATCCTTTATTCCAAATTTTACTTTTATAACTTCATTTATGGCTTAGTTATGACCCTTTATGTGTTTTTGGTTTTCGCCATTTTGTGGGCGTGGCAATGGTCCGATTCTGCCCATTTTCGAACTTGATCTTCTTATGGTGCCAAGGAATATTTGTGCCAAGTTTCGTCAAGATATCTTAATTTTTACTCAAGTTACAGCTTGCACAGACGGACAGACGGACAGACGGACGGACGGACAGACATCCGGATTTCAAATCTACTCGTCACCCTGATCACTTTGGTATATATGACTCTATATCTAACTCGTTTAGTTTTGGGTGTTACAAACAACCGTTATGTGAACAAAACTATAATACTCTCTAGCAACTTTGTTGTTGCGAGAGTATAAAAAAAACAAAAAATCGTCAACAAACTGTTTGGCGGCGCGTATTATGTTGCTAAACTGTAGCTTAATAGCGGTAGATCAACAGCAATTGTTGTTGTTGCGCTCTATTATTACACTTCTTCACATAACACACACACACACACACTATCAGAATATTTAGCGAAGCATTAAGCCTTTTACCCCCAACAATTGTTGCCGAGTTATGCTTTTGTGTTGTTGTTGTTATTATTATTATTTTTTTACAATTATTACACAATAAAAACTCGTGTGTGCAACACCGCGGCGAAGATGCTGCGAAAAGCGGCGAATTATCGAATCAAAAGTGGGTATGCCTCGCAATGTGAGCCCGCACTTCATAGTCACACAACGTATAGTTTGTCACTGACAGCTGGCAACATTAAGTTGTAGCGTTTAAGCTGTTGCATATACACTAACCAATAAACACTTGCAACAATGCAAAAACAAAAACTCAAATCAAAACAACAACCGGCAATCAACGCTTGATCATCATCAACAACATCACACACACAGTGCATCTATACAAATGTGTATGACTGCAAAATGTTTATAAACATTTTCACAATGTTGTAAGTAGTTGTAGCTGCTGGATCGCATGTCTTGTTGCCACAACATTGTCGTGCAGTGCGAACGTGCAGTTGTGCACTATAATTTGCAATAATTAATTTTAAACACTACATATACACGCTGAAAGGCTGCGCTGCTCGGCATGGAGTTTGGGGTACTTCACTCTTTGTATACTCAAATGTATATGTGTGTATGTGCATACTGCTTGTTGCAATTTGTTTTCGTCGGCAACAAAAACACGCACAACCGTATTAAGAGTTATTTAAAGACGTTCAAACAACTTCTGGTGTTCGGTTCAATATACAAATATTAGCATGTGTATATGCATGTATCCAGCAACATGTGTCTATATACATATACTGCTATTACCGGCAACAGCTTCCACTGTGAGTGAGTGATCTACAGCACTGACATCCGAGATTTGCAAGCGTACATATATTGTTTACTTGCATTTATAAACACACACATTCATATATATATTTACATGATCACATATATTCGTGTAATTTTTTTTAAATTTCAATAAGTTTTTTAACTGACTTTTTTTACTCTTTTGTGCTCGTCTTCCGCTTGGCGTGTGTTACTTGTTGGCTTTTTATATTTTTCGTTTTTGTTTTTGTTGTTGTTGCACGTAATTGGAGCACTCTCTGACGTACGTCAGACTACCATAAATAGTGGCATCCTTCCATGCATTGCCTGCTTTGTTGTTGTTTACAAACATTAAGGTGAACCTTTTTTTCAATCAAAATAGAAATTGGAAATAACCGTTATTTTTGATTTTCAAGATAGAATGACAGTTTCAACATTAATGTAGCAAAGAGCATATAGGAATCCAATGTCTCTACTAATTTAAAAATTTTCGCTTCCTTTCTAGAAATAGTTTGGTTTTTTATTATGGAATATTAATTTTAATATGGTATGAAAAATAAATAAATCATTATACCTTAAACCGGGCTTGAGATATACATATTTTCTTTCTCATCTAATTTTCTACAATTCTGGCTGATCTGCCACGCCCACAAAATGGCGAAAACCAAAAACACATAAAGTGTCATAACTAAGCCATAAATAAAGTTATAACAGTAAAATTTGGAATAAAGAATCGCACTCAGAAGGGGCATATTTGGATGTAATTTTTTTGGAGAAGTGGGCGTGGCCCCGCCCCCAAATCGGTTATTTGTATATAGCTCGCAAACCAATAAGGCTATATAAACCAATCTTTCTGAAGTCGATTCTCTTACGTACCCCACCACACACCATGAAAATAGTTGAAATCGGATAATAACCACGCCCACCTCCCATACAAAAGTTAGGTTGAAAATTGCTAAAAGTGGGTTAACTCACTAACGAAAAACGTCAGAAACACTAAATTTCACATAAGAAATGGCAATTGGGAGCTGCACTCAGATTTTTTTACAAAATGGAAAATGGGCGTAGCGTCGCCCACTTATGGGTCAAAAACCATATCTTAGGAACTATTCGACCGATTTCAATGAAACTTGGTTTGTAATAGTTTCCTTACCTCCCAATAATATGTTGTGAAAATTGGCCAAATCGCTTCACAGCCACGCCTACTTCCTATATACCAGAACTTTGAAGACGATCTGAATTGTTTACTTTACAATATATAAAGTAAGCACTAGTGAAGATATCAGTGCAGAACTTTGCCAAAATCGGACCATATGTTTTCAAGGCCCCATATATCGAACATGAGGACCTCGGTGCTTCTAACCTAATATTAGGGTTTCAATGGACTTTATGTAACATATATAACGAATATGTGGGTCAAATTGTGTATTATATAATATTAATTAAGGAACTCAGCCCTTCCTTACTTGTTTTCAGTAAAATTGTTCGTATTTCTTATATGCACAAACCGTTGCTGGAACATGAGGTTTTTTATAAACCATAAGCTGTACTTTGAACTGAAGTTTTTCATCTCAGAGAAAAATCAAAACGTGAAATCTCATATTGACGACCCTAATGTAATCAATTTCAGAACTTTCTTATGGCCATCGTTGAGTTATTTTGCGTTTTATTATGTTCTTCTTTTGTTCTAAGTAAGTAATTTAAGATGCTTTCGTTTGGTTGCAGCAAATTGCACCTGTATGCAAAACACCACGGTATGCGTGCATATATTTATATTAAAGAGGTCGTTATTAGAAAACAAGTGAAATTACTGTTATAGTGTCTACCGATTCGCTTGGTGTAGCAATAGGTTCCACATGTTAGCTAAAATGGCGCCACTGACATAGAGATTCCTAAAAAATTTACCTAAACCATTCATCAACATTTACTATATCGCGATCTGAAGGTTCGATTAGAACCTCATAGAAGTTATGTATGAATTTATACCGTGGTTGTTCCTTACAATTCTGGGTAATACCACTACTAGTTCTGTCAACATCGTTCTCAGAATATTGAGTTTTTAAGAACAAGTAAGTAAGACAAGAATGAATGAAAGTCCAAATCTTTCCCAATCTTCCTCTTTAGGTTTTGCTGGAGAATATCAATCCGTTTTTTCAGACTGTAATATATTGTAAAATTATAAAAAACCCCAAATAATTACACTGTGATAGTCAAAAAAAAAGACAAGACCAAATTCGACGGTTTCCCCCTATTTCGGGTCCTACGAATCGAACTGCATCATTACTTTTTTGAGTTACCATTGTAAGAGAAAGGCACATTTTTCTTCGGTATCTAACTTTTTTAATGTTGAATTTTTTGGTAAACTTTCTTTGGCAAATCTTCTCAGAATAAGTCCGTCTTTAAGTTCTTAGATGACTGTAAACCCCAAATTTGTGCCATTTAATTGAAATTTAATCCATTTTTTTAATGTTTTTTCCCTCACGTTTCGTCAATATTTTAATTTACCCTTTGATACTTATACATTTATTTGGTCTTGTCTTTTTTTTTTGAAAAAAACTATCACAGTGTTATCAAATAGAATCATCGAGTAATGCTTCAAAGCTCGAGAATAAACATTAATCGACCTCAGAATCTGAACAAAAAATGCATACGTTCGTTTTGCCGAAGCAAATAGTAATCTGTGAAGAAAGTATTTCTAGAACAACCATATATTCGTCTCGAAAAAAAGTTTCCGGCAAAATGTTCCCTGAAAAAATTTTCGTAACAAGATAAAGTAGACTGTTAATAAGTTTTTAATTAAAACAGCGACTCGTTAGTTCATCTTAAGTAAAGTATTGATATCCATAGATATCTTATACTTTCCTCTCATATCAAGAACTAACCATATTTTCAACGATTCGCGTTGTTGTTTCTGATAGACTGAACAAAATACAGCAAAAATTTGCATAAATTGAAGAAGAATTGTATAAGATAGGAATTCCAAATCATGAAGTAGTTCCCTTCTTTCGAGATTGGCACCAGAAATCGTATTAATTATTACATGCATATTATAACTTGAGTATATTGGGATATGTGACTACAATTTGTTGTGATTTTAACATAAATTAGTATGTATAAGTATATGTAATGTGGGTGTTGTTATTGACAATTTTGGGTAAGGTCGCTGGTTAGTTGTCCAGCATCTAATCGACATTATTATTTGAACTACAGTTATATTTTTTTTCATAAATCGTTCTTGAAGAGATTGAAAATGATCATGCTTGTTTGTGGTATACTGGGAAAAAATAAATACAAAAGTTGAAAAAGTTCCAGCCTATAGGATTAATGATGAATTTACTCATATAAACTTGCAACTAAAATATAAATGATTGTGTGAGAGCTCTAATAGTATAGTATATATTTGCAACTCATTGATATCTTTTGGTACCCTCACATTAAAAACTAAATACGTTTTCAATGATTTTTGCTAACAGTCTGATGAAAATACTTCGAAGATTTTTTTTAGTGAAAGCAAAAGTTTCTTAAATAGTAAACTTCGAATTATGATTTCTACGCAGATTGCCCCAAGAAAAATGAATTACGACATTCAAGCATCTGGAGTTAAAATTATCTAAAACTTAGTTAAAATTAGTAATACCTGATCACATATATTTCATGCACACTTCTCTCAAAATTCTCATTGAAATTTCTAAATATATCAACAGTTTTCCGGTTCCGCTCGAACATTGTCCATCCTTACTACTTTATTAACATTTTTAGAATAAAAATAAATGCAACAAGTAAGGAAAGGCTAAGTTCGGGTGCAACCGAACATTTTATACTCTCGCAATTTATTGAAGAAATTTTAATAAGATAACACCCAAATTTACCTATAAATTCGGCACAAAGTTTAATAGAATAACGAAAATCGTCCTATATAGTGTATGAGGGCTGAGGTAATTCCTGAACCGATTTCATTCATTTTCACCAGTTAGGTACACTATATCCAAAACTATACACGCACTTAATTTCACAAAGATATAGTATCTCACATATTAACCAATACATATATGTAGATTAAAGCCCACCGTATTTTTGAAAAACCTATAATTAGGCATATGGGACCTAGGAGATGTTATTATCCGATTTTAATAATTTTTGGAACAGAGACACAATATTAGAAGAAAACAATTTCCTCTGAATTACATTATCGAAGAGATTTACCAATATTTTCGGTTAAAATTTACCCTTAGGCGCTGAGTTCAACATGTCCGATATCTGGGGTCTTGAAAAGTTATAGTCCGTTTTCGACAATTTTTTCTCAAGTGAAGCCAGAGATGATATGTACTATTTGTGTAAAGTTTTATTCCGCCATCTTCATTGGTTCCTTATGTATACATTATAAAGTGAAGGAATCAGATGTAATTCAAAATTGAGTTATATGGGAAGTTGTCGTGGTTATGAACCGATTTCATCCATTTTTCACATGTGTCATCAGGGTGTCAAGAAAGTATTATATACCGAATTTCATTGAAATCGGTCGAGTAGTTCCTGAGATATGGTTTTTGACCCATAAGTGGGAGATGCCACGCCCATTTTTCATTTTGTAAAAAATCTGAGTGCAGCTTCCTTCTGCTATTTCTTATGTAAAATTTAGTGTTTCTGACGTTTCTCGTTAGTCAGTTAACCCACTTTTAGTCATTTTCAACCTAACCTTTGTATGGGAGGTGGGCGTGGTTATTATCCGATTTCTTTCATTTTTGGACTGTATAAGGAAACGGCTGAAAGACACGACTGCAGAAAGTTTGGTTTATATAGCTTTATTGGTTTGCGAGTTATATACAAAAAACCTATTTGAGGGCGGGGTCACGCCCACTTTTCCAAAAAAATTACATCCAAATGTGCCCCTCCCTAATACGATCCTATGTTCCAAATTTTATTTCCATAACTTTATTTATGGCTTAGTTATGACACTTTATAAGTTTTTGGTTTTCGCCATTTTGTGGGCGTGGCAGTGGTCCGATTTTGCCCATTTTCGAAAGCAACCTCCTCAGGGTGCCAAGGAATACGTGTTCCAAGTTTCGTTAAGATATCTCAATTTTTACTCAAGTTATCCGTTGCACGGACAGACGGACGGACGGACGGACGGACGGACGGACAGACAGACATTCGGATTTTGACTCGTCTCGTCACCCTGATCATTTTGATATATATAACCCTATATCTAACTCGTTTAGTTTTATGACTTACAAACAACCGTTAGGTGAACAAAACTATAATACTCTCTTTAGCAACTTTTGTTGCGAGAGTATAATTAACATAAATTATAAAAGAAACTAGGTCAATAAATTCGCAAGTAAGCACAGACCATATATAACAGTTTGAGAGACAGTACATTGACTCTAAAACTGCTGAGCTGAGCCAATGAGTAAACAACTTATTTGTGATAAAACGCTTAAAATAGTTGATGTTGGATGAACAAAATATTTAAAAATTGAAATTAAAAGTATTTTAAATTAATTTATAATTATATTTAAATTTTATATTTTATTCAAGTGTGTTTATATATACTTTTATAATTTAGCTTTAAAATTCGGTGAAGCATTTTTTTGATGGACTGATTTACTACAGCGCGCACTTACAGTTCGTATGAAACGCTGTGTTTACCTGAGTTACACATAATAATTCATTGTCGTTTAAGAGCTTTTCTTAAGCCTGCATATATATCTGTCAAATTTTGGGCACAAATATTTATTGTTGTTGTTTCTATATTTTTTTTTTTGGTTCATTGGCTCTTAATCTTAAATTTTTCACAGTTTACTTTAGGCTTCTGTTGCTTTATTTTTATTTTATTTTATTTTTTTATCACACAAAAAAAATTACTAAACAGTTATTTTGCATATTTACATATGTACACGTGCAAATTACATTTAATAAATTGTTAATATGCCTTAATTAGTTTAACATACTCAAAACTGTAGCACGGCACCAAACTTTCTTCAACATTTTCCTATATATGTTTGTATGTAAAAAAACAATTTTTTCTTATAATTTTATTTGATTTGCTTTTAACTTTCTATGTACCATCAGTGCGTTTGGCAGCAACAATAATTAATTTTGCTAGTCAAGTGGCTGCTGCCAACTACTGTTAGTATGTACCTAAACAAAAAAAAAACCACAAACACTTCTTAAACTGCTTTCTTGCTGGCGCGTTAATTGTACTGTTGTTGATTACTTTGTTTTTCATACTGAAATTGAAATTAGGTGAAGAGCAGTTAACACACACGGTGAGATGTGCTGCATTATAATTACATAGAAATAATCTTATCGCTTAGTCGCTGTTGGCTTTTACGAATGAGTGAATCTCTAAAGAAAAACAGCGGGAATTATGATGGAGTGGAGAATTGTCTGTATGTGTGTGTGTGTGATGAATGTTTACTCGCAGCTGTATAGATATATATAAAAATAGATATATGTACATATATTTATCATACGAGTATCTTAAATGATGCACATAATTTCGACTAAAAACTGCAGCAAAAGCGTGTGAACTGCTCTAATTAATGCCAAGTTGGCCGTTCAAAATGCATATATTAATAATAATAAATATTTATTATATTTTTTTTTTAATTCCTCTCGCAATTGTTTGCTTTTTCTAATGCATTACGTTTGCTTTAAACGCTGTTTTTAGCTTTGTTTTTTAGCCTTTGCCAAATAATAGATAAAATTCCTCACACTTTTTCAACGAAATTGTGGATTTGTTTCTAGCTGTTGAAAGCTTTTTATTTCATTATACAAGTAGCGCGCTGGGTTTTATCTCATTGCGCTCGTCAGCAACGGAGAATGCTTCTAAGACTATTTCATTTTTTTCAATGTCGCTTGTGTTTTCTGTATATATATTTTTTACTTTTTTGCAATAGTTCTGGTATTATCTCATACTTAGTGGTGTATTTTTGCATTGGCAAATATTCTTATCTCACGCTTTATGGTATAATAGCGGAAAGAAAATATATTTTTTTGTTCAAATGAAATTCCAACGCGTCAAATAAAGTAAAAGAAAAGTGACATGATAATAGTTGTGGAACTTCAAAGCACACATTTTTGTTGTTACGATGTAGGATTTCATTCGCATTAGTCATATTTAGTTGTATAAGTTTTCAAAAAATTTTCCGTGAAAGAATGCATATGTATTGGGCAACAATGTTGAAAAGCAAGTTTAAAAATCTTCAAATTCTTCCGGTATTATTTTTTGAGAAATGTTATGATGATTAGGATACCATTATATGATAATACAGGGTGGACCACAAGTCAGACATAATATATATAATATATAAACTATAATATATACATACAATATGGCAGATAAATACTGTTAATTTGTATTCCGATCGAACAAATAGTAAATAAATATTATTTTCATAATTTCTTTGATTTTTGTTACTGGGGTTTGAAGCCTGGTAACGTGTTATACATATTTCTCGAGAATACTTTCCTTGAGTTCCTAAAGAGTCTCTGGGTTTCTGTTGAAAACTGAACTAAACAAAAGTGTATATGTGGAATAAAACAGGGATTCAAAATAAAAATCCGTATTTCCATTAGTTACCACTGTGGACGGTTATAACTTCGAAGGTGCACCGTTTTCATTAAATAATGGCGCTTCTCTTATCAGTTGGAGGATTAGTAAAGAGCCTCTTTATAGAGGCAACTATCATTTTTGAACTGATTCCAAATGGACAGATTATTGTATAAAAAGTATTTTCGTAGAGCAAATATGGCAGGAGGTTTGTCATTGACTCTAAGAGAGAAAATAGATCCATTGCCTTGTTAGTGGAAATCTCGTAGTCTTCGTCCAGACCCTTTCCTATGTAAATCGAAACAGTTTGATTGGAACTGTATCCGATATGACGGGCTTTTGCTAAACAACAAGAACACAAGAATATTCTGCGAATAATGCATTAGTATTTATTTTATATCGAAGAAAATCAATATTATAGGGTTTTCTAAGCCATAAGGTCGAATTCAGTAACTTGGTTGTCTTTGTAACTACTTAACTATAGTTCAGCGAACCCTATGAGTCTGGTGGTGAGCGAGGACAAGACGAAATATTTGCTGTCATAAAACAAATCAGCGCGCTCGCTTCTTGGCTCCCCCGTCACTGTTGACAGTCATAACTTTGAAGTTGTAGAAAATTTGGTATACTTGGGGAACCAGCATTAACAACACCAACAAAGTCAGCCTCGAAATCCTATGCAGAATCACTCTTGCCAGCAGGTGCTACTTTGGATTGAGTAGGCAATTGAAAAGTAAAGTCCTCTCTCGCTTATCATTCCCATCCTGCTTTATGGCGCAGAAACGTGGACGGTATCAACAACCGATGAGACGACATTAGAAGTTTTCGAACGAAAAATGTTGCGCAAGATTTAAGGTCCTCAGAACATTGGCAACGGCGAATACCGCAGACGATGGAACGATGGGCTGTACGACTTATACTACGACATTGACACAGTTCAGAAAAGTGTATATAATCGTTTTTTACTTTCTTTTGACTAGCCTTACTCCATCTCCGCTATCTCTATAAATCAATGAATCTGGTATTAATATCTGAAAGCCCAAGTCTGCGCTTTGTATGTTTTTCCCAAACAATATTTCAAACACTTAAAAATAGGTTTATATTATTTTTTACTTATTACATTTCGAAAGAAATGCCAAGGATTATTTGCATTTTTTGTATTCCCAATTCTGTTCGAAATCTCTTATGAGCGAAAAAAATATAATTAAACTGGTAAAAATACTACTCGAACCGAATGCAAGCATGGTTAGAATTCTAATTCAATTATATTGTACTATACATATGTTAGGAGTATATATTTCCATATCAATAAACAATCTCGTCGATTATTTCTGCTCATTTGACTTCGAAGACCATATAAATAAAATCCAACCATTGAGTCATATTATTTTAGAAATATATTTTCACAAAAATTCGATATTTTTCTTCACATATTCAAATAAAGTATATTCTTTAGTAGGTGTGTTAGTTCTCATTACACTTAAATATATTTTTAATAATTTAAGGTTCATAAATTTGGAAACCCACTGTAAATTACAACTACAAGTAGTATTAGTCGTGTTTTTTTTGTTAATATTTTATTTAAATTTATAAAAAAGTAATTTGTTTAGTATTCAATGGAACTGGGGATCACTCATTTACTGGGTTTAATGTCTTTTGGACTTATACAAAAATCAATTGATAATAGCACTTAGTTGTGATGTTGTTTTTGTTGGTGTGGTTTTACACTATACAAGGATAAATAAATTAAAAACATTGCTTTTAACGGTTTAATATTGAAATAACGGTTTGTTGATTTGTAGGTTAGGTTGTCAGGTTTCACTATCGGGTTTTATTGTTCGGCGCTCAAACCGCTGTAAATAAGAAGAAGAAAAGAGTACGGGATTGGTAAATTGTGTTTGGTAAAGTACAAATCGACTACTTAGGTGCGTTTATATGTATTTACATATGTACATATGTTTATGCAGGCATGCAGATTTTGCTTATGTATGTTTGTGGAAATGTGCGGAAATGTTTCAAAGTGGATAGAAACTTGTAGGTGAAAGAAAGAGTTATAACAGTAAAGTGAGATTCAAAAACATGCAGAATAATTTGAGTGACTTTTGCTAAGATATTAGTGTTTTATAATATTAATAAATTTAAAATAATTTTTATGAGTTACTGGGTCTTTTATATGTACATGCTGTTATTTATTTATAATACACATGCATATGTTTGATTTTTATTTAATACGTTCTTCATTTGAATAACCGTAGATGATAATTAAATTGTGAAGGCTTAAATAGTAACCAGATCTTATATAACCTATAATTATGTTTAAGAAAGTTTTTATCAACAAAGCTGATAGTTCTTCTGCTAAGTTCGGGTGCAACCGAACTTTTTAAACTCTCGCAATTTATTGAAGAAATTTTATCAAATTCGGCATAAAGTTTAATAGAATAACGATAATCGTTACATATAGTATATGAGGGCTGAGATCATTCCTGAACCGATTTCATTAATTTTCACCAGCAGGGCTATAATTAGATATATGGGAGCTAGGGGAAGTTATTACCAGATTTTAACAAACAGAGACGCACTATTAGAAGAAAACAATTTCCTCTGAATTACATTAAATCATCTGAGAGATTTACCCATATTTTCGGTTAAAATTTACCCTTAGGAGCAGAGTTCAAAATATTAGATATCTGGGGCCTTGAAAAGTTATAGTTCGTTTTCGAAATTTTTTTCACAAGTGAAGCTATCATCTCTAGCTATTGCACTATTTGTGTAAAGTTTTATTCCGCTATCTTCATTGGTTCCTTATGTATATATTATAAAGTGAAGGAATAAGATGGAATTCAAAATTGAGTTATAAGGAAAGTAGTCGTGGTTGTGAACCGATTTCTCATTTTCTCCATTTTCTCCATTTTTTATCCGTGTTATCAAGGTGCCAAGAAAATCTTATATGCTGAATTTCATTGAAATCTGTCGAGTAGTTCCTGAGATATGGTTTTTGACCCATAAGTAGGCGATGTCACGCCCATTTTTCATTTTGTAAAAAAATCTGAGTGCAGCTTCCTTTAGTGTTTCTGACGTTTTTCGTTAGTGAGTTAACGCACTTTTAGTAATTTTCAACCTAACCTTTGTATAGGAGGTGGGCGTGGTTATTATCCGATTTCAACTATTTTCATGGTGTGTGGTGGGGTACCTAAGGGAACCGACTGCAGAAAGTTTGGTTTATATTGCTTTATTGGTTTGAGAGTTATATATAAATAACCGATTTGGGGGCGGGGCCACGCCCATTTTATGTGTTTTTGGTTTTCGCCATTTTGTGGGCGTGGTAATGGTCCGATTTCGCCCATCTTCGAACTTAACCTTCTTATGGTGCCAAGGAACATGTGTTCCAAGTTTCATTAAGATATCTCAATTTTTACTCAAGTTACAGCTTGCACGGACGGACAGACGGACGGACGGACAGACAGACATCCGAATTTGAACTTAACTCGTCACCCTGATCACTTTGGTATATATATCAACTTGAACACGAATTTTACATGAACTCACTTGTGCAAAACCATATAATATTGTATAATGACTTAAAAATCAACTTGCTGTTATTATATTATTTCGATAACCAAGAAAGCTGCTTTGTAACGTGCATGCTCACAAAATAAATTAATAATCGGCCCTATTCCTGCTGTCGTTTCCAAGTCGTTGTAGTTTTTTTAGTCCTCCATCTTTATTTGATTTTTTGTTAATTGGAGATATGTTGGAAAGATGGGTATATGAGTGCTGGCGTGTATACCAAAAGATGTAGTGGTGAAGTCTGCGTCATCCAAACCTTATTCCAAAATATTTGATACTTTCAGCGTATCATGCTCCTCTACTCTACCTGGTGGTCCAGCTAATAATACAAAGGAGACAGTGTCTGTTTATTAACTCTCAAGCTTCGGACTTGTTGTGTACCATTTTTTCCTTCGTTATCTTATATGTTAACATGCAATTTTATTAATGCCAACTATCTCCGACGTGCAAGTAGATTTAGTTTTTTGGAAACATCCGTCCAAAAAATCGAAATTTAAGGTTTTATCCCTTTTCTAAAATCTTTGGCATATGCAAGATATTTTTCTATTTCAGAAATTAAAATTTCAAACTGTTTGCGATATGGAATTTTCATCTTCACTTCAAATATTTCTTCAAACAATCGTGACGTTTCTATGTCGCTCTCAATTTTAGCAACGACAAAGAACGACTGTTTCTATGTCATTTCTAATTGGGGAATCTCAATTTATTTTCGATAAATGTCGATAACGCCAACAGGAATACCCAATATGTAATCCACCAATCGATAGAAATCCATATACAAAATTACAAGTACAATGTGTTGAGGTTATGTCGTGAAAAGTGATAATTGATAGTCAGAAAGTAAAACTGAAAGCAGACCACAAGCAGAGCTCTAGTGGCGTCTGCAGACATAGAAGAAGCGCGACTTTTTTTATTTACATATGCATTTTCTTCTTGCTACGAGGGTAGCTGAATAAATTAGTGGAAATTTAATATGTCCATGAAGAATATTCAAATGGGCATCTATTTTCGGTTTGACAACTACAGAGAAAATATAACCTCGTCAGTTGAGGTGCAGATCGAAATTTGTTATTGTCAACGAAAAAAGAAAAGGGTTCAATTAAAATTATGAGGACTCGACATGGTCTATATTAAAATCTAGGAACTGATGGTCGATGAAATTACAGGATATTTATATATTTATTTCGGATGATTTCGAATATGAAAATGTTACTTAGGCTCGCGTAAAAGAATTGTTTGATTAGTTCTGCACCACCTCAACTAAACCTTTAAACATGACAACTGCGAGATAGGAAGCCTGCGTCTTTAAGAACCCATGGAAAGTTGTTGAAGGTGCAACGATTGCTAGTATTCCTGACGAAAAGAAGGACGAAACCAAAAAAAAATTCAGTCGAAATAGAAAACCTATGATCAAATCAGTTTCGGCTGTTCGAAGAACCTTGTTTGAAATTATTTGGGTTCCCTATAACATAAAAAAACTCAACCGCAGTTCCAATGTCAAAATGGATTGGATTTACATTTACCCTCCTATAAGAACATTCTGTCTCTGAAATGTTTTTGATAAGATCTTGGTCAAACATGGTCATTGTTATTGACTCAATTATTCATTTTCGAAATTTCGAAAACTTATATTATTTAGAATGAGTTAAGTTACGGATTTTTCGAACATCCCTAAATACATATAAGAATTTGTTTATAAACTCATCTTATATACAGAGCCGCCAACCATGAGACCACGAATGATTCACCAAAAACCACAAGCGACGTTCAGGTCATATATCGACAGACATACTAAACTATACACAAACATAAAATTGCACCACAAGAAGTAAAAAGAAGAAATTACCACGAAACCACATGGGGCACGATTTAGATGCAATAAGTCTGCATATTACATGCATGTGTATGTATTCGTATGTAAGTAAGTAAGCCGTGTGCTACTGAAGAAATGCATAATCAATTCACACATAATGATGTTTTACAACTCGAATGATGTGATCGCATTGCCTTTCGCAATACAAAATTAATTTTCTACAATTTTATTATTTTTTTTTGTTTTGTTTTTTTTTATATTTTATTTTTCTTACATTCGAAAGTGCTATCGAATTACACATTTTACACACAATGAAATTAATTTGCAATTTTTGCTGCTACATTAAACTCCAACGAGTCTTATACGAATACACTCACACACGCACTTGCAAGAAACACTTATGTATGTAGTGTGAATGAGATTGGTTTATTTCAAGAAGTTGCCACAGTGCCCCACAGACAGACAAAAGCAGAGCGCCGTCGACCGGCATTGTGACCATATGCAGTAATGCACACGCTTTCATACATTCATACATACTTATTTACATACAAACATACATATATAAAATACTTAAATACCGTTGCGACTTTACGATTACCGCCTGATTACCCATACACTTGCGTGCACGCGTTTATAAGTGCCACATGCATATGTATGAGCATAATTGCTGCGCCGACTGTGATGGAGTTAGGTCCCGGAGGCTGAGGCTGAGGCTGAGATTGCCTGCTGCTCCATGCACACACTTGTGCGTCTATGCGTGTGGTTCGAAAACACTTTGTTGCCGGCAGGTTTGGGTTGTTTTTGCTTTTATCTTTGGTTTGCTCTGGATCTGTCGCAAGATCATTTGTGTGTTGCTGCTGTGATCGTGAAGGGAACACTTATGCGCGCTATTTTTAGTGGGTTTACATGGGTTTGTGGTGTTGTGCATGTCTGGCGGTCGGACAGCGCGTAATGCGGTATTTAGGGATGCTGTACAAGTCGTGTTGCACACATAGCATATGTACAAAGCTATATGTATATATGTACATCTGTATTATAAATGAGTTATTGATCTTCTAAAACTTGTACACTTCATAAGACTGATTCTTCTGTGTCTCGATACTGAGTATTTATTGAATGAATTATGTGAATGAATCTGTCGATTTACCATTGAAGCATTTCTTATGAATACAGAAAAACATTTTTAGAGATTTCAGTATCAGCGCTCACATTGTACCCATTGAGCTGTCGGACCTTCTCATATACATATACATACAAACATAAATATGTAAATATGTATATCTAACCTCCCTGGATAGTTGTTTTATGGAGCTTATCCCTCTATGTATTTCTAGAGTGAGTCTTGACGGTATCGGACTAAATTGAGGATCGATCAGATTATATGAAACTGTTATATACCAGAATGCTAACGCCATAAGAAAACAAAATTTTTTTTGTATATTTGAGATTTTTAATACCCACGACTTTATGGAAAGAAAGACAAAAGTAAGAGAACTAACCTCCATGGATAGAGGAATTAATAAGAAGAAGGAATAAGAATGTGGAAATATGTAGTTTTGCAGACATCTACTACTTAGATAGTTTAGAAGCGAACATTTCCACCATCTTCTTCATGAAATGTACCAAGTATACGTCAAAGGTTCTCATAAATAAGATACACTCAATTTCAGAATCGATAGAGTATCTGCTGTGTTATTCGAAATGAAATTATAATTTTTTCAGTAAACTAAAGAGAAGAGCGTTTGATCCAATGGACCACCAACGGATCATAATAAATTGCGCGGTGTAAATTCAAAAGTGATCATTTCACGAATCGTTAATGAAATATTTCGATAAGGCGTTGATAAAGTGTACTCTGTTCCTTCCATAAGAGGAGCTTCAGTCTACCTTGACATGTGATGGTTTCAAATGTTTGAGAAACCTGTCTGATGGACTCTACCACGTTTTGTAACACTTTCTGAAAGACTTTCTTATACTTTTTCTGTTAGTAATACTCTGCTCAAGTATACTTTATACGTTCGACGGGAACTCTATTCTGCAGTACATTAAAGTTGTTATTATATTTTTACCCTGTTCAATAAATAGATTTCAAACTGTATCTCTATTCAAGAAATTTTTTTGTCTAAGACGACGATAAGGTCACCGAAAATACATAACCGAAATTGGAAAATATCCAAATCCGGGCAGAGCTACTCGAGCTTTGCATCCAGAGAGAAGTCATTGAAAACAGTTTTTATTGGTCTACAACTTTGTTTCCGTTTTTTTTTTTTTAAATTCAAGGCTTTTTTTTGTATAAAAACGGTTACAAAAATGTTATTCAAAATATGGGCCGTCGCTAGCTACTACTTTTGATCATCTTTCTGGCAGCATGCGTATTCCGTGCAAATGTCGAGAATTCGGCTCAAAAAGTGACATTTTCAGTTGAGAATAAGTTTGGGATGCAAACAGATCTCTACAAATATTTTGTTAGGTTAATGTTGACACAAATGTCCAAGATCGATATAAAACGGTTTAATCGATTTAATCGACCATTGCTTGACCCTAGAGATATCTATTGGAAAACGGCGGAAGCAAAGTTGTAGACCAATATTTTATTTATCTTAGTATCGTTTCAAATATAAGAAATCACATTTCACGAACAATTGCCAATGAAATTAAAAATAATAAAAAAATAATGAAACAGTTTGAAAATTAGCCAATAAATAAGTTTATATACCAAAAGACATTGATGACTGTCGAAAAATATACCGAAATGATGCCTTAAACCTTCAAAACAGTTGTGAACACAGATGAAACACATAATGTATGTATATTTACGAACGAACGAACGAATGCGGATATGAAATGGAATGCGAAGAATAAATATTATATGCAGATGTGCAACTGAGTATGCCACACAAAAATAATAAAAATACGATAAAGAATGTTTCACACATGCAGAGGCGAGAGAAATACACAAATGAAGATTTCTAGGACAATAATGAAGACACACACACGAGTATGTCTGCATGTGTGGACATGAGTAAATAAATATTTTCCAAAAGCCAAAGAATTATTATTTACTTACCTGTCTGTTTGACGGACAGCGGCGAACCGTTTGATAGCGTGTGCAGCTTAGATGTGGGGGAAGCCGCATGACCCAACCCCCCATCGCCATTGATGCGACTGCAAGAAGTGTTGGTGCTACTGCTGCTGGTGGTCGTGGTTGCTTTGTAGGTGGTGCCCCGATCACAAGTACCGCTGTCGATGCCACTGCTGGTCGTGCTGGTGCTACTAAACATAGCCGAGTTATTGTTTGGCGGCGCCGCAGTGTTGGCAGTGGTGCTCCTGGCCGCCGGTACTGGACCCGGCACGGGTGTTGTTGAGGGCGAACGCGATTGTGTCGATTGTGAATTGATAGACATCGAATTGGATCTAGGTCGCTCCACATCTGAGCCATAATCCGAAATGGCTACCGTTTTGCGCGACACATAACTGATGGACTCAACGGTGGTTTCCCATTTCTGATAGGTGTTAATGGAGTCACTCTTGAGTGTACGCGTAGCCGGGCGTATTGGCGAGTAATGTAGCGATGTGGTGGAGGTGGCCGAGCCGAGTGGCGAGGAGCCGCCCATTGAGTTGCCGGAAGATGAGGAGAATGAGGCGGATTTGTGAATTTTGTGTAGTATTTCACGCTGTGGCGATGGCGAGTGTTGTTCGTTAGCGCTGCGCGCGCCCTCTTCGCTGCTGCACTCACTCTTGCCACGCTCTTGTCGGTTGTGCTGCTCACGCTCGCTGCTCTCCTCGGTAATTAGTAGCGAATCGGTTTGTGTGCCCTGATCTGCAACTGCAATGTAATACAAAGAATTGTTAATAATCCACTGCAATTAGCGTTATTTTAATGAAAATATCTTGTGTTTTTGGCATTTCCGCATGCGAAATTCGCCCAATTTGTCTAATTTAGTGCTTTCTCAAGTGTTTGCAGCCGTAGTCTACAGTGTAGATTTAATAGCAAGTGGTCTGCTGCAAATTATACGCAAATCATTCGCAATTAAAATTTAATACATTTTAACTAAATCGCAAATCGTAAATGCTAATTTAGCGTCTGCAAAGTATTTTTGGCGTACGCAATGGCAATTAACACATTGCTTTTGGTATTAAACAATTGCGGGAAGAATTTTAAATTATTTTCATTTTCGTATTTACAGCATGAGCTTTAAATACTGAAAATTTATTTCGAGTGCTAATTATTTTCCGCATATATTTTTAACACCTTAACCCGAAATGTCTACGAATTTTTTTTATTCTCTGAAGATTTTAATGTTTCTTCATATGGGAGCTTGGGAAATACCAAGCAAGAATAGAATATATTGCCATATAATCCTATTAAATGCAGGCTTAGTAGGTTGTTCTGTTTCATGTAGAGGAAGTGGACTCGAAAAATGAAAATCTGTTACTAAAGGAGTTCCTAAAGAAGGCCCAATACATGGCGAAAAGGAATATCCATCGGCTCCTTGAATTGTACGTTGCACATCGAAGCATATTGCAATCTACGTCGCTACCATGTCAGCTCCACCCGCTATTCCCAGAAATGTGGCTGATTATAAAGGAAACAAGTAAGGAAGTGCTAAGTTTAGGTGTAGCGAACATTTTATACTCTCGCAATTTATTTATGTAATTTTAATAAGTAATTTTAATAATAAGTTCCACTAGAATATCGAAAATCATCATACATAGTATATGAGGGCTGAGGTAATTCCTAAACCGATTTCACAAATTTTCACCACCAAGGTACACTAAATCCAAGACTATACGCTTTCTTAATTTGGCTAAGATATTTCACATATTAACCGAGTTGTGATCCGATTTTAACCATTTTTGGTACAGAAACACGATATTAGAAGAAAACGATATTAAAATATCTGAAAGATTTACTTATTAGAGTTTAGATTTTATTTTCGTTCAAAAATTACCCTTAGGCATTGAGTTCTTCATACTCGATATCCGGGTCTTGAAAAGTTATAGTCCGATTTCAACAATTTTTCCACAAGTGATGCCATAGATCATATACAGTAGTTGTGTAAAGTTTTATACAGCTATCTTCATTGGTTCCCGATGTTTAGAGAGTGAAAATGAACGAATTAGATGGAGTTCGAAACTGTATTACGTGGAAAGTTGGCGTGGGTGTTAACCGATTTTGTTCAAACTATACCACTGGGATGTCAAGATAATAGTATGAACCGAATTTCATTGAAATTAGTCGATAAGTTCCAGGGATATGGGTTTTGACCCAAAGGTTTTTCCATAACCCACACCCATTTACCATTTTTTTTAAAATACCTGAATGTAGCTTCCTTCTGCCTTTTTTTCGTGAAATTTAAGGTTTCTGGGGCTTTTCCTTAATTAAATGATTTTTTTTTAGTAATTTCCAACCTAACATTCGTATGCGAGGTGGCCGTGGTCAGTATCCGATTTCACCTATTTTTGTGATGTGTACTCTACTCGTCACCCTGATCATTTTGATATATATAACCCTATATATAACTCGTTTCGTTTTAGGACTTATAAACAACCGTTAAGTGAACAAAACTATTATACTCTCTTTGCAACCTCTTTGACCCAACGATAGAGTCTGAGAAGTGTGAGTTATAGTTTATCCGGCCTTCACAAATCACAAAGAGTTTTCTGTATATTCCTTAACCTATTTTGCTAAAACCAGGGTATTTGTCTAATACCCCTGACAGACGTCGGCGTTAACTAGGAATAACTGCTTTAAACGAGGTTAATTCGAGATTTATCTCACTTAACTCCGTTTGCTAACTCCCATTTAATCCTCAACATTGTTAAACATGGCCGCTTTTTATCTATTGTGAATGAAAATATGCAATACTGACAGATGTTTTTCAATTAAATGTAAACAAAAACATACGCATGGAAATTTTTTCTAAAATGGAAGTAATAATAATAACGTATTTATATCTATTTTTTTAATAATTAGTGATTTTGAACCGCAATAATTGCTTTCTATCCAATTTTATTTCACCAAAATGGAAATATTTTTGCCAATCAGCTGTTATGGGAGTTTATAACTCGCTTTGCTGCCGTCTGTCACCCACAAAATTGGAACTGATTGAAAGCGCAGTTAAGCGCATTGTTGTTGGGAGTCATAACGAATATCGATTTTTAGGTATTCCTTAAGATTACTGAATAATTTTGTAGACCCGGTCTAGATTAAATTAAGATTTTGAAATGGCATTGCATAACAGAGCGACAGCTGAAAACTAGAATCCATTACACATTCAACCTTTAATGCATTATAAGAAATCAAGACGCAAAAGTTAGATAGATTATGTTTCTTTTAACGCCTTATTACATTATTTAATTTTTTTTTGGAATATTAAAATAATGCATTATCTTTCCAAAAATAACAGCTCAACTGTCAGTACAATTTTTGATAAGTTTTAAGAAATTCGCTTTCATTAATTAAAATACTTTTGTTTATTGTATCCTTCATTGAATACTTTTTCGTAATAATTCTCTTGAAATTCTTCCACTTTTAATTATGTACACAATCGACAGACTGAAATAAAAAAAAAATTAAAATGAAATTCCAACTATTTATAAATTGTTTATGCCGAAATCTCGTAAACATTTTCGATTTTGCACGTAGCAATTTAATTGGGAAAAAGTAAAAGGTGCCAAAAATCATTATTTTTGATTGGAAAATTTTCAAGCAAACATATTTTTTAAATATAGTATGTATGTACAGTTAAGTGTTTGTGTGTATGTATGTATAAACTCGTATATATATAATTATCAAGAACATTCTGTTGAGAATTTAGTTTAAATTGCAGTTGGGCTTATTTTAAATATATTTCATATGTACATATATGTATATACTAAGTCAAGTCAAGTCTATATCTGATGTCGAATTCCAACTATGGTATGGTCTTCAGAAAAAATTCTTCAAAATTTCGTATCATGATCTAAAAGTTTCTTCCAACAGTGGTCGTACCTTGAAAGGCAGTACCCTTCGCAAAAATTAACGATTGACAAACATATGAAATTCCACAGAAGTGATCTTTAGGCTTTTTAAGAAATAATCATTGAAGTTTCATATCCTCCGACTATGGGAAATATTAGCATAAGAGATATAAGCCACCCAAAATGGTTCCCAAAAGGGTATGACTTATCGCTTCGTGCTCTGTTTTTTATCATCAGATTACTTTCCAATCTCGAGTACTAGAAATATATTTTAAATTAGATCTTAACGATAGAAACTTGCCTGTTTTGCTTTCACTCACGACATTGGACGTGCCATTCTTTGAAATCTATTATTCGAGAATCCACCTTTACCGCAACGAAATGGGCTATTTTTGAAGAATTTTTGAAGCATAACGAGCGGTATGATTTTTTTTGGTTGGTTGGTTGGTATTGTTTTTGTTTCGAAGATTTGCCTTGAGATTTACAAATTATTCGAGAGTTACTAGCTTATATTTTGAATTTCAAATTACGATAAAAAAGTATTCGGGAAGTATAATATGGAGATCTAGATGACGATTCTATGTCACTTCCTTTAGCCCATTCGTAAAAACGAGAATGTTTTGACCTTTCAATGACATGTTTCATGGCCGGGCTATGTGAAATGGGCCTCAATTCTCTAGAACATGAGTATCCAAAAATGAAAAATTAATGAATGATCAACACTATTTTCTCATATTAACCGAGTTATGACCCAATTTTAACCATTTTTGGTACAGAGACACGATATTAGAAGAAAATTATTTCCTTTTAATAAAACTAAAATATCTGAGAGATTTACCGATATTTTCAGTCAAAAATTATCCTTAGGCATTGAGTTCTTCGCTATCCGGTCTTTGAAAAGTTATAGTCCGATTTGAACAATTTTTCCACAAGTGATATCAAAGTTTTATTCCCCTATCTTCATTGGTTCCCGATGTGTAGAGAGTGAAAGTGAACGAATTAGATGGAGTTCGAAACTGTATTACATGGGAAGTAGGATATGGTTTTTGACCCAAAGGTTTTCCCATAACCCACATGCATTTTAAGATTTGAGAAACTAATTTTTCATTTTTTTCCAAGAAGAACTCTTTATAATATATAATCCCCTTTAACTCTATTGAAGCCTCGAGCGTATAAAAACTATTTGCAGAATTTTGAAATTTAAACGACCTTTCTACTTTAAATTACTATGTTTTGTTTATCTAAAAAACTATTTTCGTTCAACTAAAAGTGCCAGTAAAACGATGAATATTCACTTTAAAACCACATACTATAATCTTCGGCAATTATTTGCGAAAACCTTTTTACTTGGCATATCTTATTAAAGTGGCAAAGATGAGAATTAATTGGCTTGTTTATGTTATGTTTAATGTATCCTGACTATCTGCACAATCAACTCTGTGTCTTACGCAAGTATTTAACAAATTGGACGAAAGTGTGAAAAATTAAATGGCCTCTGTGTGTGCAGAAGATGAAAGCGCAAGGGTACTTTTTAAATTAAATGAAATACATTAAAAATTGTTTATTTAATTTTAAAAGCGCCAGCATAACTGTACGTACAGATAGAATTGCAAAACAGAGTAATTAAAAGCATTTTTTGTTAACAATTGTGTAAAACAGACATTTTGACAATGAAATTTCGAAATACCAACCAAAATATATATTTTTATGTTTTTTAAACTCAATTCTATTGTTATTCAAAAATAAATTTGTGTAAACAAAACGATGCGCGCCAAAGTGCTTTCTTTGCTGCGTATCTCTTCGGTCTTGTCGGTGCGGCATATCGCGCGTTCTGTACATAAAAATTGTCATTTTACAGTTAAATTTTATTGTGCGCGTAATTTGTGTACGCACTAAAGTACTTAGTAGCGTTTCTTGAATAATGAATCCCGAGTTTTCGGGATTTTGATGTGACAATGTGAGGGTATACCCAGTTTTCTTAGGGCTTATAAGAATAGAATTTAAATTTTTAAAAGTTTTTAGATAAGTTTCTTTCAAATTGCAAGTAAAATAAAGTAAGGTAATAAGGTCGAGTTGTGAGGAACCAATAATAAATATTGTATAGACTGTCAGAAAATTGTAATAACAACTTCTATCGAAATTTAATCTATGTATATGTAATCTTAATGTATAAGAATTCTTTATTAAATTTTATATTGAGAATTTATGAATCATAATAAAGGAGCTTATCACTGAGTTTTGCTATTTTTCCAACCTGATTTCTCATCACTTATTCCATTCGATAGTGTGACACCCTTTAGGTTAGGTTAGGTTATACTGGTAGGCCACCAATACGCCACACATAGAACATTTAGGTCCTTTGCGATACCAGATGGAGTGCCGTCACGTTGAGCACGAGGAGTAGTCATCCTTTAGGATGCCTGCGCTTGACGCGAATTTTAAAAGTGTTTGTGGCTTCACTTTCGATACCTCTTCCAGATTCTCATATTGTGAAGTCCCCAAGTAGCGAAGTCGTTGCCTTGACAATGCAGGACAGGTACACAGAAGATCCTTAGTCCCTTCTATCGAGTGACAGTATGAGTGTGGTGTACTTCTGGTCTACCGTTTTACACATGGCTTTAGCGGTTTTACACCCCGGTGACACCCTTTAACTTATACACTTCTCTTTAAGATTTCACTCCTCCTTTCTAGCCCTGTCTCTATCTGTTCTAATGTATTAGATAATAATACTAATTTATGGGCATGGCGAATGTCTCATTGCAATTTGGTATAAGGAATCTGGGAACCAAGTTTCATCGACGGTTGATTTCTTGTTCAATACAAATAACAACATTTCCTACAGTTGAGATTGATTATAGCAATTTCCAACGATATATCTGTCTTCAATTTATATATCTCATACATTATGTTGCGTTCAGGCATCTGGAAATAATCTCAGAAAGACTGATTAGTAAAGTAGTCATAGAAAGTTTTTTCAGTTGCGTGGATTGTTATTTTATTGTATTTGTCGAAAACTGGGCTCACAGTTTGGCTACTCCGTTTAAAGTTTTCTTAATTGTATGTATTCCTAAGAGAGTACAGATATATCGAGTCCATTTAAACTAAAAATTGTGTTTTGACTCTTTATAATTTTTTAAAGAACACTCTATGTGCTCTCATTAATAAAATGGGTCCTTCAACAGCTGACTAGCAGAGGAAAAACGGATGAGAACCTCCAGTGTATTGGACTCTACAAATATCTTTAGGCGATATTCGTCTCTCATCAGGTCATTAGAACACTCAAATATTTATCATATATTACAACTCAGTCCTAAAGGAGCAGCGTTTCAGTTCAAGTTTTTTTTTGAAATATTTATAAAGCCTGTAGTGTTCTCAAGTAGTTTAGAACTAATTTAAGGTCTCAGTAAATCGTCCATTCAAGAATTGATACGCCGTGCCGTTTCTTTTAATATTAATTTAAAAGCAGATGAAATATTTGCTTGATTTGAGAAAAAGTGAAATGAAGAATTTCAAAAATGTGGCTTAAATCAAGTGGTGTGTGAAGGTATTGAAAGGTCTGCGTCATTTGAGAAAATCATACCGTTTTCGTGATGAAAATCTGCACTCAAAAAAAAAATCAAAAATATATATGTACATTATATATGTATGCATGTATTTGTCCGTATTCTCATAGTATGTCTATGTATATTTATCGAAAATTTTTATGTTATTTGTGGCAAGGTTGTTATTGTGATAAATCGTCTTCACTGCCAACCACCCGCAACGGCGCGCCGCACAGTGGTGCCAAAGCGGCAAAAAAGGATTTTTTTTATCATTCCAAATTTGTACCATCTTTTCAATTTAAGCTAAGAACTAATCAAAAAACATTATCCGAATACTTGGGCTTGATATATTCAATGGTTTTTTGTTGGGAGAGCTTCAAAGTCCAACAAAGTATCAACGCAAAGTTACTCAGAAAAATGTGATGAATATGCGAAGGTTAAAACTCAAAAGTTAACCATAAAATATCAATTGTAAAGTTTTTATTTATTAAAACCAATGTTATAGATGTGATTTACATCATGAAATGTATACTTTTTTTTCAAGATTTTTTTAATATGATGTTTTTTCATGGTCCAAAAAAATCATATATTTTACAACTTCAACAGAATATAACTATTGTGCGCAGGAGCGCGCAGGTTAGCCACTTACACAAAATAAACTTTAAAATCTCCTTAATCGATAGAAAAAAAAATCAGCTGCTTTTAGCTGCCAATTCATGAGTAATTAGCATTTTAATCTACTGCAACTGCAACAGCGTTGTATGTTTGCCTGCTTCGCTGCTTTGTTTTTTTGCCTGCTTCGTTGTTTTGTCTGTTTTTTTGATTGTTCGGTTTGTTGCTTTGATGTTATTTTTTGTAGTTGTCTCTCGTTATACAACAACAACAAAATACTAGTTTAGGTGCATTATATTATTTGAACTAATTACACAGTACAACAGTTAATCTGGGGGTGAGAAATTCCAAGTCAGGGTGATGGTACTAGGTCAGTATAGTAAAACCCTCAAAGGGTTTGGCGTTCGTATGTATCGTATGTGATACCGAGAGAAGTGCAAACGGGTGAAAAAATTAACAAAACACGAAATTTTGAAATGGCAAAAGAAATAAAATATTGTGATATTGCAGAAATTTGTAGGTTCTTGCTGCTAAGAAGAAATGTTATCCTGAGAATTTGCGATCAGAGGAAACTTACAGTGAAGTTAGTTTGCAAGATTTGCTAAACCACACAGTTAAGAGAATTTAAATGTCCAAATCTGAAAATTATTTAATAGATATCCCAAAAAATTTGAAGCTGACTTCGAAATGGGGATGTGATGGCTCGTCAGGACATAGTGTATACCAACAAAGTTTCACTGATGGAAATATGATACATGGAATGATGCATGGAAGTAAAATTGTTTCATCTTCTATTTTACCATTGGGCATGCTATCAGAGGAGGCTCAAGAAGCTCGCAATAAAGAATACAAGAAATATAGGCTTAATCATTCTAGAAAATGCGACAGAATTTCTATAAATCAAGATGTAATGCACTTGCTTTTAGCTTCATCGGATCCTTTTATTAATGGTTTCAGGACAAATCCCAAAAATAAAACTTTAGAATTGGACGATGATGTTAAAAAATTACTTGTTGAATAAATAATTAATAATATATGATCATTTTTTAATATTTTTTGGTTATGTTATATGGGAGGTGGGCGTAGTTGTGGGCGGATTTTAACAATTTTTTTTTTTTTCATCTAATTTGGCAATATGAGAGATGTGTGCCAAATTTCAAAGCCCTACCTCGATTCCTTCTATTTTTTGCCGCGGCTTGTATGAAGCGGCACCACTGTGCGCCGCATCGAACCAATGGGTGTCTTATATATGTACAATGTGTTATATACAAATATTTATGGCTGTCATAGCAGTTTTCGCACACTTGCAAAAGTGATTACAAAGAAAAATATTGCAAAAAAAATTTATTTTATTTTTGAATAAAACTTTTTGGGGTGTGATTTTCGCCAACCTACTTTTCTTAATGTCATTATACACTTAAATATCAGCATTTCCGCTAGCAAATCTGTGGGTTGAAGCTGAAAATCTGTTGGGCATAATTTTAATTTAATATGCCATTAAATAAGTGTAAAGTGAAGGATAATAAAAGTAAATTCAAATTATGAACGAACATATGGCAAATTGTAGATTTAGTAAGACAGCAAAAATGCAGCGACTTGCTGGCGACAAATTTTGTATATTTCTATGTATTTTATTTAAAAAAATACATATTTATACTATATAAGAGTTGCCAAGTTTTTGAAAATTAGTATTATTTTTTCAATATATCATTAAAATGGTATTATTATCCCATAAAAATACTTATAAACAGAGTTGCCATCTTTTTATACTCTCGCAACAAAGTTGCTAAAGAGAGTATAATAGGTTTGTCTACATAACGGTTGTTCGTAAGTCCTAAAACTAAACGAGTTAGATATATGAGGGTGTAAAGGTCAAATCCGGATGTCTGTCTGTCCGTCCGTGCAAGCTGTAACATGACATGGCCCTGCCCCCTACTAAATTTTTTGTACATATCTCGTAAACCACTAAAGCTATATCAACGAAACTCTCAGGAGTCGTGTTTTCAGGCATTTCCTTATATAGTCCAAAAAATGGAGGAAATCGGATAATAACCACGCCCACCTCCCATACAAAGGTTACGTTGGAAACTACTAAAAATGCTTTAATTCAGTAAGGAAAACCAACAGAAACCTTAAATTTTATTTTAAAGAAGGTACAGAAGAGCCCACTTATGGGTCAAAAACCATATCTCCGAAACTACTCGACCAATTTCAATGAAATTCGGCTTGTAATATTTTTCTTGCATCCCAATGTTATGTTGCCAAATCGGTTCACAACCACGTCTACTTCCTATACACCAAAACTTTGAAGACGACCTGAATCGTTTACTTTACAATATATAAAGTAATCCCTAGTGAAGATATCGGAACAGAACTTTGCACAAATCCTATATTTATAGTGTGGCATCGCCATTCTAAAAATCGTCGAAATCGGACCATAAATTTTCAAGGTCCCATATATCAAACATGAGGACCTTAATGCTTCTAACACATTTTTTACCAATAATATAGGCAAGTCTCTCAGATATTTTGAAGAAATTCGGAGGGAATATATTTCTTTTAATAATATGTCTACGTGCCTAATAAAGGGTGATTTTTTAAGAGCTTGATAACTTTTTTTAAAAAAAAAACGCATAAAATTTGCAAAATCTCATCGGTTCTTTATTTGAAACGTTAGATTGGTTCATGACATTTACTTTTTGAAGATAATTTCATTTAAATGTTGACCGCGGCTGCGTCTTAGGTGGTCCATTCGGAAAGTCCAATTTTGGGCAACTTTTTCGAGCATTTCGGCCGGAATAGCCCGAATTTCTTCGGAAATGTTGTCTTCCAAAGCTGGAATAGTTGCTGGCTTATTTCTGTAGACTTTAGACTTGACGTAGCCCCACAAAAAATAGTCTAAAGGCGTTAAATCGCATGATCTTGGTGGCCAACTTACGGGTCCATTTCTTGAGATTAATTGTTCTCCGAAGTTTTCCCTCAAAATGGCCATAGAATCGCGAGCTGTGTGGCATGTAGCGCCATCTTGTTGAAACCACATGTCAACCAAGTTCAGTTCTTCCATTTTTGGCAACAAAAAGTTTGTTAGCATCGAACGATAGCGATCGCCATTCACCGTAACGTTGCGTCCAACAGCATCTTTGAAAAAATACGGTCCAATGATTCCACCAGCGTACAAACCACACCAAACAGTGCATTTTTCGGGATGCATGGGCAGTTCTTGAACGGCTTCTGGTTGCTCTTCACCCCAAATTCGGCAATTTTGCTTATTTACGTAGCCATTCAACCAGAAATGAGCCTCATCGCTGAACAAAATTTGTCGATAAAAAAGCGGATTTTCTGCCAACTTTTCTAGGGCCCATTCACTGAAAATTCGACGTTGTGGCAGATCGTAAGTCTATTCATGATGAAATGTCAAAGCATACTGAGCATCTTTCTCTTTGACACCATGTCTGAAATCCCACGTGATCTGTCAAATACTAATGCATGAAAATCCTAACCTCAAAAAAATCACCCGTTATATGTGAAATCGGTTCATAACTTCACCTAACTCCCATATAACTAATATTATGGTTTCCAACTTTCAATGGAATTTATACCATATATATGACGAATATGTGGGTCAAATTGTGTATTATATAATATAAATAAAGTTAAATAAATAAATTGCGAGAGTATAAAATGTTCGGTTACACCCGAACTTAGCCCTTCATTACTTGTTTTGGTATCAAAAGGATTGACAGTGGATTTTCGTCTACTAGAAATCTATGTTATCATATATTCTAATGAAAATTTCCATACAGGGTGCTCTTTCTTCAAACCCGACACATTTTTCCAATGTTCCGGTTGAAGCTTGCTGTAAATTTGTGTAGATAAATCGATTGTCGAGTAGAGAGCGAATCGGTAGCGGTATTTTCCGTATATGTGACAGTAATAAAAGACATGCATGTATCTATTATATATTTTTTTAAATAAAATTTGGAAATCATCACTTACTTTTGGGGAGGGTCTACTTAAAAGCAGTGTTCTAAAATTGTATATACTATATGCTGTTTATGTCTTTATTCCTCTTAGTTGGTGAAAATTCATAAAAATACATTTCTATGTTCAACTGTATATATGTATATTCAAAAACGTGCATATATTTCGCTGTTCTACATTGCAAAACAAAACATTAGCCATTCGAGAACGAAGGAGGAGGCTGCTACAAACTGTGTCTCATCTATTTGACACCCACCAATTGGCTATAGACGCATATATACATACGAATAAACATAAGCATCTATATGTTTCTAGGTTTCTCGAAGTGTTTGCTATTGTGTCCATTAAAAAAAATATATATTTTAACAGCATACATATATACTATAGTGGTGAAATCAAAACATTTTCATGGTTTGTAGATTTTTGACTCGATGACTCTGAAGTGGGCACCAATTGGCTGCCACTCAAATGAGTTCATTCGATAATTTTAGCATTTGGCTAATTAATTTAGATAAAATATAATAATAACAACAATAGAAGACGACTTTTTTAATTTGCATTTCTTATTATACTTTTACCTCACATCGCATAGGTGAGTCAATTTCTTCTATAGTGTATTTAGTGAACATTAGCATTTACATATATATATTTAAAATATATGTTTTCGAATCTTACTTTCTGTGGTGACATTTCTAGAATATTATTGAAACAGTTCAAAATACGGTACAGTAAACAGGTGATTCAATTGTTTGTTGTAGTCGTTGTTGGCTTTTGTTTGTGAAAATACATTTTGTAATCGCTTAAGCGGTGTAGAAATTTTAAAATTTTTTCACCTTTAGGCATATATTAGGATGGATATGGTGAGAGACTTCTTACTTTTTGACTCTGCTTGTCGAGAGGAAATTTTTCTTCCAAGTTGGCTACGCAGCCTAAAGTAGCACCTCATGGCAAAATTATTTTAAATCAAGGCAAAAATTGTCTCTAACGAGTATTTTGGTTCCAACATTGACGAAATTGAATATACTTGAGCGTAATACGACCAATATCTGTGATGTGAGAACAGAGAGAGAGGTCGCGCTAACCATTTACTTCAAGGTTGGGGACATTCGTCTTGTCCTGTTTCGATCTCAATTTCGTTCTGAAATTTATCGTCAGACTTTTCTATTATAGCTCGCGCTGTACCTGTCCTTATTGCTACTATATAAATAGCGTCTTTTTCATCGTCATATTATTTCTCCTCATACCTGATATCACACTAGGACAATATCTTAGATTTGAACGTCTAAAATATCGGACAGACTTGGTCCGTTAACGGCATTTCATTATAAATTTTCTAAACGTGGATCAAATGATTCCATCCTAGTTTTCATTGTTAGTCCGAACTCATTTTCCCCTTTTAATTAGCCGATGCTAATTTGTTTTTATACCAGATGTGAAAATTTCCATCCATACGTCTTACTAGGGTTAGGGATTAAAAACTCCTATTTGGTTACCCTTTTTGGCAAACTTTTTTTTCTAAAAACGCTCAGCTTATTCTCATTATCCTGGTTCTTGTAAACTTTCATCTGCTAACATTTTGATCGTCAGCATATTAATTTCAATGCTATACTTTTAGAGTCACGCCTCATATCATCCTTATTAATCTCAAGTCTTTATCCAACATTTTCAAGGATTCCAACTACGAGTATCTATCAACCTGTCTATTGAGATTTGATATGTTTCTAAAAGATAAACCCCAGACTAATTTGAATGAAAGTTATTTATTAACCAGGGTTCCCGCAAATTCAGATGTTAAACTCCTTAGATCGTATGATATTCTCTAATATAGAATCATAGAATATTCTTAAAGATGATTTGTGTACTAGTTATGTCAGAATTTTCGTAAAATTATAGATATACATATGTATCTTGTATATATAGGCCGAAATTAAATCGAATCGGATTACAGTTGCCGTTATGACCGTTATGATTTTATCTCTCAACAAACACTACTATTTTTTTTACGAAATCTCCGAATCAGCTGGTCCAAATCAGTGATTTCTATACATTTATATATCAATTTATAAAAATGATATTATATAATTTTAGTCAGATGAATTATATATACGAAAAGTGACAAATACATTCATATATATGCATTAAAAATATGAATTCGCGACAAGGTCATCTTAAGGCATTGCTAAAATCAGAATATATTTTCATGAATTTCAACAAGTCTACTTATTTTGTATGTATGTACACATATGGCTTTTGTTAAAATGTAATTTTTAATTTTTCAAATATTAAGCAAATAAATAAATTAGTGAAAGTAAACAGTTCCATATGTCAGCAGCGCTGTGATCGAGTGAGCGCAACATACAATTTGTTTGTGAATCACAGGGAATATTAGAAGAAATGGTACGAATAAAAAATTTAATTCAATGCCACACAAATTTCAAGATATAGCATATTCATAATATATTATATATTATATTTTTTTTCTTAAATGATCTGCGACGCGATTTGTGTTTGTGTGTGTTTAAATTTCCCTCATTTATAAGCGCAGCGCTTGAAAGTTCGCAGGTGTTTCGCCACACCATTTTTGTTGTTTTCATTGAATTTTTGATTATTTCTTCTTTTGTTCTATTTCATTCCATTTTTATTTAAAAAAGAAAATGTCAGTTCAAAATATTGGATTATTACGTAATATCTTTAGGGAAATAAAAAATTTGCATATAAGAATTGCATAATGAAATGATTTTCGAAATATATAATTTTTAATCCCCACCCACTTAATTGTATTTTTTATCTACGTACGATATAATTAAAAAAAAATCTCACAGTTCGAATATAAAGAGTATAATATTTACAGGTTTCTAACATTAAAAATTTGCAGTACTTATCCAGAAATATTGCTTCTGAAAATGCTAAGGAAATTTAGAAACTTTTCCAGCTATCGAAAATCGAGATCGAAATTTCGAAAACAAATTTCAATTAATTATAAAAGACTTGTCGCTTCTTGGCAAGGATCTCCCAGTTTCCCAAACAATTTTCTGGAAACATAAGTGCCCTAAGGTAAGCTTTGTTCATACTTTATTCTAAGAGAAGTTAACAGTCTAGCCGGACTTTCTTGCCAAAATGGCGTCACTAAAGATCCACTTTTTAAAATATCGAATATGTCTCCAGCATACCAGATTCGGCAATACAATATACAAGTTAAAAAAAAACTGAAAATAATTTTTATTAAAACTCTGACATACTTCTACGAAACACTAAAACAATTGATCAAATTTTTGTTAAAAGGCTAACAAAAGAGAACATTTGTGACATAATAACCACGCCCACCCGCATACAATGGTTCTGTTCAATGGTCCGTCAGAAAACTAAATTATACAGGAGAAATGGCGAAAATGAGTTACACTCAGATAAAACAAAAATATTTTAAACCATATCTCA
Source organism: Zeugodacus tau (assembly GCA_031772095.1). NCBI lineage: Eukaryota > Metazoa > Arthropoda > Insecta > Diptera > Tephritidae > Zeugodacus > Zeugodacus tau. Next base: position 52,637,006 of record CM062653.1, on the reverse strand, counting down.
AGAACTATTAAACCGATTGAAATTTGGTTCATGATATTTTCTGGAAACCGTGATATTATCGATTGCAAATGGGCGAAATCGGTTAACAACCACGCTTACTTCGCATATAACACAATTCTGAAGTCCATCTGATTCGTCGTCTCTACAATATGTACCTCAAGAACCATGAAGTTAACGGAACAAAACTTTACACAAACAGCTGTACCATCACTCAATTCAAAATTGTCGAAATCGGACCCCAGATGGCGAACAAGAAGACCTCAGTGCCTAAGGATATTTTTTTACTCAAAATATTGTTAAACCTCTCAGATTATTTAATGTTATTCAGAGGAATTCTATTTCTGCTAATAGTGTGTCTCTGTACAAAAAGTGTTAAATCGAGTCACAACTTCTCCTAGTCCCCTATACATACCTAATATTAGGGGTTTCGAACAACCAGTGGGCTTTATGCAGTAAATATCGGTTAATAATTGAGATATTTTAGCAAAATTAAGTGACCGTATTGTCTTGGATTTAATGTAGCTTGGTGGTGATAATAAATGATTAGGTCCAGGAATTACCTCAGGCCCCATATATATAGCATATAATGATTTTCGTTATTCTAGTGGATTATATGCCGGATATATGGGCCAAATTGTGTATTATTTAAGAACATTAAACAGATCAATTGCGATAGTATACATTTTATGGTTACACCCGCACTTAGCCCTTCATTTCTTCTTGACTATTTACATAGTTTTGACTATCTTGTAACGTATGTTGAAGAGTTTGAAGTATGATTTTTATTCAGTCATATTTTGGGTAATAGTTTCGAAGTCCTTTAGCAGTTATTTCAAGAAAAAGCTTTCCAACTAAAAGGTATTTAAGAAATACAATCTTTAGTATATATCTGTCTGAAAAATTGCTCTATATACACAAAGTGCACTAACCAGTTTCTTACTACCAAAATTTCACCTGTCATATACGATTATCAATTAATATTTAGAGCGAATCAAACAAGCAATTGGTATAAATCCAAGAGACTGGTCTAATACTAATAGTGTAATAGCCTAGAAAGCTATTGTACCACTTGAAAGAGGTATTCACTTAATATCTGACATTTTATTCATTTCACAAACTCGTTGTCGTTTTCATATGCGTATGTTTCAAAGAGAGAGTGATATTCAAAGTTAGTGAGTAGAGAAGTGGTCGAACACAGTATTATTTCGAAAATATCCCTGCTACCCTGGAATGCACCTTTCTCACACATTTATATGTATGTTTGGCTGCATAAATTATCGCACGAAATACTTGTCACATTACATTTGTTTAAAGAATAAAAACAAAAACAACAAGTAAGGAAGGGCTAAGTTCGGGTGTAACCGAACATTTTATACTCTCGCAATTTATTTATTTAACTTTATTTATATTATATAATACACAATTTGACCCACATATTCGTCATATATATTCTATAAAGTCCATTGAAAGTTGGAAACCATAATATTAGGTTAGAAGCACCGAGGTCCTCGTGTTCGATATATGGGGCCTTAAAAACCTATGGTCCGATTTCGGCGATTTTTAGAATGGGGCTGCCACACTATAAACGTAGTATTTGTGCAAAGTTCTGCATCGATATCTTCACTAGTGCTTACTTTATATATTGTAAAGTAAACGATTCAGATCGTCTTCAAAGTTCTGGTATATAGGAAGTAGGCGTGGTTGTGAAGCGATTTGGCCTATTTTCACAGCATATCATTGGGATGTAAATAAACTATTACAAACCAAGTTTCATTGAAATCGGTGGAGTAGTTCCTGAGATATGGTTTTTGACCCATAAGTGGGCGACGCCACGCCCATTTTCCATTTTGTAAAAAAATCGGAGTGCAGCTTTCATCTGCCATTTCTTATGTGAAATTTAGTGTTTCTGACGTTTTTCTTTAATGAGTTAACCCACTTTTAGTAATTTTCAACCTAACTTTTGTATGGGAGGTGGGCGTGGTTATGATCCGATTTCTTTCATTTTTGGACTGCATTAGGAAGTGGCTAAAAAAAACGACTGCAGAAAGTTTGGTTTATATGGCTCTATTGGTTTGCGAGATATATATAAATAACCGATTTGGGGGAGGGACCACGCCCACTTCCCCAAAAAAATTACATCCAAATATGCCCCTTCCTGGTGCGATCCTTTATTCCAAATTTTATTATTATAACTTTATTTATGGCTTAGTTATGACACTTTATGTGTTTTTGGTTTTCGCCATTTTGTGGGCGTGGCAGTGGACCGATTTTGCCCATTTTCGAAAGCAACCCTCTCACGGTCCCAAGGAACATGTATTCCAAGTTTCATTAAGATATCTCAATTTTTACTCAAGTTACAGCTTGCACGGACGGACGGACGGACAGACGGATTTCAACTCCACTCGTCATCCTGATCATTTATATATATATAACCCCATATCTAACTCTTTTATTTCTTGGTGACACAAACAACCGTTATGTGAACAAAACTATGATACTCTGTGCAACAGGTTGCGAGAGTATAAAAATCAAATAGAATAAAATTAATTTAGACTGTTGATTTCAGTTTGAAATGTAATGCGATGTGAATTTTCTGGTTTACTGCCTGACAGGCAAACGTTCAACTCGGCGCGCAGCTAAATTTAAATATAAGTGTGTCAAGCGATGAAAACCAGCGACTCACGCAGGCACGAGCAGTATATGAGGCAATGCGAGTACTCGCAAGCCAAAACGCAAAAAATTTCCTGCTGCAGATAAAAGTCAGATAAACAATATTATTTTATATCTTTTGCAACTGCTGAGTGGCTGTGAAATTTCGTTGTATCTAAAATGTCTAAAATTACACTGCATTTCGGCGCACTTACATACATATGCTCTTAATAAATGTGTGTACATATGTGTGTCTTTGCATGCCGTCTACTGCAGTGCAACGCAAAATATCTAAACAATCTCCGCTAAAAGGAAAATATCAAAATAAACCGCAAAAGTGGAATGACATCCGTCGATGGTCAGCAATGTCAAGGATTTCAACTAAGCGTACGTGATGATGAACGTATGCGCCCGTTTGCCGTTCTGGCCTATCGCTCGTGCTTTTATTGTTGTAGTGGCTACTAGACTGATCTATAATATAGTACATATGTTTGCATGTGTAGGCAAGTGCATTAAAACTTTTGGCTAACGACTAGGGCGTTAATCATGTCAAATTATTGGCTGACGGTAATTATTTTCGATTCGTAATATTAAATTTTTTGGGTTGACAGCGTAAATTTTAGGTTATTGCAACTGCTGATTGCTATGGATTTTGGCATACTCGATTAATGAGCCAAAGCTGATTAAAAATTGACGGCTGTAGCTTGCTATTATATGATCTTACAACCAGTAATAATTAAAAGCGAGCGAATATTGTATTATACTAATGAAGCCTGTATATTGACCATTCGGTACTGGTTTAAATTTTCTCTCTTTTCGTACCTTATTAACTTATGCCATATGACACTTGGGATACTTCACCTAAAATTTACGTGCGAAATATTTACGTCACATTTGAGTAAAAAAAACATTCGTAGGAATGTCATAAGTAAGTTATGTCGATAAAGGACGTTATCGCCTTTTCAGAACCCTACTTTAAATACATTCACAAACCGTATTTTTCAAAAGGATTAAATAAGTCGAGTCGAGCTAAAAACAAAATAAATAGATATTGGTCTACAACTTTGCTTCCGCCGTTTTCCAATAGATGTCTATAGGGTCAAGCACTTGTCGATTAAATCGATTAAATCATTTTATATCGATCTTGGACATTTGTGTCAACATTAACCCAACAAAATATTTGTAGAGATCTGTTTGCATCCCAAACTGATTCTCAACTGAAAATGTCACTTTTTGAGCCGAATTCTCGACATTTGCGGGAAATTTTGCTTTTCTTTTTTAATTCCTAGAAAAGTGCGGCTGAGGCTCCGACATTTGTGACCGTTTTTATACAAAAACAAGTAAGGAAGGGCTAAGTTCGGGTGTAACCGAACATTTTATACTCTCGCAATTTATTGATTTAATTTTATAAAGAGAACACAAGTCGACCCATATATTGGTATAAAGTTCAATAGAATAACGAAAATCATCATAAATAGTATATGGGGACTGAGGTAATTCCTAAACCGGTTTCACTCGTTTTCACCACCAAGATACAATGTATCGAAGACTATACGCTCACTTAATTTAATATTACTGATAATTAGGTATATGGGATCTGGGGGAAGTTATGACCCGATTTTTACCATTTCAGGTACAGAGAGAAACTGTTATAAAAAAAAATTCAGAGGGAATGAATTACTTTAAAATATCTGAGGGATTTACCTATATTTTCGGTGAAAAATTAACCTTAGGCACTGAGTTCTTCATGTTCGATATCAGGGGCCTTGAAAAACTCATGGTCCGATTTTGACAATTTTTCCACAAGTGATGTCACAGCTCAAATACAGTATTTGTGTAAAGTTTTATTCCCCTAGCTTCATTGATTCCTTATGAATACATGATAAAGTGAAGGAATCAGATGGAATTCAAAATTGAGTTATATGGGAAGTAGACGTAGTTGTGAACCGATTTCGCCCATATTCCACCCGTGTCATCAGGGTGTCAAGAAAGTGTTATATACCGAATTTCATTGAAATCGGTCGAATAGTTCTTGAGATATGGTTTTTGACCCATAAGTGGGCGACGCCACGCCCTTTTTCCATTTTGTAAAAAATCTCAGTGCAGCTTCCTTCTGCCATTTCTCATGTAAAATTTGGTGTTTCTGACGTTTTTCGTTAGGGAGTTAACCCACTTTTAGTAATTTTCAACCTAACCTTTGTATGGGAGGTGGGCGTGGTTATTATCCGATTTCTTTCATTTTTGGACTGTAGAAATGGCTAAAAGAAACGACTGCAGAAAGTTTGGTTTATATTGCTTTATTGGTTTGCGAGTTATATACAAAAAACCTATTTGGGGGCGGGGTCACGCCCACTTTTCCAAAAAAATTACATCCAAATGTGCCCCTCCCAATGGGATCCTATGTTCCAAATTTCATTTTCATAACTTTATTTATGGCTTAGTTATGACACTGTATAGGTTTTCGGTTTCCACCATTTTGTGGGCGTGGCAGTGGACCGATTTTGCCCATTTTCGAAAGCAACCTCCTCAGGGTGCCAAGGAACATGTGTTCCAAGTTTCATTAAGATATCTTAATTTTTACTCAAGTTATCGCTTGCACGGACAGACGGACAGACATCCGGATTTCAAAGCCACTCGTCATCCTGATCATTTATGTATATATAACCCCATATCTAACTCCTATATTTCTTGGTGACACAAACAACCGTTATGTGAACAAAACTATGATACTCTGTGCAACAGGTTGCGAGAGTATAAAAATTAAATTTACAAAAAAACGGCGGAAGCAAAGTTGTAGACCTAATAGTTTTCCGAAGTTTTAGTTTTTCTTTTGTTCAATGGTTCGAGTTCAAAAAGTTATTTCAGACAAGTTGTATTAAATTTTTTTGTCTAACTTATGAATCCTTTACTCGAGATGGTGTCTTTTTACGTTATTAATGCAGTAACTACTTCGTGTAGACGGGAGCTCTTTATGTGACATCGTGAAATCACGAATTATTATGCGCATTTTGAGATATTTATCGGGAAATACATTGTAGTAATATGTTCATACAACAATTGAGAAGCTTAGTCCTCTGTAAAACGAAAGATACTACCTGGTATTCCTTAGATATTTTTTTCAGTAAATATTTCAGTTTACTGGTGGAAAGCTCCTACATCCAAATAATTAGATTATGAGCTCGCGGCACTATTAAGTTGAAAGAGGAGAGTGAGCTGCGTTCAGTATGTGAATTAGGAATTGCTCCTTGAACTCTAGAATACTAATTACATTAAGATAAAAATACACAAATTATTCGGAAATTATTACTGACTACTAAGAAGCTACCAACAGTTGCTACTTTAGACTGAGTAGGCAAATGAATAGTAAAGCCCTCTCTCGACGAACCCAAGTGGACGATGTCAACATCAGATGAGACGACACTAAGAGTTTTCGAGAGGAAAATTTTGCGCAAGATTTATGGTCCTCAGAACATTGGCAACGGCGAATACCGCAGACGATGGAACGATGAGCCGTACGAGTTATACGACGACATTGACATAGTTCAGCAAATAAAAAGACAGCGGCTACGCTGGCTAGGTCATGTTGTACGACTGGACGAAAACACTCCAGCTCTGAAAGTGTTCGATGAAGCCGAGGAAGGGAAGGGGAAGGCCTCCACTCCGATGGAGGGACCAGGTGGAGAGCGACCTGGTTACTCTTGGGATCTCCAACTGGCGCCGAACTGCGAGGGAAAGAGAGGAGTGGCGCTATTTATCACACTCTTTGGGCAGACACTTTATGAAGTCCATATGAAAAATGTTACATTTCATAATCGCAATAAAATAATTATTTTCATTCTTTTGATCAGCGAAATACTCTCAGATATAATAAACACCACACGACGGGTTTCGGAGGGTTCCTTTCATTTTGGAACTAGTGAATTCCGGGATCTAAATTAATGAACAAAAGAGGTCTAGCTAAGCTTTTATTGTGTCGTGAGTTGATTTCTGCTGAAATTCAGCTCGGAAGACGAACTCTTAACTCACATCAAGAAGCATTCGAAATATCTTGAATGTCTTTAAACTTCCACAGAAATTTTGGAGAATTAAACTATTTAATTGTATATTAAAGGTATTTCTTTTCGAGTTGAGCCTACATTAAGCACGAATTTGAAAAGCTTGAGGTTTGTTGTCTGCCAGAGATTAGCTTAAATAACAATCTTAGACGGATTGAAAATCATATGATCATATATACTACAAAGCACACGTTCCAAATATTCCTCAAGCGTTGTTAAGAACTCAAATTTCTGTGAAATTTGCTTTCGTAGTTTCGTAATGATAAATGGGTTGCCACTAAATACCCGTTGACAATTGATTTTTCACGGCACGTGTCACGAAGTATATGAATCTATCTATCTTTTCGTGCCAATTGAAAAACGCACATGAAAACGTTTCCGGCGCGAGTGCGCGGATGCCTGGTCTGCATATATTTGGTAAACCGAGAGTTCAACTTGTCAAAATAATAAAATAATAGTTTCGAAAGATTTCGCCAAGTATTTCATGGCAAAATGCCAGTTGCAAACAAAAGCAAGACAAGCACACATTTCGTGGGCGTCTAAATGGTTTTCGAACGTCGGCGCTGTATGTATACAATTGAGTTGCTTCAGAATTTCCCCTGCGTGTGAAAGCTTTCGAAGATTAATAAATTTGAATAAACACCTGCGAAAATATGTATGTATATACGTAAGACATATCCGATAGTATGTATGGCACAAATATGTGTAAGATGCTATTGTTGTTGTTTTGTTATTTAGAAAATTCTCATTTTATGAACTGTGGCGGCATCTGTGAGAGCTTACGTGTTGAAAGCTCTTCTAGAGTGATCATAATTATTATTAAAGATAGATGGCGTTGAGGGTCTTGGCAAACTTAAGGCCATAATGTTGTAAACTTTTTCAAAAATTTACTTGGAAAGCTTAAAAGCTCTTTTATGATCGTTTCTGGAGCTTTTCTTTTGATAATTTAAGTTAGAAACATATTTTACTGGAAAAAGGATTCTCTAATCGATATTTTAACCAATTCTAATCACAAAAGAACTTTTTTATATATTGTTATCGTGATAAAAATATTCGATACGTTTCTTGGAGTTTTTTTAAAAATCCGATTACCTTTTATCGCGGCCATTTCCGATAATGTCCAAATATAAAAATATTAAATACTGAATATTCTCTAAGTAATACTTTCATCGATAAGCAGTTTTGTTACTTTTACAGCTCACCATTCCATAAATTGTTTCGAAAATGTTCAACATCTTTGATCAATTGATGCTATGCGATGCTGCATTGGAAATACTCATGGAACCTATATGAATAAGCTCATATAAAGCTAATGGTTATTTAAAAAGCGGTTAAGATGATTTTTAGTATAGTATAACGTCGGTTAAACTCTTGAACTATGAGTTTGAGACTATAAATTTCTTATTGTCCACATAAAAGTACGATCCTTCGGTGGTATTTTATGAAAGATGGAACAAGATACAGGACATCTCTTTGTCAAAACACCCCTTTTGTGAATATCTGCCCTCTCCTTGCATGTGGAAATGAAAGAATGTTCCCCTGAGTGTAAGTTTACTCACTATACTAAGAGAGATAGGAATAAACTATATTTTGTGATAAAAGACTCAATTCATGATGAGGCTTTACGAACCGGTTTTGGGGCGGTCTCTTTAAAGTAAGAATATCTCCAAGAATATCTCTATTTTATTTAAATAATTCTCATTCCCTGAATTTATTTTCTCATGTTCGAATAAAGTGATGGAGTGTCTTTATAACGCATTATTTTAGTTGAAAAAATTGTAGAGCTATATTTCATGGTCATCCAATGTGATGGTCTCAAAACATTTTTTTATCATAAATTGCTTTCTTAACATGTCTGGAATATCTGGAATGTCCGTAGTAAAGTGGTTTTTAGAAATTCGAAGTCGTTTGAAAGATATAGGTGTTAGAAGAAGGAGCTGTCTGAAGCGCTCAGTTGGCAGTTGGAAACTTTGAACATGTTTTTCTCAAAACTGAAAAAAACTTTTTTAACTTTCCTCCATCGCATCTCAAAAACGGCACATATAAACGCATGGAATACTCTATTATTACAACAATTAGACTTAGTCTGGGTTCCCGGCCATAGGAACATCTTCGGTAACGAAAGGGCAGACGAGTTGGCAAAAGCAGGAGCCGTTCTTGACGAATCCGAAGCTGAGCCAATACTAAGCCCGCTAGGAACGTTCATAAGAGAGCTCAACATTCAATTGGAACAATTAGCAGAGAACAGATGGAAGAATACAACAAAATATAAAATAGCTAAACAGATATGGCCAAAATATGATAAGACCTGCGGTATTATTAAATAGGTCCAGGAAAAGTATTTTCAGACTTACAACTACTCTAACAGGTCATTGACCATTTGAAGAACATGCAATGAAAATGGGCATACCCTATAATAAAATTTGTCGAGGCTGTGAACTGGAGGGAAATAAGGAAACATTTTTCCCTTTTCCCTGTGAATGTCCAGCCCTATCTCAGATCCGACACAGGACACTTGGAAGCCATCAGGCATCAAGTCTTGAATGGATATCAACTAAAAGCATGTCGGATAAAAGTAGCTTCATCGAAAACACAAAGTAGTTTGAACGGAAAGATGAAACGAGATAACAGTAAATTATAAGGTCTGCGAATAGTGTATCAAAATGGCACATCTAGTGCCAATTGGGCCATAAAATGATATGGCAGCACTCCTACCTACCTACCTACTCTATTATTAATTAAAAATTCAAAAAACTTCGATTTTTTATAGCAAAAAACTAAAAAAAAAACGCAAGATTCCCTTTTTTTGTTTCAAATGTTTAGCAGAAGTCCAATTTTTAGTATATTCACTTGTTCGTTGTGCGTTCCATGCCTTCAAGGTTACAGTTTAAAAGGCCCCTAATTTGTTTGTTTCCGCTAAGCCAATCAGGCGGAATAGGGGTGTGTTCAGAATGCTGTAATATTTTCTACACAATATTATTAGTTTAAGATTTATATTTATAGTGACGAAATATTTGTTAATATATGAAAATAAATTTAAGGCTCTATCTACTTACTGGTCGTACAAATAAATTCTAAAAAATCACTACAAAACAGGGCGTCATGGGATGACCCCCTTAAACTAATTGTCAGTATAATGTATAGCCAATGTATGTAATGTATGCTCCTTCCTACTAACCTCCAAATATCATAAAATCAGTAACAGTATAAATAATTATTTTTCTCAAAACAAAGTTCCACGAATAATTTATTCAAATAATAGTAATAATAATCATAAAAACACATGTAATACTATTGTTATATAAGCATAAATAATGACAAATTCGGCACATAAATATAAATTTATATTCAATCAATTTCAAATCGGCTTAATAGCTGCGTAATACAATTAGCTTCTCTGCTCGTTTATGTATGTATTTATAAGTATATAGAATTGAGTATTTTTTTTCATTGCAAATAAATTCGAAATTTTCCATTTGACACTGAAGAAAGTGAAATTAATTTAGATATCCTTGACTAACACATAAGTAAACACCGACTTATATAGTTGTGTCCTGCTTTTCGCTAGAATTTGAAGCACATTTAATACATTGAAACATTTTCCTCCACTAACTGCTTAAAAATATATTGAAAATTACGCAAAACTTTAGCATAATCCGTATTAATCATAGATAAAGATAGTTTCCACACAGTCTGCACTGTGTACTTAGTCCAATTTTTTTTCTCAATTTATTGCCTTGAAAACGGTTCATAAACGCTTGGCTTGCACGAGTAGTTGGCCGGACGTGATGGCTGTGCCCAAAGGATTCGCGGCGGTGCAGGCGTAGACACCGGCATCATCTGTGGAGGTGGAGTGGAGGAGATTTATATTTTTTTATAAGTATATCAAGAGTGTGTATTTATCGATATTTACCTGGATATGCCTGTGGTATGGTCAAACGACAGACACCGTTACGATACTCAATAGCATACTTAGCGCTATTCTGTAATGCGACGCCATTGCGACTCCAGATCACATCCGATGGTGGATGCGATTGTACGATGCACTCGAAGCGTGCACATTGACCCAACATAACGGCGTGCTCTTTCAGTGGCTGAAGAGAATTTCATTTTTTTTTTCATCCATAATAAAATGTATTTTAAATACAGCTACACTTACCGTTATGAATTGTGGCGCACGCTTTGGGTATTCATCGCGATTGAGGTGTGCATTAACCGGTACATCCGATGGCAGTTCTGTTGCTGTGATTTTTTAAATAATTTTATATTTATTTTTGAATTTATTTAGATTTTTTTTTTAAAGCAAGTTAATGGTTTAACACTTTGACACGATTTTTAGTAGCTTATTTTTACGTAGCATTCACTTATTGTATTGTAACACAAAATAACAGGCACGAGCACAAACAAATATTTGTTTCTTTTTTTAAATATATTTATGCAAAATAATCATACAAAACACAAGCATAAACGCAAGCAACATGCAGGTGGAGAAGCGTACCTTAAAGCAACGGTTTGGCATGCGCGTAGCAAAAAAAAAATAAGGCAAAAAATAACATATTTTCTTGCAGCGAGTATATTAAAAAATAAAACGGTATAATTGTACCGATTATCGATACATTTTTGTTCAAAAGGTAATTGGAAGGTTTTAGCATATTCCTTTCAAAAAAATCAAACAACAAATAATTTGCCTTACAAGTTTAGTAATCTCGTCTGTTAATATTTCTCGGTACAAATTATTAGGTTAAATTTTAGTGATCTTAGTTGACACCGCAGTTTGAAAAATTTTAACCTTAGGTAAAAATCGTTTATTTATATAAATAATGTTTTGTCACCTAAAGCACTTAATAAACCTGATATCAGTTGTGCCGTTTTTAGGTATTTCTTCATACCTAAAAATATTTGAAGATAAACCTTCACTTTTCGATATAAAAACTCTTTATGGGCCTAATCATTGAATCCGATTTTCGATCCGAAGATTTTCAATCGAAAATTTTCATGCAATCATTGATTCCGTCGATAAACTGCTTTACCACAAAGTGAGAACGTAAAACTGTTTTATAGACCTTTATCGACAAAATCGATAAATTAAATTGTCTGAGATTCTTGTAAAAAAAAATGTAAACTGACCCCCTTAACGAGTGAAATTTAATGTACTTAAATGAAGGGCCCACTCCTGTTTTAGATATAACGCATATCGTGCGTTTTTGTTATTTTTTTCATCCAGTTTAGTCCTGTATTGGAGAGTCTACACCGTTTAACTATTTTGAAATTTCTTCCAAAAAAGTATTTAATTCGCCTGAGGCTCTTTGAGAAAATTCTTTCGCTATTTTGGGAAGGGCAGCTTTATATCGCTTTTAAACCCTTTAAATTTATTTTTGTCCCTTGTCTCTAAAATATCCATTTAAAATAAAATTTAGTCCGTCATCAGTAATTGTTTACATAAAAACTTTCAAATGGCTTATTTCTTTAAAATATCCGCAACTCACCCATCAACGGATAAATTTCAACTAAAATTTTCGATTTTACGGATTCAATGATTTCGTAATTAGCGACATCTATTAGCCGCGGAATGTATTTTTTCGGTCGGTGAGTTCAAAGTGATCGTAAATTTTATTTTCGATACGGTTTCAATGATTCCGACATAAAATTTTTCGATCGAATCGAACCATTTTTCGATCGAAACGTATGCAATTATTATGCCCAATAAGTTAGTTCAACTTCAGGGATATATTTCAACCAATCATGATAATTCAATTTCTTTATAATTATTGAAAAGGAAATAATAGTAATTGTTCCAATATTTCTGAGTTGAAAATTCCGATACACGATATTCAAGGATTAATCTGATTCGGATTGATATCCGCTTAAATTTAGAATCATACAATCCCGATAATTATATTTATTTTATAAAAATCATAAAATGTTCCCAATACAAACAAAATTATTCAAGATACATCGAAACTAAATAAAACTCAAATTAAGTCCAAAACATGCAATAACTATTCTATAAACTTAATATGCAAACATTCGTAGGCAAACTCCATAAACGTAGGTCAGTTTTGTAAGCGAGTAGCAAAAGAATACACAGCTTGGATAAAGTTTTCATGAAGGTGAACGTTACATTTTTCGTCAAGTGTAAAGTTACAGATTAGTATCACAGAAATCAGCAGAAAGCTGTGAATGAAGTGGCTGATCTTCTTTTACTGATCTCCAGATCTTCAGAGAGATGATGGATCATCATAACACTGAAATTTTTGAAACTCTCGATGCCACATGAAAAATATTGAATTCAATAGAATTTTTTGTTTTTAATTTTCGTTTAAATTTGATAATCTTTCATCACTAATTTTTTGCAAAAGCTCATTCAATTACTTTATCCGATTTTATATTTGTCGTTTCTTTTGAGTTTGTTTGAATATTCTTTTGCCGCTGACTTACGACGAACTATATTTATTCACTGTATTTTTCATGCCTATAGTGTTTTAAGTTTTGTGGTAAGACAACATCAATTTGTACAACATCAATTTGGGTATTATTGTAAGGATTTTTTAAGGATTTGGTTTATTACGGGAGACTGCTATTTAACATATCAAACTAATACTAGCGACATTTGATTATCATACGATGATTTTGTGATTATGGACAACTACAAGATTCTCTAATTGGCTATTCTACAGGATCATGACAGTAATCTATGAGAATTCCCATTTGACAATTTTTCAAAAAGGAACGACAAAAATAGTTTTCTTTTGACACTGAAGCAAGCATTTTAGGGTAGTAATCATTGAGCAGAGAGTGCGAGGAAAGTACGCGACAGATTTTTGTTAAATATTAGAGAGTAGCTCTTTAGAATGATTTTTGTAATGATGGAGAGTATATTACAATGATGTGAATGATAGGTTTGAGCAGACTTCTCAGCTGGAAAATGATGTGTGATGAACGCTTTTATACAAGCTCAGAAGCATATTTCATCGATGGTATAAAATACTTCTTTTTATACAGATGTGGGTGTATGTGATCAGTTTGTGCAAGCTTTGACTTGAGAAAGAAGAAGTGTTGCGCTTGATTACTTATAGCGATCAGTGTAGCTAATTGGATTGTGCAAATTGCTCTGATTGCCAGAGAGTACGGCATTCCATATTATCCGCGCATATGACATTACAACAACAATTGGTTAATACAACATCCATATTGGTGATACGACTAGCAGAGACAATATGATGATCTAATGAGATGGCCAGCTAGCTAGTAGTATGTTCGTTAGCAATCAATACCTGAATTTAAATACGTTAGACGATTCAGTGGCTCATTATCATGTAGACGATCGATATTTATATCGATAACCTGTGTGTTGGGTAGACTATAACGTTTCTTGAGTCTATGCACACCGCCGACACGCACACCCGTCGGCGCTGGGCTACGACGACTCCCAGTAGCGGTGTCAGAGTGATAACCACTCTGTGTGGATGATGGACGCGCATACGGTACACTAAGACGTGTCGGTGTGAAGGCGCGTGTCGGTGTGGCTGCCGCCGTGGTGCGTTCATGTTGCACCGGTATGACGAGCTCACCATCGCCAACACTTAAGGGATATGGTGATTTACGACCACCCTGTGATAGCTGTTGAGTGGGTGTGCCGGTGGCGTGTCGCGGTGGCAGTGCTGACGAAGAGCTATTCCATTGGTTGCTTACGAATTTGTGACCCTCGCCCGGGAAGAGTATACCGAACTCATAGCCGAAATCATATTTAAAGTAAATTAGACCGGTGTTGGGATCGACACATTTTGTACCTTTTTTTGGTGGAGACAAACGTATATTTTTGGATGGGGCAGTTGTTTGTTTGGTTGTGGATACAGAGAGAGAGAGAGACAACACGTTTTTTGGAAATATATAAATACATTAAAATAAGTTTATAATATTTGAAGAATATGAATATAATTATTTTATATAAAAAATCAACAGAACGAAGCATTCCAGGTTTGAATATAAGTAGACTTGTATATCTAAATATTTGTATGTGTTAGTTGGGGGGAAAACAAATCTTAAAACTCTCAAACTAATTTCGAATTTTGAAAACTGTAAAGAAAACGTTAAACTCAAATCGATATTCGTCTCTAATTGACTACAAGTGAACTCATGAGAATCACTTCCTCATTGGGTACTTACCGTATTGCGAGACGCGCGACTCATCGCGATAGGCTTGCGGCTTGTTGTCACCCTCACTGGGCGCACGCTTGAAACCCGGTCGGAAGGAGTGCGTAATGACCTTCGGCTCAGCACTGCCATTATATATTTTCGTAGTCTTACTACTCTTCTGCTGCAGATCACTGGTGATGTCACTGATGAACTGATGTGATTTTTGCAAGAAGGTCGAACTCATTTGCTTGCCCTTCTGGTCGATGTGCGACTGTATGTAACCGTATTTGGGTGGTGAACCAACTTTCAAATTCATATCGTCACGTGGGAAACGTTTTTCGACAACCGTCGTATCGGGCTGCAAGGTCTGATAACGCTGTTGATAGCTAGAACTGGTGGTGCTGCTCTTCATGGACGAGTGACGATTTAGCGATTGAGTACGCTGGCTGCTCGTGGTGCCGGCAGCGCTGAGACTACTACCGCGTTGTGAACGCAACTCATTGGCGTCGACTTTTATTTTCGCTGGCATTTCTGGACCGCGATCGAATTCCATTGGTGAGAGCACACGTTCGTAAGCGCGTGGCACACTGCAGGCGCGTCCCATTTGCGGTGGTTCGACGTGTCTGAAACGTAGCGGCCCATTTTCACCCTGTGGCGTCCAAAGTGGACGCATCTTGGCATTCTCTATTTCGCTATCGTAATCGGTCTCACGGAATTCGCCTGGCACGAATTTTGTCGGTGTTGGTGGCGGTGGCACACGTTGTGTTGGCGTATAGCGACTCGGCGATGGGCTGTAGGGGAACGGCTCGAGTGGTGTGCTCACTTGACGTTCCTGTTGCTCCTTCTGGCTGTCGAAGTGTATGACGCGCTTGGTCTGTTGCATATTCACCACGCGTTGGCAAGTTTCGGAAGATTCTTTCATATGCATTACATTTTTCATTTCGGTCGCCATTTTAGCCGTATGCAATGGTGTGCCGGCGATGGCGTTGTAGTAAAGCGCCGGTTGTGCGCGTGGCTCATATTTCGGCTGTTGTTGTTGCTGCTGCTGTTGTTGTTGCTGTTGTGTGGCAGCAATGAACTTTGCGGCAACTGGTTTTGGTTTGTACACCTGCTGTTGTTGTTGCGTTTTTTGTTGCTGGAAGTATTGTTTTTGCTCCTTCGACTCGGTTTTGATCTCATGTCGTATTTCCTTCTTGATCGGCTCGAACTTCTGTCGCGGATAAGTGCTCACCGCTGACGGTGTGGGCTCGAATTCCATGGGCGATGGTGTCACCACAACTGCTGGCGATTTATGTCCATTCGTCAGATTGGACTTTGGTGTTGGTGTAGGTGGAAAGACGACACGATAACCCTTAATCTCATTGTCTGACTCTTGTGTGCGCGAGACGGAGCGGAAACGCTCCTCGACTTCACTGCTGTAATCGCTGAATTCGGCTGGTGTTTTACGTTGTGCCGGTATGGGTGTGATGGTCGGTGTTGGAGTCTTCAAAGGCGCTGCTTGATATTTTGGTGCGCTAATATTGCTGATGTTGGAAGCGTTGTAGTAGCTACTGCTCATGCTCGATACGCTCTTGTAGTCCTGTCAAAGGATTTCAGAAAAATAACAATTATCATTCAGTGTTGCGCTAAAGTCTAGAATAAGCTCAGCTGTTAAAACTGCAACAAGTAACAAGCACCAGAAACGAATTGAAATAAAAATTAAAAACTATTGCAAGAGTAAATAGCGTGTGAGAGCGTTGTAAATATCTATTTATGAGTATATTTCACATTTGATAAAACTACTGTGTTGTGCTACTAAAAATTATCAAAATGACCTACGCAGTGGAAGATACGAAGTCAGTTCTCATTTACAGGAAATAATTATTTTCGTGTATTAGCAACCCTGAATCTCGAACATTTCTAACCTAATCACTGACTGCTTTGTTAAATACTAAAAGCTCAAAATTTTAAGTTGAAGCTTTCACTATTTCTTTGATGATTGACAATTCTTCCGTTGCACCCATTCATTGCCGTACTACAATTTCGAACTCTAGTATAACCTTTGAAGAAAACTCTGAGTCTAGATACTACTTTCCGAGGTCCATCCGGAACTTAAAATTTTAGAGTTTATTTATTCAAGTTATGTGACTACCTTGGTTAGAAGATCAGCTCCAGATCATTGTCAAAAAAGTTTTTATAAAATCGCTACATCTTCTGTGAGCTCTCTATATATTGAGAAAGTACACCAGAAAATTGACAAATTTAACGAAAAGGTTTCTAGAATCATTCAACCGACAATAGTGAAACAACAGTTTTACAGCCTAAAAATCTTGAGATGGTCTTTGAAAACTTGGAGAGTTTTTCGTTACGTGTTTTTATTATTTCAAAATATTCTCAAAATATCTTTGTCAGATGCGAGTTTACCATATGGCAAAATCGATTTTTTTTTGGATATTGGACCAAAATATTTTTTCCGGGAGATTGAGTCAAAAGAGAAAAATGTGTATTCTCCGATTTTCGAAGTTAGTCTCCAAAATCGAAATATTTGACTTCGAAGTTCGAAAAAGAGGATTTGAAAAAAAATTGTTATGTTTTTTGAAAAAAAAAAATCCAAAATATGGATAAAATCTATATTTTCCTTCTCTAGTGGTGTATAAAACTTTTCGGTCAAGTTTATAAGCCAGATACTAGCTCAGCCGAGCGTTGTACAGTGTAAACATCGCGATACATACTTGGACTGGGCAATTTTTGAAAGCATATGTTGGAAAGCTATTGGATTTCTTACATTCAGTCATCAAGGCACAATAGCTAGAGTCGAATAAAATCGCCTTAACATATTTGTGATGAACTTCAGGCGATTTGCCGATAATTGTCTGGTTAAATCCATCTCCATGGATTCTTGGTTTCTCAAATATATTTCCTCAATTATAGATATCGATCTCCGTCGCAGGGATCAACCTTTACACCTAACCTGACGACATCTTCCATTCGACCTCATTATCAATAAATCTAGATATCTGTTATCCTATTTACCCATCAGAATTATTTTGTACTTCTTTCTTCAGTTAGATAAACTATTTGTTCGCAGTGTACTTTCATAAAATTTATTCCTATAAATAATATAAAATGCGTACATATGTTCATGCTGAAGTTTTTTATACAGCTGATGAACTTCAAAAAATATAGGTGACAACGTGCAATAAATAACATGACATCTTGACATTCCAAACCATGCAATTTTACTTATATAGAAATGTAGTACTACTTTTATGAAAGTATATACATATGTTGTATATTATGTATAAAGTTACAAAATTGTACAAATGTTATGACACTAATGAATGCATGAATGATTTCCAATTGCTTAAAGCGGCATATTTATAGGCGTGCAACAGCTTACAGTAGCATACTTTTGCGCGTAACGGTAAACTAATCATACTTATATTTTACATTTCTGATGTAATGCGTGCTTGATGATGCATTTAATTGGCTACTTAATGACTAATAATTATGATATTTGCGACGATTTATTGTTTTTAGTGCATTTTATGCTTCTCTTTACAATGACTTTTATGTATAAATGCAGTATTGATGATTGTGATTGCGGACATTACGAGGCAGCACAGAACACTAAACGCCTGAAAATTACAATTACAGCGAAGCTTATACGTATTTTTTTCTAATTGCTATTATTTTTACATATAACAACAAATCAAAAGTAAAAAAGAAATAATAATTTACAAAAAGTAAAAAATTAAATAAAAAATATAAAATATTAAATTATAATAACAGTTTTTCTAAAGTTATTTTACAATTAATTGGCGGGAAAAATAAAAATAAATTTTAGTTTGCAAGAAACAAAAAATATTAAAAAATAATATTGACACAGTACTTAATATTATTTATAAATGTTTCTGAAGCTGAGTTTATTTTTCATTGTTATTAGATTTTGTGTTTTTAGTATTTATAATCAAGTTTAAAAAAATATATCAGTATTCCAGTAAGCTATTTCAGTAAGATAGAATCAGCTTCAAAAACTATATTCAAATCGACGTACACTTGCGGTACTTAAAATCAAGACCATATGTAAACTAGTACTACTATTGGCAACTAAATTTTTCGGCACTGAAGACTTTCAGCGGAGAAGTGCGAACGATGTTCATATAAACAACTGAGTTCGAGGTGACTTTGTCTTAATATAACCAAGCTATAAAATAAAAAACGAGTCTTTCTACAACCATTTGAGGTATGTCAAACCTGTTGAAGAATGGTATAGAAGCTGTTTTAATTCTGTAGTGACTGGGGGCTTTTGTTGTTTCTTCTGCTGTATATATTTGGATAAGATGTCCAAGTTCAATACTGGCCTTACCACAAGTTATCCAAAGACAGAATTACGCGAAAAGCTAAGTAAGGAAGGGCTAAGTTCGGGTATCACCGAACATTTTATACTCTCGCATTTTATTTATTTAAATTTATTAATATAACAAATAATTTGACTCACATATTGGGCATATAAGTATATAGTATAAAGTCCATTGAAAGTTTGAAAACCCTAATATTAAGTATATGGGAGATAGATGAAGTTATGACCCGATGTAATGTTATATTCGATATATAGGGTCTTGAAAACGTATGGGCCAATTTCGACGATTTTTAGAAGGGCGATGCCACTGTTTAAATACAGTATTTTTGCAAAGTTCTGTGCCGATATCTTCTCTGGTACTAACTTTATATATTGTAAAGTAAACCATTCAGAACGACTTCAGAGTTCTGGTATATGGGAAGTAGGCGTGGTTGTGAACCTATTTGAACTATTTTCACAACATATCATTGGGAAGCTAGGAAGATTTTATGAACCGAATTTCATTGAAATTGGTCGAGTAGTTTCGGAGATATGGTCTTTGACCCATAAGTAGGCGGAACCACCCCCTTTAAAATTTTGTATATCATTTTGAATGCATCACTTCTGTACCATCTTTATAATGCAATTTAAGGCTTCTGGTGGTTTTCCTTACAGAAGTAAAGCCTTTTTAGTAGTTTTCAATATAACCTTTGTATGGGAGGTGGGCGTGGTTATAATCCGATTTCCTCCATTCTTGGACTGAATAAGGTAGTACCTAAAAGAAACTTCTCTAGAAAGTTTCCTTGATAGTATAGCTTTAGTAGTTTACGAGGTATATACAAAAAACTTAATTACATCCACATATGCCCCTTCATAATGCGATACTTCATACCAAATTTTACTTTAGCTTAATTTATAGCTGAGTTATAGATTTTATATGTTTTCGGTTATTGCCATTTTGTGGACGTGGCAGTGGTCCGATTACGCCCATCTTCGAAATTAAACTTTTTTATGGTGCGAAAAAATACGTCTTCCAAGTTTCATCAAGATATCTCAATTTTTACTCAAGTTACAGCTTGCACGGACGGACAGACAGACATCCGGTTTTGAACTTTACCACTCACCTGATCATTTTGATATATATAACCCTATATCTAACTCACTTAGTTTTAGGACTTACAACCAACCGTTATGTGGACAAAACTATAATACACTCGTAGCAACTTTGTTGCGAGAGTATAAAAATTAACTAATTAAACAATATATTGAAGAGTAGATTCAAAACTAATAGAATCGATGGGTTCCAGAGATTTTGCAATTTATTTATATAGTCACGTTCCGGTTTTTCATCTCCTGACTATATATTATATGAATGTATTAGATAGAACTAAATGAGGAATGCTGTGGTGACAATTTAATTTTTAAATTGTAAGGTGGTTTGAAGAGAGAACCATCTATTTTACTAACGGTGAAAACTCAGAAACAACATATACACACTCCAGACGAAAATAAATTTAGAATCTACATCATTATCTCTCTAGGGTTAGAATGTCTGGAGTCCACTCAAGTTGATCTTAGTCAATAATTTCATAAAAAATGTTTTTAGGAATGGGACATGAGGTTAATCGGAGACTAAACTAGTAGTAAAACCCAATAAATGCCCTCTCTTTCATGACTCGCCGAAAATATGGTGTATACTGTTGCGAGATCCAAAGTGAATATCAAATAAATCATATACGGACCAATTAGTATCATATCTAAGCCTACCGAGAGGTTAAAAAGTGGGTAGTGGTCTTAGTGAAATGTACGTCAAAATACCCCACATGTCTCCGCTGAAGTCTTCAGTGCCAAAAACAAAAATATACAGACTAATTTAATGCGATAAACCATATGCTATGTTAAAATAATTGTAAAAATATAAAAAAATCATAAGTTGCACGTTAGAAACAAATTGGTGGTAGCAACAGAACAACATCAATAACAACAACAACAACTAGCGAACCTTCTCCTCACGCCTGTACTCATTCTTGTCCGAGTACTCCTGCTTCTCATGGCCACCCTCTTCCTTGCTGGTGTAATAAAGCGGAGCTGGCGGTTGCTTCTCTAATGGTGGCTGCTGATAGTAGGTTTGCGTTGCCGCCGGTGCTGGAGCTGGTGCTGCTTGTGGTGTGTATTGTTGTTGCTGTGGCGATGGTATTTTAAACACTGATGTCATGGGCGCTTGTGGCGCATGCGACACTTGATGTGATGATTTCGAACTGGAAGTTGATTCGTAAAATGAACGACTCTCCTGATGGGTCGATTCCATTTTACGATAACTGGAAATCTCTTCAGTATCGGCGGCATAACCGCTTGTCTTGAATGCGTGATGAGTGGTGGGCACATTTGGTGTACTGACCACACCACCGTCTGGTACACTCTTACCAACCGGTCGGAATGAGGCTTCATCCGATTCACTGCCACTATACTTCCAACGATCGCTTTCGTAGTCACTCTCATAAGGTTGACCGACCGTCAGTTTTGTTGGTATTACAGGCGGTGGTGGCTTATAGGAGCTTGTAGTTTTAGCGATTTGTGGTGCCGCTGTGGGTGTGAGTGTTGGCACTGACATTGGCAACACCCTTGTGGGGCCTTGTTGTAGATTTTGCTCTAAAGTTTTCTCCATTTTCTCCACCAAAGATTGACGACGCTCTTCTGGTTTTGGCGCAAAACAAATCTCTGGTGGCGAACCGGGCACCAAGTGTATATCATCCAGCGGTGTTTTCTCACGCTGCTGCGTTGTTGGTATATTAATCGCTTTACTGATCTCCTTCACGAGATATGGTGCGCTCAATTCCGGCGCTGGCGTTGGCACTTTCTGTACTCTGATCTCGCGTTTCTCTTCCTTCGCATCGGACTCGGTTTCTACTTTATACCTTTGCTCGATATCACTTGTGCAACTCTCGTAACCGCTCAAATGATTTGGTGTCCACAATTTAGACATGGCCACGCCTTCCGCCGAGGGTTTAGGCGAAGGTGAACGTGTGAATTGCTGTGGTGCTGGCAGTGTAGCCGCCGGCCGTATGATCGGTTGTCCATACTCAACTTTCACCTCCTTCGAGATAGTGGACTCGTGTTTAAATGTCTGTGAGACAGGCAATACGGGTAATGTGCGTATACCACCGGTCGGTGGCTCTTTTGGTGATTGTTGTGATGCTTCTAATATTTTAATGCGATCATTTATCATTTGTGGTTTGTCGTTTGTGGCGACGTCCAACTTCGGTATAAAGCATATTTCTGGTGGTGAGCCGGGTATGAGATTCAAATTCTTGAGATCGTCTTCGAGTGTTGCCGACTGTGCGGTTGGACCGCTGGTTCTGGAGATCGTAAGCGGCGTCGTGCGCTTGTTACTAGCATAAACCTCTTGTTTCTGATATCTTTCGCCAGGTGGCGCTGGTTGTGTGCCACCTTGACTCTCGATTTTCTTAAAGAAATCGAAAGATGATGATTTCTTCTCACTCGTTGTGCTCTCGTATTTCGAGGTGGACGTCGACGAGGTGGCTGATGTTAGTAATGGCGCTTCACCTAAACCCTTGTAACCGCCGTCGAGTTCTGTGCTTAGCGTGGATTGGAATTGCGTTTGCTGGGTTGTTGGGATTGGGGCAATATTGTTAGCTGTTGTATAAGGTTTTGGCGGCACTTGCGGTGGTGTTTGTGTGGAGCCGGTTTTCGAGCGTGTGTTGTCAGTGTTGGTCGATACCGATTTCAGGTGCTGCCAATCGGGCAGTTCGGTGTTGGTGCTAATGTTTGTCGCTGCGGTTGGCGTCTTCGGGCGTTCACTCAATGTGGGCAGATCTAAGTACGCTTGTTTGTGTTCTAGACGCATTGTTGCCTCGGTGGTGCAACGATGCTCAGTTACTATTTTCGACTCAGATAAGCCATGCAAATCGGATGCGGTTGAAATGTCGGTTTGTGTCGTTTCAAAGGACGGTGGCTCTTTAGCGAAGGTCTAAAGGTGTTGGATGGTGTTTGGTCAGCGATGGATATTTGGATATTGTTTGATGATGTAATTTTTTAGTTTAGTACGTGTGACGGTAGTAGAACACGTGGATTTTCATTGATTTGGATTTGGTGTTGTTAAATGGATGCATGTGAAATGGTTTTTGATGCAGAATATCAGATGTTGATGGTTTATGTTTTTATTTATTTTTTTGATTTTTGATTTTTGATTTTCGATTTCAACATAAAACCCCATAAAGCAATGAGAGAAGCAGTTGGATATAGACAGACATTTTGTTTAAGCGAAAATGCGAGTCGAAAATCGAACAATTGAATTTTATTGGTAACGTTGGCGAAAAAACAATGAGAGAAAAAGGTTTACAATAAATTTAATTTCAATATAGTATGTATATGCGTATGTATTATATATATGTAATATTAAATATCAATCGATATTGTTTATAAATCCAATTATTATATGGTATTGGTAAATATTTCTATGCATACAAATGCAAATATGACGACATGTTTTCTGTTTTTTATTTATTAAATTTAATTAGTTAATTTAAAGTAATAAATAAGAATTAAAAAATAATAATTTCAATATGAAATTCGTGTGAATTCCTTGTCATTTAATTATTTAGACTTTGTGAAAGAGTGTACATGCAGACTTACTTCGGTTTTCAGATCGACTGGTGTTTCGTAGACAATCGTCTTAACGACCTCCTGTAGACGTTCCGGCGATGGTTCCAAAATCGCACAATCGGCAATGCTTTTGGCCTCGCCGCCAGCATTTGTGGCCTTCACCATATATTTGCCGGAGTCACTGGATTGTCCTTGAAGGTTTTAATAAAAAAAAAATATTATTAAACCAACTTTAGTAAAGTGAATCGGTTTTGAAGCAGAACATCAAGGGTTTTCTAATTTTTTACAAAAACAAGGGTGTGCGACTTTGATAATTAATTAAAATATACACCTAAATGTAGGCAACAACGCCTCTGTATTTTTACATTAATAATCAATTAAATAATTCGCCTAAATGTAGGCAACGTTGCCTGTATATATTTTCATCTATGCCATATAAAAAGGTTCCTCTAAGATTTAATTTAGATTTGATTACTTTGCCGTAAGTTTCTTCTATAAATTCTTAAATATACTACTAATAGTTCAGTGATATACTATACTAATTATACTAATAAATTCTTATAAATCCGTCTTAGCCACTCACCTTTCTCGATAATCAGCTTGTAAGAGTTGCCTTGCGATAGCAGACGATGCTGTGACACACCGGCTTCTTGTATTGGTTTATCGTCTTTCATCCATATTACCGTTGGTTCGGGTAAACCGGTTACTTCTACTTCCATTATGATCTTTTCACCGCGTTTTACAACTTGCGCTTGTAGGCGTCGCCCAAAGACAGGTGGGAAGATGGTTTCTATTGAAAAGAAATAAAGGGTTTTATAGATTTAATTATTTGTGGCATTTGTAGCTTGAGGTGATTCTCGAAAATATTCAAAATTAAATATACATATATATAAATATAATCTTTAAGATCAAAAATGAGGAGTTCAGAAAATTTTCAATTTTTTTTATCTTTTCATTGATTGATCAAGGTTATTGAATTGTTTTCTTTGACTGGTATCATAAATCTCCTGTCTGAGTCATAAACGAAATGAAATAATTTAAATTATATTATTAACTAGCAGACCCGGCCACACGTTTTGTGGCTAAGATATACAATCAATCTTGGCTTCGATGACGATACAAAGTTCATTACAAAGTCGAGGTTGATTTATGATGACAACTGATGTTACTTTTAAATGTAAAATTAAGTGGTGATAATCAAGGCAATTCCAATGATTATAAAATCCTTTGGGATAGTTGGCTACGTCATCCTAATTTGTATCTATATTAGCTCTCTTGTAACGAAATTCTAAATTGTCGCATTGACATCGACGACATCTTTATTTTTTGCGTTTGTTGATTTCAATATTGGTCGTTCACTCAGCCAATTATGGGTATTATATTGTTGTTTTATGTCGGGAAAGAGACAGAAATGTTATTAATCCATCGAGGTGTCAACTGTGACCTTACTAGTTCCAATATCTTGCAACTGCTTCTACAATCACAGTTTGATCTTGTTGCAAAAACACTTGGATGTATAAATAAGCGATTTTTGTGCGCCGTACTTCCCAAATTATCAACTTGCATATCTGGAGAATCTTCGCTATAGCTCTATTTTTGGCGATTTTGCAAACTGGTGTTTCGTTGATTTGATATTTAGGAGTAATTTCAATGCCGAATGTACAGTTTGTGTGCCTACTAACAGGTAGCCAAGTTGCCCCTATTCCCGTTATGCTTTGATGGTGAAAATGAGTGAAATCGGTTCAGGAATTACCACGGTCCTCATATACAACATATGATGATTTTCGTTATTATATTCTTCTTTATGAATATATGGGTCAGTATTATGTGTTATCTTAATAAAATTACATCACTAAATTGAGAGAGTATAAAATGTTCGGTTGCACCCAAACTTAGCCTTTCCTTACTTGTTACAAATTGTTTTGGGCTATCCAACCTTATACAATTGAAAAATGGCAAAAATATTTTAACTAAGCAACAATGACTACCTTCAAAATATTATTATTTTTTGTTTTCTATTTTTTTTTTTTAATTTTGTTGTCAACTCATAAGATTGCAATAACAGAACTTTGTTATTGCAATCTTCCGCGCAATTTTTCTGCATTTACTTACTTTCTAAACCTTTCTTGGCCATGCTCGAGTATTTTAAGACTAAAATTAGCCAGATCGGTATGGCAGTTCTTGACTTTTTGCGAGACTAACGAACAGCAATTCGTTTTTATACATATGTACATATCTATAGAATACAAATTGTTTGTATGGTAGATTAGAAAAATGTGAATTTTAGACTTTTTCAGGCAATTTTTTTAAAATTTTCTCTCCGTAAGAACCATCCTCAAACCCCCTGGAATACACACAAAAAGAATGAGTGAAATCGGTCCAGTCGTTTTCATGCTATGTCGTGACAACGGAAAACGGGTTTCATTTTTATATGTATGTATGTATATAAGATTATCAGATAGTTTATTACTTTTCAGATATTAAAAAAATTAAATTTAATTTAACTTAAAAAATTAATACTGGTGGCAACCTTTTTTCATTAAAAGTAGTTTTTAAAATGTACATAAATCTAAATAAAAATATATATACATTACCGGCTTAATTTTTATTTTAAAAAATAATTAATTTTTTTAAAGGTGGCAACTCTATAAAATAATAATTTTATAATAAAGCTTGCAAAAAGTTTTGTTTCATAATAGAACAAGTTGCAAAAATTTATTATTGTTACAATATTTTTTTAACAAGTGGCAACTCTATTTTTAATTTTTTTGGCATTCGGTAAATATACAAATTCTCTAATATTTTTCGTATAAAATATAAATAAAAATAGTTTTAAAAGCCAAGTACATTATTTAGTACGCCCGCCAACTAACCGGCGCATATCATAAATGACTAAAAAAATGCAAAAGAAAATAAATAATTTTAAATGGTGACTGATTTTGCTAAACATTATGAACACTGTGTACCTCATCAACGTTGGCAACAACATCCATCTGCAGCGCCTTCACTCACATACATATCATACATTTTGGTTTATGAATTTTTGTTTGTATGCTTTTCTGCTTCTCTATACATTCTATTTTCTTATTCACCTACATTTTGTCTTAAAATGCCAAAAATCATTAAATTCAATATGAAACGCTGAAAATGCTGCATTGCAGACTGTTATTCAGAGAATTTCAAGTTTGTTACGCTTTGCTATTCCTCTAAATTTAATAAACACACACATACATATATATGTACAGACATACATATGTATATGCATTTGTTTGTGCTAGCTGTGTCTATTTCAAAAAACCAACATCATAGAGGCACATCGAGAGTGACGAAGGAAAAATGTTGAAATTTTGGCAAATCGCCTCATAAAATAAACATTTTTAAGAAACCAAAAGAAGAAGAGCCAGCAATGGATAATGATCATCATCATGATGCCACAATTATCATATATATATCGATATACATATGTGTGTTGCTCGATGTTCTAATGTTGCATGATCTTGCTCAGCTGGTTGATTGTGCAAAATTTGATGCGTGTGGCCCTGAACTGATTTGCTATCACCCACCACCCGGCTCCCACCAAAATATTCACTTGAGAGTAAGAAGCCATTAGTGCTGATCCATATTTCCAGCAGTGAAGAGCTATTGAAATGTTTATCGACAAGTTGCTGAAAAACTTTACATTCAATCAACTACTTCTTAAGCATATGACATACAGTGTGCGGGTAAAGTTTTCGTACTTTGTTGTTATAGTGATTGGCGGTGAAATCAGACAAGAAGAATTGTAGAGTAGAAATTATTAGCTCTCAATTAATTGAAAATAAAATTCACTATTTTCTTCAAGGACGTAAGTCAACTTAAATCTGGTATATAAACGCTTCCTCAGTCATCTTCTGAGGATTTCAGCGCACGAAAATTGAACATAAATTCTAAAGAAAATATTAGGCTGAAACTCTTTGAACTCCTCTCATAATCTGTTATCATTTTGTACTCTTCTTAATGCTATCAAAGGTGGGATTTTCCAAGAAACTTTTGAAATTATTGCATTTTTTATTAATGAGGACGAAACAGACTTCCTAACCCGACGCTAAGGGTCAGCGATTGATAGAGGAAAGATTTCTAAAATTTGCTCTTAAACCACCAACATTTTTTACGCCTGAATAAACGCTATTATCATTATTTATGGCTTGTCTTAATTATGGCGTATATTAACAAATCCTTCTCAAGAGTTATGGAAACTGTTACACATTCTAACGTTTGATCCAGATAGCTATAGTTGGATAAGATTTTTCGAAAAACCTAGTTCTAAATCACCTAACTTTCAGTTATTCGAAAAGACTTCTGAAGCTTGAACTCCACTCTTCAGTTATTTTAGAATCCTTTCTGACTAAACTATAGTCAATCGGAGCGAAAATTCCAGTTCGTCTTTGCTCATCGTAAAACCTAAATACTCACTATTTTCTTGGATCTGGTCCCAATCTAGATATGACTAATTTTTGACACCTTAAAAGTCAGCATAAAGTTTCGATTGCAATAATTCCTATACTGTGGATTGTAAACTCTTACGTCTACTAATATATATCTCTTCGAGAAGTAAATAAATAGCCGTGCAATATTGGAGAATCATAGATAATTATATTTTCCGTATTGTTCGTTTTACTTTGCGTCTCTTATAGTTAAAAAAATTTGTACAGGGCGAGCTACTTATAGCATAACCAGAGTCAAACAAGTCCCACATAAAGAAATAGCAAGCTGTGTGTTCAATTCGCCAACGATCTAAAGCTCGATTAATCGAAGGCAATTTATACTTATATTTTATAGAGGGTATTCTTGAGGAAGATGCTATTATATTATGGATTTATTATGGATTCCAAAATTCAATCCAAAACCCGGAAAACATTTGAATAATGAACTTGAAGACTTGATAATAAGTTTTTTAGGGTCTTCTTAAGTGGTTTAGTTTTCACAATAGGTTACTTTTTTTCGGGTAAATAACATTCGTTCCAAGTCTAGCTGCGTTCCCGAAGTCTTATATTTAATGCCACCACAGAAGCAGATGAACGAATACTTTCCCCAAACAGTGTATTTATGTTCGTCGGCATTTGGCTTATTTTGCATGTTTTTTTGCGAATTTCTAATTAATGACTTCCCCATTAATGTTTTTCCATTCTATAAATATTTGTAGTTTTTGTTTTAACTTTTACTTTTTTACTTTTTTACATTTTTTCATCTTTTATTCTATTATTTTAGCATTTAATGGTACTTACTTTTCACAACTAGATCGGCTGTGCTCGTTGATTGTCCCATTGTATTTGTGGCGGTGACTGCATAGCGTCCCGCATCTGCCACACCCACCTGCTTCAGTTCGATGCTGACGCGATTGCAGCGATTTTCGATTTTCAAACGTTGATTCTCGAACAGTTGTTCGCCATTCTTCTGCACTTTGATTTCGGGTGAGGGGAAACCATCGTAGATCGCCTCCATTGCCACATCTGTGCCCTGATCGACAATCTTACCGGTCAGTGGGGTGGTGAAACGCGGTGCTATTTGCTTGCGTAGGCGCGTCGGTGATTCAGGCACTGCCACACCAGCTGTGCCGGTTATAGCAGGCTGCTGACTACTCGGTCCATTGCCAGCCGATTGCACGAGTGTAAATGATTTCTGTTGCACATTTGGCGTTGTCATGTCTTTGCTTTTGTGCAGCTCCTGGTAGTGATGTGTCTCAATGACTTCGGGTTGTTGTGCGCCCAATTGTTTTAACGATTGATCGATATGTGCCGAGGAATTATGTATCTCGGTTTGCGGCATATTACCTTCGAATGAGCTAATTTGTGACGTGGATGTGGTGGTGAAGGTCTGCTTCTTGATGGTGACACGCGACGATTCGGTATTGTGTTCCTGTGTGGAGGTCTGCAGATCACTAGTGGCAGGCAGTAGAGGCATGCCGGGACCGAGTAGATTCAAATATGCCGCACAGGTAGCTTTACCAATCTCATTCTCGGCGATGCAGCTTATTTTACCCACCGTATCAATGCTGGCCTTCTGTATGGTCAACACTTGTCTATCGCCACTGGTCGATACGAGAAAGTTATGACCACTTACAGGCTGATCATTGAAGCACCAATGCACTTTGGGTGTCGGCTTGCCTTTCACAATACACTCGAACTTCACCATATCGTCGGCGTAAGCCTGTTTGTCCGAGAAGAGTTCTTTGAATTCGGGGCATGTCAACTTCTCAACAGGTTCCACTTGTTGACTGCGTTGGTTTTCGGGCGCATTCACGCTCTTCACATTCAATTGCGAGAAACACTTCGCATCACCCGCGTTATTCGATACTTTCACCGTATAGACGCCACGATCGTCAGACACTACATTTTTTAAGATCAATTTAAAGGCACCGACTGCCGGATTAGCGCTCATCGAGAGACGTTCACTTTCGCACAACTCCTTATTGGCCAGATACCACTTGGCGGTGAGTGGTTGATCACCACTGACGCACACCTCCATCTCAACCGTTTCACCTTCATCCGCCAGCACATCGGTTAGGAACTTATCGAATTTCGGCAGTGTTTCCTTCGGCACCGACTGACGCTCAGACTGTGCGCGTGTCGCAGGCTCGGCAATATTTAGTGGTGTCACTTTGAGTTCACAACTGCTCGACGCCTCACCAGCCGAATTGATGGCCACCACTTTGTAATTGCCTGCATCCTCTTGATACACCTCTTGTATGATCAGCGAGCAACGATCACCTTGGAATAGTAATTGCACATCGGCTGATTCTTTGACTGGTCGTTCATTGTGATACCAAATGACTTCGGGTTCCGGTTGACCGACAATCACACAATCCAAACGCACTGGTTTACCCTCGAATATCGACACATCTTTGAGTGGCAACTGTACCGAGGGCTTAATCGGTTCCATATCGGAGGCCATCTCCGAATCGGATGTCTCGTTCGGCAGACGTCCTTTAACAACGACGTTACACGAACTATATGCTTCGCCTGCTAAATTCTTTGCCGTTAACACATACACTCCGGCGTCGTTGGGATAAGCTTGGGGGATTATGAGCGTTGCGCGGCCGTACTCGTACTGAAATGAAAAGCGTTGCGAAAATATTGAAAACCATTAGTGAACAATCGAAAGTGTGTGTGTGTATATACATTTCAAATGTATATATGTATGTGTGTCTGTTTGTAAGTATGTAAGTACTTGTGCAAGTGAAAATAATGTGGCAAATGAAATTCGAAAATATGCCGTGGTGAATATTTCGCAAAATACTTGCCACTTGCGTATGTGTGCTCTTGCCTAATGTGGTGAGTTCTTTAGGAAAATTTGTATTCAATTACTGTTAGTTGTATTTCAATTTATTTTTGCTTGTTCCCCCGTTTTGTGTAATTAAAATTTATATTTACACAATTTTCGGATTTATGTTTTGATTGAGCAGCGGTTGCATCCGGTAGACTAAACGGGCTGCCCGCTGCCCATTTTTTTATGCATTCGCATATTTTTTTTTTTTTTGTATATACTGGGTGTTGGGTGTTGTGGGTGGAAAATTATGGCAGTAGTCTGTTATTTTATTTGACATTGATATATTTGAACTTTTGGCGTAATCTTTCTATGCGGTGGATTAGCCAATACTCAAAGTATTTAACACAATGAGTAGTTCATTCAATCATTGAACGAGTGTCGATTGGCAGTAGATAATCGACTACTGAGCGTTTGTCAACTACTGGTGCTATTGTAAGTGTCGATCAGTCGCTCAACCATCGATTGTGAATGCTTTTCAATCGCTCATTTCAGTCTTCAGAAATTTTTTAATTTTTTTCTTTCAAGTTACACAATTGCAAAGTTTACGATATAATCGACTTAATCGACTGCAGTCTATTCTACTGCCAATCGACACTCGCAATTCCATAGTATTTAACCCTCTTCTTGAGGGTTATGTTTAAATTTAGTTTTAGTTGTATTTTCTTAGAAGATGTTTTATGTTAGAAATACTCTCGTCGAACAAAAAAAATTTCCAAAATAATCTTTCCTACGATGTCGAGATTATACCACAATATGGTTTAAGAAATATAGTTGAAGTTTCAAGCAGTCGTAAGTGTCCGAAAAGTATGTCAAAACCTAAGGTCTTCCAAATATTTTCAGTAGGCACATCTAACTTAATTGTGTCATATTTTTTCCTGATTCTAGGTTCATATATAGGTACTACCAGAACTTGAGGTTAAGTTCTCAGAGGGCGTCATCAGTTTCACTGAGAACTGTTAATTTGGGGACCTTTACGGAAAGTATAAGTTAATCAAATCTTTATTTAATTTTGGGTGAGAGTTCAGTTGTTCCAAAACAACAAAAATGTTCTGAAGTACAAATATTGATTTTAGTGGGACTTCTAAAACTATGGCAGTACAGTGGTACCTCGACAAACGAGTGCCCCAACATACGAGTTTTTCGAGATACGAGTCCGCTTCGTTCAGAGTCAGAGGAGGAGGTTATTTCTACAAGTGAGATAAAGGACATCTTAGAAATGTGGGAGAGAGTTTCACAGTTCGTGGAAAAAAACACCCAGAAAAAGTTGTAACAGGTCGTGCATCTGACCTTTTTAATGACAATTGCCTACCTCATTTCCAAATATTTGATATTTATAAATACGTTTTTATTATTCAAAACCACGTAACAACAAGTAAGGAAGGGCTAAGTTCGGGTGTAACCGAACATTTTATACTCTCGCAATTTATTTATTTAACTTTATTTATATTATATAATACACAATTTGACCCACATATTCGTCATATATATTGTATAAAGTCCATTGAAAGTTGGAAACCCTAATATTAGGTTAGAAGCACCGAGGTCCTCATGTTCGATATATGGGGCCTTCGGCGATTTTTAGAAATGGGCTGCCATACTATAAATACAGTATTTGTGGAAAGTTTTGCACCGATATCTTCACAAGTGTTTACTTTATATATTGTAAAGTAAACGATTCAGATCATCTTCTAAGTTCTGGTATATAGGAAGTAGGCGTGGTTGTGAAGCGATTTGGCCTATTTTCACAACATATCATTGGGATGTAAGGAAGCTATTACAAACCAAGTTTCATTGAAATCGGTCGAGTAGTTCCTGAGATATGGTTTTTGACCCATAAGTGGGCGACGCCACGCCCATTTTCCATTTTGTAAAAAAATCTGAGTGCAGCTTTCATCTGCCATTTCTTATGTGAAATTTAGTGTTTCTGACGTTTTTCGTTAGTGAGTTAACCCACTTTTAGTAATTTTCAACCTAACTTTTGTATGGGAGGTGGGCGTGGTTATGATCCGATTTCTTTCATTTTTGGACTGTATTAGGAAGTGGCTACAAAAACGACTGCAGTTTGGTTGATATAGCTCTAGTAGTTTACGAGTTATGTACAAAAAATTAGTAGAGGCGGTGTCACGCCCACTTCACCAAAAAATTACATCCACATATGCCCCTTCATAGTGCGATCCTTCATACTAAATTTTACTTCCATAGCTTTATTTATGGCTTTGTTATGGCACTTTATTTGTTTTCGGTTTTCGCCATTTTGTGGGCGTGGCAGTGGTCCGATTTTGCTCATTTTCGAAAGCAACCTTCCTATGGTGCCAAGAAATAAGTGTTGCGAGAGTATAAAAATAACTGGGGTGACATTTTGGAGGTTGTAACGGAGTTGGTTGGTAGTTCAATTGTTTTGTATGGGGAAATTTGCTTCGAGATACGAGTAATTCAAGATACGAGCAAGGTTGCGGAACCAATTAAACTCGTATGTCGTGGTACCACTGTACATTATTTTTCAAAGAACTATATTAATTTCAATAATTTCAGAATAAAATTTTTAACTATCTCTCAAACTCCAAAAATCATTATTTTCAGCATTTTACTATGAAATCTTAATATACTACAGACCCATCTTCATACTAATTCTCTTTCCACATGGGAGGTATTACACATACATAACTATGCATGTACATCTGTAAATATACTCATGTACCTTCACTGTTTCATGTTAAAGCATAATATTAGCTACTTGTTTGTTTTGGAGACTATCTTTAGAAACGCTAAATGTAAACAGACCAGCGGGATAGTGCGAGTATATAAAAAACACATTTAGATACTCATTTAACCCCATGCGGAAAAACGAAATATGCATTTTATAATTCTTTTTATTTTAATTAATTCAATATCTCAACATTAAGTCCGTTTCTAAGTATACCATAACATCATAGCTGTATATATAATTTAACCATCAAAGAAATTATATTCACTTGTTCGCACTGGGCACTCATATACTTCTGCCACATGTGTTGGATATCATACTTTTCTCTCTTTTTCTATTTTTTCTATTGTGGCTGCAATTGTATAAACAAATTTCTAAATGTACTGCAAAAGTTCATTTCTATTCGCCTAGGGATTTACACATAGTCACATATGAAATAAAGCCAGTTTGCGAAATATTCACAAAAATAATATGTGTTTGCATGTACGTATATATTTATGTATGCCTTAATGGTATTTGAGGAATAAAATCTTTTATTACAGCATTATTTAGCGTATATTTTGCAGCGAAAGTGAATAAGAAAACATGCAAATCAAATAATTGTGGTTAGAACAACAACAATATGGAAATAATTCACAACAACAGTGTATGTAATAAAGGCAACTTATTATAGCTGTCTTTGATACGCCGAAACTTGTCGAGTGGCGAAACGAACAGGCAACTGGTATAACTCATATTGATTGGCATAAATAAACAGTGTTGGAATAGCTATGCTGAAACTACTTTAATGAAATATTAACAAATTAGCTCTTTTATATTAATATAAGGGGGGAAAAATAAACATTATAAATAATCTAGATTCAACTCCTTCGAAAGGGATTCATCGAATTGCTTATAGAGACCTTTTCAAGCTACAACACTATATTAAGGTAAAATTAGTTTGGGAAGCATTTGCGCATATCGCTCCAATCAATTTTAATCAATTTCATATTCAGTATATAATATTACAAATATTAAAATATGTTTTATAATCTTATCATTATTTTATTCTCATTCCAGGAAAATTTGTGGATTTTGAGTTCAAAACAGTCATCTGTGATAGTTAAAATATCAGATCAAGATCAGAGCAAGTAAAATAAACATCTTCATTATGTAAATAGTGTTTTCGATTTCGAAAAGTTATTCCGCGAAATATTAAAGCTGTGAAACATGACCCGACGATAAATAAAAGCTTCGGTAAGTCTAATATTTTAATCATTTTCTAATATTTCTTATTATAGTTTAGAATACTTTTCCTTACACAAATTTGATGTCATTAGTTTTATGCATTCTCAAAAATTATTTTCAACTTTTTTTGCACTCATTTGCTTTACTATAATTCATTTTTTTTCGTGATGGCACTAAAAGTCAAATTACATACGACTAAACCCACAATTTATTCACACAGCCTGTGGTATTTTGTTGTAAAGATATAAATCTCATATTTTTTCGACTGACAAATTGCTGTTGAGCAGATGCAACGCCGAGAAAAAGATATGTGAATTTGTATATTTATGTCAATATATTAGATATTGCGAATTGAAATAACATTAGGGTGGTACTTTATACTGTGGACTAAACATATTTTTCTTTAAATTATTTATAATAGAAATTTAAAGGGTAAATATATGTTACAGGTGACCTAAAAAATAATCGAGAAATGTAGTTGTTTGTGTTTCCGTATCAGGTTATCGGGAAATTTAGGTTTCAATTGTTCGCTATCATTATCTTTATAGGATATAAAGCCCACCGGACGTTTGAAAATTCCAATATTAGTTATGGTTATTATTTCCCCCAGACCCGGTTTTATCACTTGCCGATACAGAGGAACATATTAGAAGAAAAATATTCCATCTCTATAGTACATATGAAAGATTTACCGATATATTCGATAAAACATTAGCCATAAGCACTGACGTTTTCATTTTCGATGTTTGCGGCCTTAAAAAGTTCTAGTCCGATTTCGAGAACTTTTAGGAGAGCGATGTCGCACCATTTTCAGTTATGTATTTGTGCCAAGTTTTATTTCAATATTTTCACTATTATATATTATTGTTATATATTAACAAGTAAGGAAAGACTAAGTTCGGGTGCAACCAAACATTTTATACTCTCGCAATTCGGCATAAAGTCCAATAGAATAACAAAAATTATCATATATATATAGTATATGAGGGCTGAGGTAATTCCTCAACCGATTTCACTAATTTTCACCACCAAGGTGCACTATATACAAGACTATACGTTCACTTAATGTTGCTAAGATATCGCACATATTAACCTATTTCTAAGGAATTAAGCCCATCGTATTTTTGAAAATTCTATAATCAGGTATATGAGAGCTAGGGGAAGTTATGACCCGATTTTAAACATTTTTGTACAGAGACACACTATTAGATAAAAACGATTCCATCTGAATTAAATTATGATATCTGAGAGATTTACAGAAATTATCGGTAAAAAATTACCCTAAGGTACTGAGTTCTTCATATTCGATATCCGGGGCATTGAAAAGTTATAGTCCGATTTCAACATTTTTTTCACAAGTTATGTCTCAGATTATATACAGTATTTGTGTAAAGTTTTATTTCGCTATCTTCATTGGTTCCTTATGTATATATTATAAAGTGAAGGAATGAGATGGAATTCAAAATTGAGTTATATGGGAAGTAGGCGTGGTTGTGAACCGATTTCGCCCATATTCCACCCGTGTCATCAGGGTGTCAAGAAAGTGTTATATACCGAATTTCATTGAAATCGCCCTTTTTGACCCATAAAAATCTGAGTACAGCTTCCTTCTGCCATTTTTTCTGCAAAATTAAGGGTTTCTGATGTTTTTCGTTAGCGAGTTAACGCACTTTTAGTAATTTTCATCCGATTTCAATTATTTTCATGGTGTGTGATGGGGTACGTAAGGGAAACGACTGCAGAAAGTTTGGTTTGTATAGCTTCATTTGTTTGCGAGATATATACACGTGGACCCGTAAAAAAATTTTATTGAAAATGGTCGAGTAGTTTCGGAGATATGCTAAAAAAGAAACATTATACTCTGTGCAACATGCTGCGAGAGTATAAAAATAATCGATTACGATCGATAAACAAAAATATAATATCAGTTATCCAAAACCTTTTGAGCCACCCTAATGTTTTATTACAAAATTTCATAAATACTAATGCTCCCATTAAGCAACAGCAAAATATCATTTCCTCATTAATTATCTTAATAATTTTTAAATACTTTATTGAAAAGCGTTTTTTACTTTTAAAAGTTTATATTAATAAACCATTTTTCAACAATTACCACAGAAAGCTGTCAACAGCAACGCCCACTACCCATTCGTATATACATTAGAGTATGAATCTATGTATGTGCTGTCAACAATTTCCGTTTCAAGCACAATGCCCGTTTTTAAGTCATTAATAATATTTGCTAAAA
The DNA here is from genome assembly GCA_031772095.1 of Zeugodacus tau. Taxonomy (NCBI): domain Eukaryota; kingdom Metazoa; phylum Arthropoda; class Insecta; order Diptera; family Tephritidae; genus Zeugodacus; species Zeugodacus tau. The sequence goes on along the minus strand of CM062653.1, from coordinate 52,599,738 downwards.
TATCGCGCGAAAGCAAACATTCAGCTCGCCTTGACCCGCTCAACAGTCGCCACCATAAAAATTGTCATAACATAATTATGTCTGCAATGCGCATAGACCGTTACACATTTGCAGCTATAAATTGCACATATTTTCAATAAATATGAATATTAAACATCTTTATGGTCGGGGGAGACTACGTCGCAATTCATTCAGGCCACAACAGCTACGCACACACACTTTCTTGGTGCGATTTATTTTTGGCAATCGTCTAAGTAACATCGCACCGCCTGTTCGCCATTTCGCCAACTGCCCACGCTAATGCCATAGTGGCCCCAAAAACAAATTAATGCAATTAGCTAAATTTTTTAATTGCTCTAAAGTGTTTCTATTGGCTTTTATGCACAGTGTGCTATATATAACAGTATTATTTGGAATAATCGAACGTAGTGGATAAGCTAATGCTTTTGGTATCGCTGATGAGCGTAACTCGATGGCGGCTATAATGATTACATTTGTGGGAGCAAAATCGACTTAAGTTCGTGAGTTTAATACCCATTTAGAGGGTGCTATATCCAGATTAATATTCATTTTAGCAATAAGGAGAATCACAATGAGTTCCGTGTCATATGAGGTTGATTGTTTTTAAATTTAAAGATAAATCCCTCCTATAACACTGACTGAGGCGGAAAAGAAAACACTAAAAAATTAAATAGTGAGGTCTTCAGAGTTTAAGTTTGATCTGTACTTGAAGAGGGTCTGAGAATTACTTATATCCCTCTTTAGAATTTTCATTTATCTCGCTGAAAGTACATCTGCAACTTTGACATTATGACGGAGGAGAAGAACCACTATTTGCATATGAAAAATGGTGGCTATTATGACGATATCAATTATATTCGCGTCAAAAAAAGAAAGAACCCCCTCCTTTTGTCTTCAATACATTCATCTAATCATGACCAAGTGACTGAGACAGCTTTGGAAACAAACTTTCCAATATCACATTTAAACAAAATAACAATGGTACCTCTAAGGAAGAGGTAATGGGATATATACGATAGCCAAATCTACGTAACTGGAACGTACCCGAAGTAATATCCGACCAAGGACTGTCAGCTTAATAGCTCACGACATTCGATTTCAGACTCCACTGAAATTTTAAGATCGAAGAGAATACCTCTAAGTACTAACATTAGATATGTTGATAGTAAAATACGGTATTTGAGCGCTTTCTAATTACTATATCTCTATATTTACTATAATATTATATTTACTTAGAGATAGTTTAGAGGACCAGTACTTCCTTTTATTAGTTTTTAAGTGTCTAATATCTTAAGTTTAATTGAATATATATACTCACTTTGCTGTCTCGCGGTACATAAGGTTTGCCATTGTGCATCCAGAAAATATCTGGTCGTGGTATACCACCGATAAGAGCTTCTAACTTAATTTTCTGACCGACTCGAGCCATGGCATTGGAGAGTGGTATTTTAAAGTGGGGTACTTCTGTTGGTTCCAGAGCTGAAAATATTTAATAAATTCAGAATTATTAAAATATTCTTAAAAAAATTATTGGGATTACATTTTTTTCGATTTACTGTCTATATGGATCTAATATATCCGAATCAATACTTGAAAAATATATAAACAATCGTGGCCTACATTTAGGCGCCCTCATTTTAGTCCCAAAGAGGGAAGGAAATCGAACGTTCTTATCCTTATCCTAATAGGTTATATGGTTATTCTCCAGAAAAAAATGTAGAATAATTGAGATTATATCAGAAATGCTACTAGTTCATTTCATGGAAACTATTGATCAAAAGTAATAGACTTTGCCATTTGCCGAAGGCCTATCAAATTATCTTCAACTTGACCGCTATTAGGTCAGAATTTGTCAAAAGCTCACTTACTCCAGAAATAATAGATTTCTTACCATTAAGCTATTATACTTACGTTCCACAATTAAGCTCGCCGAACAATGTTCAATGCCGGCAGGATTTGAGGCACTGCACGTGTAGACAGCGTCATCTTCCAAGAAAACTTCTTCGAAGCGCAGTGTGGCCTCGCCATTATTATAATTGATTACATAATCAGGTGAATCATCAATACATTTATCGTTTTTATACCATTGTACAGTGGGTAGAGGATTTCCACTGACGACGCATAAGAACTCAAAAGTGCTGCCCTCTGTTGCTTTGCCACTCTCGAGGAAACGTACAATTCTGGGTGGCACCATTTGCATTTCAATGGCATTCTCACGCACCGACAAGTTGGCGCTGGTCTCATTGCTACCCACCAAATTCGAAGCGCGACAACTGAAACGCGCCGAATCGGCAGTAAAAGTCTCTTCGATTACTAAACGACAAACGCCACGATCATAAGTGGTTTTGTAATCAGGATTATTCTGGATGGATATGCCATCTTTGAACCATTCTACAGCTGGTTCTGGATTGCCGACCACCTCACATTCGAAGGTGAATTTGTCACCCTCACGAGTGATGGCATCTTTCAGTTGGCGATTGAAACGTGGCGATACATATTTGATTTCTGTAAAGATTTCATTGACTTGTATATCTTTACGTATATTTTCCGTAACAATGCGCTGATGATCGATTTGATCGCGTACGCTTTGGAGGCGTGCAAAGTCCTCGCGTTTCGATTGTTCGCGTAGTGCTTGCAAGCGTGCCTCCTCTTCACGTGTGGCTTGCTCACGCAGCGCCAACAAACGATTGTCTTCATCGCGCTTTGCTTGTTCGCGCAGCGCTTGTAAGCGTGCGTCTTCCTCACGTTTCGTTTGCTCGCGCAAAGCTTGCAGACGTGCTTCTTCTTCGCGCGCTGCCTGTTCGCGTAACGCTTGCAGACGCGCCTCTTCCTCGCGCTTGGTCTGCTCACGTAGCGCTTGCAGGCGCGCCTCTTCCTTACGCAATGTCTCCAAACGCGCTTCCTCCTCACGTCTAGCCTGCTCACGCAGCGCTTGCAAGCGCGCTTCTTCATCGCGCGCAGCCTGTTCGCGTAACGCTTGCAGTCGCGCTTCCTCTTCGCGCTTTGTTTGCTCACGTAGCGCTTGTAAGCGCGCCTCTTCCTGTCTCAATGCCTCTAGTCGCGCCTCTTCTTCGCGCCTAGCCTGTTCACGTAGTGCCTGTAGACGCGCTTCCTCATCGCGTTGTGCTTGTTCGCGCAGCGCTTGCAGACGCGCTTCTTCTTCGCGTGCTGCTTGCTCACGTGCGGCCTGTTCGCGCGCTGCCTGCTCTCGTATAGCATGCAAACGTGCTTCCTCCTCACGTAACGCTTGCTCGCGTGCAGCTAACTCACGTGCTACGCGCTCACGTTCTTCTGATTCACGTGCAGCGCGTGCTTTAGCCTCAGCTTCGCGTGCGGCGCGTTCACGCTCTTCCTGTTCGCGCGCCTCCTTTTCACGTTGTTCTCGCTGGCGTTCCTCATTCTTGAGTCGATCTTGTACCACACTAATATCGGAGCGTAGCTTCATAAATGCTTGGAATATGCTGCGTACATCATTGTACAGCGTCGAAACTTTATTCATATCATGCGCGCATAATGCGGCTTGTTCGAGTTTATCCAGCAAGGGGCCTTCGCGTACCGCTACATAATTTTCAATATCATTGACTAGATTCGTTGCCTCGACGGGATCGCGTAAATATGTGATCTTATTAGAGACGCTGTTGTAGAAGTAGCTGATTTCGCGATACTCGGCGTCGATCTGTGTGTTGAGAATATAAAGAAATATATGAAATATCTATACTTTTTTAGAGATCTTTTGTTTACTTACTTTCTCCACCTTTTCGAAGAACTCCGTTGCCTGATCGAGCGATTTGCGCTTGTTTTTCACTTGATCTTTGAAGTGCCGCCATTTGTCGTTGAGGTTTTGTAGTTCTTCACGTACATATGTTTGACTTTCGGGATTCGTGATCAACAGCTGTTCTGTGGTGCTCTCGGTAAACTTGTCAATACGCTTCTCAAGCAGCTGTAATAGATGTGAAAGAGAGCGCATAAGTTTCGTATTACATATTTTTAGAGAGTAGATCATAGAAGAGTTGTGAAATGGAACACAGTTATAATTTTTATCAGTATGTTTTTTGAGTGAGTTGAAAGTAGAAAAGTGTTGGGTAGATTGCACTATTGTAGACTTGTTACTTAAGTAATCTGGGTATCGATGTTCATTATATGAATCTACAACTGTTGCTAAATTTCAAGGTCTCGTGGAACTATAATTTCTTTTAAGTTAATTGTTATGCAAGATAACTAAACCCACGCAATCAATAGAGAAATACATATCTGTTATAGGCAATTCTTCGAAAAAAAAAATACATTGTCCGCTGTCTAATCATTTTTTACTTCTACCCATAAATCTCACAAGCATTTTTCACGAATCTACTATATATTCTACAAAATGTGCAAGTTATTTCTGGAAATTTTCCTACACAAATCCATCCAAAAATCGTTTGGCAAATAGTCTGTTCGTACTGTTGCCACTCTAAATTCGCGCGAGCATCAATCAGTCCAAAACAATTATAGGCGCATCAAGCGATGTTGTCTCTAATTAAAAATGGCCAACAGCTGCGCTGGCTATACGTCTGTCAGTCTGTCCATCAGCGTAGCATAGCATGCGTTTCGTAGAATTCTAGACCGGCATAAAGTGTTGCCCGTGTTGCAACAGATACTCGAACGTTGCAACTTGAGATATTTGGAAGATGCGCGAAATTCACCACACAAAATGCATAAAAATAAAGTGTATATGTATATGTGTGTGCAATCGGTTTAGTGGTGCAAAAATTAAAAAAAAAATTAAAAAACGATTTTGAAAAAGTAAGAGTTTTCGCAGAACAGTGTTGCACATGCATTCACTTGCTTCTATGTGATGTGTGTAGCCGCCCAGACAAGCCTCGTAAATGTTTTATGTGTTTTTATTGCTTGTGTTTATGTTACATGCTCGTATTTTGTTTCTCTCGTCTATTTTTTTAATCGCTTTGCATGTCCGAAAATATAATCAAAACATATCATCGCGTGTTTTTGCGTAGCTTTTTATTCCAACATTTTACATTTTGTTTATTAATTGTGTTTATGTATGCTTGTGGCTGTGCATATTTTCCAACGAAATTCACAGTCTTGGCCGTAAGAAACATGAAGAAGCTATGTGCGAGTGCGTCTTTGAGAAGCAGTAAATTTCAAAAATTCTTTCTTGCACTTTCTTAACGGACACAGATTCGAATTACTCATAAATTAAAATGCTTTCAGCATAATTGTGTAAAAGAACATAAATTGCTGCGGCTTCTATTTGAGCGGCGCAAACAAAAATAGCTCGATCGAGAATTTTTAATGAAAATAAATTTTTTTTATATAGAATAACACATAAAAAACTACATTCTTTCAAGTCATTTTATATATAAAATTGAACTATATAAGTTTGAACTTCCTCATTCTAAAGATCCTTTATGATCCAGGATTTCATGGCCGTTTTATCGAAGTACCTTAGACCTTTAAATAATCAGAACATTTTTACACAACTTCCTGAAAAGTCTCATAATTTCAATTTTCTGATCCGATGACCTTCTTTTAAAAACACAATATGCACTATGTTCTAATTTACAGATTATCAACTTTATCCAGCATTGTTTTATACATCGGTTCGTTTCTATAGCTATAATTGGGCCAGATTTCCATGTCACCTCATGTATGATCTAAATATTGATATTCAAGACTTTTTATATTCTTCGAATAAATATATATTTTATATTTTGTAAAAAATCGTTATTTCACGAAGAAGGGGTATTATTATGCTGATGAAACTCCGTTTCGGTTAAATTCAAACAACTAAATTATTTTTTTTTTTTCAAATACAGTGGGACTTACATAACTCGAACTTCTATAAGTCGAATATCTCCATAACTAGAACTTCCTAACTCAAAGTTCTCCATAACTCAAACTCTTAAATTGCCAATAGAAGTCAATTTTATACAAATTTCCTTCCATAAATCGAATTTTTCGACCAGGGCATAATTCAAAATTCACACTTACTATCGAAGCAGAATTTTAAAAGAGTCCGTCATATGGACACTTATGAATTGCATAGAAGATCATGTAAGAAAGGCATGAGATACAGACGTCAAAAGCCATACAATATCAAATTGCAACAAACAAAATTACAGAATACACGTTTTAATGTATTTACATATAATTTTTTACGAATTAAATAACTAAAACTGAGTATAAATCTATATTTTACAGCATTTTGAAAAATTGTATGTTTCAATAAAAACTTCTATAACTCGAAGTCTCTCAAACTTGAAGTTTTTTGTAGATTATGGTGATTCCTTCTTCTAAGCCTTCCTAAACCTCTTTGATACTGATACTCAATTAAAATATCTATCTTATCATTAAACTAAATTATTAATTTATAAAATGACAAAAAATCACATTATGAAACGCGATTTTTTTAATCTCTCCAGTTTCTATTGTTGCTGCTTCATCTTCGGATTATTGTATAATACTAAAAAATTTAATACAGGTGGCAACCTTCTGTTTTTTTTTTAACTATCTGATGAAGAATTATTAAGGTCGGTTTAGTAATTTAAACTTCCATTAAAACACAATTTTGTTAAGATTTTTAGATTTCGCCTAGGTTTTCCTTCCAAACAAATTGCCGGTCATTTTAATGAAAAAAATGTTATTATATTTCAATATAAAAGTTTATTATTTTCATTTAATAACGATAACTTGTCCAAAGTACAGTCACATAACTGTGTAAATGTACCTTACAGTGTACCACATAGTAACTTAAAGCCGCATTTACAGGGCGTATGAGTAACATTTTACCTTAGAAACAGTTTTGGAGTTTTATCAATTTATTTATTTTTTTCGAAAATACTTTAACAGACACATATACATACAGTTCTGTTCAAAATAATAATAGTGCGTGTGTTAGAGTCTTATCATTTAAATTAGAAAAGAGACGAAATACATTATGGACAAATGAAAGTAAAGTCGTTCTTTGTGGGGCCACAGGTGCACGACAGTATGTGCATCGTCCACTGAAGACTGAATACCACCCTAGACACACTACGATAACGGTAAAACATGGAGGATAAAAAATATTAGTTTGGGCTTGTCTTTTATTTACATGGTGCTCGGCCCATACATATATCGTATCTACACGGTCATGGATCAACATGTCTACGTTGATATTTTGAATAGCACAATGTTACCTTATACTGAAAACAAAATGCCTCTGAAATGGGTCTTCCAGTAGGATAATGACCCGAAACATACAAGTCGGCTAGCCAAGGAGTGGTTTCGTATCAAAGAGATTAAGGTCATACCTTAACTTGCGCAATTCAATTCCATAGATAACCTATGGGGTGATATTCAGAAAAGTAATAGTGAAGGATTCCTGGGAAAAAATACCTAAAACCCGTTATGAAGGCCTAGTCAACTCTATGCCGCCTCCCTGTAAGACTGTTTTATATAATAGGGGCTTTTCGAATGTTCCTGTTATGTTCGTACTCAATTTCAACAGAGAAAAAAATTAAAAATTCTTTAAAAATATGTGTTTAAGCCAAAAAAAAATTTTCCACGCCCGTAGACTAAAAAAAAAACTAAAAAAATTTTGCAAATTTTTTTGTTTTTGGTTTTTCTACGATTACTCAAAAACCGCTGAGGTTAAAAATTGTTAAAGTTCTAATCCAAAAACTAGACATTTGGAGCTATAATTTGTTTCTGTATCGATTTCTTGTACGACCATTTCTTTCGAAGTTACGGCCTTTTGAAATTTGCCCAAAAATTTGGAATTTTATTTTGATCCCTTAATTTTTTCCAGTAGTGCAGTAATTTACTCTTATAATTCACATTATCCTTCTTCATTAAAAATAAAATTGTAAAATTTAATTTTAATTATAATTAGCTAACATTTAGCAATATTTAATGTAACAAATAATCACTACACCATTTTCAAAGCACCAAAAGACATAAAAACGCTAATAAAAGTCATTAATCTTGCCACCAATTTGCTCTAAAATATCTAGAACAAAAAAATCCAATTTGTTAAATTTTTGATTTATTTATTTAATTGCAGTGTTGCATTTAAAAATAAACACGCTCTAACTAACTGTACAAATACCGCTATTCAACACAATTGTATATCCGGATTATTTAGTCAAACCGCAGTCTCCAACGTCGCATGACAGCTAATTTCGAAATGTAATTTATTGAAAATTTTTCGCTTGAAAATGTTTGACCAGAACAAATAAAATGTGTGTGCGGCTTTTTGGGTAGACAGTTTTTCATGGCGAATTTTCGCGATTATTTATAATGGCAAAGTGCCACAACGCAGCAACGCCCAGTTGCTTTTTTGTGCGATTTCATACATATGAAAGGCAAGGCTCATTGGCAATTGTGACGTTTGCCGCTCTATATGTATATGTATATGTATATGTGTGTCAATTTGTTGTTGTTTATATGTGTTCGTGTCAACGCGTGGCAATTTCTTGTTTGTCTTAAATGAATACAAACAGGAAGATTTGCGTCATGCTTATTGTTGTAACATTTAAACGCATTGAAACACATAAATAAACTAAAAAATCACAAAAGAAAAGCAAAAAACAACAACAAAAACTCCAAAGTCAAGCAAAAACAAATAATGAACTTGTCTTGTATGCGTTGACATTTACCGGCTGCTTTGGCGCCGTCACAAAACTCTGATGGATCGATGAACCGCAAATGATATATGTATATATAAGTGATCGTAGAATATATATCTGAGTTATATATGTATACGTAGAGTTTTATCTTTTTGTAATCTCAGCAATTAAATTGAATAATTACTATTTATTGTATAGCTTTTTATAGCCAAAAAGAAAGCACCGGTGAGCAACTATACTAGTAGTGTGTTGTGAGAAGTCATTGTGGTATTGTAATTTTAATGGCAGTTCAACAAATGAAAAGTATTGTTTCATGTAAACAAAATTAGTTTCGAATTTAATGCTGAATTAAATAAAATGGTAATTAATAATTAAATACCTTCAACGGTTGACTATTATGACCCCAACGTAGCTGATGCTTAACTGGCACCAAAAATGTTGGCATTGAGTTCTGAAAGATTTTTATATACATATGTTCACTTTTATATTCTATTTTATTACAATAAGTTTGGTGTTTGCCATAAAATTTTGTTTGTAAATTTTCAAAATTATTTATTTTTATAAAATACACACACTTCTGAAATTATTAGAAACACATTGGTTAATATATGGGCGGACATTAATTAAATTGGAGACATTATTATTTGTTTGCACAATTTTGAAAAATATTAAACATTTTCCAAAATAGCTTTCAAAAAGAAAGCGCTATTGCGCTGCAAAATATTTTTAATATTTTCATACGAGTGCAAAAACTTAATTTTTCTGTGTCAAAGATTGGTGTTAAGCCATTTTTCATTAGAGGAAAAATCATACCCTGCAAGAAATCAAGTCTGGGTCTGTAAGTTGAAACCAAAACTTGAGAAGAAAGCTATAAAAATCTACTTTGCGAGTCTTTTAAGTAACTTATGAGAGAACTTTTAATGATAGATATTTTTCATCGTGAGGCGACTACGATTAAAAAGAAATAACTATATTTAGCTCTTTTTTTCAACAAAATCTTCACGCTTCAAAACCTGAAAAACTATATGTAATGTGACAGATTCTGGATTATGTTGCTGCTTGAATAAAAAATATTTTAATTTGAGATTTTAATAAAAAAATATTTTTCCATTGTTTCGGATCGATATTATATCGATTCTAGGATTCGACGAATATATTTAAATATTTTGATTAAAAGTTGCATTTATTTAAACGTTTTGTCTCTCCACCATTTAATATAAAATTTCGATAAATATATAAAAAAAACCATTGGTCCTTAATAAAAATGTTGGGCGTTTTAAGCTTAAGGTTCTGTTCTTCGAATAGTCCATAAATAAATTTTCTTATGGTAATCTGCGCAAAACTATGAATCATTCAATTTATAGCTTAGAAATTAATTCAGGGGCAAATTGAAATTTTCCATAAGCCTGCAGAGTTGAAGACTTCCAAAATTAAAAATAATTGGTTATCCCAATAAATTGCTCTACGCCTTATAGCCCCTTACTACGCCAGTGTCATATTTTCAAAAAATCAATTTTTTTTTATTTTTTGCTTATACGATTAATTTGTTCGATATTTTGTTTATACCTTCAAAAATATTATGTTAAAGCGGTAAGGTCGTTTCTTGATTAATTTTTGCATGGCAGCGTTCTAAAGAGCAATCGCTCGGAGGTATTAGGAAACGCGTTCTTCTCGAAACGACTTTTCTCAAAATTTTTGACATCATAAATCAACGAAAAATTGTCCGTTCGACTTCAAATTTAAACTGAGTATTCTTGAATATATTTATTTACTATATTATGACCTACGATCTTTTTGATTTTTTGAAAATTTATAATTTGGCATTAAAAAACGAATTTTTTCAGAACTACCCCATTTTCTTAATTATTGATATTTTCAAAAACGGTAGGTCATTTTCCTATACAATACCTTCAACTTTAATAATCTTTTTGAATTTTTTTGTTTCAGCTTTTTTTTGGTACCTCCCAAGACAGCACATAAATCCGTTATTTTCAATATTTTTGTAAGAAAAAGAAATTTAAATTTAGCTGAAAATATATCTATTATGTGTAAAAAACTTCGAAACAATCAATCGAGTACTTTCTTTAAAAAAAAAAATCACGAAAATCGCCTAATTTTCCATGGGTTACACTGGTATAGTCTCTCAAGGGATTTAAATAAAGAGTTCTTAACATTAGTGAATTTTTAGGATCTTGTATTGCCCTTATCAACAATTATTGGTAGTCATTAATATTTTTTTGTTTCTGAAATAAAAACATGATAGACATAAGAAAGAATAAGAGAAGGATTTGAAGACAATAATACTTTGTTTTTGCAATAATAAACAGCAAGATGGGGAGAGAGAGAATGAAGGAACTTTGAACCTATAAAAACCCATAAAATAGTGTTTTAAATGATATTGTGATAATACTATAGCTGACTTTGTCAAAATATTTGTTTCTCTGTATATCATTCACGAATGCCTCGAAAAATAAATTTTAATTTTTCTTAATAATTCAGTTATTTATTCTGCACCGAATTTTTGATAGTCTTTTAGTCTAACCAAAATCTAATAAAATTATTTTTAGTGTCGTCTATTTACACAGCATAAAAATTTACATTAACGACAATCCAACGTCAACGTTTTCTTAACTGATTGACAGACATTTGATTTTTTTAAAATGATTCGGAAAATTTAATTCACTAAGTTATTTATGTTGTAAAAACAACTTATTATTTTTAACACTTTGATTTTTACATATATACATTTTTTTTATTTTAAACAGATTTTAAATTCCAGTTGAAAATCAAATCAACCTAAATTTCTGAACACTTTTTACATTATACAATTTTAATTCCAATATTTTTTTTAATTAATCGTGCTTGTTTATGTTATTTTTTATTTTTATTTAAATCTATTTTAATTTTAGTCTTTTATTATCATATTTAATTTTTATGTTTTAGAAAACGAATTTTTTTGATATGATTCAGGTTTTAAAAAACAAACAAAAAATAAATAAATCGCTGGCACACAACACATTTTATCTTTGTACATTGAACCCACAACAAAAGATTGTCCAACAAAAAAATAAAAATAATTTTAATGAGAAACAAAACATCTGGCGCAGCATCGCGCACCTGCCACAATTCGATACACACCCATTTTCACACACATCTATAGCTATATAAAAGACTATGCGGCAACACTTGCAAACAACAAAAGATTTCAACGTTTGCTACATTTCACTTGTCTTCTTTAAATTGTCCATTATACACAACACTATCAACACTGCACAGCTCACGTGTCCCACCCACAACTACTTACCTCAATGGTGCGCTCAAAATACTCGAACGCCAACGATGTTGTCTTCGCCGCCGCCAAGCTGTCAACACTTTGTCCATTGATCTCATGCAATTGCTTGCTAACACTATCCAGACTGCGATTAATATCGCACAGATCCGTTTTGAATTGCTCCAGTTTTCCGAGTCGCTCGAGACGCGACATTCTCTCACTATTGCCCGCCTCGAAATGAATACGCAAATTCTCCAGCAGCTTCAGTATGCGATCGGTGTCGATTTCGCGTGCGCCCGGCGGTTCCAGTGCACGCACGCGATCGATCAACAATTCGGATTGTGTGATTAACGATCTAAATTTATCCATGCAAGTATCGCGGAATTTCTCATGCTCCGCTATGATGCGCTCAATATCGGCCAATTCATTGCTATTGCCCAATTGTTGTTGTTGCTGCTGCTGTTGTTGTTTGGCGAAAAAGTCATCGATGTTGCGTTGCAGTTCGGTGATCTCCGTCAAGAATTTGAGTATATGCTCCAGCAGTGTCTTGTAATCGTAGCGTATACCCTCCAATTTGGATTTCAGCGCACGCAAATTACTAATGACCTGTTCGATTTTCTGCAATGATTCGGGATTCTTCGTTTGTATGCCGAGCGTGGTGTGTATGCGATGCTGCAGTTCGTCCTGCGCCTTGTCGATGTCCTGCAGCACATTGGTCAGCTTATCGCTGGTGATCGCGTGCAATTGACGTGCATCCAGGGAGGATGAAGTGAAAACTGGATACAGCTGTGTATCCACTTGCGTTGTCTTTGTGGCCGTCTGCGGTTGGTTGTTGGTTGGCGGAAAATGAAAAATGGAAAAATATAATTTTTTTAGTGAAAATATACAGATGTGAGTTGAGTGAAATGTTTATTTCGAATTTTTAGTTTGCCAAATTCACTTGTTTACTTTGGATTTGTTTAAAACAGAAATTTTGTTTTTGTTTATTTTTGCCATTTATTTATTATGCTTATGTACAATTTGTGGTTTTTATATATGTATATTGTAAACATTTTTTTATTTTCTTTCCAAATATTAAATAATTTTATTTTATTTTTATTTTTGTAATTTTTTTTATTTAGAGATTTTTTTCTTTTAAATTTTTGTTTTTTTATTTTCTTTCCAAATATTAAATTATTTTATTTTATATTTATTTTTTTTCAATTTTTTTTTATTTATAGATTTTTTGTTTTTGTATTTTTCCTTCAACCAATTCTTTTTTTATGCAATTTAATTTTTTTCCTTTTATTTTTGTTATTTATAGTATTTTTTATATTATTTATATTTGTTTTTGTATTTTTTTTCAAATTTTTTTTTATTTTTAAAACTTTTTATTTTATTTAATTTTTTCTATTTATTTATTTTTTATTTAAATTTTTCTATTTATTTATTTTTTTATTTTTGCTTTCAATTTTTATCTTATCACATTTTATTTATTTTAATTTTAATTTATTTTTTCTATTTTTCTATTTTTATATTTTTAATTATTTATTTATTTGAAAACATAAATAAATTTGTATATACCCCCACCCACTCACCTCCTCATTGTCACTCATGATTTTCTCCAGTATTATTTGAACTTCACGCTTCTCCGCTATTTGCGTTGTCCAATTGTCTAGACTGGTTGTTACATCGACTTGACGCTTACTGAAACCGTTGAGGATATCTTCGACTGCCGTCACTGAGGATTTCGTTTCGAGATATGGATCCACGATCTGTACGAGAAAGCACCAAATGCGTGCGATGGTGTGTGTGAGCATGGTAGTTTATGCGTGTGCGCCCAACGCCATAAATACATAGTTGTTTTTGTTGTTTTTTTTAAATGACAGAAATAGCAGAAATGTTGCCGTTATAGATTTTCTCTTATTTTCCATTAATACTTCTATTTATATGTATGTATGCACATACATACGCACATTTCTTTAGACATTTTGTTACTAATTTTGTGTTTATTTTTCTCCGAACTCTCGCATAAATATATATAGCGTAAGCATATAAGCATATATCTATGTGTATATATATATAAGCTTGTGTATGTTGTGTTAAATGCTCAATATTTGTTTTGTTGTTGTGCTTTCAAGTGTTGTGTGTAGCACGCGCTCCCAAAATTGAGGCGAAAGCGCGTGCCGCTTTTGAAAAATTCTCAAAATCAAAGCAAAAGGGACGGAAGTTGCTCAGCTGGGAGTTGTATGCAATGAGGCGCTTATAAGTGGTTTTTATATATAAATACTTGAATGCAGTTGAAAATTTGTATACGAAAATGTGCATACATATATATATAAGACTATATAAAACTATAAAAATTCATATATACTTATAAGCCATCGTAAAATTTAATTTATAGCAATGCTGAGAGTGTTTAGCCATTATATTTATATACTTAATTAGTTTGTTATTTACTTCTTTGTATTTGTTATTTTTTGTTTTTAGTGTTTTTTTTTGTATTTTTATTATTTTTTGTTTTGAGTATTTTTTTTTAGTATTTTTTTTTGTTTCTGTTGCAATGTTTATGGAAAGCATCTCAAATCTAACCCAATTATGAATATTGTTGCTTGCATTATTAGTTTCTAGATAAAAGCGATTTTATTTGCTTGTAATTATCTCTTTAATGGTGTGTTCGAGTGCACTTTTGTTTGAACAATAATTATGTTTTAAATGTACGACATCCTACCACTTTGAACTGTAGATGTACTCCATTGAGTTTGGAATTGAGAGCCACTTATGATTTGAAAATCTTGACACCGATTTTCGTTGGGAAAACCCGTTTCAAAAACAGCAGTTTTTGGAAAGCAAGACCTTACATTGTTTTTTTATACATGTTGAGACCCCAAAAACATCTATACAGTGTTTCTGGTTGAACTTATTTTCCAACTCAGTTCATTGGTCATACGCAAAATTTCAATGATCACTCTCACACTCTATTAGTTAGACGATTAAATTGAAAAACGAAATCATGCCACGCCTACAAATGTCGAAAACCGAAAACAAATAAAGTGTCATAATTAAGCCACAAATAAAGTTAAGCCAGTAATAAAGTTATTTAGTATAAAGGATCGCACTCGGAACGGACATATTTGGCTGTAATTTTTTTTGGGGAAGTGGGCGTTACCCGCCCCCAAATATGTTTTTTGTATATAACTCGCAAACCACTAAAGCCATATAAAATCAAACTTTCTGCAGTCGTTTCTTTCAGCCACTTCCTTATACAGTCCAAAAATGGTAGAAATCGGACTATAACCACGCCCACCTCCCATACAAAAGTTATGTTGAAAAGTACTAAAAATGCTTTAATTCAGTGACCAAAAACCTTAGAAACACTAAATTTTGCAATAGAAATGGGAGAGGAGAGCTGCACTCAGACTTAAAAATGGAAAATGGGCGTGCCGTCGCCCACTTATGGGTCAAAAACCATATCTCAGGAACAACTCGACCAATTAAATGGAATTCAGTATATAATTATATTTTCATAACACCCTCATAACAGGGTAATTTGAAAAATGGGCGAAACCGGTTCCCAACCACGCCTACTTGCCATATAACTCAATTTGTATTCCGTCTGATTCCCCCACAATATAATGTATACATTAGGAACCAATGAAGATAGCGGAATAAAACTTTACACAAATATTGTACTTGAGGTGTGACATCACCTGTGGGAAAATTTTAGAAATCGAACTATAAATTCTTAAGACCCCGAATATCGAACATGAAGATCTCAGTGCCTCAACGTAATTTTTCACCGAAAATATCGGTAAATCTCCAAGATATTTTAATTTAATTAAATCTTTTTCTTCTATTAGAGTGTGTCCCTATACCAAAAATGGTTAAAATCGGGTCATAACTACCCCTAGCTGCCATATACCTTATATTCAGATTATTAACATCCGGTGGGCTTAATACCTTTAAAATCGGTTAATATGTGAAATATCTTAACCAAATTAATCAAGCTTATAATCTTGGATATAGTGTACCTTGGTGGTGTAAATTAGTGAAATCTGTCCAGGAATTATCTCAGCCCTCATCTAGTATTTATGATGATTTTCGTTATTCTATTGGACTTAATGCCGAATATGTGGAACAAATTGTGTGTTATCTTAATAAAACTAAATCAATAAATTGCGAGCATACTAAATGTTCGGTTCCACTCGAACTTAGCCTTTCCTTACTTATTATATTTTATCAATAATTAAAATATAAATATTTTCTATCAACTTATTTTAAACTTTTGTTTGTTTACTTTATTCGAGTTTAATTATTTTTATTTTTATCAAATTCATTAGTTTAAATGAAACACAGTGCTTTATGGTCTCAGTACTTCAGTGCTTCTGCCTCTCTACACAGCAATTTGGCTTTAACGAAAAGCATTTATATGTACTTGTCATGTCTTTTTCGATTATTTGGATATCAGCGTTTGGAGAAAACTTGTGCATGCACTTTTCGCTGACTTGCACACACACACACACAAAGCTAAGTGTGTGTTTGTTTAAGACATAGCGGTGTATAGTACTATTTGTGCCTTTTCTGTGTGAGATAGTGAACAGATGCCTTTGCAGCTGCTCCCTTTTAATAATTCACGAAAAGTTTACTCAATCTTCTACACAGTAAATAAATGAATATTTTCAAATATATTGCTAATTTTCTACATGCATACATATGTACATATTTATATAAGTGAGTGTATGTATGAGCTTATAGTATTATACCCAGTTGGTTAATAAAATGAAATATTTTGCAAAAGTCGCCAAGAAAAACAAATCTCGCTGTTGGCCTCACTGCGTAGTCAACTTAATCACGTATTTCCTTGCGCATATATTTTCAAATTTTATACTGATGTTTTAGCTTTTTGGCTAAACAAAATAATTTTCTTATTTAAAAAAATTCTAATTTAAAAAAATTTTCTTTAAGAAAGTAAGGTACGAGATTTTTATGAATAATGAAGCGCTCTTTTAGGCGCTTAAAGTTGTTATCACTTATATTAACTAAAAACAAAAACAATAACCAGTAAAGTCCTGCTTTTGCTCCATATCATTGGAATTCCATCTGTGAGTCTAACTAATTTAACATTCAGCCTGGATGTAGGCAACGTTTACTTGTTAAGCAAGTTAAGCAGACATTTTGACTGCTGAAAGTCATTTCCTTTGAACGGAAAAACATGAGAAATTATAATTTCGCCTAGTGCTAAAAAATAATTGCAATTAGTGTTCAAATTATTTAAAAAAATATTATAAAAAATATTTAAAAAAATATTATAAAAAAATATTAAAATTAAATATTTTCAAAAAATTTCTTAGAAAATGTATCTAGCTTTAAATTTTGTAAAATAAATAAATAATGTTTAGTTTTAGTTATGGCAAAATATTTAGGACAATTTTATTCTACCTCTGAATGCGAATCAACTGCCAACCAATGAATTTTATAGAAAATATTGCCTACAATTAGGCGTAGAGACCTAAATATGCACTTCTAACTCAATCTATTAAATGAAATGGGAAAAAATACATTCCATTTTAAAGAAAATGAAAATCTACATTGTTGTAAACTATATAAAAATGTTTTATGAACTTAAATTCTCGCATTCAAAGTGCCTGCCTTGCTACACTTACTAGTATTAGCTGACTCTATGAAACATTCTAAACACACTGCATGAAAGTGCAATTAAATTTCTACAATGTAAATTCAAATTTGATTAGTTTCACCAACAATTCCTCACATTTCAACACATTCATCCAGACGTCTGCAGGCAGCACATGAAATTAGAGGCTACTCCCATGGATCTAGCCTATTTATAGCAAGTGTTTATTGCCTTGCAAGTCTACTGCAAATGAAATTTCTCATTTCTTTTTACTTTTTTTGTTTGTTTCATTTGCCTAAAAATACCATATCTGTTCGCAAATATTCGCCAAGTAGATTTGTTGTAGCTAGCTGCCTTGCTTTATTACAATGCTGCAACTCAGTGGAAACTCTTTTAATAGCTTCATTTGCTTGCTACACACTGTCGGTGTACAGTTTTCTGGCGTAAATGTTTACTTTTACTTGCTGCAATTCGAAAGTGCGTAGTGTATGTAGTTGGATATTTAAGTGCGTGTACTCAGCGCTTTACTCACATAATTCCTACGAATTCTGTTTTCACTCTAAATCTTCTATTTTTGAAGTGTGTGAAGTGGAGCACTCAATAAATTACACTTTTTGTTTTGTGTATGATATTCACAGGAATATGAAAAAAAGAGTACTTTTTATGAAAATATTTACATAACTATGTAAACCTAACAAAAAATTTGAACTAGTGTGTGGACCAGTTCTGAAATGGTTACCCAAGGACCAATATATGTAAGACTAATATACCCAAATATTCTTATATTAAAGTTTTTTGGTAGATTGTATTTCAGAAATAAACAATATTTCGATAATAAAAAGCCTTTCACTAAACAGAATAAAATTTATTTACTTCCTAATAAAAATTATTTTTTTTCGAACCACTATTTAAAAAATAATTATTTTTATCTATACTGCTAAAGTCAACTATCATTCCAAGTTTTAATGCTTTTTTACTGAATTTACTTTAAAAAAAACTGTCACTGCACCCTAAACTACTTTCCTTGTTCCTAGTTCAGCACTAGTTTATCTTACACATTTCTTCTTTGTGCTTCACACTGCCATAAAATAATACATTTAAGTTCGCAGTACATTTGTGTGTCGTCAAAAATATATTTCATGTTTGTTTAGCTTGTCAGAAATGGGCACTAAGTAAAATTAATTTTCCTGTCATAATGAAATTAATTACAAATGAGTTGAATGTAGCAAGTGCTTGTGCTGTCTACGTGTCCAACTGTTCTCCAAACATTAAGTACTTGTTAGCACACTGTGAAAAATTGTTGTGGTTTTTCGATTTCTACATTTTCACTTTACAAACAAAATACATTAATTTCGACTGAATAAAGAGGTTGTGTCAAAATATTATTAGGAAATCTGTAGCTTTGATATATAAATGTCTTTATCTATCATGTCACTTTTTCACTATAATGGTACACTTTTTTTAATTTTGTGCTCATAAATGTATGCTACAAGTTAATTTGATCTATGATACGACTATTTCCATACTTCAGATGCGTTCCTCAACTCGCCTTACTTTTAAAGATTTTAGGAGAAAAAATTTTTCTACAAAATTATCAAGCTGTAATTTTTCTCAGAAAATGATTTTCTCTCAGCCAGAAATAAATTTGGTTGATCAACATACTGTCAATCCATCACCTCTTTTATGATGGTTTTATGCTCTTTGTATATACCTTTTTTCATTCGTTTTTTTTTTCCAGGAAAATTTCGGGACTAAAGCTTGTTTTTGTATCAAATACTACGGTTCACTGAAATTTAATAATTGAAATTTTCTGATAACCCCTCCTACAAAATTGTTCTTGTTAAGTTCTCGTCTCGGAAATTCATAAATTATATCCTCAACATCTTCATCTATTTTGGGAAGTTTTTTAAGAAAAGAATTATACCAGATATACCTAATAAACTTTACTACTGATGTTTAAAAATAAATTTGAGAGCCCTAGAGCTTGTTTCGTGAGTTTACCTATACCCCAACATACATCCTTTTAGCATATATTCTAGAGATGCAATTGATTAAACGATTAAATTTAAATTCAAAGTTACTCATATTAATGTGAATATCATTTAAAAAAATTTTAGTCAATCTCGATAGTCTAATTTATGCAATTTTACTCAGCTTTTCTTAGATATATTTTTCTTATTGCCTACTTTTAGGATATTCAACATTGTTTTGTTGCAGAGAGAATTCTTATTTAGTTTGAAGAGAAATTTAATACTTTGGAGATTTATTTGAAATTAATAAATACTTGTCGAAGAAAATTTCAATATAGCTTGAGCATAAGAGAGCTATAAACCTAAGTGATAACAAAGCTGAGATCTGTGTTAAACCCTTACTTCATTCAATATGACTTCTGTTTTTTTTACTCTCTCTCTCTCTAAGACTGTATATAATTTTTGCAGTAAATACTTTGAGATCTTCAAATAGATCTTGATTAAAAACTACTTGAAGCTTTAAATTTATATTTTTATGTTTATATACTAAATATTAATGTATTAATAAAACTAAATAGAAGTTGGTAAAAATAACGCCATTGTAACATAGTTAGTAGATAGTTGTTAACGAATAAAGTTTCTATCATTTAAATTTGGAAAAATTTAGGTTAGAAAAGCGTATTGCAACAACATTATTGTCTACGTCAAGCATTTGGGCTGTTAGTTCCAGTAAATTTGAATAGTAGTTATTTTAAGCCAAAAAATAATATATGAAAAACACAAATAAATATTATTAGATACAAAGCCGGAGAATTACCACCAATAGTACTTAAAAATACCCGTCCACACATATTTAGTTTTGTAAATAATAAATAAAACATAAGTACACACTTTCAAATTGATAAAACGTGTTCCCAAACTCTTCAAATCAGCATAATCAGCGCGTACGTGCTTCCAGTTCTCTTGCAAAAACTGTAGTTTCTGTTCGTCTGCGGTCTGTTTTAGCTGTTTATCTAGATTATCCAGCTGACTAGCCAACTCATTGGCTTTTTCGAAAAACTCGATGAGCAAGGAAACACAATCGACGCGTTTCAGCACCAAATCCTTGAGCTCAATCCAATGTTTGTGGAGCGCTTCAGCCTTGGAATCCACATCGTAGCGCTGCTGCGGACTCAATGACTCCAGATGCGCTTTAATGGACTCAAGTAACAAATTAATGAGCTCGCCTTTGATCTGTAAGACAGAAATTTGTAATTAATTACCACAAAATTTGCACAAAAAGCTTTAAACCCACTTCCAAATCCTGCATTAGTTCGTGATGTTGCAGTAGGAATTGTTTACTCTGTTCCAATGTGTTGCCCATATCGACATGCTGCTGCAAATACAATTGTCCCGAGGACATCAGCCAGTTGAGCAAATCATTGTACTGCGTGAGGAAGTCGGCAAGCGCCTTCTGTACGCGCTGATGATCTTCATTGCTGGTCGAACAAATGCTTTCGATGTATGTCTTACGATTCTCTATTTCGTCGAGCACGCGCTTCACACCTTGTGTCTCCGGTTGTGTGCGCCCAACTTCGTCTAATATGCTGTAGCCGAGGCGTAGTGGTTCCTCCGTAAAACTGCGCACGTCACGCGTCACCTTCGCGTACATGGCAAAACTCTCGGGCGTATTGGCCGGCAGACGCACATTCGCTAACTCCACTTCAAGCTTCTCGAGCACACTAAGCGTATTTTCGGCTTTGCCGAAGAAGTCACGTGACTGCTGCAGCCAGTGTTCTCGCTGATCCACCAGATCTAAGTGTTCGGTGCAGGCGCTCAAGACGTTGTAGGCGCGCGCACACGCCTCATCGCCGGTGAAGGTACCCGAAGCCTGTAGTTTTTCTTTGGCGCGCGTGATCTTGAGTGCGCGATCACGCAGCAATAAAGCTTGCTGTTTCCATTCACGATAGTTGTGCAGAGCATTATTTGCCGTGTGTTCGCACTCGCCCAAACTGAAGAGACTGTCGACCTCACTGCGTTGCTGTCGTAAGGAAGCCTCCACTTCGTCCAATTCGCGTCCGAGCAACGCCAACGTGAGGCAGTGTTCCAGCTGTACTTTACGCGTTTGCCACGCAGTCTCCAAAGCATTGCGGCGATCGTGCAGTGCCTCCAACCACAACTGAACCTGGTGTACGGCGCGTGCGGCATCACGCTTGATATGCTCCGGTCGTGTGTCCAGTGTTTCTAAATTTACAAGTTCCTTCAGCTGTGCGAGCAGCTCATTACCATCTTTCAGCGCCGCCATTACCGCTGTCAGCATATCGATGCGCAACTGTTTGAACTTATTGAGGAACTCTTGCACAGCCGCCACTTCGATCGGCAGCATTGTATCGATGCAAGCCACCTCCAGTTGGTCCATGCGCCGCTGACACTGTGCCATCTTGTCTTGCAACTGTGTGGCGAGGTGGAGTATGTGTTGACGATCTTGCAATAAATGCAAAATATCTTGCCAAATAATGTTCAGCGTATCGGCCATGGCGTTGACTAGTTCGGAACTGATACGCTTGCTGGCGAGCAATTTGTCTGCCTTCTGTACGAATTCGTCCATCGGGCCGGGTAGATTCTGGGGTTATAAAAGTGAGAGTGTTAACACTTTTTGAGATTTCTTATGCGCTGTACTAACCTGTATATTCCCAAGAGTCTCATCGTGATCCCTCTGCAAGCGTATGGACTCATCGAGATTCGTGCCTAATGTTGTGATCTTTGGCTCTAATTCAACAACCTTAATATATAATTTGTCCGGACTCTGTAAGAAAAATAGTGTGTAAAGTTCATCCTTGTAGGTAAGCACAACATTTGAAAGTGTATTTTTGTCGTGTGGGTTCGGGTTCGGGTTCGGGAACAGGAACAAGGCGGAATGTATGTACATTGTGTTAACGCTGTAGAAGATGTGTGTAGGGTAGGGAGTGTGTGGATTATACATTAAGGGTTCAAGAAGAATGTTAGGTCAAATTACAGTTTTGGAAAAGCTTGTTAAAATAAGGCATTATTTACAGTGGTATGTAGGACCCAAAATTGTTCCGAAGAGATACATATTGTTTTTCTCCAAATAATCAAAAATGAAAAGTGAGGGAATTTGTCGACTAAACTTAGAAAAACCAGAGGAACCTTTGATTAATTTAGAGAATGGCGAGAAGAAACTGTTTTGAAATATTCAGAGAGTATACAAATATCGGTAGATACATTTTCCTTGATATGAGGAAGATTAGAGGATAGTACATGTGGCTTATAGTTGGGAAAAAGGTGAGTCTGCTTTTCAAGTTGAAACTACCAGGTTATCGAAAGTACGGCCCAGCGAGATCCCCGAAACGTCATCTTCCAAAATGTATGGCGCTGGAAAGCTACCATAATATAATATAAATAACCGCTACAAGAAACATTCATATAAACCTAGTGAGAAGTATAACTGTTCGTCTTCGAGTAAAGAAAGTAAGAAGAATTTGCTATAATTTTTTATGGCAACCTTCATCAACGTATGTATATTGTCAGTCAACAGCTACGCTCCGCTCCTACCTACTTAACTGCTGAAACAGCATAGCAGAGCAGAAACTTCATAACAACTAACCAAATGTGTAGACGAGAATCGGAATGCTCTAAGAGGAATCATAAACAAAGTAACGGATGCGAACACACCATAATTGGCCAGCGATGACCTTCATTGTCGACAATAAGGAAAACATACTCAAATACTCGCTCACTTCAACATACACACATCATTTTACGTGCAAATAGGAATTCCTGTTGTGAGAGAGCAACACTCGCTAAATAACTTCCATACAAATGGACGTAGCAACAATAATAATAACAAAATGTTCAAACAAATCGCTAACCGCACAACACCAATAACAATAAGAGACTTAGTGAAATGGCTTTGGAGGCAAAGCAGCTCAATTGCAAAGCGGTACTTCACAAGTTCAGCTGTTGGAAGTGTACGCGGCCACTGCCACTGCCATGACCATCAATGACCACTGCCACATTTGAGGCAAACCACCACTAACTTGACGCAAAGTTATGCAGCCGTCTTGTCATTTATGGTGTTGGCAGTTTTGCCGGTGCTCAGCGGCTGCGCGGTGTCTATGGCTGCCGAAGTAATGATCACTTCGCTGCTACTACTTTCGAGATTTGTTACGTTTTCATTGTCAATTTGCTGCTGATTTCCATTTTGCTGTTACTCTTAACTTTACTATTCTGCTGGAGTCATATTTTTTCTACTTTTACTCATTAATGTTGATCAATGACGGCTTTACAATGAGGTGTTTTGTTATTTTGAAGGGTTTTGTGCGATTTTTATTAACTAGTGCTGAAGGAGGTCTTTGGAAATTGAAGACAGTTCTTTGTTAAAATCTGCAAAAATTCATTGAAAGGTTGAATTGTAATTATAGTCGTTCAAGTGTCTACTTTCACTTGGATCCCAATCGAAATAAGCCCAATAACATGATCTGAGGCTTAGCTTTAAATATGAAGAAATCAAAAGAAATAAGCAGTCACAATATCCTTGGTGAGATCGAAATCAATGTCGTCGTCAATGTTCGAACTCATACAAAACCGTTTTGAAGAAAATCTGCACTGTGCCGTCAAATGAAATTTTAGTATTGAGGTCTTTCGGGTTTTTATACCCTGAACAGGGTATATTAAGTTTGTCACGATGTTTGTAACACCCAGAAGGAAGCGTCGGAGGCCCTATAAAGTATATATATATATAAATGATCAGTATGTTGAACTGAGTCGATTTAGCCATGTCCGTCTGTCTGTCTGTCTGTCTGTATATATACGAACTAGTCCTTCAGTTTTTAAGATATCGTTTTGAAATTTTGCAGATGTTATTTTCTCTTCAAGAAGCTGCTCATTTGTCGGAACTGCCGATATCGGACCACTATAGCATATAGCTGCCATACAAACTGAACGATCGGAATCAAGGGCTTGTATGGAAAACTTCCGCATTTTACTACATATCTTCACGAAATTTGGTGTGAGTTATTGTTCATAGAAATAATTTAATCTTCGAAAAAATTGTTCAGATCGGTTCACTATAGCATATAGCTGCCATACAAACCGAACGATCGGAATCAATGGCTTGTATGGAAAATTTTCGCATTTGACGTGGTATCTTCACGAAATTTGACATGGATTACTGCTTAAGGTAATAATATAATCTCCGAAGAAATTGTTCAGATCGGTTAACTATATAACCTTAATGTTTCTAGCAAACAACCCGGCTAAAAAGAATTAGTAAAATGTTTTCTTTTTTTACTTACTTTTTCTTACGTCTTTTCTTGCTTAAACACATAGTTACTAAAAGAAATGCACCTGTTAAGGGTATATTAGCTTCGGTACAGCCGAAGTTAATGTTTTTTCTTGTTTTATTCTAATTAAGACCAATGAACGAATGTGCTATATAATATAGCTATCTACAAACAATTTGACACCTAGAACCCATAAATGCTTATCCTAAGTATGCACAACTTCACAAACTCTATTGTAAATGAGACTCCGAAAAAATAACTGTTTTGCTTTTATTCTCAATTTCATATTTATATCATTTGATTCGAGTAGTTTCATGTCACTGAATTTGCTATTGAACAATCACAAAATTAACACAAACAGCTTTATTTTTTATTGAAGAACGTTTCCTTATATTTTAATTAATCTTGTGATCTTCGAGTAAAATTGTGAGAACCTAAAATGGCTGATACCGCACAACAGTTCCAGGCCATGTGAGTGCATTTTGTTATAATAAATTGTGTCTTATAATATCAAACAATATTTTCCTAACTCGTTCTTTCAACAACAAGTGACCAGAAAATTTTGGAAGAACCCATGCTTTCCGTGCCAAAGGGTATATCACCAACTGGCATCGATAAATTCATTTATCCAATCAAATTAAATTTAATTGGCGCACAAATGTTGCATATTCAGGTGATTAGCTAAGCTTTAGAGAGAAAAATTAAGACATAGCCGTGACTCTTGTTACAGAACCCGAACTTATCTTATTCGACTTTATATTATTTTTTTCTACAGGGCCGGCGTCTGATGATGGTCCGCCTACTGACAGACGATGAAAATAAATATATGCAAGAATTGGAGAAAGTTGGTCTAACTCTTTGGCGATTATAAGGAAATTATAAACAACTTTTCGGTTTTACGAATTTTATTCATAATTTTGCCCTTTCGGTACTTTTTTTCAACTATTCGAAAGCGAAACTTATTAAATACGTATTTGTACAGTTGGTTTGAACAAAATTTATATACATTTTTCTGTATGCCAAAAAAAAATTAAATATATACATATAAATGATTTATAACTAAATATAGAGATTATGATTTCAAAGGCCACAGTTGTAGTGTAGTGGTACGCTCAAAAAGTCCACTAAACCTCCGACGTCATATTAAAACTATCTCTCTCATCTTAGGATTCTAGTATAGTTTCGAATTAGTTCTTGACCTCGATTGTTCTTTAACTGTTCGTTATGTTCTGTACAACCCTTAGTACAGATTTGGCTTGGGTCCTAGCGATTTGAATTAGTTACTTCTAGGGAAATCTTCGAATTGAATACTTAACAAGTAAGGGAGGGCTTCTCCATCGGTTCGATTGCATCGCTGACTACTTGGACCACTGCACCGCGGAACCGTCCCCTAGAGGTCAGATTTTTCACGGATGGATCGAAGCTAAGGGGAAAGGTGGGAGGGGGAGTTTTCTGCAGAAAGCTTCTATCAATACCAGCTTTAGGCTACCTGACTACTGTAGTGTCTTCCAAGCAGAGGTCGCTGCGATCAAATTAGCAGTGGACGTACTGGTATGGTGACCTCTTTTAGAGAGGTATGTATTCACTCCGAAAGCAGGGCGGCAATACTGGCAATGGAATCGATGACAGTACGCTCTGGGCTAGTTCAGGAGTGTCTTAGATCCTTATCAATAGCTTCCAGCTATTTTGCGATACGACTAGTGTGGGTACCCGGTCACCGCGGAATCGTTTGTAACTGTATAGCGGGCAAGCTTGCAAGGCAGGGTACCCTAGCTACATTGACGTCGGAATGGGAGCGCATTGGTAGTCCATGGTCCACCTGCGCAATAGCGCTGGATATGCAGACTATGCATGAGCTCGTCAAACGCTGGTCAACTACCAGTACTTGTGCAGTGGCGAGGTCCTTTTAGCCCTCTGTGGAGCGTAAGCGGTCCTTTCAACTGCTTTCTCTAGGCAAGGTCCATCTCAGCGCCATCATGGGTGTACTTCCTGGACATTGTCCAATGAAAGAAGGCGTGATGGAATCATCGAAGCCTTTCCTTCTACATTGTCCCGCTTTTGCCAGACTGAGGTTGAAACACCTCGGAAGGGCCTTTTTCGGCGATCCTAGCGAATTGGCTAGAATCGATATTAGCCGTCTTAAGAAATTTGTAACGGGTTCCAAGCATTTTGCTGAATCTTAAAGGTCTTTGATCCACAGGGAGTTTTATTGGTACCACAACGGACAGCGCCATGCTCTCTAAGTGAGATCTTCTGTTTTTGCAGAGATCTGCCTACAAACCTAACCTAACCTAACTTAAGGGAGGGCTTAGTTCTGAACATTTCATACTCTCGCGATTTATTTATTTAATCAATATAATAGCTGGGAAAATTTTTCAATCGATTTCAACTATTTTTGCCACTACGCTAGATTATATCCAAGATTTTCACTTAATTTTGCAAAGATATCTCACATAACCGATAGTCGATAAATACAGATAAAGTCCATCGGATGTTTGAACATCCGTATATGAAGTATATGGGGACTAGAGGAAGTATTGGCCTGATATCTGGGAGATTTACCGATATTTTCGGTAAAAACGTAGCTACAAACACTAAGGTCCACATGTTCGATATCTGGCGTCTTGAAAAGTTATGGACTAATTTCGGCGCTTTTTGACGGGCCTCGGTTTCGGTATCTTTATGGCCATCAGAAGTTGGGTAAATATTCCAATCCGATATACCAAATGGAGTTTCCTTAATATTAGATATATAAACATACCTTCAGAAATATACATTTAATTTTCGGTTTTAAAGAAATCCAACGCATTAAAGTGTTTGCTCCTCAGGCGACCTCATAAAACACAAACCAAATTGGATGCTTCCTTCAGTAAAGTAAATGTGTGCTCACATAAGTAGCAACATGTTTCTTAACACTTACTCACTTCATAAGCAAATGTGTTGATATATTCATATATACATACATATGTAGCAACAAACAAGCATCATCACACCACCTAAAAAGCACCAGACTCAGCCCAAATTGGTTGTGATGCGGTGAAAGCAATTTTCTCGCTTCATAGAATTCAGATAATTCTTTTTTGTTGTTATTTATCGTGCTTTTTGCACATTTTTTCGACAAAAAACAAAGTATTAAAATATTTCGAACGAAAATTACATGGAACACTAAAGACTCACAGCGCAATAACCATTGATTATGCACAGAGCGGTCGGTCAATAAGTACCACTACCTTGGAAGAAAGAACAACAAAAACGCCGGCGCTTATGAGTAGACAAGGCAACTAACAATATAACAACCGACGCTTAGAGTAAAATGCTGTGGAGTCAATGAAGTCAGCAACAGCACCACCAACAACAACAGCAATGGCAGCATCCAGAAGCAACTCAGACTTTATGTTGCCTTGATAAGCGATAGTTGAGCAGTAAGCGTTTACAACGCCGGTAACCGATACGAAGACGTTGTGGCGATGCGACGCAGTGATCTGCATGCAACCCGGGGTCGACAGCAACATGCATGCATCTATACTTATATATCTATGTCCATAATGTAGATTGCAACAGACATGCATGGCAGAGCCCCCCACCCGCCACTGTTGAGGCTGCCGAAACGTGGTACATGCGAGCATATTTTACCGGCTGATTGCATCGCTTTTGCTCGTTGCAGTCATCTGATATCACTGCTGGCATGTGTGTGTGTGTGGAAATTGCCGAAGCTAATAAGCCGCGCATGCGCGAGCACGCATGTCGGGCGGTTCGCAAGGCGCACTTTCTTCATACATGCTTATCCATTATGGGTGCTTTGTGCTTTTATCTTTTTGCTTTTGTTGTGTTTTATGTTCTTGTCCGCCCCGACTACTTTTACATCGGTATGCACGTGACGATTGTCAAAAGATAAATGCGCTGGCGAAAGATCTCAGGTGAAGAGGTTAAACAATTATTTACGAAAGCGCAACAATCCATGTTGTTACACGTCGTTCGAGGAGCTTGTAGGATTTTAAACTTACGTACATACATACTATATATGCATGGAGGCGTAAATATGCTATGAAAATTACATACATACATACATGTAACAGGAATAGTTTTCCAAAGGTGTTTGAAATGGTAAAGCTTTACTTAGAATGGTGAAACGTGGGCTACGTATATGACATATATAGCAATTAAATTTAGAGAAGTAAAGTATCCATATTTGAAGTCAGATATAACCTCAAATTCCAAATTTGTGACAGCTGCTGTCATCGCAGGCGAGTATTTTATTGGGTAGTCGTTTCTCAGAAGTATTGGCAAAGATCCGCAAAATATTTCGGACAGTAAACTCAAAGAAAGCTATCTAACAGCTATTTAATGCTCCCTCGAAACTTATAGGAATGCAGAATGTTTGACAACCCCACAAAAATTATATAGACTAAATATACATATGTATATGTATACAAGTAGTAACGGGATTTTACGGGGCTATACCAGTTTGAGACTTTCACTCGATTTTTTTTGCTTATTGTCGACGCTAAGGTCATATCTTGAATTTTTTGAATGGCAGCGTTCTAAAAAGCGACAGCTCGCAGGTATAAACCTCTATAGTTGAAACTTTAAACGCGTTTTTCTCGAAGCGACATTTGAAACTGAGTATTCTTGAATATATATTTACTATACAATGACCAACGATATTTTTAATTGGTTGAAAATCAATAAATTTGGCATTAAAAAACTACAATTTTTTACCTAAAAAAGAACAATTTTTTCGAACTACGCCATTTTGTTAATTTTTGATATTTTTCAAAAATCATAGGTCGTTGTATAGGAAATACCCTCAACTTTAATAACCTTTTTGATTTTTTTTTATTTCAGCTACTCATTCAGGCACATAACTCCGTTATTTTTCAATATTTTTATAAAAAAAATATTAAAATAAAGCTGCAAATATACCTTATAATGTCAAAAAACTTTGAAATTTTCGTTCCAGTACTTTATTTTAAAAAAGTTCACAAAAAAATGTTTTCATGGGTTACACTGGTCTAGCCCCATAATAACATAATATTAGTTTTAAGGAAAATTACAATTTTTTCAATCAATAAACTTTACATTAAAGCTTTCCATTCCGAAAATGATTCGAAATATATTAATTACATATTATTTAAATATACAGTGGAACTTCTCTAACTTGAATCACCATAATCCACAAAAATTTCTTTCGTGGGTTCATATAAAAAAGTAAAATGAGGAAAATTCGAACATGAAATTATATTTTAATTGCAATGAGCTTAAACCTGATTACGACCTCTAGTCTTTGGTGTCCGTTGTCTTTCTCTCTGATTATGAAGGCGTTGGGAACGCTCAGAGTTCAACGGCCTAGTGTGAGCTTGTATATTTCTAATATTTTGTTCTTCTACTCAACTCGTACTTGAAAGGTTTTGAAATTTTGTTCAGCAAGCAGCTGCGAGCGCTTGTTACTAGACTCTCTGGCACGCGATTACGATGCGAAGAGAAAGACTTGCAAGACGATTTTCAGTTTCAGATTAAGATTCTTCATCACGGAGTGTTTTTGACCTAAGAACTATTTCCAGAAAGTTGAGATTCTAGCAATAAATATAGCCTATGTTACTCGGGTGAATGAAGCTTTCCAATGGTGAACTAATCGGCACAGTAATTTTTGAGTTTATTCAATACAAACATACATACAAATCTTTCCTCTTTATAATAGTGGTATAGATATATTATTTATATATTTTTATTTCCATAAATTCCATTAAAAGAACAGAAAAATGGCAAATCCAATGAAAATTCGGGAAAAATAAGATCGACACGGAGTCCTAAGTCATATATAACCGCAATTTAAATTAAGTGATATTGACTTGAACAGAACAGAACAACAGATCCATTCTCAATCAAAATTCAATCGACTTCGATATATCTGCGTTCATATAAATAAAATACATAGAATTTAAACTCTTGCGGTCTTTGAAACACTTAATTATATAGACGTGGTTGTTACCTGATTTCCTGCCAATTTTTATTTTCAAACACCTCTAACTATAGGGGTGTTCTATATAGTTCTTAAAATATTCATACAATCATACAGTTCTCGAAAAATATTCATTTTTCATGGGTTACACTGGTATAGCCCCTTAAAGGGAGATATAGCTTTCGTTCCGCACCGCAGCAAGTGCACTTTCAGCCGAGACACCAAAATCTTTTTTACAACAGATATTCTTCGAAATTGCAACAAGTTCTACACATTGTCAGACGCATCATTAATCGTAATAATACATTGTTGCATTGCTGTTGTTGCCACAACAAGTATGTTGATATATATGCACGCATGAGCCAAACTTTGAGAAAATTGTGGGGAGAACATATGGCCCGCAGCATACATGCCGGTAATTGAAGTTTTCATATTTTATACGTAGCTATATGTATTTAGTATAATGTTTGTATGTACTTATAATGTTGTTTAAGTGGTTGTATGTGGCACTTAATGTTGAGAAAATATTTTTCTCAGTTTCATGATCAGCCGCACTGACCGAATTGAAAACAAGTTAAAATTTTACAAAAACTATAATCGATAATCTTCAATTGATTATTGTTAAATTCAAATTTATTTAAAAAAAAAAAATATAAAAGAAATATTATAATACACAAATATTATTAACACATTCCAAATAGAAATAATTCCAAGCTTAAAGTTGTGTGATTAGAAATTTCCTAAAGACCGACTGTTATCTACCATTATTTTCTTTTAAATTTCAGGCTTTTCTTTTTTTTTTTTGTAAATTTAAGGCTTTTTATAAACGGTAACAAAAATGTTATTCAAAATATTGGCCGTCGCTAGCTAGTACTTTTGACCATCTTTCTGGCAGCATGCGTATTCCGTGCAAATGTCGAGAATTCGACTCAAAAAGTGACATTTT
Organism: Zeugodacus tau; assembly: GCA_031772095.1. Classification (NCBI taxonomy): domain Eukaryota; kingdom Metazoa; phylum Arthropoda; class Insecta; order Diptera; family Tephritidae; genus Zeugodacus; species Zeugodacus tau. Next base: position 52,568,069 of record CM062653.1, on the reverse strand, counting down.
CAGTTTTGAGAATAAGTTTGGGATGCAAACAGATCTCTACAAATATTTTGTTGGGTTAATGTTGACACAAATGTCCAAGATCGATATAAAACGATTTAATCGATATAATCAACCAGTGCTTGACCCTAGAGACATCTATTGGAAAACAGCGGAAGCAAAGTTGTAGATCTAATACATATGAGTTTAAGCGTGAAGAAATCGGAATTTCTGCTCAATGAACCATAAGCCAATACAAGTTTTTCACAAGTTTACAACCATGAACGAAAAATCCTACTGAGGAGATAACTTCAATTCCTAATTGACTTCAATGGATAACTTGCGATTTCCACCTAAATAATTGCACTGTCAAACACCCATTATAATTGCAACATCATCATTATAGAAAGCTATACAATTTAAATCTCTGTTTGACAGTTCAATCTAAATGACTGCAATTAGCCATGCATAGGCGCAATTTAATTTTACCCCAACTAAAAGCACTTTTCCCGATAAAAATACATAGCAATGTATATGCAAATCCCGAAAGCACGCTAATGCAAACGCGCCGATAATAAAGCGTGGTAAATATGTGAAAAAAGTCATTCGAGCAGATTAGAATGCATTTACTTAGGCGATTTTGCCATTCAAACGTCATAAAATGCATTTAGCGCATTTAGATCAGGTTACTAGTGTTTGCACCGATGCTGCAGTGTTTCATGCGCATGCGCACACTCGGCCACAGCCACAGCACAGACCGCAAGTATCTATGTATGCGCTAAGTGCCGGCGCGTGTTGTCTGGCTGGGCTGTCTAACTTTCTTGCAGCTCTTGACTGCCGCCTGCCTGCTTAGAATAGCACAAAAATTATTTGCTTTGATTGCCGGTTTTCTTTCTCCCCGACGAGTGACCGCCTTCAACAAGCTGGCGGTGGCTGGTTTAGTGGTGCTATCGTTTTGTACCGATCGAGCGTTTATGTTCTATAAGTGCTTGATTTTACAGAGAAAAAAGAAAATCGATAGCTTATTTATGTATATTCGTGGGTGTTGTGGGTAATTTAATTTCCGACCGGCAGTTATGTACAATTTAGTTGTTACTGTGCTTTTGTCTTCGTATTCGTATCTCGCTATAGTATCAATATCAATTTGTTCTATTAACCATTTGATTTTGTAGCTTTTGCCCTTCTGTGTGGAACCTTTAATTGCTTGTATTTCTGTCAATTTTTATTTGTTCTACGTATTCTATTTAATTGTCTTGGAAAAGGCATACTTAAGTCCTTAAATGATAGTTTTAGTTACGCACAATTTACGCCTACTATTAATGCATTAAATTAATTTCCATTAATTAACTCCAATAAAAACAACATATGGCAATATTGCTGAAGACTTTAGTTTCTGTTGCCATATTATTTCCTTAAATGATTATGGCTCATTTTCCGCCCGTTAACTTCGAAGTTTCTCTTATATAGATAGTATACGATAGTAGTCTCAACAAATTAAGAAAGTATCGTAGCGAGACATTTTTAGAGAACATTCATACTGTAACGCTTCGCTACGGAAACAATGGCGACACTGTTTACTACTTCAAACGAAAAGACCTAGAGCGCAGATGTGAAAGCTAACTTCAGAATACCGACTATTACGAATTTACGTCTTGATGTCTGTTGATCATCATCTACACAATGAAACCCGCATGATCACTTCTACCCAAGCAATACATACCGGATTTCTTCATCGGAGTCGTTCTAAAGAGACAACAAACACCTTCAACAACTTTCTTTAAGGCAGTAGTCTGCTTTGCAGGCTTCAAAAAATCGATTTTTTGTTTTGTTTTAAATCTCTTCCAAAACTATCCAAGAATATGTCTTTAAAATTCCAGAGGCCAATTCGACATATTTTCGAAGTTGTAGTTTTAGTGGCCGAGCGATGAGCAGGTGCGAATGGATACTGAAAACTTTAAAGCGGGTTTTCTCGAGTTTTCATTTTCACAAGTGTTAGAAAACGGTGCCGGCGATAGCAAAAAGAATATATGTCCGATCGAAAAAAGCCAAAGTGATCTAGCTTCAGTATTAAATTATCTTCTATTTGAACTAAACAAGTTGAACAAAAGTATTATTTAAACTACTTGTTTTGCAACTTAAAGTCAATTTTTTTCTTAAAAAAGTTAATTTTTTTTTCAAACTTCGAAAAAATTTTGAATTTTATAACTTATTCGGTATTTTTTTAGTTCATAAAGAAAAGAAACTTATAAAAATTATAAAAAAAGTTTGTTCGACTGTTTCAGATGCATCGCACGACCTGCATCACAGGCACCAATTTACAAGTGCAGACTCCAGGCGCTTCAGAAAAATACTTACAACTTTGAAAAAATTTCAATATTTTTTAATAATAAATATTTTTTTAAGCCTTAAATATAGTACACTATCGTTTTAAAATCCCGTTTACCGCAATCATTTCCTTCCCTTTAAAAAAAATTTGCTAAAAAAACGGTTTTTTTCGTCTTTTAAAGCAGACTACTGCCGTAAGTGCCTTTTAAACCTACTTGTTCAATAACCCTCTCAATATATAATAATTCGATCGTTTCACTTTCTATGTCGGCTAGATTTGCGCGACCACTACAAATACGACAAGATTGAAATGACTTCTTTCTATGCCCAAGACCAGATACTACGTGAATATTATAAAATTTCCGTTCCTAATTATGTCTTAACGGGCTTCCAGCAATGGGTCTAACATTGAATGCCGAGATGGGAGGGATAGAAATATAAGATTTATAGTGAGTTGGGCTATAGCAATGTGTAAATGTGTAAATTTGCTCTTATGATTCCTGAAATATTCTTCAGACTATCTTAAAATTAAGATAGATGATATACATATACTTACATTTGAACTCCCATAACTCAAACTTACTTAACTCGAAATTCTCCACAACTCGAACTCTTGAATTGGCAATAGAAGTCAAATTTCAAACAAATTTCCTTCTGTAACTCGGAACTATGTAAATTATTAGGCCTACAACTTTGCTTCTGCCGCTTTCCAATAGATGTCTCTAGGGTCAAGCAATAGTCGATTAAATCGATTTTTTTTTATATCGATCTTGAACATTTGTGTCAACATTAACCCAACAAAACATTTGTAGAGATCTGTTTGCATCCCAAACTTATTCTCAACTGAAAATGTCACTTTTTGAGCCGAATTCTCGACATTTGCGGGAAATTTTGCTTTTCTTTTTTAATTCCAAGAAAAGTGCGGCTGAGGCTCATCGAATGTCTTCGGATACGTACGCTAAGTGAAAAAAAGCCTTAAATTTTAAACGGCGGAAGCAAAGTTGTAGACCAATATATGTGTATACATAACTATCCTTTAGATCGGCCAGTAATATTTCTTATAGTAGATTCTGCGGGCAAGTTTAAATGATAGACACCGCTTTATTTACAAAGCTTACGATGAGGAATATAGTTTTAGGTATACGGTAACGCTAATGCGAATATCCTTATGAATAGGTCCCGTAAAAACCGTATCAAATCATAAACGTATTCTGTAATCAAAAGTAATACCACTTTCATTAGTCGCAAGTAAAATGTTGGGCAGTTCCAATATTTCTGACAAAAAGAGTTATTGAAGAATTATCTGCTGTTAAATGATTATGGCATACTACTACTGGCGATTAAAATTGAATGCCATTGGATTACACACGGTCATCGTGTGGAGCGCCACATATCTGACTGCAGCTGTATTATACTATAAACTATTATTTTTATTATTCAAAAAAAAGAGTTTTTAACCAAAAAAGAACGCTTAAGACAACTTACTGGTTGCGCTGTACGCTTGTCGGAAATGTTTTCCAGCTTTAAAAACACACACTCTCTCTGAGTCACGTCACGCGCACACTGGCTAACGAGATAATCCTCCCGCTTGTTATCTATGCGATTTAATTGTAGACCGACAAGCGAGGGGGCGTTTCACAAAGCGAGATTATTGGAATTTACGCGCAACTGCAAAGGCAACCAGTTACGGAGGATGCTTGCTGCCGGCCGGTCAAGACAAGACATCTAAAAAGTTTGCAGTGGGACCGCTGCATTTTTAGTGATAAATATACTTATGCCTGTCCAGGTGTGGTACTTTAAGCGGAGGTGGTGGCTCAACGTGTTTTCTTTCCAACAACATAAAGCGAAATTAGTTGCTGTTGTAGACGAAATGCTTTTTCTTTCTCTTTCGACAAGCTGCCACTTTGGTGGTCATATTTTAGAGATTTCAATTAAATTACAGATTTGTGTGGAATAAATAAATAAAGAGTCAGAAAGTTGAAACTTTAGATTGTTTAGATGATTGCCGGATAGCAGTGGGATAGGTCTTAAGTAAACTGATGGCAGCGAAAGGGGAGGCTCTTATAATTATTATTTTTTTGCTTTGTAAGATGTAAAATTAAATATTTATTTTAGTAGTTATGATCTGCAAACATGTTGGTCCATTTTATAGATCGCCAATTGAGTTGTAGAATCCTAAAGCTGATAGTTGTCGAGAAGCTTGAGGTAAACTATTTAAACTTCTGTTGCAGAAGTAGTAAATCAGCACCTTTGACTCGAAATAAATTAGTTTTTGGCCGACTTGGCTCCGCTATATTTGAAAAATAAAAAAAATCAAATATATATCACTTTGAAGATCAAGAGTCCCACAGAAAATTGTAAGAGAAGGGAAGATCTCTTTTAAACAACAAAATCAACGAGGTTCTTTATAAAATACTTCAAATTTTCCAAACAAGTGAATTTCCCTACTGGATTATTTCATCGAGATGCTAACTATCTATTCATATATACCATACAAATCCACTAAAGAATATAGTCCATAGTATATATATAGTATACAGTAAGTGTCAACAGTATTTAAATCGTGAAATTGTCAATCGTGTACTTTTCTGAAGCTTTTATATATATTTTATTAGCAATTGCGCAAACTTGATTGAGCTTTATGTACAAATACCGCATATATGTACGAATAATAGCCTAAGCAAAACCAAAAGTATGTCAAAATATATGCAAATTCATTATTTACCGGTTCCCAGTAAGGACATTGTAATTGTAAATGATGACTAATTAAATTTGAAAATAGCTCGCATTGAATGCTAAATTATGGCTCACTTGGTAATAAAATATCGCATGCGAATATAAATATATATATTTACATTTAGAAAAATATATTGGCTTATGTCATACTTGCTACATGAAATGTCAATAAAAATTAAGTAGATTTTGATTAATGACGTCGCCATTATTACAGTGTATACAAAATAGCAATAATATGGCGCCTAAAATTCGCTTGATTTAAGCCATTTTATTTTTGTTTTCAGTTTACGTCAGTTTTGTTGCTTAATGCCGATCGACAGGTCGCTAATTTTTTTAGGATTTCAGCAAGCAAAAAAAGTATATTTTTACATTTTTTGTGAAATTGTTGCAAAAGAATTAAGAATTCTACACATTCGTTTTCATTTTGATTTTATTTTTTTAATTTTTCTTAAATTCTCTAAATTAAGGTAATCTAAACGAGTTTCGGTTGGATACTCTTATATAATATTATGATATCATATATAATAGTCGAATGATAGATTTGCATTCTTTTTTAAAGCGATCCATTTAGTCTAATCGAAACTACCTTACTTTACTTCTTAAAATCACATTTTGACTTTATGTTTTATGAAAAACTAGCTTACGGGTCTTATGGGTCAAGTTTGACATATTTTGGAATAGTAAAACATTAAAATGTGTCGAAAATGCTGATCTTCCATCTTCGATCGGTCACCAAACAAAAACTAGCCCACAAAAATTTTACAAACGGTTTCGCAAAAAAACGTTCACTAAGTAATTTCGTTTGATGACAACAGCTGATCGTATTGAATATATTTTTGGCAGCCAACTTCACTATATATATTGATATAGTATCAACTCTTCAAATACATTTTGGTTAAATGTGAAGTTGGCTGCCAAAAATATATTCAATACGATCAGCTGTTGTCATCAAACGAAATTACTTAGTGAACGACCCAAAGACTATAAATGGATATTGGGCCTGATCATTGAATCCGTGGATCCGTCGAAAAAATGTGAGTCAAAATCATTGAAACCGTATCGAAAATACAATTTACGATACCGTTGAACTTACTTATCGACTCGAAAAATACATTCCGCAATTAACAGATGTCGTTGAATCATGATCATTGAATCCGCAAAATCGAAAAATTTAAATTTAAAGTGTTTAAAAGCGATCTAAAATTGTCTCCCGAAATAGCGAAAGAATTTCCTCAAAGAGCCTCAGACGAATTAAATACTTTTTTGGAAGAAATTTCTCAATAGTTAGACGGTGTAGGCTCTCCAATCCAGAACACAGCTTGATGAAAGAAAATGTGTGAAATCTTATGGAATATTTATAGCATGAAACTGATTTAAGTTTGCAAAAAAAAAAATAACAAAAACGTACAGCACATATCTAAAACAGGGAGTTCATTTAAATAAATTTAAGTTCACTTGATAAGAAAGTCAGTTTTAACTTGTTTTAAATGAAGCAAATAGCACAGGCAATTTGATTTATCAAATTTGTCGATGAAGGTCGATAACAGTTATAGGGTCTTACTTTATGGTAAAGCAGTTTATCGACAGATTCAATGATAGCATGAAAATTTTCGATTGAAAATCTTTACGTATCGAATTCGAATTCGCTGCGTATTCAATGGTTTGACCCATTATGTATGTAGGTCTTAAAAACTGAAAGACACCACCTATCAAATGAAAAGTTTTATATCAAGTGTTTTCATATCGGAAATTCACTCAGAGGATTGATATACCATAGTCTACCGAGCTATTACTCATAATCTTTAAAAATTTATTCTCGACCTGTATTCAGTAAAGATACAAAACTCAAATTAGAAACAAGATGGGGTCAAAGAGTTAAGGCGCTTGGTATAAAAACCATCACTGTACACTTCTCATGAACTGTTGAAGTTGAGAACGCAACTTGAGACAAATGCAATAAGATAGTCCATTGATAGTCCAACCACACCCTCCTTCCATATAACAGAACTTCAATGGTAAAAATTATAAAATAGCTCTAAAATCGGATCAGTCCGAAAAATATACACACTTTTAAGTACAAATCGGAATAAAAAATCATTTCTGTAACGTCTCTATTATCATCCAAAATCAGAACCACTTCTTTATTTCAGTACTTCATATTAACACAGGCGGGTTGTATATAGTACAACAGAACACATTAGTCAACGCTTATATACAAATATATTTGTATCTGTGTATATGTCTGGCGCACGCTCGAATGCCGGTTTGTCTGTGCACGTTTCGATAACCAAAGCAAGCTCAAGTGGCGAGACCGCACAGGTTTTAAGCGCACTAAATCAGTACTTATGTATGAAGTCGAAATATGCAAAAACAACACAGCAAAAACAACAAAAACAAAACATAAGCAAAGCCAACAATATTTATAATTTCAACTGTCGCGACTTATAAACTGAAATATGAACCATTTACGGGCGGCAACGTATGACATCACGGCAAAAAATATTGCAAAGCATGAAAGTACACAGCTCACTTAATTTACATACATAAGTATATGTATGTATATACATATGCATATATTTATATCTGTAAAATCACATTTGCCTCTCCGTTACCGCCGTTTTTTCGCTGTTTCCTTATTTCGCATTTTTTTACTTTATTTTTTTTTTTGTTTTTGTCTTTTATTTCGAGTAAGAAAAAAGTGATTTGCTGGTAATTAATAAAAATGCAAATGATGATATGCAAATGAGCTTTTGCGAAGTCAATTTTTATTCACTTTTATATTACGATATTTTTGCGCTTTTCTTGAATTTATTTATCGCTTTGGTTTAGCACATTCGATTTCGATATTTTTCGATTTTTTCGATTTCATTGCAAACATTTTTTTTTCTCTCTAAAACCAGTTTTAATCTTAATTCGCTTAACTTTTAAATTATTTATTTATTTTTTTCGCATTTTCTCATTTGACTTTTATCAGTGTTTTCATATTTATTGTGATTATAAAGTAATTACCAGGTAACAAATATGGCACGAAAACGCGAACGATTCGCACGTAAATACACGCCATTACATGTGTACATTTGTATTTATAAATATGTATGTATTTTCGCATTGACATCACGTCAACAACAAATATAAGCCGCTTATTGGCTTTTTACCCACAATTAAATCAACAAATTTTTGAGTCGTGCATATATTTTTTCTACAAAACAAAATATAGCCAATAAATAAAATAAATTCCCACCGAAGCGCCGATTGAATAATGTCAGTAGAGTGTCATTATGCTTTTCGGAATGAGTAAGAGCTAATTTTCAATAGATTTTATTTTTTGTATGAGCTCAGCTATTTTGAGACATTGATTAATGTAAAATTACAGAAGATATGCTGCAAAAGCTTTCAAAAACTATTGTCTCAAAGGTCAGATGATCGTCAGTTGAAGCAATAGTTAACCAATAATTTGTTCTTATACGAGAGATAGCAGTACATTTGATATAAAATTGTTGAAAGCTATGTACATGGAGTTCCTGCGCTTTAGAAAATATTTAACAAAAGAGACAGAAAAGCTTTAGGGCAACTTAGCTTAGCTTTAGTTCGGGTATACATAACAATATCGAACCCGGGTTTTCCTAAGGCTTCTACAATAACATAAGTATGTATGTAACCAAATTTAATCGTTTAGATTTTTTGGGATCATATAACATCTTCTCTCCAAGCTATTATTTCTTAAAATTTCAGTGGAAATTTATTGCTTTAAAATATTTAATAGTAATATCAGTATATCATATCAGTCGAAGTACATATAATATTATTGAAGTTATCCCAGTGAGATTTAATAGCCGATGACCTTTATTCAGCTATCATTATATTAAGCTGAATAAGAGCTAGAAGCTGAAAGTCCTGAAAACATTGCAGTCTTCGTTTTCAAGCTCATCAATCTTTCAAGGAGCTTTAATAGCAGATGAGCTTTATTCAGCTATCATTAAGGTGAATAAGAGCTAGAAGCTGAAAATCCTGAAAACTTTGCTACTTGCAGTCTTCGTTTTCAAGCTCATCTAAGTAGTGAAATACTTTGACTAGGCGAGAAACTGACACTGCTGATATCTTAAAAATTAGATCTTGCTACGTCACAAAGTACAAGATCTTGATGATGCCATAGTAGTAGTTAGTTGGCGCTGTGTTCCACATAGGAACTTTGGTATAATATATATAAATTGAGATCATGTTTCGGACTTAAAAAATATTTTCTCTCAATATTCTTTGGGTTATTACCTAGAGAGGTCAAAGATCATATGTATGTCATATGTTATATGATCACCACCTAGGAACTTTGGGAAAATATATTTAAGTTGAGATCATGTCTGAGAAATACAAAATCTGTGCTCTCAATATTCGTTGGGTTATCACCTAGAGAGGTCAAAGATCATATGTAATATTAAAAAAATCAAAAGACTGTTCTCCGAAAAGAAATTTAGCGAAATTACTAAATAATCAGTAAGACGGAGAGAGACGGAAAATTAAAAAAATGTGGAAGAATAAATTTTTTCTAGAATTTTTTATGTCACCAAAAGCTTCGAATATTTGATTTCTATCAGCAATATTTATAAAAATATTTATGCGCAAGCTTATCACGTCGCTTTAATGTATTTTCCTTGGACCAAACTATTTCTAGCTAATCAAATAAATAAAATTTATATTTAAATTGAATAAAATTAACTTTTAGCGACTGCGAAATATTCACGTGGGTGGCATTGGCGACAGCGCATGTTGACAAAAAAATATTGAAATTTTTTTGCGAACTACTTTGATGTTTCGGTTTTTTATTTACTTTTCATTAACAACAATTAAGACTTGTTTTGTTTATATGATTTGTTTTATTTTTTTTGTTTTTGTCTTTATTATTCTTTTTTATTTTCAAACTTCGCTTCCAGCTGACAGCTTTTTAGCACATAATGTATTTATGTTTTGTTTTTGTTTTCGAAAAATATTGATGATGCCATTTGTTTACGTACCATTGTTGCAGGCGAAATAAAGTGTGTGTTGCGGATTAACGTCGAATGTGCAAAGTGGACACATTTAAATTGTGGCGACTGTGACAAACATACAAAATTGTATTCGACGTGTGTATATTTTACATATTTTTGTTTACTAAACACTGGTTGTGGTAAAACTATATGCATTATTACTCAACTTTTGACTAAATCGTCGCCGAGCGTGAAATTAACAAAGGAAGAACTCTATGTGCTTCGTAATTTGCTTTGCCATAATTCATCACTCAGTCATTTGCCTTGTCTTTTAAAGCTCTGCTATTGTTTTTTATGTTTTTTATTTAATATTTTTTTTCATTTTGCATCAATGAAAGTGTGACGCGACAGGTGTGCATCATTTGTATGGATTATACCTTACACCTATGTAGTTTTACTGGGTCTTTAGTGAAAAGCTGAATGCGTTTTGTAGTGAATATAGTTTTTCCATTCACATTTTGTTCTCAATGAAATAGTTGGAATAAATATTTCAAGCTAAACATTGTTTCGGATACACATACCAATATATTTATTATAGTGTTAGACTCAAGGGATTTAGAAGTATATATTAACGTTGCGACCCTTCGTTCATTGAGATTATCTCGGTAACTCGGTCATTGTTTATAGTTTACTGTGACATTTATGCTAGAAGTTTTTGTTATTGCTATAACAGCATTGAGATCATACTTTCACTATGTTTTAGTTATATATATATATTTGAGTAGAAACCGCTTAAGCGATTATAGCCGAATCCACCAGAGCGCGCCACTCGTTCCTCCTTTTTGCTTTTTGGCGCCAACTGGAAACACCAAGTGAAGCCAGGTCACTTTGCACTTGGTCTTTCCACCGGAGTGGAGGTCGTCCTCTTCCGCGGCTTCCTCCAGCGGGTACTGCATCGAACACTTTCAGAGCTTCATCCATTCGTACAACATGACCTAGCCAGCGTAGTCACTGTCTTTTTATTCGCTGAACTATGTCAATGTCGTCGTATAACTCGTACAGCTCATCGTTCCATCGTCTGCGGTATTCGCCGTTGCCAATGTTCTGAGGACCATAAATCTTGCGCAAAACCTTTCTCTCGAAAACCCCAAGAGTCGTCTCATCGGATGTTGTCATCGTCCACGCTTCGGCGCCATACATCAGGACGGGAATAATGAGAGACTTGTAGAGTTTGATTTTTGTTCGACAAGAGAGGACTTTACTTTGCAATTGCCTACTCAGTCCAAAGTAACACCTGTTGGCAAGAGTGATTCTGCGTTGGATTTCAAGGCTGACATTGTTGGTGTTGTTAACGCTGGTTCCCAAGTAGACGAAACTATCTACTACTTCAAAGGTATGACTGTCAACAGTGACGTGGGAGCCAAGACGCGAGTGCGCTGACTGTTTGTTTGATGACAGGACATATTTGTTTTAGTTCCTTCCTTCAATAATTGTATGGAGTTCTATATAAATCGCGATCTATTCTCCTCTTTTGTGTTAACTGGACTGTTAAGGTTTTGTACTCACTGGACTGTTTTGGGAAGGAACAGTACGTTTTAAGCAAAGCTCAAACATAATCATCAATGTCTTCAAATTTTATTAGGATTTTCCACATATTCGAAAACTTAAATGAAAAAACTCAGTTATTTTGGTGTATAAGTATATTATTGAGATATCTAGAAGAACAATCTTCAGATATTCAATATAAGAGAAATAAATTTCTTCTCATAAATCCGTAAAAAATATCACTAGCAAACAGTTGTCAGTGTTAAAATACAATTAGTAGGAGTTTTTAATTTCTGAATAGTCTCATATACCAAGCTGCCCAGCTTAGAACCAGCATCAGCGGAACTATTATTTTACCCTGCTTAAAAAATATAGATACTTAAAGCCTCTAGAACCAAATATTGGGCTTGATTTATGATCAATCTCAATACCGTTGCGATGACCGGCTCGGTTTATCTATGTGTAATCTTGAATATCATTTTAATGATATTGGACCATATGATTGGTATGGGCAGTCAATTCAAATTTCCCAGACTAAATGGAAAATAAATCGGGGATTATAGAAGTATTGTTAAATTATAACCGTTTTATACCTTTAATAAATCAGTTTATGGTAAAATTTTGTGATTATGTAGGCTGAATATATTCTTAGATTATTGTTTCCAGAAACACCAAATAACAAAAATGTCTAAAAGTCGAAAGATATAAAAATATATTTACACTATTAATTATGACTTAAGAGTCAATGCAGCCCACTCGAATAGTCAAATGACGGGATTAACTTATGGAAATATATTCAAGAAGGAAACTAATGATTGCATGCGATCAAGCAGGTGCCAGTTGCACATATTACAGTTTGGAATTTAATGTAATGAAAACTTTTAATTGTTTTCTGCGCTTTAATTGGTATTTGACTTCGGTGTATATTTGTGACAGTAGGGTGAGTGTACGCTCTTCAACATGTTTCAAAGCACGTACGACACACATAACTGCATTAAATTGCCACATACAGACATACCTACCAATAACATTGCCTGGGATAAGCGTGAGCTCACGTTCCACATGCATATTTTTTTTCTTATTTTCTTGAAGATTTTCTCTTTTCATTCTTATACATATTTATATATTTTTGTGGTATGAACACACTAATTTATATGTATTTTCACTGTTTTCTTTTGCCCACTTATAATTTTATTGCGAAATGTTTGCAATTAGTTATGCTTGTGGTGTAGTGTCCTCGATGTGATACACTTTTTGTTGATCATTCGCTTGACTTGCTTTTTATTATTTTATTTTTTACCATTTTTCGTTTGGCCTTATTTATAAATATTCTGCGTTGATGTCATGCTTTCAAAAAATAAAATGTTCCCAAACACATTTTGTTGATTTGTTTTCTAAAACAAAAATCGCATGTTTGCCCTCGCTGGTGACAGCTGTTAGGCGCATAGCCTATACCATTAGGGTGGTATATAATTTTATCATACATATATATTTTATAATTTCATTCTTCAATTCAAGTGATGGTACTTTACTGGTATCTAGTTACTATAGAGACCAACCCCGAAAAAATGCTCACTTAATCTATATTTTTTTCTTAAGGCTTCTCTAAGATACTCCAGCTATTTTAAGAAAGATATTATTCTTTTAAAGATGTCATTAAGAGCGACCAAGTATTTCTTTAAGAAAAAAATTACGAGTTTACTAAATGATACGCGGAGATGGTTTTTCGTGTCAATATATTTGTGACTTGACTTGAGTAAAGGGCTTTTCAAAACGGAGACTACCAAAGTAGACCGATAGGGACAGCAAACGACGTCATATTTTCCCCGATCTTTTGACATTTCTCTTCAGTAAAGTATGACTCCATGAGTCACCATTGCATCCCGAAAAAATTACGGTTTGGTGAGGTTTATGGTACGCCAGCGTCATTGGGCCGTACTTCTTCCGTGATGATCAATACCAACACGTTACTGTGAATGAGAATCGCTACCGCTCAATGAATACCAAATATTCTTGGCCCGAATTGGACTTGTACTTGAATATCGTAATCGATTTATTTAAAACCAAGTTTGGTGTGTGTGTTATCTCACTAAAAAATTACGAGTTTACTAAATGATACTCAGAGTTGGTTTTTCGTGTCCATCTATTTGTGATCCACCTCTCATTAGGTTCCTTTTCAAACTTTTTCATATTTTTAGAAAAAATCTTAGATCTGCTTTTCTCGACTTCGTGCTAGTCTTTTCTTTTCTTCTAATATTTTTAATCTATATACCTATCACTGTACATCTCATAGCAAGTGCATAGTCTGAACACAGAAATATCACGAAAAACCTAACCAAACTCGGCATATCCTCGAAGGAGGTTCAAAAAAATCGCTTTATACTGTTATTAACTGTCAAAGAGACTTTTTAATTAAGGAACTACGTTTAAGTGCACATTGTAATTAAATGCATCCGCTTTACAATCGGAATTATATAATATTATCAAATGTTTCTGAAATGTTTATTTTACTCACACAGATAAATAATGAATTTTTAGTTGATAAATAGCAGACATTTTCGAAAATTGAAAAATCAAAACAACAATTTGGTTATTAATTTTTCCTTTCTAAAATCAGATATTGCATAATTTTCAATATTTGTATTTGTATGTAAACAAATAAATATATGTACATTCGTACCTTTACGCTTACGTTTTTCAAAACAAATGTTTCCCTCGAAATCTCATAATTCTGCAACCTGCCACAAAACACTTAAAATCTTCTACCCGCTCCACCCCACTACACAAGCCCCAAATGCAATTAATAATTTGGTAAACGCTAAAATTAGCAAAAATATGCCGTCGCCTGTGGCCGCTAATGCAACTGTAAATGCAACCATTTTCGAAACATTCGCCACTGCATTTGCCAGCGAAAAGACTTGTGGCAACAAGTAAAGTGAAATAATGATGGAAGAAGATGCAGTCGCACACATTTCATGCTACGCAGAGACGATGTACAGCAAAGAAAAAACCGAATATTTTTGACACAAATAGTTTTTGCCAGACAATTGTGTAAAATGCATACATACATACATTTTTATAAGCAAATTTTGAAACAAAACTCGCGCCGCAGACGCCGTCCACAAGCTGGTAAATTGGCAAGGGAGATCCATCGGTTTGGGGTTTGTGCAAAAAATGATGCTTGAATATCTACTTAGGTATAGGGTAGTTCATTTAGGGATAATTAGAAATTAGAAATAATATTTCGAAAGATCATTTATATCGGTGTATCAATCTGACAATTCCACCAATGTTTTCTGGTGTTCTATTTGATTATGGTTCGAAGAATGTTATCAAGGGCCAAGAATTAAGATTTTATTCGCACAATTTGATCACTATTTCCAGTTAGAATAGTTATAACCAAGAGGTATATTTTGCTAACCAAACCGAAAATAAGTCTTGACTCCAGATCTATAGAGCAATTGATGTTCAAATCTCATATATCGGTACGAACATTCCCTTTCAGACCTCTTCACAGTCGATTTCTTTCAGCAGCAGTTACCCGATTTTCAACCAACATGCGTCGATCGATTTTCTGAAGTGCGACCTTTAACAGTGGTTTAAACTCGTTATGCACAGAAACATTCTTTAAAATCTTCACCGAAAACCTAAAGACAACACCCTTTATGTATGATGATCTTCTCATCATACAGCATCTCCACAAAGCAATTAAAATAATGCAAATTTGTTGATTTCAAATGTCAACTTGCATGAGACCCACTGAGCTTGCATAGAACAGTCTACTAAATCTTGGATACACACAAACAAATAAACAACTCAGTTTAAGAATCATACACCAGAACAGCCACTTACGACTAGATTATTAAAAAATCGTACAAAAATCGGTTCATTAAAGGTGGTTAGACTGGCTTTGCTAGTCGCATTCATTAATTTGCATGTTTCGCATTTTGGCGCTGGGGACCCGAATAAAAAGAGAGACAAAAAAACACGAAAATTAAATGATTTTTGTAAATCAAATGCGCGCTGCGTGAAGACACCGCAAGCACACATCATAAACTCTTACACACATGTAATCGAGGTGCCCAGGTTCTTGTGTACCCCTACGACGGAAGGTGCTCTCGTAGTTATTTTTTTTACTTTTTCTCTCATTTTTTATTTATTTATTCGTAAAACAGTGACCATGAATCGAAAAATTATACGAAAAATCACATCTTGTCAATTTAGAATGAACTCATTCGCACTCTTCTCGTAGTCTCAGTGGTCGAAGGGGTGTATATTTGACCGCCTCTCTTCCGCCGCGCTGTGTAGTTTCATGAGATTTGATTACCTCTCACTAGTTGTGTATTTAGATGAATTTGTCGTTTTGTTTTTTAGAGTAATATTATTTAGTGTTTTTCTCTATTGTTTGTTTGTTAATTTTCAATTCAGTCGTCGCGGGTGCGGCATAGGTGTCGAATTGTGTGATGTCATTCATCGAGGGTTCTTCCACGCCATTTAGCGTTTTACTTACTATTGTTGTTGCCTTTATTGTTGAGCTATTATTTTTATTACACGCTTTTTAAATTTCTCAGTGTTAATTGATAGAATTGAGTTTATGACCTTAGTGAGTTGAAAGCTCAAACAAATAGATTTTCATTTCAAAAAAGCGCCGAAAATTATTAAATAGAATGACATAAAGTCGTTGGTTGTTGATCTATGATATTTTGTTGTGACACTGTTGCGGTTGCCAGAGTGATCTAGTAATAGATTTCTAATATGTTGTGTGTGGTCTTCGTTTCAAGGTCTTAATTCTTCACTACAACTTTTAGAAATATAAATATACACTAGGCATTGAGCTGTTGAATAGTTCAGTAAGTCTAGGTCGAACTAGATATGTATATAGACCAATATGTATTTAGTTTAAAATATTTTTATTTTATATTTTCGAAATTTTCTGCCTCTTACTTAATTTACGGGTCAATAATATTTTTATACTCTCGCAACAGAAGTTGCTAAGAGAGTATTATAATTTTTTTTTCACATAACGGTTGTTTGTAAGCCATAAAACTAAACGAGTTAGATATGGGGTTATATATATCAAGATGATCAGAATGACGAGACGAGTTGAAATCAGGATGTCTGAATGTCCGACCATATCTCAGGAACTACTCGACAGATTTCAATGAAATTCGGCATATAATATTTTCTTGACACCCTGATGACACGTGTGGAATATGGGTGGAATCGGTTCACAACCACGACTACTTCCTATATAATACAATTTTAAATTCCATCTGATTCCTTCACTTTATAATATATACATTAGGAACCAATGAAGATAGCGGAATAAAATTTTACACAAATACTGTATATGATATGTGGCATCACTTGTGAAAAAATTGTCGAGATCGGACAATAACTTTTTAAGGTCACTGATATCGAATATGAAGAACTCCGTGCTTTACGGTAATTTTTCACCGAAAATATCGATAAATCTCTCACATATCTTAATTTATTTCAGAGCGAATCTTTTTCTTCTAATAGTGTGCCTCTGTACCAAAAATGGTTAAAATCGGGTCATAACTTCCCTTAGCTCCCATATACAGGTTTATAGGTTTTTCAAAAATACGATGGGCTTAATAGCTTATAAATCGGTTAATATGTGAAATATCTTAGCCAAATTAAGTGAGCATATAATCTTGGATATAATGTATGTTGGTGGTGAAAATTAGTTAAATCTATTCAGGAATTATCTTAGGCCTCATATACTATATATGATGATTTTCGTTATTCTATTGGACTTTATGCCGAATATATGGGTCAAATTGTGTGTTGTCTTAATAAAAATATAGCAATAGATTGCGAGAGTATAAAATGTTCGGTTGCACACGAACTTAGTCTTTCTTCACTTGTTTATATTGCCAGCTGATTCGCTACGCCACTTAATATCGACCGTTTGCAATTAGAGTTTTAACTTTTTCCTTTTCACTTGAATTGTCATTGAAACTTTTCACCTTGTATTGACAGTGAATAAATATTGATTGCCTTCAACAACATATCAACAACAGAATGACAACATTGCCAGTTAATAGAGTGCAACATACAAACATATATGTATATATCTTTAATGGCCTGTCCACAAGCATAATGTTCATTGACCGCACTAATAAATAAAGCCATGCGTATTCTCATATCAATGGATCTACGCACTTGTTTGTATATATGTATTTATGTATAGCATATATTCAGTATGCTTCATTTGTATGCTTATAGTATATATATATATAGACTTTCAAATGCCTAAGTACATATTTATATTGCTAAATATTTATTTTCATCACGTTCATTTGTACCCAGGCACAGTCAAGACACAAGGCACCAATCACCTCTTTGTCATAGCGCCCAAGTCTTTGGGAGTTATGTAGCTTGTCACTTGACGCGTAGTTATTGCATGCATTCATTCTTTACTTCAATTTGCGTACGCTTCATTTAACGAAACCACAAAAGTGAGCTTTGTGAACATACATACATACAAACATATATACTTTCACATCTACATAGTTACTTATTTGTTAAATTTGCATTTGAGCGCCTCAAAGCGGTGACGCCAGGCATACCTTTGCATATCTACATATATAGTATATAATTTATTTATATTTACTTATAAAGTATGTATGTATGTATGTCTGAGTGCATGCGCTTAGATTAACTTTCAGTTGTGGCGACACTTAAGTCACCATTATGCAAGGTTTTTCCACCAACCAACTATAATTCATATACTTTATGGTGTTGCAGATAATTGATAATTCAAAGAAATTACTAATAAAATATTATGAAAGGAAATACTTTATTCAATTGTTGTACATACATATATACTATATACGTACATTTATGAGGTGATGAAAGCTGCATTTGCTCAATTATTTTAAGAAAGTGGACTCGGACTCACAAGACATAAGTATTCTTTTTGTTGCAGATTTTTGTGTTTTTTATATAAAGAAGAAAGTGTGTTTTTTGAAGGCAAATGTTAAAGTCACTCTCCTTAAGAAACCCTTTTAAGATTCAACCGATGATTTGTTTGTACTGCGATCGTAGCCTTGTCGATGACGAGTTACGAGTTGCCGATCATAGCTGATCGTTTTCCAACATTCCTTAGCTCTTTTTAGGTCCTTAGACTCTTCATCAAGAGTCTAACTATTTCTAATTATAGTATGAAAGTACTGAAAAGAACGGATTTATGATACTTTAGAATCTATTTGCCTCTAGGCGGTTAGATTGGGTAAACTATTCATACTTATCCACTACAAGTAAGGAAGGGCTAAGTTCGGGTGTAACCGAACATTTTATACTCTCGCAATTTATTGATGTAATTTTATAAAGATAACACAAGTCGACCCATATATTTGGTATAAAGTTCAATAGAATAACGAAAATCATCATAAATAGTATATGGGGACTGAGGTAATTCTTAAACCGATTTCACTCGTTTTCACCACCAAGATACAATGTATCGAAGACTATACGCTCACTTAATTTAATATTACTTATAATTAGGTATATGGGATCTGGGGGAAGTTATGACCCGATTTTTACCATTTCAGGTACAGAGAGAAACTGTTATAAGAAAAAAAAATTATAAGAAAGTTCAGAGGGAATGAATTACATTAAAATATCTGAGGGATTTACCTATATTTTCAGTGAAAAATTAACCTTAGGCACTGAGTTCTTCATATTCGATATCAGGGGCCTTGAAAAGTCATGGTCCGATTTTGACAATTTTTCTACAAGTGATGTCACAGCTCAAATACAGTATTTGTGTAAAGTTTTATTCCGCTAGCTTCATTGGTTCCTTATGAATACATTATAAAGTGAACGAATCAGATGGAATTCAAAATTGAGTTATATGGAAAGTAGACGTAGTTGTGAACCGATTTCGCCCATATTCCACCCGTGTCATCAGGGTGTCAAGAAAGTGTTATATACCGAATTTCATTCAAATCGGTCGAATAGTTCTTGAGATATGGTTATTGACCCATAAGTGGGCGACGCCACGCCCATTTTGTAAAAAAATCTCAGTGCAGCTTCCTTTTGCCATTTCTTATGTAAAATTTGGTGTTTCTGACGTTTTTCGTTAGGGAGTTAACCCACTTTTAGTAATTTTCAACCTAACCTTTGTATGGGAGGTGGGCGTGGTTATTATCCGATTTCTTTCATTTTTTGGACTGTATAAGGAAATGGCTAAAGGAAACGACTGCAGAAAGTTTGGCTTATATAGCTTTATTGGTTTGCGAGTTATATACAAAAAACCTATTTGGGGGCGGGGTCACGCCCACTTTTCCAAAAAAATTACATCCAAATGTGCCCCTCCCTAATGGGATCCTATGTTCCAAATTTTATTTCCATAACTTTATTTATCTCTTAGTTATGACACTAAATAGGTTTTCGGTTTCCACCATTTTATGGGCGTGGCAGTGGACCGATTTTGCCCATTTTCGAAAGCAACCTCCTCAGGGTGCCAAGGAACATGTGTTCCAAGTTTCATTAAGATATCTTAATTTTTACTCAAGTTATCGCTTGCACGGACAGACGGACGGACAGACATCCGGATTTCAAATCTACTCGTCATCCTGATCATTTATGTATATATAACCCCATATCTAACTCTTTTATTTATTGGTGACACAAACAACCGTTATGTGAACAAAACTATTATACTCTGTGCAACAGGTTGCGAGAGTATAAAAACAGTTGTAAAACAGTTCTTTGTGATGCCAAAAAATTCTGAAGACTGACCCTCATAATGCGTTGAAGAGTCTTGGGGTCAACATATATATAGATGATAGAAATTCGGAGTCGGAGGCCTCAACTTTAAGAGCGCTACGTCCAATTTATGGTCATCATAATCGTCCTGTCAGATCAACATTTGAGTGGAAAAATCCAAAGGTACAGCACACAAAATGTTCCAGTGTCAATGATACTAGGAAGTGTCCGTAGTGTCGAGATTATTGCTGCCATTAGCGCATCAATTGAGGAAGACTCAAATCAGTCTCTCACACGTCGTACTCAGGCTTTGGGCTGTTGCGTATTTTGCGAAAAGATCTTGGCCTATATCTTTAGAAGATTTAATTGACGCAAGAACCTAAGCCGCTTGACTACCAGAATATTCGTAAGTTCGTGAATTGGGCTGAACAACAACTTGAAAATTATCTGGATTTTTATCGAAAAATCATCTTCAGCGAGAAGGCTCATTTCTGGTTGAATGGCTTCGTCAATAAGTAAAATATGCGTTATTGGTCAGGCAGCATTCCTCACGTACTCCATGAGTAGCCATTGCATCCCGAAAAAATTACGATTTGGTGCGGTTTATGAACCGGCGGCGTCATAACGCCAACATTTTTCCGTGATGATCAAGACCGTCACGTTGGGATTCCGTACTTCTCTATGATAACCGAAAATTTTGGCTCGAATTGAATAATATGGGCTTGGACAATATGTGGTTCCACATGACGGCGCCATAAGCCACTCAGAGAATGTCAAATCGTTTTATTGAAAACCAAATTTGGTGAACGTGTTATCTCACGAGATGGTCCAGTCAATTGGCCGCCTCGGTCTTGCGATTTGACGCCGTTAGACTATTTCCTCTGAGGCTACGTCAAGTCTGTGGTCTATGCCAACAAACAAGCGATGATTGATAAACTTCGTACGAATATCGAACGTGAAATTGCAGCAGTATCGGCCGATTTATGCATGAAAATCGTCGAAAATTGGGTTCAGCGTCTGGATTTATGCAAGCGTCCCCATGGTAGCCATGAAAAAGAAATCGAGTTCCATACATAATGACATCGAATGTACTTTCACAGGAATAATGTTAAAAAAATTTGTAGAGCTCTTATTGTAAACTCCTTTTTGAGGATGGTATTTTTTATAGTTGATGAATTTTGTTAGAAAACCCCAACTGCAAAGCTTTCGGTCAACTTTTGAGCCTAAGTTTTCTTGGTCATGGGATAGACTTAAATATGAATTAAGGAGAAAAATTATGAACTTTAGCAAATGCTGAAGTAAACCAGAGGTAGATAAGAATGATAGCTTAAGACACTATAATTTGGCATCTTTAAGGAAAATATTTTGCATCGAACCTTATAATTCAAACAGCGATATTTCGAAATCTTTTTTAAAACGTCACTTTCAACTTTTGCTGCAGCAATTCTTTTACTAACTTACTTACTGCTGACTTTCTATTAAAAAAGTATTATACTCGTATACTGTGTGTAAATACTTGAATATATCTATTTTCATAAATCTAAACACTCACAATGATTACAATTTCAAATTAATGACAGACATTATGAATTAAAGTGATTGCAATTGCAATGTGCAATCACTTTCCACGCAATCAACAATTGAATTAAAGAAATGCTTTGACATTAAATGTGACGATCGTGAGGATTTTCCAATTTCACTAGCATTGCCGTCGAGTAAAAGCTGACATTAAAAGCATTTCTGATAAATGCGTACACACCGGCATTAAGGTGTAACTACACTGTATGTTTGTGTTTATAACAAATAAATGTAGAGAGTATTTTTTTTTGCTGTGGCAAGTCTACAAAAAATTACCAACATTTGGTATTTTATTATGCGAATAATAATCGGCAAACTATTTACGAGTACAATGGCAAAAAGATTAAATTTAATTTTCATGCCACAGCTGGTCAGAGCGACGGCACATGTTGCACATAATGCCATACGATAGATGTACCTATGGTAGACATTGGAAAAGCGTAGAAAAGTCAACAACTTAATCAAAATTCGAAAACGAAGCAAACAGCATTGCAGCGCGTAGTCAACGCAGCCAACAACAACATACATATACAAGTTGCAACAACGTTGATGCTTGCAACATGACACAAAAATGCATTGCCAACATTGTAATGTATAGCTGTAGGTATCTGTGTTGTTTGTGTTGTTGTATGACTAACAGAAATCATATTAATAATAATAATAATAAGCAAGAGAGTTGCAACACCATTTTGATGAGGTTATTGTGGCACGAAATACGATTCGCACATTCGAATGTCAATCAGTGCAGCTGTTTGCACAAATCTAACTGTCACTTTTCGAGTGCCATCAAACCTACGTGGAGGCATAACACACATGCATTTGTATATGGTGAGCCTATCGCCCTTTATTCCCATTCAACCGCATAAATGACACGTTGTTGCTGTCACATCATAGCCGCCACAAAGTTGTCTAGCGCATGCGCAGCATTTCTCTGCGTTGCAATATGCCATGCAGCTAAGTGAACCCTTTGCAAAATGCATATTCGGAGGCCGACGCGGCATAGCAAGCGTTCTACACTCGCGCTCCTTGTTGCATGCGGTCGTTGGCGCGCGGTGGCTTTCGCTAGCCACGGCATGCGCTGACGGCTCGAGTGGATATGTCACACACGCTAGCAGTTAATCTTTTCTAGTATTCCAACTCACTGCACGTTCGTTATCGCGCGCTCGCTTTTATTCCATTTCTACAATATTTATTTATGTGTGTCGTGGCAATTTCCCCGAGCTCCAACAACGATCTACTCAACGCTTTCGCAGCCCAACTGAACCCCAACAGCTCTCACACCCCCGCCAGCCTGCCTGCCTGCCTACCGGCCCATTTCCCGATTTGACATGAGTCAAAACAACACACGACATGAATAGGATTTCAATTTTTAGTTTATGTTGCTCTGGCCGTCCGTCTGTTGTGCGTCTGTCGTTTGCGTCGTCGAGTTCAAGTTGAAGCAGTAAAAAATTGTTGGAGTTGTTCCAATGCCGTCGAAGCGTAGTGTGTCTGCGAAGAAATAGCTGGCAAATGCTTCACATAGAAGGCAGTCTTGTTGTCTGTTCTTCGTTATGTTTGTTATGTTGGCCATATGTCGACGCAAATTTATGTTCACTTGCGATGCATAAATATTTTAACTTCATCTGTTGAACTCCCGCTCTTCTTACTACGAGTACTATATGGGAGTATATCATGGTCTAGGTACTTTGCGAATAGCGGAATGTCATGCAATGAATTGTACTTTCTACAGTCTTCTTTTTTTCAAACTAACCTATTTTCTGTTGCTATAAGGATGTTTGTGTGACTTCTATACTTCCTTGACATAGGAGCTAAAGGAGGTTTAAATTTGATTACTAATGGTAAAGCGTACCAGCTGAACACAACAATAACACGACTCTTAAGATTCTTCAGCTTTCAACTCAAAAAAGGTTGGAAAGCTCATCAGAGACCAAAAAATAACACTTTTCGAGAAGTTAGAACTATTGACCGGCTGAGGTTCTTTATAGTCAGATGAGGTTATAAAGCTTACAACAGCTTTCCATGTTGGAATAGAGAAAACCTTTTATGAGTTCTGGGTGAACTATATCCAGAAGAACCCATCTGAACTTGGACTATGAAAGCTATTGGTAATATGAAAACTATCTGGAATATGACTATTTTAGTGTGGATGAGAACTGTATAAAATAAATTCCGTCGTTAGAAATCGAATCGATGTGGATCTCGAAACAACATGCTATAATATGATATAGAAACCGACCGATTAATCGGCCTTGGTATCGGCATCGGCCAGTATCGGCCACAAAATTAAGCATCGGCAACGGTATCGGCATCGGCCATATTTGACCGATTCTTAGCCGATTCTTTCTACTTCTTTCGGGTTACACTAAAATACATTTTTTTTTTTACTTTTTTGATTTCTGTAGAGCATAAAATTTTATTTCTTCTGTATACCATATATAATACAGTGAATCACATTTGACTAAACTAATAATTCATCATGGTTATAATTTAAGTCTAGTAAAAAGAAATTCAAAAATTTTGCATTAATGAAAGGTTTTATTTAGCACTGCTAGAAACATTCGATTTATGTCAAATATGCACAGTTTTGTTTAAAGTTATTGAGATTTTAAAAGATAATGTCATAAAGCCACTATTATAGAAGCTTTCGTAACTATTTTCAAAAGTTTGCCATAGACAGGGTCACGTAATAATCACTTGGTGATGGCCTGGACTATATGGTGCATGGAAAAGAACCTCCCAAACAAGCTTCCGAAGTTTCTATTGCGTCACTATCACTATTTGCCGCCTTTCACAATGCGAGATATAAATGACAAAAGTCATCTCTTTGAAAATAGCTGATTCTTTTTACGAGACCTACTATTTTCGAATATTGGCCTTAATGCTCATATTTATCCTTAAGGGGCTATACCAGTGTAACCCATGAAAAATTAGACGATTTTAGTGAATTTTTTAAAGAAAGTACTCGATCGAATGTTTCGAAGTTTTTTGGACATAATAAGGTGTACTTTCAAATTTTAAGATTTTTATTTTACAAAAAATTTGAAAAATAAAGGAGTTATGGGTCGTCTTGGGAGGTGCCAAAAAAAGTGCTGACATGATTCCGGCCGAATGAGTAACTGAAACACAAAAATTGAAAAATGTTATTAAAGTTTAATATATTCCCTATACAATGACTTAAGATTTTTGAAAAATATCAAACATTAACAAAATGACGTAGTTCTGAAAAAAAACTTAGATTTTTTAGGTAAAAATTTGTCGTTTTTTAAATGCTAAATTGACAATTTTCAACAAATCAAAAAGATCGTAGGTCATTGTATAGTAAACATATTCAAGAATACTCAGTTTAAATTTGAAGCCAATCAGTCAATTTCGCATTGAGTTATGATGTCAGCAATTTTGTGAAAAGTCGTTTCGAGAAAAACGCGAATAGTCGAAACTATAGCGGCTTATACCTGTGAGCGATTGCTCTTTGGAACGCTGCAATTCAAAAACTATTCAAGATACGACCTTACCGCTTTCACAGGATATTTTTGAAATTAAAACTATCGAATAAGCAAAAAAAAAACGATTTTTTGAAAATGTCACACCGGTATACCTCCTTAAAGGAAAAAAGCTATATTGCTGATTGCTGATTCGCTTTGAGAAAACGCGAATAACTTATTTGTTCTATCTCTATCAACATATATCTTATAATAATATTATAATTTATTTAGTTTTGGTTATTAATTAAATGAATAAACAACTTCATATTTACATATGAATTGAGTTTTTACTTATTTTGTGATGTTATTTGTCTTTGTTTTTATTTTGTTACTATACTAATTTACTAAATAAAGTTGTTGATGAAAGAATCGGCATCGGCATCGGCCGATTCTTTGCCAACTGGCCGATTAATCGGCATCGGCATCGGCATCGGCCAAAATTTTGGTATCGGTCGGACACTAATATGATATAACATTTGAATAAATATTGAAGGAGTAGGAGGTGATTAGGTTAGGTTTCGGAGCTAAGACCTTTGTAACACCGAACTTGTGTGATTTCAAAAAAGTTCTAGGTACGGATCAAGGGACTTATGTATCGAGAAACGCTTTGAGCTTATCACAAATCTGTTAAAAAGGTTAATCCATATTCCAGACAATTCGACCGGGTGACCAAAGGTATTGCTTTCAAGATGTTGCAATCTCAGTCCAGTGTATGTTGGAAAGTCAAAGAGAAAGTCGTGAAAAGTGTCTACTGGCCCTTCTTTCGAGTTCTAACCTTCAACAACAGTGTTTCCAGAAAGGACTGAAAAGAATAAACTGTTTTTTCTAAAGCACATCTAAATATCTTAGAACTCAAGTCGTTGAAAATAAGTTCACAAATGCTACGAAATTGTTTTAAAACTAATGAGTCGTATTCATTAAAGATTTTATTCTTTTATATCTCTAGAGCGAAATATTGAATGAAATGATATTTCCCAAGAAAATATTTACTCGATAGATGGCGCAGAGATTAGTCCTTTGAAGTTTAGCTTTATAGACACTGCGAATACCGAAAACCATACGAAATTGATTGACTCTTTGAGGGAAACTGAAAAAAATGGATTTTCACGAAATCAGGATCTATCCACGATCCTCTAAATTTTTATGGAAGTTATAAGAACATAAACAGTTTTAAGACTTTATTAGTTTGAAAGAAAAACAAAGATTTAAGAAACATATTTCCTTACAAAAGGAAAATAAAAACGCATCGACCATAAAAATTCCTTTCCACATAATTCCGTTTCATAATAACTATCCGCATTCCAATGTACCGTTAACTCCACAAACTTAATAACATGGTTAACGGCACTCAGGTCTATCATGTTCATTAACGGTAAAGAGAGTGTAATAAAAAAGGCTAGGCGGTTGCCAATTTTACGATCTAAAAACCACTTGTCGGCACTAAGTAGGAGGCGCCCAACAACGGGAGAGGCAGACAAAGAGACGGAGAAAATTATTAGAATATAGCCATCAGCAGCCAAGTGCTGCAAATTAACAGTGAATGAGTGCATTTCATATGGGCGAAATGTTGCATGCAACGCGTGCGTGCAAATGACCGTGAATAAGTGGGTCAGATGAGCAGAAATGTTGTCTACACTCAAGTGTAATTAGTGATTCATTTGTCTGGCTGAATTAGACATTATTACACACGCATATGTACATAATTATGCCAAGATTACCTGCCAATTATGAAATTTTTGACGATCTCTTTCAATTTAATAATTTTCTAATTAACATTTAGTAGACACACATTTACCATACATGAGGAGAGTCCGTTTGAGCTAATCAAAGTAATATAAAGATTTCATAGTTTCTTCATACAATCAACAG